>OU343221.1:226879384-226929076 GCA_910596185.1 Chrysanthemum makinoi | reverse complement strand
TGAATGAATTGTACTTGTGAAACGATCATTGACATGTGTAACCTAACCGTACTTGTGAAACCGATCATGACATGTGTAACCTAACCATGCTATTTTTTACTATTGATATAGATACAAATACATACGGAGAAAAGCGAGCCATTTGTACAAAGAAAGCAGGCCGGTGCATGGTACCGCCACAAATGGGCCTTTGATGTAGTTTGAGCGGCGATGGTTTTACATGCCTTTTAATATATATAGTAATGTGAAGATTTCCTTTTACTCTTTTCGTGGCCTTTTGAATCGCCTAAACGGAACTCGGACAAAGAAGTTATGACCAAAACAATTCCACTCTTTCATTTTAACCATGTAATATCACAATCTTAACTCCTAGCATAATCCATATAATTAAAAACACCTCAAAATAAACTTATATAAAGGTAATAACCTTTGTATAATCAAGCAATTAGCGCCGTGAGGTGTATGTAAAATGCACCCGTCGATTAAAGGCAATGTCGAGACCCCATTTTTGTCGTGCTCGACTCAGGCTTCAAACCTTGGCCGGAACCCTCATCAATGGCAGAAATAAATCTCGGTCATCCTAAATTGAGGACTCCTTAAACTTGTTAAAGGCCTTGAAAACCATGGCCCGGTGTTTACCATCCATGGCACCGAAGCGGATAGGAAAAAGGTTGTTGTCAAACTTCGCGGTTCAAGGCAGCGAGCTCTCATCGGCTTCGCACTACATTATCCAAACTTTATGATCTGGCGTCTTGGCGTTCGCAATTCCTTAACCAACACAACTTCATCTTTAATTTGGACTTCAAGTCATCGCGTAGTCCCTCCAATCTAGACACTTGGCTCACTAACTTAACATTTTTGGCACCAAGATTAGCCAACCCCAAGCTCTTCACACCAATCGTGATCTCGGCTTAGAAGCGCTGAGTATCGTGGATACCAATAACGCTTATTGGTATCACCTCGGCATCATCATCACAGCTTCCCGTAACTTTCATGCGATAACTAAAACACTCCCTCATAACACACTAACGTGTTATTGGGTCCCCAAAAATGCCCCACTAAAAATCCCACTCTTCACTGAAAAAAAAACAAAAACCACTAAACATCACAAATGGCTTGGCCCATTGGAATGGCTCAAATACATTTGGCTACCACCAATGGCACTAAGTAGTGGTATGGTTTGGCTACAGCGATGGCGTAATGAATGAACCTTTGGTGTTAAAAAGCTGTACATCTATTTTCTTTAGATACGCGGCAAAATCGTCCGCCCAAAATAGATAGATTTGAAAGGGAACTTCATAAATTGGCCAATTTGCCCCCAATTAACCTGAAATAACCCATGTTCTTTTTTATCCACTCAACCCCTATTCGATTGCTTCTTCAATTTCATTTCCTATGGGGCCACCAAGCTGTAAAGTGACTTGTGATATTTACTTTTTCAATGATAGAATTTTATTACAGAAACAATGAAGAAGATACATTAGAAGGGCATAATAGTAAAATTAAAGTCATGTTTCATTATCTTTTTGCTTACTTTGTTTCTTTACTTTTGAGAGTCGAAACATGAATGAAAGAAAGTAATTTATCTTCTTTCTTTCTCTCTTCTTTTCATTACTATTTTTTTCTTCTCTTTTCTTTATGAGAAAACTCGAACATAGTGAATATAAATTTGGTGTAGATTAGAGAAGATGCACTTTATATTTTATGTATCTTTTGTGTTTTAAGGCAAATTGCCTTTTTTTACTCAAGTTTTTGAACTTAAAAAAATAAAAGACAACAAGCTAGCTTGAAAACCAGAATGATCTAGAGCTTCCAAAAATATTATATCAAATTTGAATACTAAAAAAATTTATTCAATTTCAGTATTGCATATAATTGAGCCTGAGCCACAAACTGATGTTTCTGAAGTTTTTGCCCGAACAAGTATATTTTTGAAAAGTATACAAAACTAAATGTCATAATCAAAGCAAATACTGCTAGCAGACTCTAGTCCTCATTTGATTCTTTGACTATATAGACGAGAAAATAAATTTTGCTTATTTCAATTAATTATATACAAGTTACTATAGGAAAATGACAACCTCTATAAATCTTTTATAATGTCAGATATTGTGAACCACTTACACGACCCCAACTGTCCTAAACACGAGTTTCAATATGGACGAACCATTAACACCAGCCGGCCGGTTGTTCGTGCAACCAGAAATGAACACGATCATCAACTGTGTTCTCGGGGTCGACCGCCCTGTTGGTATTGATATTGCA
This sequence comes from Chrysanthemum makinoi, assembly GCA_910596185.1. Classification (NCBI taxonomy): domain Eukaryota; kingdom Viridiplantae; phylum Streptophyta; class Magnoliopsida; order Asterales; family Asteraceae; genus Chrysanthemum; species Chrysanthemum makinoi. The sequence goes on along the minus strand of OU343221.1, from coordinate 226,926,811 downwards.
CGATCAGTCATCTCTAATTCCCTTATTGTCAAACATCCCAGGTTCACGAGCCTGTTAGTCAAAGACAAAAAGGGCCGTGAACATTGGAAACATGTGGAACTTGAACTTGATCGATCATCATATACCTCCGTGACCCTGTCAGTGAAATACAGATGAATGAAACACAGCAGTCAACGAGTATCTCGCTGACTTAACTGTTTCGTGTCCACTTAGCACTGACAAGCCTTTATGGGAGGTACATATTTTAGGAGCTCATAAATGTGTTGTGATGCGTTTTCATCATGCACTTGGGGATGGTGTTTCTTTGTTATCGTTGATGTTAACTATGTGTAGGAAAGTTAGTGATGGCGATACGATGCCAACTCTTGAAACACGAGCTTCTTCTAAAAGCAACCATAGGGAGAGTATAGGAACTTGGTTGTGGAAGGTGGTGAAAATGATATGGTTTACGCTGATATATATGTTTGAGTTTATAATGAGGAGTTTGTGGTTGCGGGATAAGGAGACCGTGGTGAGAGGTGGTGCCGGGGTTGAGCTGTGGCCGAGAAAGTTGGCCACAGCTAAGTTTAGCCTTGATGATCTAAAAATTGTTAAGGGCGCTTTCGAAAACACGGTTAGTTTTAATTATCGTTATCTTACAGCTAACTTGGTTACTTAACGTACAAATATTTACATTTCTGTTCGTTCTTTTAACGTAATTGCCAAACATCCTAGCGAACTTTAGTTTTCGATCAGTGATTTGTTGTGTTCTTGGATACCTTATTGTAGCTTTAATGTTATCTAAATTTTATTATTTAAGCATGTTGAACTCTGTTTGTAACGAACATTATTAGAGTGCTAGGTACCATAACAAGAGCATTACCATCGTGCCGCTCGGTATCTCACGTCTTTTCCCTTAACTAACAACAACCCCCCTCCTCACAATAACAACCCCAACCTCTTCATTTGAGCCCCACCACTAAACTTTATTTTTTATTCAATTTTCACTTCCAATAAAACTAAATAAATTCATTTCATTCAAATTAAAAATACAATACATAACACAATAATAAAAAACAACACGATACGGAAAAAAAAAACAACACGATACACGGGAATAAAAACAACACGATTAAGAAAAAACAACACATACTACTTAATCTTCGACATCCCAATTTGGGCAATTTTTCAAAATCTCCCAAACGTGAACATATTTGAACTTTTTTCTACCAAATTGTTCTTTGAAGCTTAGTTTCACATTTTCGAGATGAGATTGGTCATTTTGAGCACTTACGCTTAGCGTTTGTAAATTGCGTTGAACCTTTTGCAATCGACGTTAATCCTCGTCCATTTACCCGTGATTGAATTTTTGGTACGATGGTCATCGGTTGTCGATTATTGAACATATGCATAACGTCATTCCAAAAATATTTTCGAACGGTTATTTTGCATATATCTATAGCGAAAATTTGTATCCAAACTTGCGCAAGCAAATTTCTTCAGAACTTGTTCCACTTCAAATTTTGAGACATTTGTGTGTGTGTTTTTGGATTGATGTAGATGTGAAATAAAATGGTGGTTGATGTTATTTATAAAGGTGGTTTTCAACGTTAAATTGAATTCAAAACCGGGTAATGTTGGCGGGGTAATTCAAATTTAAACGTTAAATTCAATTCAAAAACCGGATATTGTTAGGCGGGTTAAATTCAAATTTTAAATTTTAAATTCAAATTCAAACGGTTAAGTTTTCTATATATACTATCATACCAGCATTAGTTTGACACACAAATAACACAATTCACACACAAAAGAATGTCTCAAAGACTTTTCTCAAGCAATTCCCCAGCCAGAGAAGTTAGGAAACCAGCTTTCAAGCACGATCACTGCTTGGAAACCAACTTTCCAACTCTGCCAGAGTTTGAAGTTTACTCAACACCACCGGAAAATGTCTTTCCGGTGGGGTTTGAAAACATCTCGTACCTCCCAATTGTTCCAAGTCCACCTGTGAACAGGTCCGCACTGGTGGATTTTCAAAACCACCCAAGCCGGTTAAGTGAGGCTTCCCTCGGAGGTTTGAACAAGATGAAGAAAACGTCGGGAGATACTGCAAGAGCATGCACGTGAAGAGGCCAAGCCGTGAGCAAGAAGCACCGGGAGGCTCAAGTACCTCCAAGACAACTTTTTCGACATAATGGAGAGTCGATACATTAATGGGGAGTTTTATTCTCCGCCAACAAGTGATGATGGTTTGGACTCGGATGACTCGTTTTTTTAAGTGTTTAGTAGTTTTATTATGTATTTCATGTTTTTATGTTGTTTTTAGGGATCCATCTGTAGTTTTAATGTTTAAGGTTATTATGTATTTCATGTTTTCAGTTAATCTTTAAAGTTTCAATTTTTTCTGTTTAACCACCGAGTCTCATACGAAACTTTGAAATCAACTTCACCTTCACCTTATTCCATAAAACTTTACAAATCTTTAAAAAAAAAAAAAAAAAAAGAAAAGAAAATCTCTTGTCAGAGTTAAGCTTCGTCGTCCCCACGACTTCACCCTCGACGGCGAGCCACAACGAGTGGAGGCTGGTGTGACCAACCACGGCGTGGCCCGGCTTACGACGGCGTAGTGACGGCGAGCCCCACATCCACTCTTATTTTGCTATTGTAGGCATGAGATTTGTTAGGCTATTAATTAAAGGTATATTTTTAACTATTTGATGGTGTAGATGAGGTTGACATAAAATAATTATTCCAACTAAATTCTTAGGCTCACCCCAGGCTTAACTTGTCGGGACTTTTCACTTGCGTCGGTGTTTCTCTTTCAAATGACCTTGGTGATTGGATCTCCGCGATAAGAAGCTACCTTCTACACTATAAAAACATACCCCACAAATATACCTTTTTATTTATTAATACACACACAAATTACTTCCACAACTCGATCGAGCAGACGACCAAGTGGAGTGGATTTTTTGGCGATCGACTAGCTCCACATCAAGGAGGATCGATTCTTCAATCGATCGAGGAACCCACGATCGACACTACTGCGTTTAGCCTTACACGCACTAAATTTAGCAAAACCCATAAACAAAAGCAACATAAAGTAAGGATTACATTAAGGTTCGTTTTTTTTATAAATTAAACTTTCATGTCAACCTCAACGAGACTTCTCAGTTAATTTAAACTAGCACGATCTGCATATTTCACCAATCACATTTGTAGGTATATCTTTAGATCCATTAATTAGATCTATAAATCATTTTCCTTCCCTATTAGGTTACTTGCCCAAAATAGAGTTTTGCACCGTTCAAAGTAAGTGTTGACTGTTGAACGTGACTTTTAGTTGCCGAAAAGTTTGAAATAAAAAACATTCATTTGAATATGGTTTTGTTTATTCTAGTCAATATAAATACAAGGGGAAAATGATTGTTAATAGAAGGAAAAAATGATTGTTATAGTCCATGCCAGGGTCAAAACTGGCATATATATTCATAATGTTTGTAAATATTTTTGAGCTTATACGAACGCCACAGATATAAATGAAACTCAAAAATTAGGGAATATCCTACCCACAACAAATATTTACACCTCATATAACAAAATAAATAGGCAAACTTAATGTATGCATGAAGTTTACAAAACTAAGACATTATCGTGCATGAAAAAATGAAAATAAACATCGATTACCGGCCAGCTGTTAGTACCAAACGAGTGTGGAAACCCGCGCGATGCAGCGGGATTGGCTTCAAAGGACTTACTTTGTAACGACACTTATACCTTAGGGACTAATTTTGCCAAGTTTCTATAGATAGCAATTAATGGTACAGGACTTACTTTGCAACGACACTTAAACCTCAAGGACTGTTTTTGCCAAGTTGTGAAACTTTGCATTTAATGTTTGGACTTACTTTGCAGCGACACTTGAACCTCGAAGGGCTTTTTTTTTGCCAAGTTGGTAAAGTTTGCATTTAATGCTCTAATGTTTTGCTTGTTGTGCGCTTGTTGTGCAAAACTTATGTACGATAAATAGTATATATAATAATATAAAAGTAATGCAGCCTTACATTTCTTTTTCTGCCGAGTTTTTATAGCGACTCAGGCAAAACATAAGTGAAGTCGGTTTTATAAAGGATGAGTGATTTAATTAACGTAAGTAAAAAATAAAAAGTTTCATGTGGACATTATATATTAGGTAGCTAAAAACATTCAACTACAGGGGTGCTTATGTTAGCTTATTTAGCGAGTTTATAAGCTCATATAACTTTGGAAAAACTCACAAGTTCAATTTTTATTTTTTTTACTTACAAGCCACTAGAAAAATAGTCCAATTAATCTATATGCACATTTTTATTTCCACTCTTTTTAAAAACGTGTAAAATTTTATTAATTTATAAACATTTAATAATGTGTACAAATTGGTTGCGTTAATAAGTGTGGAAAAGAATTATAAAACAATAAATTTTTCATGCTTTATAATAATAATAATAATACGATGCTAAATGTGCGGATATTGGATATGGGTTTCTCCTCTTCTCCTTTTCTCCTTTTGGTGAACTCGAAAAGGACGTTGTAACCTTGCTAAAGCGTATTCGACGATTCTCTATGACTCAAGACATTGGAGCGCGTGCTGCGGTTCATATTTTTAATAGGATTTGTTTCGCTATTGCTAGAGGTGTGGGGACCCAGTTAGTTTCTCGGCTTCCCACTAATTTTTTGTAAATCCTATGAGTTTCTAATAAAAGTGTTGTTTATAATAATAATAATAATAATAATAAATAACACTTTTAAGTATATTTCTCTACACTGTCAAGTGTGAAAATTAATTATAACACTTAATTTCTGTGTGGAGAATTGAGTTTTCAAATGATTCCAGACCTATAAGTGTGGATATTTTTTAATTTCTTTTCACTAAAAAGTGTGAATTATTTATTTTATACAAGTATTAGTGGGAAAAATATTGTTTTACAATTTGCACACTTATAAATGTAACCAATTTTTACACTTTTGTTTTGTAAAGGCTTTAAAAAACTAGCAAGAATGATAAGGAGAATTCATTTATGTATTCCTTCTCACACTTAGATGTAGTCCTTATTGTATTTTTACACATTATTAAGTGTTCATAAATTAATAAAGTTTTACACATATTTTAAAAGTGTGAAGAGAAAGTGTCCGATTAGACTAAGAGTGCACGGTGAGGGTGCACCAACAACACGCCATTTGCATATTTGGTTACCAATAACATGCCAAACCCAAACCGGCCTTCGTGCCATTGACAAGCCAAAGGGAATTTAGCCATTGGAATGGCTGGTGCCATTGGTTTTTAGTGTGTTTTTTTATTTTTGTTTTGTGAGTGGATGGGTATTTTTTGTGGGGTATTTTGTGGGACCTAATAACATGTTATTGGTGTGTTATGAAGGAGGGTGTTTTAGTTATTGGTGTGTTATTGGAAGGGGTATGATGTGGCGCTGATGTGACATACCAATAACGTGTTAAACGTTTTCACCTCACCTAGCACTCTAAGTAGTATTTTTTTTTTAGTGAGCATTGTATTGACAAATTCGTGGTCTAACATACAAGGTAAATCATAATGTCAACTTTATAAGCCTGTCAGCTGAAAAGGTGAGCTTGTAAGATTTTCAAGTTCTAAACTTTAAATCTATTCAACACCAAAGAATAAGCTAATGCAACACCATTGAATAAGCTAATGCAACACCAAAGAATTTTTAAAATCTATTCAACTTGTTTTGGTAAGTTTTAGTTTTACCGTATTAAATTATCACGTCTACAAGACTCATTTACCTCGTAACTTTTTAACCCCCGTCATTGGTCTTTGTCCACCTTATTAAATGTGGACAACTACCCAACTTCGACTGATGCTACCAATAAAGAACAAGTTTTTTTTTTATGCCATAAATGGTATACGAAGAAGAGAATTTACATCTTTTCAACATGCCCTTAATTTCTCTTTATGCTAAAAGAGTTGAAATGGCCACCGTAGATATGCTCACCAATGAACTATCTATACTATATAAAATGGAAAAATGGTCAAAGTGGAAAAAGTGAAAAATGTTGAAAGTTGAATGTTGAAAACATGGTCAATGGAGAGAGAAATAAATAATATAATTAATACTCTTATTAAAACACCCCATTACTTAAAAGTACAATAATTTATTCACATTGTACACCCAATTAAAAGCACATCTACCAAATTAAAAACAATCAATTGAAACCGATACCGGGTTGACCCGTTGAAACCGATACCGGGTTGACTTGTTGAAACCGATACCGGGTTGACCCGGGACGCTTCAAACGGCGTGGCTGACCCGATTTAATTTGACATTTTTCGACCCAACCTATCGGTTTGACTCGGTTTAAATCGACATGTTTTTTATCGAACGGTTCAACCAGTTGAACCACCCGGGTGAAATCGGGTTTCAAATTTGACAAAATTATATGAGAAATGATGAAGTAGTTGTGAAACCCGTGACAATTTTTTTGAAATGAGAGACCAAGTAATTGTAGTTTTTGGTTTATTTTGCTTTGACACATGTAATTTGTCATTTGTATAATGTTATTTTAAAAAATGTTGCTCTTGCACCATTTAAGGGACTAGCATATATGAATTGTCGTTTAAAAGTTAATATATATTGTATAGCCCTTTGTTCAGTGTATCAATAATGTTATGTAAGTTTATTAAAATCACAAAAAATAAATAGTATTGTTATCTTTAGCGATAATTATTTGTACCTCAAACAAATAGCTTTTAACAATGCATAAATATCTATACAAATTGATAGTACAAAATAATCTTATATGGTGATATCCAATTTGCAAAGTTACAATTTTAAAAGCCACACCAAATGATAAACGTTACACATGTAAAAAAAAATAGTTATCACTGCCTAAATTACTGACAAAACAAGAAAAAGCGGTCACACATGTTGGCTATACCTCTAAACTACAGTATAATATTGCCAACTACATAATACCGTTGCTTTTTGTAATGCTTGAATCTATTATTACTAAAAATCTTAATAACTTAAAACAATTCTATTAGAAAATATACTCACACACTTAGATCGACTCCACATAATTTTTTAAAAAACTATATATTTATGCTGCTATGCAACCACGCATCAGAATTGTAGTTATTCGAAAACGATTCTCTAATGCTACAAATACAGTTTGTTGAAAGAAACTTATGGGTCATCGGAACTTTGCAGAAAACTAGACATCGCTGCCGCTAGGCGCGGGTACTCGTCTAGTTGATTATGATAGGTAGATACGTAAAATCAAAGTCACTATTAAATGCTATACCAATATATATTTTATTTCATTTTCATGCCCAATATATTATTTTAGAGACTTATTATCTTAATATTATAATTTTTTTATTTTTTGTAATATGCTATTTCCCATGGCCATTTTATGTCATCATTATTGTAGATAGTCTGCATCCAACGTCTTGAAAGTATTTGTTCTAAGCCACTTTTGTGTGGTTCGTATTCTAACCCGTAACACGTTTCACTTGATAGAAAATGCATATAAAAGTGCATGTGTCACGCTCATTTTCTTTTGTGCCAAAACTCATTTTCGTCTATCTTGGATTCTTACCGAGAAGCAGTCTTTATATTAATTTCACTTCTAAAGCCCCTCCTCATAAGTACTAGCAAAATACACATACGATGTGCATGGGGTAACCAAGCACCTAGGACGAGTTTGAATCTAGTTTTGGGTGTCGGCTAAAACTTGATGTATCGAGAAAAAAAGGTTCTAATATGAGTTTTCATTTGAGAAAATGAAACTTTTTCTAAGATGTTTTTTTGGCGTAAAAGCTACATTATCAAAACTTTTTTGAAAAGAGAAAATAAGAACATTTTTAGTTCTTATTTCTTTTGTTGATTAGTAATTACCTTATATTTGAAAAACTTCTCCGGCACAAGTTTTATTAAAAAAAATGCTTGAACCACAAAATTTTTACAAAAAAGATATCCACAAAATTTTTGGATGTATATTAGAAAGATAATATAAAAGAAATAGATAGAACGCCACTAATTAGATAACATGTCGTGGATATTTTTGTGAAATTTCTATCATTCAATCATTCTTGTTTTTTTAATGAACATATTATCGCTACCCAAAAAATGTAGGTCTTCTAGCCTGTATCTGCAGTTTCATTAGTAAACAATAAACATATACTTAAAACATCATTTTGAAATTACAGATAATTAAAAATAAAACATAACATGTGCTTATTAATCGAATGAACTTACAAAAATAAGTATAAATAAAGTAAAATGCACTAAACAACAAATATAAGATCATACCATCTATCCTTTGGCTGGCTGATCAATCACTTATGCATTATCATGTTTGTAGATCTCGATTAACATTCATGCTTTGCAACCACTAACAACCATTACATTACATAATCAATGCACATTCATTTCAATAAGTATAAAGCATTAACCATCATGTATCAATGTGTTGAAAAGAGGTAAGATCTTGAAAATATAATGCATGTTCATGGGGACCATAGAAGATTTGGACATGTATCTAGGCTTGCGCTTTCAGTCAATAATAAACCTGCTCTAAACCTAACTTGCTATTCTAGATATTCAATGTTATTCAATACAGCACAAAACAACAGCAGTAGAAAACAGAATACTTATTTGTGAAACATATTTTCGCGCGTTTTTAGTTTTTGTATTCTTGCTCAATGGTCCCCTGTGTTGGTTCTCATAGATAGAATGTGAATGCGAATTTTGTCAATGCCCTTGAACTAAGATGGTTTTAAAATATTTATAATTTTAGAGTAAGATGCAATAATCATCCATGGGTTTGTCCAATTTTTTACTAATCATTATTCACGCCAAACACTATTGACTAGTATCATTCTTTGGAGGCTAAGGGTGAATTTAGTTGAATGAAAACACCTTATTTTCTACAAAATGTTTTGCACAAAATAAGAAAAATAGATATTTTGTTCAAATCAAACATTTTCTAACACATTCTCAGACGGAACCAGGACCAAATATGACTAGATGCACAGATTTTTTTGGACCGTAATATAATAGAAGCACATTTTGATGGACCAGATGCATTTAAAATACATTTAGAAAAAATTGACGTCTTTTTCAAAAATTAACACTACATCTAAAAAGTCCATGGGGTTCCCAGGAACCCGCGGAACACCCATGGTTTCCCTTGTGACTCCCTTAAAAAAAAATAATAATAATCATAAATAAATAAATGCATTTCTCAACTTAACAAGAGAAATTACAAAACATATTTTTGTGTTTTCTTGTTTCCCTTGTAACTCCCTTTCTTTTCTTCAAAATTAATAAACAACGTCACATGAACGCGTTTTCTACATTTTGTGAAAAATTCAATCCCCTCATTTTTTTTTTACAAAACTGAAGATAGAAAATCAATAAATTCTTTCTCAAACTAAACGCACTCTAATGTGTCACACTTCACCTAAAGAGACGGCTTTGCAAAACTTTTCGCCAAACTTTTTAAAAAATCATCCTTAAAGATGATGATTTTGTTAGACATTCGTCCTCATAAGAATGATATTTGCAAATATTTTCTAACACAGGATCATTAGTGCAAAATTGCACAAACTACATGGGTGATTTTTGCAATTTACTCTAATTATTATTTACCTTAAACAATATTTGAGTTGTATTATCATCTAAAGGGAGAATTAAATATGATATTTCGATGTTTAGATAGGATAAATATATAGTTAACGTGTTCTTGGAGCATAAAACGTAGTATTATAAATAGGAAAAGCTCATACTCACACAATCATCCAAAGATTCGATCCAGCCATAGAATAATGTACATAGGAATAGGAACCTAAAACCCATGGTTCTTGCCTTTAGATTTGCATAACCTCATCTAATACTTGCTAGTTTAATGATAAGGTCTTTCCCCCGCTCAAAGGAAAGTGTACATAAGTATATAGTGTCAAATTTGTCGCTTCTCGCAATAACTTAGTAACATTCGTTACAGCTTGTTATTAGGTTACAGATGTGTGAGTAGATCAACAATGTCTCTTACATATTGCAATAATGGCAGACGATATATATGTAACTACTAAATACGATTACAACAAATAATTATTTTTAAAGGACGTCAACAAGTGCTAAAAAACATCGTAATATATAACTATGTAAAAACGTTGCAACAAATTTGTTCATTTAGCGCTTTAGTGACACACGATGCTCATCCACATCGTTAAAATCATCTAAAAGTGAATCTAAACTAAATCCTTAGCTATATCATTCTCAATGTAAAGAGCTAGACTACCAGAATTGTAACATGGGGTGATGGATGTGTTGTAAACCAATTATAATTCCTAGATAGATACAATAATATATCAGTTATAAATATTTTTAAGATGAGCCTTAACATATTGGGCTTTAATATAAGATATATATGAACAATTACTAAGACTTGTGGGTGGGCCATGGCCAACCTTGGCATCCACATGCCTACGCCATTGTCACCACCACTTGGCACCACCACGCATGGTGGCCATTACATACGGTTACCACCACCTAACCGAAAGCACCCCTTTTTCTCCAAAACTTTCAACAAAAAAAACCCTCCCAACGGATATATGTTGGAAAAATAACAATAAAAAACTTTTAATTTTTAATTTTATCATTTTATTTACCTATAAATTCTCTCATACCGCATCATTTTTATAAGCATGAAGCATCCAAAAAGATGAAACGAGCGTTGGTGTACTTAAGAAAAAATGGGCTATAATAGTCAATCCCGTCTGGCGATGTCTAATTGATAAAATAAAAAATATGATGTGTAGATGCACCATATTACATAATATGATTTGAAAACATTAATGTTTTAAAAATCGCGCCTAAGGCGCGCCTAGATGCTAAGGCGCTCGAGGCTCTAGCCTTTGGGCTTTTTTTAGATCAAGGCTCACGACATGCACGAATCCCACAAAAAGCGCAACGCCTTGGGGCTTTTTACGCCTTTGCGCCTAGGAGGTGTAACGAGTTTTTAGGCTTTTTTTCTAAATATTAAGATAAGATACATGGGCCTTATAAGTTATATACATGGGCCATTTAAGTTATATCTAATAACCCTAATTTGGAAAATAACTAAAACACATAATCAAGTTGGTAACTATAGATTCTAATTATTTAACAAATATATAATCTCTCTCACGTCATAAGTTTATATCTTGAATTGATTTTTATTGATTGTTTATTTTATTGATTTGTAAATAATGTCATAAGTTTATTTCATCTTCAAGCATCACGACATAGATGAGTATTCGTATGATTTGTAATATTAAACTGATTTTATGTTTATTTTATAATTGTTATTTTTTTAACTAGTTACGGTTGTTTCACTAAGTATTTTCTTTATGACATATTATCATAATGTGGCCTTATACCTTGAATATTAATACGTTGCGTGCTTGATAATTTGGGTTAAATTATGAGATTTGTTAGATGTAAGTCTGCAAGTATAGGACGCAAGCATATTTAGTCTGATATGGATTTTAATCTCTATACAGGTCATCGAGCCAAAGAGCTGATCCGTTTGAGAAGTGACAATTGATCCATTTTAATCTTTATAACGGCCATATGTGTCATGTATTAAGTATTTAAATGTTATTTTGTGTTATTTAAGCTACATAAATGGTACATATGTTATAAAAAAAACTTAATGTATTTAGTGCGCCTCGTATTCATTAATCCCGCGCCTTGGTATGCGCCTCGCCTTGAGGCTCTTTGGCTCCCTTTGCGCCTTGAGCCTTTCAAAACATTAGAAAACATAAAGGAAAGGTGATATCTCTCGACTGGCATCCGGATGAACAACATCGTGAGGACCATTACACCTGTTTGGGATGTCCCAATTTCTGACAGGAATATAAACTGTAAAAATTGGCAAATCACAAAAATATATTTTGGTGTTTACTATATTCCATATAAATAACATATTTTGACCAACAATATTTACCAAGAATAGTATTATACTAGTAGTAACTATTTCAAAGTAAAATATTTCTCCGGTTATGTTAAGAAAATTTTTGTTTGTCTCAAAATAAGTGTTTTTTTTCAAATTTTAACCAACTAAAATGGTTTTCAATGTTCAGTAGTAGAAAAAAACTATTGGTGCACTGTGCGCAACGTAATCGACCTATTTTTTTCTTAAACAGTGTGCAATTTAAAAGTAGACATATAATTTGGACGGATGGAGTTTGGACTGTGTTGCCCCTTACTTTTTTAAAAATTCTCCTAATTTTTCCTGTACAATTTTGATAACCATTATACATTTTTTATATCTAAATGCAGACCATCAATGACGTCCTTTTTGGTGTAATATCGTTAGGACTCTCAAGATACTTGGAAGATCATTCAACAAAACGTAAATGGCCTCTCTATTATAGTCCCTTTATCATATTTATATGTATGAACATTTCAAAACAAAATTTTACCGTCTCTTGCAGCTCTTAAAGAAGGGCTTCGGATCACTGGTGCAGCTATGGTTAACCTGAGACCGTCATCAGGACTGCAGGTTACTCCCCTTTCTTTATCATATTTCACTTTCTCCGCATTTCCATACGAGAACTAAGATGAATGATAATATGATCAGGAAATCACGGAATTAATGAAAAACAAATCAGGATCCAGGTGGGGAAATAAATTTGGTATGATGCTCTTACCAATTTACTACCATAAAAATGGCTCTGATCCTCTGCAGTATCTGAAGAGAGCCAAGACAATGATTGATAAGAAGAAGCTATCTTTAGAGGCTTATTTATCATACAAAATCGGCTACTTTGTTATGAAAGTCTTGGGAGCAAAGGTGAAGTTCACTTACCAACTTGTTAGTATATCATATATTCATATTTGAAAATATGCAATTATGTTTAGGCTAACGGTTTTTTTTTTCAGTTTGCAAGCTTGCTTAATTACAGGATAGTCTGCAACACTACTTTCACAATTTCAAATGTGGTTGGCCCAAAAGAAGAATTCATGATTTCAGGCATCCCAGTTACATACATCAGAGCAACTTCTACAAGCATGGCGCATGTAAGCATTTGTTATACTATAAATTTCGCATGCCCACGCAAAAAAATAAATAAATAAAAATAAATAAATAAAAATAGCTATTAACGAATGGTATTATTTATATGCAGGCAATAACCATGCACATGGTGAGTTATGCAGGAAAGGCCGACATGCAAATACTTGTTGCTAAAGAGCTAATTCCTCACCCAGAAAAACTAGCAAAATGTTTCGAAGATGCACTACTTGAAATGAAAGAAGCTGCATTGAAAATACAAGGGGAAACCCTCTAAATGATTTGTATGGTTCGAATATCATTCTTTACAAATGCTAGTAGTTTTATTTTATGCCATATACTTTCAAAGTCAAAGGTAATTAAAACATCATTAACCCAGAATGATGAGATTCACAAAATTATTCACGAAACTAACCTTAAAGCCTATCTACGATTTTTACTAAATCTTGTATTTATAAAAGGCAAGCAGCTTGGTCTTTTTGCCTCCCCTTTTCCTCCTAAATAGGAATTTCTTAGCAACTCAGTACCTTTTCTGCGCTTCTTATACGGTGCAAAGCTTGATGTACTACATATTCTACTCCATAACATGGGACAATGGTTCTTTAGTTTCTGCAGTGTGTATACTTTCTTTTACCATGGGAGAATTTAGGAGATCCTTTATGTCAATGCCATCTTCTGCTGCCATTTGATCACGTAAAGAAAGATGCGGGGTCAACTTCTTGTTATTAGTCAACTCTGTTGTAATCTCCGGTCCCTGCGACATCATCTGGATTTAGCATCTCTTTGTAGGAATTAATTTAACAAATTAGTCTTTTCTATCTGGATTATAATTCACTTTCATGGTTGTACATTCTCTTAAGGTTGTTCCTATGTACAACAAAAAATGCATTGATTTTTAACAACTTACAGTCTGATGCAGCTTGCGTTCAGGATCTTCGGTTACTTCATCCTTACTGGAAACACTGTGCATAACATAATCCAAAGATCAGGCGAATTTTGTATTTATGCAAATTACTAGAATACGGATGAAAAATAGTATAAGTGGCAATTTCGACACATTAACTTATGTAATGGATCAGTTTGGGTTATTCTTTATTTCTATCGGGTCAAATATGTATTATAAAAAGAAATGAGTTTAGAATAAAGCAGGTCAAATGGGTCCAAAGTAGTACAAAGTATAGTTTGAAGCAGAAATTAGAAAAACATATGGACTACATATCATGTGCTGAAAGTTGTTCAACTAAACTATGTAACTTATGATGATTCATTTTAACATGCTATAATCTGCAAGCAAGGATCTTTTCGTTAAACTTTAACATGTTATAGGATTAAATGATTTAAAATCTTTTTGATAAAATATATAAGCCAAGGGATTTAATCATGCAGAGAAAAAAGTTTAGGAACTTATTCACACAGAAAGTGGAAGTCCATTTGAACAAAAAGTGTTTACGTCAGCGGATTTGACTCTATATCGCTATTCCCCATTTTTCCACCTTTCGAGATCAGGGTACCTGGCTAGTTGGAGTTGTAGCTCAAGACATGCTGCTTCCAGCCCTTCAAAATGATGGCTTCTCTCCTCCAACTCCATTTCTAGAAAACACACCTTCCGAAGAGCTTCTTTTATTTCTAGTTTGGCAGCCGAAAGTTGCTGTTCAAGATCAACATTTATTAATTTCAGATTGTCCACATAGTCAAAGTGGTCCTCGGACATTCTATTCGACTCTTTCAGGAACTCAACTTCAGTTTTCAGAGAGACAAAATTCTCCATATCAATATTAGCGTTATTTAAAGAATGAACATCAAAACAAGGTAAACGAAAATTTTCATTATTTTCCTCATCACACTTCATTCGAGCAAGTTCTGCTTTCAATAAGCGGTATTCATTTTCTCTCTTAAATGCGTGTTCTCTGAGAATCTTGTTTTCTTCTTCCACTTCACATAACTGCTTAATCATTAAACTCATTCGGTTATCCATAACTTTAGGACGGTTTTTTCTGGGTCCTGGAATCCGCTTGTTAACTAACAATCGCAGCTTCTGACGTTCGGCTTCCAGCTCTTGTCTGTTTGGTACATCAGCATGTCGGCTTCTCATCTGGAGCTCTTTCTCAAGAAGATGATACTCGTATTTAAGAACATTGTTTCCTCTTTCAGTGGAGTCTAGTTTTGAAATGAGCACATTGAAGTCTTCTTTTGCTTCCGACATTTGATTACTTATATTTCTTATTATCTTTTCTTTCTTAACAAGGGTTTTAGTAAGACGCGCATTCTCAACTGTTAAGTTTGCAACTTTCTTCCTTGCATGTGTGTATTTCGACTCTAATATCTTAATTTCTTCCTTACTATTTTTAAATGCTTCTATTAAGTGAACCAATCTAACTTTCTGCTGTAAAACGCCTTCTGGTACTTGCTTCTTTGTAGCCACTAATGTTTCATCCCTTCTCCTCCCTTGAAAGAAAATTCAAAAAATTCCATACTTTAAATAACAATGAGGCGTAAAATGTAAGAACACATAGGAAGAAACAATAATTTACCCGCGTGAGCGTCTAGTGAAGCTAACGCATGTTCAGCCATTATCCTGTCTTTCGCATTACATTCACAGTAGTGAGAAGCTACCTGTTTAGTATCTAAGTTACCGTTTTACCTATCATAAATAAGATTTCAAATATTTGATTAATCGCAACCAATATGAAAAATCAGGCTACCTTTTCTTCATCTCCTTTTACAAAAATTTGTGCATCATTGTTGACAACAATTGGTTTCATTGGAGATCTTTTAAGCCATATGCATGTTTTCCGGTCCATCTTTTGCTCTGGCCAACACACACAACTAAATGTGAACAAAAAAAACAAAGCACGACAAAATCAAAGAGTCACTTGACCTTTTAAGTAATAGTTGCACTATTTCTGCGAACAAAGTGAGTGACACTTGTTCATGATCACCAAGCTACAATTATTGTTTGGTAAACAAAGTTCCAAATTAAGTTGTTTAAACTTATTCACGAGGACCACCACACTATCATAGGATTCTCAAGCCATTTAATGCTAGACCACCACTCATCGATCAGTATAATTCAGGAAAAGATAACATTCATGTAAAACAACAGCGCATTTCCAAGAGTAATAAGTGTCTAACTGTTGCTTGTAATGGGTCAAAACGAGTAAGTTCATAATGCGATTGGACGATTCACAATAGTTTCTCATCTTCAACTCTAACTTTGGCAAAAAGATAGGCTGATTGACAAGTAACGGGTCGAAGCAGATAAAATTTAATGCAACCGGGTCGACTCGCAAACACTTTTTTTTTTGTATTCAATAATTTGGATGGTATAGATGATTCATGTGTTAAAAATAACGGGTCAATTGCTTAGAATAACATGATAAACTGATACCTTACATGGTTTCAAAGTCATGTACATTGAAAATTATTACAAGTAATAATAGTGATGTAGTTGCATTATCAACCATGGCAACTTAGTTGCATTATGTTATTGAGGATCATAGCAACATGATTAGCATAGAATGTAAGTGTATTCCTATGGTTGATAATGCAAGTAAGTTACTATTATCAGTAAATTCATGGTTACTTAGTTATCTTAAGCAATAACCCTAAAACAATTATATTATTAGTATAATATTTTTAATTACACCATGGTTCAACCCTTTCAACACATTTATATTAGGCTATGCACAGTCGATCGGTCACCAAGGTTGGTCGACCTTGGTCACCATCGGTCGTGGCCGATGTGGTATGTTGGTCTTGATCGGTCGTCGGTCCCCATTTCACACAACTTGGTCGAATTTACGAACGAAGATTAAACACACAAAAATTTTAAAAGTGTACCGTTTGAAAAAAAAAAAAAAAAAAAAAACTTTACCACTTTACAACCTTATAAATACCAACATCAAACACACTTCTAAACACACAATTTCAAACAAAAATTCTCTCAACACCTTCAAACACATTTTTTTAATTATGTTTTACGAGCTATTTTTAGGTTCTTCTTCTTCCGACGATGAAGAAGTTATGAGTGAGTTTGCAAGAGTTTACGCAGTTTGCTCGGAACGCGTACAACGAAAGTACTTGATGTTTATTTGAATAATTTATGTAATGTTTAATTTTTAATTAAGTTTAAATTTATTGTTTAAAATATTTGAATTAAAAAAAAAAAAAAAAAAAAAAAAAAAAACTTGGTCGCCACTGGCAACTTGGTCGTCGTTCGACATGGTCGCGTCTGATCACCACTGTGACTAAGGGTGAGCATACAACCCGAACGGACCGGACCGACCGTCGGACCGACCGAGACCGGACTGGACCGGACCGGACCGACCACATTCGGTCCGGTCCGCGGTCTTGGCATTTGGGCTAATTCGGTCCTCGGTCCGGTCCGGTCCGGACCAAAACCGACGAATTTGGGCTAATTTGGACCGGACCGGTCCGGACCAAGACCGGACCGACCACATTCGGTCCGGTCTCGGTCTAAGGTTTATGCCGAAATCGGTTTTCGGTCCGGTCCGGTCTTGGCCGGTCCGGTCCGGTTTTTTGACCATGCACACCCTTAACTGTGACTAGCCTTAATACTTAAAGTCTTACACATTTTAGCCATTTCCATTTTTGCTAAGGAAAAGTAACTTTCAATTCACCCAAAAATGGGTGAAAATGTACCACTTGGATCTTTGCAAAATTTGGCAAATGGAATATGAATAACTTGAGTAGTAATCATTGACAATGACTTTACCCACAACCTCAAAATGTCATTCCAAATACCATATAATATACTCAAAAATTGGTAAACAATAAAACTACGAAGCAAAATGATACTATAAAACATGCTAGAATTAATAAACCAAACCTGTATAAACTATAAAACCAAGCTCAGATTGATAGAAGGCAATGGTTCACCATTCATGCATTACAATGAGGCATATTGAGCTAACTGTTACAATGAGGCATATGTTGTGAATGTGTTGTCACTATATATGAATTTAGGGAGCATATTAGTAGTGCAAAGGAATCAGTGGTGAGTGGACAATGGGGATAGAATTTGGTAAACAATGTTGTCAGTTTTTATTATGGGAGTGTGACAGAACCGACTGAATGGGTATCAAGTGAGTTTTGTCTTTGTGTTCTGTGCAAACATGTGTTTTTTTTAAGAGTAAGATTGCAAAAATTGTCCCTTTACGTTGGCTAAACTGCGGGTGCAGTCTCTGTCATTTGGAAAGTGCATAGACTGTCCCTGTGAGGACCTTAAGGTTGCAAATTCAGTCCCTGGCTCAAATGAAATGACTAAACTACTCTAGTTAATACTAGGGATGAGCACGGTACCAGAATGGTACCGAACTCGTATCAAATTGGTGGTACCGATTTTTTCTCGCGCATGAAAGTGGGTACCGGTACCGTACCGGACGGGATTCAGGTACCGGTATCATATAGGGTTCTTCCCGTTTTTTGTTAAACCAAATAAGATTTCAAGAAAATGCAACAAAAAATAGGAAAAAACATGCATTTTCAAGTGATTTCAAACCAGGACGTGGCACAAAACGCAACCAACACTTAAATAAATACACCACCAAGATATTCGTAACATAAAAACGTTCCAAAACTTATAAAATACGTTCAGGTTTAATTTTTAGGAGAGTTTATGAAGGATTTATAGTTGCCACAATAAGTTTTTTGAACGTTTACTTTCTTTTTATATGTTTTCCGTGACTATTATTTGACATGGAATGGGCCAAAAAATGGGTGTTTGGATAAGTTATTTAATTCAAAAATATGACTATTCAATTTTCAAGATATTTTTTATACTTCCCGCTTTGGTACCGGTACCGTATTAGTGGTATCAAATTTTTTTTTTTGGCTCAATTTATGGTACCGGTACCCTACAGTGTATTGGAAGTCGATACTGTTTCGGTACGATACCGGTATAGTTCCGGTTCAGTACCAAAATTCGGGTCCAAATGCTCATCCCTAGTAAATACTAATATAAATTAAAGAAAAGAAAACAAGGGTATTTTAGTTATTTTTAGCCAAGGACTGAATCTGCAACCATAAGTCCTCACATGGATGGTTTCTGCACTTACCAAATGGTAGGGACTGTACTCACACTTTAGCTAAAGTACATGGACGATTTTTGCAAATTACTCCTTTTTTCTTTTTTCTCTCTTTATGTTTTTATTACTGTTACTAGTGTCGTGGAAAAGTCAATAACGATCCATTAAATCAGGGGGGAAGATATTATAATAGGTTATATTAGCTTGGCTAAGAAGTTGTGTGTCTGTGATAATGTATAATTATATAGAGGCGAATCTAGGATTGTTTAGAGGTTCCTATGAATTACATCGACTTTCGTTTCGCATTGTTATGAATTATTTATGTCTCCTCCTTCTCAATCACTTGGCGCTCAAACCTCTTAGTTTCTCTTTCTATTTAATATTTGCGGAAACACTTATGCAGTTCTTAAATATTTGACAAGTTTATGAAACAATGTTGATGTGATGTCATTGTGGTATAGATTTTATATTTATCAAGTTTTAAATTTATATTTTTCCGGACTATACTTATAGGCAGTGTTTATCGGTTTTGGCGGCCGATTATATCATTGATATATCGCTTATTGGCGGTCCACCGATATCGGTCATGGTTAAAATCGGCCAAAATCGGTTAAATATTGATCAAAATCGGCGGTCAAAATCGGTTAATAATTGGTAGAAGACATAAGGATATGAAAAGTAGAAGACATACTTTTTTTCGGAGATGGTGACAGTGGTGAGAAGGTGGTGGTTCGATATTCTGGAAGTTGCAAAACAGGAGGGAGAAGATAAAGGAGGATAGAGGGGCGGTATTTACAATTTTTAGTTAACCTAATAAATTATATGATTTTTAAGTAGTTTTTTTAGCTCAATAAATAGCTTACACAATTGGCCCAACAAATAACTTGGTGGGCTTTAATTAAAACTTACCAAAATCACACATAATTTGATCTCTTTATCAACATTTTTGGTTTGGGTAGCAATGAAGGTTTGTTTTTCAACAAGCCTTGACCTTGTCTTAAAGAGGGTGGTTGTTTAACATTTTTAACAGTAGTATTAGGTCCCTTCTTTTTATTTACGACAATGAAATCAGTTCTGGAAGAAGTGGTCATGTGATTTTTAGCCTTTGTTGTTCCAGATGCCCGGATCCCTTCGGATACACTTGCCAGATCCCTTTTCAAAGGATCTGATGGATCCGGCACATTAGTACCAACTTTTTCAGTTGATTTAACAAATTTTGTTTCTTTAACTTCGCTAGTTGAAGCGATATGTTCCGGGAAACCTAGACCTTTTTTAATTATTACATGTTTTAACACCATCTAGTATTATATCTAGGTAATCGGTACTAAGTCTAGCAATTTTAGACTCGAGATGATCAACCATGGTTTGAGGGTCTACACAAAGTTTGCATTCTAAATTTGTTTCTTTTCCTTTTTCAAGTCTATTTATCTTTTCCTTTAATTCAAAAACCTTATTATCCAAAAGTTCATTTTTATTTTTTAAATGTTTTTTTTATTAATGACCTTGAGACTAATTTTGCAAAGTTTGTTGTATTCTAAGTTTAATGATTCATCATCTAGAAAAGAACTACTATAGTAAAGAGAGTCGGAACATACCTCATTTGAGTCTTTGTCCATGAGACAAATTTCGTCCTTCTCTTCTTTACTCATTCCCCATGAGCCGCTCACAAACGCCTTTTGCTTATTGTTGGAGCACTTTGGACAATCACTAATGAAGTGATTTGGATCTCTGCACATGAAGAATTTGCGATCTTCCTTTCCCTTAGTGTCTTCTTTGCTTTTCCTTAACCATTTCTTGTCATCATAGGGTTGTTTGACATGCCTTCCTCGTCTTCGAAAGAATTTATTAAAATCTCGTGCCGCCATTGCATACTTTTCATCTTCACTTCCCGAGGACGAGATTTCATTGCCACTTGGGATTTTCTTGGCCTTTAAAACTAGAGATTTGTATTTCTCTTTCTTTTCGTTTGATGCTTTGGAGTCTTTAGCTAGCACGATCTCATAGACTTTTAGATTTCTCATGAGTTCATCGAGTGTGAGAATCGAAAAATCTTTGGATTCTTCAATGGCCGTTACCTTCAGTCCCCATTTTGATGGTAGTGCCCTTAGAAATCACCTAAGATGATTACGGCTAGAAAAAGACTCGTCAAGTACTTGTAATGAAATAATAATGGTATTAATTGGAAAATGCATTATCCATACTATCATCATCCGATATTGAAAATTGTTCATATTGTTGAACGAACAAATCAATTTTATTATTTTTCACTTGTTGGTTTCCTTGGTGTGTGACTACCAAAGAGTTCCAAATTTCTTTAGCCGTTTTATGCATGAAAATCCTTTCATATTCCTTTTTAGGTAAGTCATTGTATAAAACTATTTTTGCCTCATTATTTTTAGAAAGATTTTTCTTTTGTTGGTCATTTAGACGATCATGAGGAATAGTTTCTTCTTTACCGGTGTTAGCATCTTTTGTTGTTGGTTTAAAATCACCTTCAACAATAATATACCAAAGATCAATATCTTTAAATTTCACATATATCTCAAATCTATTTTTTTAATATTTAAAACTATTAATTTTGAATGGTGGAGGTCTTTGAATAGACAACCCTTCTTTATATTTTTCAAACTCCATTTAGATTGAAAAGTTTTTAAAATACAATATACTTTAAAAGACTTTATGAAAACCTGCTCTGATACCAATTGTTGAAAACTAAAAGGGGGGGTTGAATAGTTTTACCGATTAAAATTAGATTTCAAAGTATAGATTTAAGTCTATGTGAAAGCTTGTGGATAACTAAGTAGTGACAATGCAATAATATAAGTAAGTAAAGAAAGCAAGTAAAGTAAAAAGATAGAAAGTAGCGACACAAGTGATTTATAGTGGTTCGGCTACAAGGACACCTTCTTTGCCCTACTCCACTCCCCGAGTACCCCACTCGATAGTTCAAGCACTATGTCAACAAGCTCCTTCAATTCGGCGGAGAAGCCTCACAATGTCGCTTACACTTTTTTTTAGTACAAAGCTAAATACCGAGTTTTTTTACAATGGAGAACTAATCTAACTACACAACTTTAACACAACAACTTTATGAAACAAGAAACACAAGATATGCTACTAAGATCTTATGAGGATGATCAAGTCGAGCAAGGTATTCTTTTGGATCTTGGATGACTTGTATGTAAATCGTGATCTCGCCTTCGTGAAGGATCTAAAGAGAATCACAAGAAAGAAAACAAAACTACAAGAATGATCAAGGATCAGAGGTTAGAAGAGAGTAAGATAATATGAGAGAGAGTTGTAAGAAAAAGGGTGAGAAACAATGAAGAAACGACTTACTATTTATAGACCATTATGTCTAATGAAAACAGTTCGGGTCTTGGGTTACAAACCGGGTGATGGGTTATGGGTAATGCACCATGGGTCATGGACTTTAGGTCATGGATACCCAACTAGATACAATGTATTTAATCAATGGGTTATGGGTCATGAGTACCCAACTAGATACAATGTATTTAGTCAATGGGTTATGGGTCATGGGTCATGGGTCATGGGTTTAACCCAACATGATGTCATGCATGATACAAATGCACATGGTTCATGGGTATGGGTCATGGTTTTTACCTAACATATTATCTTACATTTATTTAATTACTGTTAGCCTTAATAGTTTTATTAGAAATGATGGTCATTCACGTTTAGGAACTTTGTAACGCGTGGTAGATATCGTGATAGAATAGTCAACGGGCTCGTGGATTGGACTAAGCTAAATGGGTATTAGTTTAGTTAAGCTAGTCTTATATCAATCCATGTCCAATCCAATCCCACGAAGCCCATACAAGGCCCATGGCCAAGCCTTAGGGCATCTTCTACTTGTACTATAAATACCCCTCAAGTATGTCATTTGAGGGGTGTGCTTGAGTGTGTGTGTGTGTGTGTTTTTCCTTGAAGCAATATACAACTTATTGTTTTCATCTTTCTTCTCTCTATCTCTCTAACATACACGAGTTACACATCTTAAGTCACCATCTCATCTTTCTTTCTTTCTTATTTACGCATATTGTGTTTGGTTTAACGTGTTCTAAGCAAAACGTGGGTATTGGTTTGTGATAAGGTTGATATATCTTTGGTCTTAACAATTGGTATCAATCGCCTAACAATGGTTTATGAGTGTTTGTGTTTGTTTTGAAGGTTGGTACTATACGCGTAGCTTTGTTATAAACGTTGTCACGCTTAAAGCTTTCATTTTTGCACTAAAAAATTCAAGATTCTTGTGGTTTAAGGTTTATTTGGTGCTAAAGTTTCAGTTTTTTGCAAAAAGTTCGAAGCTTTACGCGTTTTGGTTAAGTTTTAAACTCGTATTTGGTTCTTTGGTCATTTCTACTCGTAACTTTTCTAAGCACTTTGGGTGAAAAAGGTCAACATTTTTGGGTTATTCGAGTGTTTTTAAGGATATATGTGCAAGAGAAATCGTTTGAATCGTTGGAAATTTCTTACGAGTAGAAGTCAAAAAGTCAAAACCCTAATTTTCTACTCATAACTTTTTGGTGCAGATTCTTCGAGCTTTAAAGGTTACTCAGTGCTTCCCTCACTTGGATAAGTGTGTGGAACACTTCGACTTGTGGATATCCCTTACGCTGTGACAGTGTAAAGGATTTTTGGTTTTTAACCTAAGTTTACGCATAAGCATAAACTCTTACGAGTAGAACTCTACGCATAAGATCACACTTACGCGTAAGGTTTTACGACTAAGTTTTTTTTGTCTACGCATAAGCCTAAGGTTACGCGTAAGATACTTTCTACGCCTAAGGAATCCTACGCCTAAGATCCTACGCATAAGATCCTACGCCTAAGCTTCCTACGCATAATATCCTACGCCTAAGCCATCCTACTCGTAACCAATTCTACTCGTAACTCCTTCTCTCTGTTTCTACGCCTAAGCTCTTTCTATGCATAAAGGTTTTATAAAAAGTTTTTGGCGGGAAAACTTGAGTAAAATTTAAATTTTTGAGGATACTAAACGTTCAATTTTTACGCGAGATTCAAATTTTGGTTTAACAGTGAAAATTTTGGTCAAAAATTCAAATTTTTGGGCCTAAATTCAAATTTTTCGGGTCAAATTTGGCGTCAAAATTGTCATAACTCAAATTTTTCATACGACCTTAGAATTGATTTTTATAGTGAATTTCATATTTTGGGAGAAATTTTTTTCTAAGAACCAAGGTTACGAGTACGACTTTCAGAATCACCTCAACCGAGTTTAATCTTCATCAACCACAACTCCTTTATCGTTGAATCGATCCTACATCAACTTTATCATATCATACCTTCATCAATGGCAACTCAACAAGACATTCATGCAGCCGGTGCCGAAAACCGTCCTCCTATGTTGGCAAAAGGTGGTTATCTTCAATGGACAAGTCGAATGCTCCGCTACATCAAGACCAAACCTAATGGAAAACTCATGATTAAATCCATTCAGGATGGACACTTCAAGCCTCGACAAGTCCATGTCCCTGGAAATGCTGATGCAACACCTCCCATCCCACCATCCTCTCATCTTCAAACCGAATCGAATACACGAAGAGGATCGAAAACAAGTCGATGAGATGACATGGCAATTCATATTGTCCAACTGGGTTTACCAATAGACATTTTTGCTGTTGTAGACAGTTGTGAAACTGCTTTCGATATGTGGGAACGTGTTAGACGACTATGTTATGGAACATAAATTGGTAAACAAGACATGGAGAACAAGTTGCTAACTGAATGGGAGAAGTTTACATCTACACCAGGAGAATCCATTGAATCCTACTATGGAAGGTTTTGCACTTTGATGAATGAGCTTATCCGAAACAAGTTGGCACCTAGAACAATCGTTCAAAACATCAAGTTCCAGAAGAATGGGGACGATATGACACTATTGTCAACCAAACAAAAGACCTTCATCAGGTGAACTTTGATCAACTGAATGATTTTCTCGAAACAAAACCAAGTCAAGTCAATGAAGTCAGGAAAGAAAGATTGGCAAAGAATCATGATCCATTGGCACTTATTGCAAAGACTCAACCTTCAGTGAATACACAACAACAAGCTTCATCATCTTCCAACAACAACAACTTGCAGCAATACATTCCACAACCACAACAACAATTCTATCCAGATCAACAATATTAGGAACAAGGAATCACGATCCAAACCGACCCGAAGCGACCTTACAACAGATATACTCTTTATTGGGTAACGCACTAAAAAGTCGCTATTCCACAACAACTAACAACAACCAAAGGATTTCGTCAAACACTCGCAACAGGCAAATTGCCAGTAGGGTGTGAATATGGGTAATCAAGGTCAAATGGTTGGAGTTATTGGGAATCAGCAGAGATATGCTACTAGATTTCACATGGGTAATCAGCGGTTCCGTATCGGGGTAATCATTGGGTCGAGAATGTTGGAAATCGATGGGACAGAATGTTGAGAATAGAGCGATGGGTAATCGAATGGGAATGTTGCAGCTCCAGTCGTTGGGAATTATGGAAATGTGAATCGGGGTAATCAGGTTAAGTGTTATAACTGTCAAGGATTGGGTCACATGGCACAAACCGTCCCACTAAGCCGCACAAGAAGAATGCAGAGTTTCTTCGGAAAGCTATCTTGTTAGCACGTAAGCAAGAAGCGGGGATGCAGTTGAGTCTGAGGAAAATGATTTTTCGCTATTGTGGATGATTTGGAAGACCTCGAGGAACTCAATGTGAACTGCATATTCATGGCAAATCTTCAGGAGACTAAGTACGACAACGACTCGACGCACCTCCTGTCTATGACGCCAACGCAGATCGAGGTACCAATCATTGATCCATGCTATAACAATGTCATATGTGATGTGTTTACTCATGACGAACAGCATTCTGTGACGCCAGCACCTACTTATGATACATACATGGACAATACGAGTTGTAGCAATACTAACTCTGAAACTCCATATGTGGATCCTAATGGAGGCTTTGTGGCACAAAATACTGAGGCGATGAGGAAACACGTGCTTATTTTGAATCATTAATCAATAAGTGTGGCATTGAAATTGAGAAAGTTAGTAAGGTCAATCGCGAGGTTAAGGTCGCGAATAAGAAATTGACCGTTGAGCTTGAGAGTTACAAGGAGCACGCCAAAGCCTATGAATTTCATACAAACAAAATGTCCGAATTAGATATTGGTTATCGAGATTCGTTTCTAAGAGAAAAGAATTGCAAATCAAGTATAACACACTTGATGTGAATTCTCACTTGAAAATTAAATCTTTAAACAAGGAAATTTCAGATCTAAATGACCAACTTTCTAAACAAAAAACACTGTTTTCGATCTTGAAAAAGAGAAGAAAAAGTTGATTGCTGATTTTTCAAAACGAGAAGATTCTCTTCTTGATAAAATTCTGGATAAAAATGAGAAAATTAAAGCTTTGGACAATTTGCTTCTCACAACGGGTCATTCAGATAAAACAAACAAGATGCTTTCAAACCAAGTAAATCAACGTTTTCATACTTCACATAAAATGGCACTTGGTAACGACCCTTCTTCGTTCCTCAAGAAAGCTCAGAAATCCCAGAATGTGTTGAACAATGGAAAACCTTTGCATGAACCCATAATTGTTCGTGATTCTCTAGAAACGTTGGAACTATCTGAGGAGAGTAGATCAAAAATGAAACAAAAGAATCCGGATCTTAAACCGATTGATTATAACAAATGGAACAAAATTAATGGAATTACTTTTGTTAATCAAAAAGAACAATCAATGTTTTCCACCACACCAAGTGTTTCAAACAAAGTGTCAACACCAGTTTCAAAAACAGTTTCGAAACCAGTTTTAGTTTCCAAATCTCTTTCGAAAATCGAACAAATGTCTTCAAACAATCCTTTTAACACAAGTGATACTAGAAGCATTTTAGATGACATTAAAACTAGAATTGGGTATCTTCAAGAGATCCAAGTCTAAAACCAATATTACAACTAACATCTGGTTTACTCGTCATGATGACGAAACAAAAGAGTTTTATAAAACCCAAATTGCCCCTCCGTTAACGCCATCGGTCGCGAGGGTAATTCATGTTGAACAAGCACTTTTGAAAGAAACGAGTGACTTTGTCAAGGACCATAAATCCCTGGTAAAGCAAGCTAATGAAAGTATTGAACACATCAAAGTTTTGGAAAAACTCAATGATTCTCTCTTCGAAGATGTTATGACTACCGATATTATGTCCATTATTTTGCAAACATATTCTGTTGAAGATCATGAAAGACTCCAATCTGAGACCTCCGCAATTGTTTCAAAATATGAAAAAGCTCTTGAAAAACTTGTAAAAGAAAACGTGTCCTATTTTAAACAACTTGATCGAAAAACCGAGGAATGCAAGTATGACAAACTGTCGTATGAGCGTGCCTACAAGGACATGCAAGAGCAAAATAATCTTTTGAGAGTTCACCGAAAGTATAAAAGGAAAGGTGTGGATACTAAGTTTGCAAAACCATTGACTGAGGAGAAAACAAATGTTCCCAAACCGGTTTTTAAACCAAATATGTCTATTTCTCAGCCTCCTCCAATAGTCAATGAGAAAAATGATTTGTCAAAAACAGTCACTCCACAGTCCCTGCCCTTTAAAAATAGAATTTTAAAAGTTTCGAAAAGAAAAATCGGTTTTGAAAAACCAAAAGTGATTACACCTGGCATCTCTAGGATTAGTACACGGAATGTGACAAAAAATCCAGTTAAAGAATCATCGATTCTAACAACATGGTCAACAATCACTATCTACAAGAAGCTAGGAAAAGACACGACTTCGAAAAGACGGAATTTTAGGTGCAAAATCTAGGGTGATGAATTCTACAAGATTTCAAGGCGCTGCTAGTAGTAGTAAACCATTACCTAGGAACACTCTACAAAAGACTAGGAATTGGCTTACATCTAAGAGTAGTTGCGCAAAAGAAAATGCTATGCCCTTAAAAAACATCACTAGGAATTCTAAGTCTTTTTCGAACAAGAATCAATTTCCAAAAGACTGTAGTGACAAAGTTAAAGCTGCTGTTTTAAACAAGAATATTGAATTTGTCTGTACTACATGTAAAAAATGTATCTTTTCAACTAATCATGATGCATGTGCCTTACAATATCTCAAGAAAGATAATTCTTGTGCCAAGGCACAATCCACTAAGACACCAAATAGAAACAAACCCGTTGACAAGATGAACATCAAAAGGAAACCTAATAGGTGGATCTCTTCAGGACGTAGTTTTTATAAAAAAGAGTCTTCCGCGCATCGATAAGAAAACAACTCCTAGATCTTACCTCAGGTGGAAACCCACGGGAAAAGTTTTCAGCACAATAATAGTGAAACTCATCATGTTAAGGAAGTCGAATCCACTACAACCGTTGATAGTGATCACCCTCGCCGTGAGGAAACATGTACTTCTAACACTGTTATTTGTGAAAACTCTTCGTCTTTGGTTGCAGGTGATTCAAATATCTCGAACCCAGCTCATCGAGAGGGTTCCAATTCTGTAAAATCTTCTTCTCATTCTCTCTATCTTCTATTTTTGATTTTCCATTTCTTTTATAAAACCAACAAAAGCAAAATATAAAAATATAAAACTTTCAAAAATACAAAAACAATATAAAATCAAAAATCCAAAAATATTCTTCTCACGACATGTCTCTCGTATAATCGATATTCTGTACGTTTCTAGAAATGTCATTCAACAATGATACGGGTATGTACAGATGCTTGAGCGAGAGTTCTTTAAATGTTTTCTAAAACATGTCGTTTCTCAAAATTTCTTCAAATAATGGCTTTCGTGTACTTGAGTACGAAACCCGGACTTCAACATAATGGCTTCTGGACACATCAGTTCAGGACCCGCGCTTCAAAGAAAGGAAAGTGCTTATCAAAATCAAAGGTTTTAAATATTTTTCAAGCACTATTCCTAAAAACAATGGTTTGTAAGTATTTCAGCTTGCAACCCGATCTTTAAAGAAAGGAAAGTGCTACGTAAAATCGATTTTCATAAATATCGAGCACTTATCCTAAAACAAATGAAGATAATTTTTCTCTAAATATCTTCAAAAGATTTTCAAAATCTTCTTTTCATCTTGCGTACCATTGATTCGAAATTTTTCAAAAAGATTTTTTAAAAATCTCTCACATTTGGTACCAAGATAACTCCCTCTAAACCCTTAATTGATTCTAAATTTTCTATATGAAAAATATGCTTTCGTTAAGGGGGAGTATAAACCAAAGTTGTTCCAAAATTCATGCTAAATCAGTTTCTCTCCAAATGCTTTTCGAAAAACATCTTTTAATCATTTTGTTTCAAAAACATCATGGATATGCTATTTTTGAGGGGGAGAAACGTGATTAAAATGTGATCAAAATGTTTAATGATCGGTGTTTGAATCTCAAAAGAGCTCGACTCAGTTGAAACCATTGAATTGACGAGGAATAAATGTCAGTATATGTACCATTTCGAGAAACTTTCTTTGGACTTGACCAGGCCGGGTAATAATTTCAAGGTAATTCACTAGTGATGTAAACGTGTTTCGAATCGGTCTTGTCTATTGAAAGTCGATCAATTCAAAAGTGCGAACTCTACCCTCTCTGTGCAGATTTCAGTTAAAACAATATAAGCACATGTGAAGGGCGAGTGTTTCTGAAAATATAAAACTCTCAAGGTGTTAACAAATCATGTTTTATAATCATAAACACTTTGAGAGATTTTCAAGAAAAGGTTTTATGGCAACAATAGGACAGTCATGGAGTTATAAGGTGACTAAGGATAGGAAATTCGTCCTATGATCCGCCAGAGCCGGAGGGATCTACCCAAGGACATCACCAATAGTTTAGAACTAGAAGTCCTTAGGTATGATTGAAAAAAGGAGAAATGTGAGAAAGGAGAAAGAAGGGGTTGAAGAATTAAAAAGAAATGTAATGAGAAAGGGTGAAAAGAAATAGCCCTCCATATTCAACCTTAGGGCGGAAACCGGGTTCAATACATATGCTCTTGGTTGTCACTAGATGACACCGGTATTGAAGACAAAGACGTCATGGACCCAGTGACGCACTGCACTAAACCTTCTAGCCACTCAATTCCTCTCAAAAGGAATTTGTTTCATTCTCACTGGGAACCCTACATAATCTATCGACTTTCTCTTACAGATTGTTGATATTGAAGAAGGAGACCCTCTCCCTAGTCTCCGCTCAGGAAAACCAAAATGCACTAATTGAGTCTAGAGCCACGAGATTCATCAAAAGATCTCATAGGAACACTTGACATGACATCGCTTGTTGTTCATCAATAAGGGCACAAGTGATATATTCTAGAGTCCTACGCAGATCTTAGCAATTTGCCAGAACATTTATGAGAAGTTTCACATCTGTGATCTTCAGTGATTAAATGGAAACTCCTGCCAGGGTCAACATCAAGCGCCACGGACAGCAGGTCACTTCGGTAACTCCCCGTGGATTACGCTTAGTGTGTCTCAAACGGTCTACTGATCGTGAGGTGATGCCGGTGTACCTCGACTCATCTGAATTGTAGATGTACTTCGGTATATCGCGTTATCTCACTTGTGGGACTCCAGTTCAAGAACGGCCTTTGAAAGAATTAAAGATGTGTTTTCACACTATGCTGTTAACACCCTCGAAATTCAAACTTGTAAGTGCCGGAATCCGCTTATTACTAACTGTTTTTATGTTTTCTTCTTATGGAAGCTCTGGAGCGGATGGATCGTGCAGACTCGCCACATGCTCATACCAAAAACACATGAAAGTTCTCATCATAATCAAAGGCTACACAAAGTTAAAGATGATTCTTCGTCAATGAATCTAAAGACTCGAGAACTACATCATTGGTAACCAAAAGACAAATAGAAGTGTGAGCATGGTGGAGAATGACATGGACATACCTAACCAACGAAGTTGACAACGGCAGACAACCACATTATCTGATCACAAAGCATGAAGGAACAAAGAATCAAGACTATTCTATATCTACACGCAAAGTTCAAGCTCGAGAAAAGTAAAGACCTAATCAAGTGGAGCATCATTTGAATGACCACCCCTTAGGGGGAGATTGTTAGCCTTAATAGTTTTATTAGAAGTGATGGTCATTCACGTTTAGGAACTTTGTAACGCGTGGTAGATATCGTGATAGAATAGTCAACGGGCTCGTGGATTGGACTAAGCTAAATGGGTATTAGTTTAGTTAAGCTAGCCTTATATCAATCCATGTCCAATCCAATCCCACGAAGCCCATACAAGGCCCATGGCCAAGCCTTAGGGCATCTTCTACTTGTACTATAAATACCCCTCAAGTATGTCATTTGAGGGGTGTGCTTGAGTGTGTGTGTTTTTCCTTGAAGCAATATACAACTTATTGTTTTCATCTTTCTTCTCTCTATCTCTCTAAACATACATATGAATTCTATCATTCAAGTCACCAAGTTCTTTCCTTTCTTCTTATTCATACGCATAACGTATTTGTGTTTGGTTCGTGTGGTACTTGTGATAAAGATAAGGTATAA
This sequence comes from Chrysanthemum makinoi, assembly GCA_910596185.1. NCBI lineage: Eukaryota > Viridiplantae > Streptophyta > Magnoliopsida > Asterales > Asteraceae > Chrysanthemum > Chrysanthemum makinoi. Next base: position 226,895,146 of record OU343221.1, on the reverse strand, counting down.
GTGATAAAAGGGGCTTTACAATTACAAACACATATGTAACCAACAAATGTATATATTTAGAAAACAACATGTAATCTTAGATTTATACTTGAGATGATTTTATGATTGTAATCAACGAAACTTAACAAGATTGAAAATATAAACAAACGTTTTTACGTCTTATTTGTATTAACAGTATGCAATAACAAAATTAATTTTTCAACGGATAACTTTACATGTTGTAAGTCGTACTTGGCATCACCTGGATGGTCTTGTATATTTTTCTAAAGAGTTCGACGAAATTAGTGGATAGATTGTTGGCATTTCAAAGCCGTCTAATAAGGATCCCGCAAAAAAGTAACTGAGGGGTGGGTTTTGGATGCTGATCTTCTTGAACGTGTTTTTTTAAAGTGCATATCACTACTGTCAAATCTATCCCACATGGTTGTCGTCTCGTCTTTTCTCAGGCATTGAAAACAGTTCTTTATAAGGTGGTTGCCCAGCTCGACTCTGTCGAAGCATGGGTTAGGCTATTACTTTTTCCACGTTGTATGTTACAGGTGTGTAGGCCCAATAATAGACAAGAACATAGATCCGGGAATAGAAAATCCTTGCAACAAATTTCTATCTTGGAGTCTCTAGCTACATGGGGGAAAGATGATGGTATTACAACGATAGTTAAAATTGTGTTAGATGGTTCTAGGTTAGGGTCCTTGTGTCAGGGGGTGGTTATTTTCGAGAGGAGAGAACAACGGGTAAAACCAACATCAGGCAGTATCTTCGTAAGGTTGCGGACGGGCATTTTACGGCAGCAGTGAAAGTTCTATCCTCCTCCGGTGTTGCCCCATATTGTGATGATACCATTAAATCCTTGGAGGCTAAGCATCCTTACAAGCAACCCCCATCCATGCCGAGCAACACATTTTCTGAGCCTCCCTTGTAGCAGAGATTGATTATGTATTTGGTTGTATTAAATCATTTCTTAAAGGTACTTCATGTGGAAGATATGGTTTGAGGGCTTTTAACATATTTTAGATGCTTTATGTGGAGAATGGTCTGCTACTTCTGTAGATCTCTTAAAGGCAATCACCTCAGTCATTAATTTGTGGTTAGCGGGGAGGTGTCCGCCTATTTTGGCAGAGTTTGTTGCATCTACACCTCTCACGCCACTCTTTAAACTAGATAACGATATTCGACCTATTGCAGTAGGCACTATATGGAGACGTTTGGTTCCAAGGTTGATGTGAAAGGTGTAAGTACATAAATGTCAAAGTACCTTAGTGATTTTCAGTTTGGAGTTAGAGTGTCGGGTGGTGCCGAGGCTTTTTACATAGTGCCAATAGGTTGTTGAGCGAATATCACAATGATGGGTCTCTTGCAATGCTTACAGTGGACTTCTCGAATGCATTTAACCTTGTGGATAAATCGACATTACTCCATAAGGTTAAGGTGAGGTGTCCCTCTATTTCTTTTTGGGTAGATTTCTTATATAGGCAGGCAACGAGGTTGTATATAAAAGACACATATATCTGGTCTGCCACTGGGGTGCAGTAAGGTGAGCCGTTGGGACCTCTTCTTTTGATCTTGTATTGCACCCTATACATAAGATGAGAGAAAATTGCAAGAGTGAGTAGTCCAGGTTTGGGTCTTGAACTTAATATCAAGAAAACATAGATATTTTGGCCCTCGTGTAAGGGTATGAACCTTCGTGAGGGTTTATTCTATGTTGATATTCGAAGGTCGTCATTGGGTATGAAGCTTCTTGGGGGAGCTGTTAGTAGAGATGCGGGTTTTATTAGTGGGTTGGCTATGAGGAGAGTTGTGAATGTTGTTGATTTGATGAGTCTTTTTCCACAACTACATGACCCTCAGAGTGTGCTCCTTTTGCTTCGATCATGTATGGGTATTGCCAAACTTTTTTTTGGTTTAATGACTTGTCAACCTGTACACATGGAGGATGCGACCTTGTTCTTTGGCAAACTGTTGTGTGTCTCGATCGAGAACATAGTGGTTTGTGGAGGGGGTTTCTTTGGAGACTTACAATGGCGACTCGCTTCTTTACCCATTCGATTTGTTAGGTTGGGTTTGTACTCGGCAAAAGTGGCTTCCTCTTATGCTTTTGTGGCCTCGAGGGCCCAATCTTGGGTGCTACAAGACCACATCTTATGGGACAGTGGCATAGTATGGATGATAATTATGTTTGTGCTCTGACTTGTCTTCATGATACGATTCCAAGCTTTGATTTTAGTGATTTCACTAATAGGGACACCACCCCCTCTAAACCTTAACATACATTGGCGAATGCACTTTTTAGTAAAATGGTCAAGGATATGGAAGTCCACTTCAACATTACTGTGAGACAAAAAGTAGTTTTTAAGTGTCTACGGGCACCATGTGCTTAGGATTTTCTACTTGCTACCACATCCATGAATTATTCTTCCTCTTCATGCTATCAATGAAACAAAACAATACAAAACCTTAAATTCCTTATGGCAATCGATGCTAACATATGATTGGATAGTATTTATAAAAGTCAACTTGTGGTTATAAATTGATGGTACAATTAGTGGATCAGTGACTTCTTTTTCTTTTTATACCTATTAGATAGTTGATTTTGTTTATTCGTAACCCGAGCTCGGTTGAAGTATTTTTTGAAGAGTTTATTCGGTTGTTTGTCTTGATATCAATTTGTGGTTTCTGTTGTTACTAGAAAGATGTATTCAAGATTAATAAACATGATATAATACACCTTTGGCTCCCACATACACCCCGACACCAGTGGCATCATTACTGAATGCATTTAACACTATGACTATCCAAGATCCCACTTGGAATATGCATACAAGTGCGTCTTCACACCTTAATTCTAATAGTACACTTTGGAGTTTGGTTTACAGTTCTATGCTTCCTCGGGATCTTCACTTATGGTTTTCTCTGACGCTAATTGGGTTGGTTGTCCTGCTACTCGCAGATCTACATCCGTGTATTGTGTATTTCTGGGCAACAATCTTTTATCAGGGTCTTCTAAGCGACAACACACTCTTCCCGTTCTAGTGATGAAACTGAATATCGTGGCGTTGCTAACGTTGTTACTAAGACATCATGGCTAAGCAATCTTCTTCGGGAACTACACACACCACTATTGACCGCTACTCTTGTGTATTGTGATAATGTCAATGCTGTTTATCTATTTACCAATCCGGTACAACATCAACGAACCAAACACATTGAGATTGACATTCATTTTGTTCGTGATATGGTTGATGCGTGTTCTTCATGTTCCATCTCATTACCAGTATGCAGATCTCTTCACCAAAGGTCTTCCTTCGACTTTATTTGAAGAGTTTCGCTTCAGTTTGAGTGTTCGATTGCCTCCTACTAAAACTTCCGGGGAGTGTTAGTTGATTGGTTTCGACCCATTCTGATTAGTTAACAAGGATTTAGCCTATTTATGTTTCTTCTAGATCATTCCTATGTATATTATATATTGTAATCCCTTTACTGAATGAGACAAGGAATTTACTACTCTTACAGTCGCAACGAAATTTGTAGTGACAACACAAATACAAATACAACACAAATCCCAATGACGTGTAGCTTAGTTGGTAATGAATAGGGGGCATCTTTATACATAAAAAGCAACAACCACTGAGTAAGAGTTTGATCTTTGACACCCTCATAGCAACAACCACTGAGTAAGTCATTTATACACCCACATTATAGAAAGACAACCAAATGTGGGACCGTTCGTGTTACAAACCTTTTGCACCTAATGAAAACAACTCTTTTCTCTCGCTATAACGGATGCTAAGGGGATGACGTGTGCTATGGTGCATGTTGAAAGCGTCTACACAAAAGAGGTACGCGGATGCATCGTGTGCTCTCGTAATGCTGTTTACACCCGAGCTTTGGTTATGATTAGTTTATTTAAAAATGTTTATTTTATTTTATTTTATTTTATTTTTTTTAACACTAAAGGAGAATGTAACTTTTATGACCAATTAAACTGCTCAAATTCAATTACGTAACATAACTAGCCCTTCTATGTAAAGAAGTTTCAACAAAAACCTGCAAAAGAAAATATCCTCCAAAAACAATAAATACAGTTACCAAACTCGTAAATAAAACAACAAACAATTTCCACAAACTTAATCCCCTACCAAACAAACAAACAATTTCCACAAACCATCCATCCATCCATCCAAACACCCCCCTTCCTTCATCATTTCCGTCACAATCTCACCGGAACCCTAACCTCCGATATGACAAACGAGGAGCAGCCGCTTCTGGCGGTAGATAACGCACCATCAACTCCGTCATCGGTATCATCTATTTCGATCAGTGATTCAAATGATAGCAGCAAGAAGGTGTATGAAGATGAGGAGGATGAAGAAGGTGACGTGTGTCGGATCTGTAGGAACGTAGGTGAAGATGATAATCCGTTACGGTATCCGTGTGCGTGTAGTGGTAGTATTAAATTTGTTCATCAAGATTGTCTTCTTCAGTGGCTCAATCATAGTAATGCTACTCACTGTGAGGTAATAGTTACTATTATTTTTTATAAATCCTAGTTTATAAGCTTTATATTTATATTGTAGTAGGTAGCTCATTCTTATTATATATATATATGGAAAATGATTGGGAGGCCTAAAAATGTAACTAGTTATGTGCCTAAATAGATGTCGCAATAAGTTATGGGTTTGTGAAGAAGCGGGTCCCCTGAAGTCACCAACACAATGTTGACACATAGGTTTAGGCATATAATTAGGCATACCAGTTAGGCATGCCAATCAATGCTCCAACGCAATACTCTGGCACGTAGGTTTAGGCATAACTTAGTTACATCATTAGAACTCTCAATCATTTCCTGATGTATATATACATGAGAAATGATTCGAAATGATTGGGAGGTCTAAGGGACCCAGTTTAGGCTTTGCATCCTGTTTGTTGCGGTTAAGGGACCCAGTTTTTCACAAATAAACACTTTAACCGGACAACGTAGGTTTAGGCATCAAATTAGTTACAATTTTAGAGCCTAAACCTACGTGCCAACATCTTGTATGTTGCAGCCAGTGGACCTACTTTTTCACAAATCAACTCTGCCACGTAGGTCTAGGCATAAAATTAGTTACATCTTTAGGTCTCCTATTCATTGAAAAGAACTGAACGCTTATTGAAAAGAAGAGGTTCGTTTTTGTTTTTTTTTGTTGATAAATGAATGAGCATGAACAGGATTTTGTATCCGTTTAGTTCATTTACGTTCGTGAACGTCCAATTATGTGTTTGTTAATGTTCAGTTATGTTTAATTATTTGTGTATGTTCGAAAACGGCGAACCGAGGGGAATTTCTGGTGAACCACTTGGATTTTTCTTATGTAGTGTAAAGGTTTTGTCAGAAATACTGATTTTTCAAAAATGCACCTTGTCCCAATTTTTTTTGTTGCAAGCCTTCGATAGAGTTAACGAAATGCACCTCAAAACTTCTAATCCTGCTCGGCCACTGTGTCAGAATATCGTATATTTATATTATGTACTTTAAGTAAAACTAGTATATGTAAGCAAACGAGCACCCGCAAAACAATATGTTTGTTCGTTTAATGTCTTAATGAACGAATATAAACGAACACGGACAACCTCATTTTCTTAACAAACAAACATGAACAAGAAAATTCATCTGTTTAAGTGTTTGTGTATGTTCATTTGTTTGGTTAATTATAAATGGACGAACATGAACAACCCTCCGTTTGTTTACGGCATTAATTGAACTGTAAAAATGATATAAGACTGAAAGTATTACTGGGGTGAAATCAAAGTGAAAGCGTTGTTTACGAAGACTAAGGGCTGTTTAGTTGAAGAAATTAGAAATCATTTCGTATTTTTTCATATTCTTAACTTGTAAAAAACTAGGCGTTTTAGTATCTCGGAAAAAAGAATTGAAAATATAGAAAACGTGATCAAGTGGTGTTTTGTATTACCCCTCCGTCCCATAATAAGTGTCCATATCACACATGGTTTTAAAAATGTCATCGTCAACCAATAAGATGTTACATTTACCTTTTATAAAAAAATTTGATTGGTTAAATACACTTCTTTTGGTACAAGCCAGAATAGTAAGAGTGACATTGGTGATCGAACAAAGGCCGGAGGTCCTTTTCTACCTTTGGTAGAACCGGAAGCAGCCTCTCTACCTTAGGTAGGGGTATGGCTGTCTACGTCTTAACCTCCCCCTACACCGTGGAAGACGGTATTGGGACCCATAACCTATAACATTGATGATCGGACAGAGGGGGTACAAAGGAAAATGAAGAAAACTCACAAAAATATGTCGTGTATAATTTAGGAAACGGGAAATTGGTGGCTTAGATTTAATTAAATACACCAAGTGATTTGCGGTTTAGGATTCTTCCAGGTGATGGCAAGGCTTTAGGTGGGTTTGTTGCCGATTGCATATGATTTTAGGGTTTATGTGAATAATTCTAGCTGCTTAGCAGCGTGGCTAAGGTGATCTGTTTGTTGCCGGTAATTTTTATACAGCTGCAAGGAGAATTAGCTTTGGTAAGATGCAATAAAAGATACTGTTCTATGATATAGTCTGGTTCAATTTAAATGAAGTACTAATTGCTTGCAAAGTTACTTTAGCTAACTATTATTCTCCTTTGGAGGAGGTGGATTAGAATTGATGAGTATTATAGATATTCGACACACCGTCACTAACTGATGGTAAATTGAAACAAGAGAAACTCATTTAAGTGGTCCACAGGGGTCAGACATTGATTTGCACTGCGGTAATAGACTGTAAGATTACAGACAGTCATGTAAATTGAAGCACGCATTCTGGGATTAAGTGTATTCCTGCATGCTGTAAGCACCATCTATGACTTGCAATCAATTTAAAATGTGTTGATACACTGTTTCTGGTGAAACTTGTTTGATATTGCCTTGGCCTTTTCTTTTGGTGGTAACCGGTTATCTGAACATATATGACAGGTTTGCAAACATCCGTTTTCATTCTCCCCTGTGTATGCTGAGAATGCGCCTGCAAAGCTTCCTTTTCAGGAGTTTGTTGTTGGGATGTCAATGAAAGTTTGTCATGTGCTGCAGTTCTTTCTGCGGCTCAGTTTTGTACTTTCTGTATGGCTTCTGATAATACCGTTTATTACTTTCTGGATATGGCGCTTCTCATTTGTCAGGAGTTTTGGTGAAGCGCAGATACTGTTTCTGAGTCATATTTCCTCTACGGCTATTCTTACAGACTGTCTTCATGGGTTCTTACTCTCTGCAAGCATTGTGTTCATATTTCTCGGGGCTACTTCGTTGAGGGATTATTTTAGGCATTTACGAGAAATTGGTGGGCAGGAGGGCGACAGAGATGATGAAGGGGATAGAAACGGTGCTCGTGTTGCCAGAAGACCACCTGTACAAGCCAACAGAAACCCTATTGGTGAGGGGAATGGTGAAGATGCTGGTGGAGCACAAGTAATTGCTGGGGCTGGTGGCATAATTAGAAGAAATGCAGAAAACGTTGCAGCGAGGTGGGAGATGCAAGCAGCTCGTCTTGAGGCGCATGTTGAACAGATGTTTGATGGTTTGGATGATGGGGAAGGTGCAGAGGATGTTCCATTTGATGAGCTAGTGGGCATGCAGGGGCCTCTTTTTCATTTGGTGGAAAATGCATTTACTGTGAGTTCATTCTTTTGTTTTTATTCGTATTTTTGTTGCTATCCATTTGAATATTTGTTTATATGTATGTCCAAGTTATCATTTGCTGGTTCAGCGACGTCATGATTTCTCAGTTATTATGTAATATGTTGTTTTGCTGTCACATGAGCATATGATCTCACAAGGTAACTCATCGTCACAAATAACATAGTGGACAGGCTCATATTGTATATTAGTGAACCATGCGATTACCCTCAACTTTATAGTACATCGCATATTTTTTTTAATCTTTATTGTTTATTGTTTACAAAAGAATTCTAGTATCCTGTCACTATAATTCGATACTCTAGAGTCTACATCGGTACCATAAACATTTATATAAGATGGTAGCTTGTTTTCCTAGGAGTCCTCCTGACAAAGAAATTCATATTGGCAAAAACCTTAGCCTGATTTTATCAATTAAATCTATTTGTGTGCTTCAAGTCTTAAAAATCCACATTTTATAGTGCTAGCAGATGAAACAATATTAGCAATTCTACTGAGTGCAACCTTAGTGTGAAGGTTTTTTTAACTGTGGATTGTACGAGATTGAGCTAGTGCTTTTAGTAACTTGTATGTGTGAAAGAGTGGCAGAGTGTTACAATTTTGTATAAGCAGACTACATTGATTCTCTAGCTGCATATCTGGTTTTTTCACTATTGATGTGTGTGCCTGATTCTTTTGGATACTCTATTGCTGCATGTTAATGCGGTATCACTTTTCTGTTTACATTCTAGCTCAGGAAGTGGTTGCCACCACCAAGATTTCCTACTTGTTTGTTTCTAACATACGTTTGTCAACATTATATATGTGCCTTAGATGCTTCATGTGGTAATATTGATGCAAACAATATTTTTGGAATTTGTCACTCAATTGTGTGGACCTGCTGCTCTGCTGTGTGTTGAGCTTTCTTATATATAATGCCATTTTGGCTCATGTTATCTAATTCTTCTACAAATTCCTGTCTTGCAGGTTCTTGCTAGCAACATGATATTTCTTGGTGTTATGATTCTTGTGCCGTTTCACATTGGACGATTTATACTTTTTCATTTGTCATGGTTTCTATCATCTGCTACCAGCCCAATGTTATCTACTGTTGTACCACTTACAGAGCAAGCACTTTTCCTGGCCAATATAACATTGAAGAATGCGCTGATTGCAGTTGCAAATTTGACATCTGCTCAAAACCCAGATAACAGTGTGATTGACCAAGTTGCAGAGATTGTTAAAACGAATGCTACTGAACTTATTGAGTCAGCAAACAATGTCACTTCCTCCCTTTCATCAGGTGTTCTAGAAGGAGAAATCACTGGAGCATCATGGATGTCCGATGTCACAACTCTTGCTGTTGGTTATATGTTTATTTCCTCTCTTGTCATTTTCTACTTTGGAACTGTTGCACTAATCAGATACACCAAAGGTGAGCCTTTGATCATGGGAAGGTTTTATGGTATTGCTTCAATTGCAGAGGCAATCCCTTCTCTTTTCAAGCAGTTCTTGACAGCGATGAAACATTTAACGACTATGATAAAGGTTGCCTTCCTTTTGGTGGTCGAGCTAGGGGTTTTCCCTCTGATGTGTGGATGGTGGCTGGATATTTGTACTATAAGGATGTTTGGCAAGTCGATTTCTCAAAGAGTGGACTTCTTTTCAGTGTCCCCATTGGCGAGTTCATTGATTCATTGGGCTGTAGGAATTGTCTACATGTTACAAATATCCATATTTGTCAGCCTTCTTAGAGGGGTATATATTTGACATCTTTTCATTTTACATGTGTAATTTGTGGTGCACGTAAGGTGGTTTGGGTAATGGGTCATAACAGGTCACTTTTTAGTATGAGTCGAAACTGGATAGGCCTGGTTAGGTTGACCGGTAAACACTCTTGTCATAAAATTTTAGATTTTTTAGCAAATATTTAGAGTTAATAAACGATTACAATAATAATATTTATTTTTGAGTTTGATCTAGGAGGTTTTAAATCTTCATCATAATAAATGGACTTTGGGTGACGTTTAACCTGTTCCGCCCATTTGACCAGTTCCCATTTTAGCGAATTTTTTTTTTGGACCATTTGAGATCAAACACAACATATGTCCGACCATTCATAAGATAATTATTTACTACGGCACTTGTTGCAATTATTGCTTCTCATTTTGTAGGTTTTGCGTAACGGAGTTCTATATTTTCTGCGGGACCCAGCAGATCCTAATTACAATCCTTTTCGGGATCTGATTGATGATCCGATGCACAAACATGCACGTAGAGTTCTGTTATCTGTCGGTGTTTATGGGAGCTTGCTAGTAATGCTTGTATTTCTGCCTGTCAAACTTGCCATGCGAATGGCCCCCTCCATGTTCCCTCTTGATATCGCGTAAGATTTTTATTTTTTTAATAAACTGCTTTAATACATTGTATTTTGATAGTTCTTTTGCTTATGGATTCATCATTTGTTATTGCAGAGTATCTGACCCATTCACTGAGATCCCTGCTAACATGCTTCTCTTTCAAATATGCATTCCATTTGCTATTGAGCATTTCAAGTTGCGGGCAACGATCAAATCAGTTCTACGTTACTGGTTTACTGCAGTTGGTTGGGCTCTTGGCCTAACTGATTTCTTATTGCCTAGACCTGAGGATAATGCTGGACAAGAAAATGGAAACCAGGGTCCAGTGAGGCAGGCTGAGCTACATGCTCGACCAGGCAATCAAGATAGGGTCATTGTTGGATTTGTGGCTCCCAGAGATATGAATGGGACGGGACATGCAGAAGCTGATGGTGATGAACAATCTGATTCAGAGTAAGATGCAACAAGACTTTGATCTTAACATGTTTGAAAAATGGCATTCTTGGCCTTAACCCGCTTTTTGAAACTTGGTCTTTTCTATGTAAGAATTTGCAGATAATCATTTATTATCAAATGGTTTGCCAAGGACTATTATCTGAAAATTTGCCTTTTATAGATGCAAATAATTAGATCATATCAAAATGCAATCACAAACACCCTCTTAGTGTTACCTGATCATAAATTGAGAATAGTTAAGTCACAAGGTAAATTATAGACTTATGCATTTAGAGTTTTTAATAGAATCATGATGCACAAACAGAGAAATAAATAGCATAATGTGTTGTCGTTGCCCTGTTATTAGATCAATATTTATTAGCTTGGCCATCAAATATCTTTCTACGGTTATCATATAGCTCATGTGATATTGTTTTCCCATTATTTTAGTAGGTATGGATTTGTGCTCTCCATTGTGTTGCTTTTGGTGGCGGCTTGGATGACACTTCTAATCTTTAATTCCGCGTTAATTGTGATTCCTATCTCACTTGGCCGAGCATTGTTCAATGCACTTCCCCTACTCCCAATCACACATGGCATGAAAGGCAATGGTAAGGTCATTGGTTATGGATGTATAGTCTATTTTCTGTTTGTATGCTCCATGAATGGAGTCCTTTATATTTGTAGTACTGCTGAACTTTCAGTGACATAATTTTCAGATCTTTATGCCTTCATTGTCGGAAGTTATATCATCTCAACTATGTTGGCTGGTGCAAGGTATTCCATTGATCAAATCAGAACTGAAAGAGCAACAGTTTTACTTGGTCAAATCTGGAAGTGGTGTTCCATTGTTGTCAAGAGTTCTTTATTGTTGTCCATCTGGGTTAGATCATATAACCTTTTGCTTGTTTTTATTATACATGTTTTATGTTTCTTGGCCTCATTTAACATCGATGTTTGCAGATTTTTGTCATTCCAGTGTTGATTGGACTGCTCTTTGAACTTTTGATAATTGTACCAATGCGGGTGCCTGTGGATGAAAGTCCAGTTTTTCTCTTGTATCAGGATTGGGCTTTTGGACTTATTTTTCTCAAGATCTGGACTCAGTTGGTAAGTTCTTGTACATGCAAGTACATTTATAAAAAAGGCCTCGTTGCATCAATAGGTCCACCTTTGGTCTTATTTTTGTTTTGCTATGCAACCTTTTTACCACTTGCCAGGTAGAAAACTTTTAAAAATCGGGACTTTTGTAAAATCGAAAGTAGAACATGGACCAAGTATATTTTACGTTTTTATGCAATTAGCTTTCTAAAAACATTGTTCCCGATTTTGTGACGTCTTCAAGATTTTGACATGGTTATCGATTTGTGGTTGTGAACAGGTTATGTTGGACCAGCTGGCGCCTCTGGTGGATGACAGCTGGCGAGTGAAGTTTGAGAGAGTGAAAGAAAACGGTTTCTCAAGGCTGCAAGGATTTTGGGTGCTACGGGAGATTGTTATCCCAATTATCATGAAGCTACTAACCGCTCTATGTTTCCCTTACGTGTTAGCAAGAGGGGTTTTTCCGGTATTTGGGTATCCACTTATAGTTAACTCAGCTGTCTACAGATTCGCATGGGTGGGGTGCCTTGGTTTTAGTTTGGTGTGCTTTTGTGCCAAGAGATTTCATGCATGGTTCACTGATCTCCACAACTCAATAAGAGATGACCGTTATTTGATTGGCCGAAGACTTCATAACTTTGGAGAAGTCGAGTCAGCTAAAAATGTGTTTATTAAGAATGATGAAGAAGATGCGGTTGTAGGGTTGAGGCATAGGCGAAACATTCCCCTCGAGGGGTGACAAGTGGTGGATTCATCAAGCTCATTTAGGACATTTTATTTGTGTAAATATAATTTGGGTGGAAGGTTAGGCAGATGGTATATTAGATAATATAGCAGGCACATGGTGTGATTACATACTTGTAACAAATGACATGCCGTTTGCCATTGAAGCATTGTTGTGATGTGCTAAAGCTGAAACTTTTTGATGCGGTCTTCATACTGGTTGTTTATTGGTGTCTGGTGGTAGTTGGATGTGGAATACGTATAACAAACTTATATTTGTTTTGAAAACTAGTGTCATGTTGCAACTTGTAAACCCCATTGAGGAATTATTTATATTCGTTGTGACACAGAAGTGTATCAATATATCTACGGGTAAGTAGTTAGGATCAGTGACTGATTAACATGAATGTTAATTGACTGCAACAAATCAAAGAATTATCTCACGAAGAACTTGGTATGAGCAACAATAAACAGGCCTTAAAAAAGGCATGTTAAAAGAACAGTTCATTTTTGTTTTGTTTGTTAGAAAAGATATTTCCAGATTTTAGGTCAAGTGTGTTGTAAACTCATTGTTGCTTATTTAAAGGGGTGTTTGGGATTACTTATTGAAAATATATTATGCGCTTTGAAAACGGATAATCAGATAATCAGCTGTTATAAAATGTGATTTTGAAATATAGTGTTTGGATTTGAGCTGTTTGATATCGCAATAATGAGATAATCACTTTCTGAGTGGTTGGCAAATCAGATTATTTCATGACTTGATTTATAAAATGACTAAAAGGACATCTTTATATTTATATTATGAGTTGTGTTTTACAAATTTAACAGTGACCAATTTCTTCCTAACAGGTAACGCAAGACAATATATTTTTGTAACTACAAACTTTTTTATATGCTACAAAAAACAATGAAATGCATTTCTATATCAACGAGTGTAAATATAAATCTTTCTTTGGCCTAATAAACAACATATCTAAAATTTGCTTCACCTACCTCCATTATCCACATCTTTGACTTTACTCCTCATATTCATTTCAACCACAATCCTTAAACTTGTTAATTCATCAAATCCATAGTCGATCATCACCCTCTTCTAAATGACTATCGGCAAGAAGTTCATCGTTGATCGAAAAGTCATGACAGTGAAAGAGTTGTAGTCACTATCCTTGTCCGGAGCAAATACCATTAAAGTCGAGGATGATAATGGCTGAGAAAGATACAAAGTAACGGATGAGGGATCATGAAGAAGAAGATGAAATATTATTTGAGGGTATATTGGTCATTTGATAGGTACTCTATTGTTTCTATAAAATCACGTTTTGAAAAAGCACCACCACACCTGCCTTTTCAATGACGTTTTGGAACCATTAAAACGCAGAAAAGCACTTATCTACTTTTGTTATGCAAACACTAGTTTTAGCTTATTTGCGTTTTGAAAACGAAATAAGTAGATAATCAGGTGGCAAACGCATTCCCAAACACACCCTAAACAGGTTGGGATTGTCTCAAGTTGTTTTTAAACTGCTATTTAAACAGGTTGGGATTGTCTCAAGTTGTTTTTAAACTGCTATTTAAACGGGTTAGGATTATCTCACGAAGAACTTAGTATCAGCAACAATAAACAGGGCTTAAAAAAGGCATGTTAAAAGAACAGTTCCCTTCTGTTTTGTTTGTTAGAAAAGATATTTCCAGATTTTAGGTTAAGTGTGTTGTAAACTCATCGTTGCTATTTAAACTGCTACACATTATAGCATTCGAAACCTAGATCTGGTAGTGGTTGTTGCAGGAACTGATCACCAGTGGTGGCGATTAGCATGTGCAAGTGGGGCAACCGCATAGTCCACCATTTGTAAAGGGGCCTCCGATTTAGTATGTCCATTAGTATTTTTTGATCCCAGTTCACCTTGTAAATATAGATCTTTGATAGCTTATGTATAAGAAACTGTTTGATCCTATATGTATTACGCGGAATATAACACTTATAGAATAAGAAGAACACAATGAATTCACAACCAAAAGCTTCAATATTATTAGATTAATAATACGAGTGATCTTGATATCACTAGGGTTTACAACCTTGAAGCCGCCTTAAACTTATATATTAAACAAATGACCTAGGATCTCCTTTTATATGTTAAGGAGTCTTACTAGGTTACAATCACTTCCTATAGAATTGTATCTTTTCTATACTTATCTAATACTACATTATAGGAACACGTCATTCCTTAAATACAAAACAGACTAAGACTCCAGCAGTAGATAAACAAAACTAGCAGTAGATACATATACTCTGGAAGCACTTCAGTCTTCACCAATAGAAACTTTTGTAACACCCCCAATTTCATGATATGCAGTGGAATTCAAACTAGGTGTTACTCGACGTCACAACAGTCATAATAATAGAAAACGATCTCTAAAGGAGTCGTTTAAAAAGGATTTATCATTCAAATTATAAAAATATATCAGAGTTTACAACGATAGGTCCCAGTTGGTTCCATTGTTTACAAAATACATCAATATAAAGTCTTTGATGTTTTGTGAATGATAAAATAATTATAGCCTTCTTGATTTAGTCCATGCCCTTCCGTGCCAGCTTCCGACATCATGGACCTGAAATACATGCTTAAAATTGTCAACACAAAGTTTGAGTGATATTCATAGAGTTTGTTTGATGGTTGAACACATTACGTTGGTAGTGTGAGTTAATTAGACTCACACCAATGGTTTGAAAACAAAACAGTTATTAGTACACTAAGCATCATGCAACCAAGGCGTTAACGTGTTCCAATATTAATTGGTGAAATTGTTGGTACCAGCCCTAATAGGTAAAATTGTCGTTTTTACCTAATGTTACTCAAATATAGTGCATTTTTTTGCCTCTAACGGGGCCAACACAAACGGGATTCGTCAATCCCAATAGATCTATTCACAATATTCGTGCTCACTCTCTCTAGTGATTAATGGTTCATGATTTAGGGACTTATGTTTGGCAAATGTGGTAACTTAGTGCTAATAAAACAATCAGATAAGCATACAGTTTCAAAGCAATGTGTTCGGTTTAAAAATAGCATGTATCTCCCCCAAGGGTTTGTAAAACAATTAAGTAATAGAAAGTGGTGCTATGAACTCACCGTGAGTTTGATGATGTTAAGTGCTTTTATGAATATGATGGATAAGCCGGGAAACCTCTACGTGTAACCTAAAATGGAATGTTGCGAATTAGGTTTGGAATAATGTTTAGGAAAACATAAACCAGCCTATATACGTCTCTATGTTGATCATGATGTAGTAATTTATAGTTTGTTGCTTATAGTAACAGTTTAGTATGTGAAAATGTATTTAGTTTATAGATATAGCACTACTGTTCGAGCCATCATAATTCAGAGGTCATGTAGTAAACGTTCGAGGAGCTAGGACACTTTAAATCGTAAATCCAGCAACTCGTCGATTCGTTTTACTCAAATGAAACCCCTCACAT
>OU343221.1:226759964-226879284 GCA_910596185.1 Chrysanthemum makinoi | reverse complement strand
GAAGCTCCCTAGTATTGTAGCACTTAGTAGATAAAACATATGTTTTGAGTGAAGATTGTTATATCATAAAGTTTATCATGTTTTTAGTAAATATCTAGTTTTTACAAGTTCTCGTCGTTTACTAATGATCATAACTTATTAACATGGTCAAAAATGAAGTTTTGGTAAAAATCGGCGGAAAAGGGTAAAATGGTCATTTTTTTGTTACTTGCAAAAACACTATTCCGAAGGTTGAATGAAGTTTGTTGATTTAATATGTAACTAGTTATGATAATAACATGGTTTCTATATTCCTAACTTGTGAAAATCAAAACTTTTGTCGATAAAAACTATTTTACAAATACTAGGCAGAAAATGTTATCGTTTGGTCTTTTTAGGCCGAGTTTCCGAATGGTAGATGTAAAACATCGTTCCGGACAACTTTCGTGTTTTAACTTTTTGATGATTCGGACCAGAAGTGCCACTTATTTTTAAGCAGATTAGGCAGTAAGCACTTTTCGGTGTTTCTAGGTTTGCTAACTTCTCTTTACCATAACTTTTGACTCGTTTGTCCGTTTTGGGTGATTCAAGTTGCTATGTTTTCCTTTTTATCTTGTCTACAATAATATGTAAGTTACCGAGTCCATATGTAGTTGGTTTTAATGGCTTCAAATATGTAGAATATGGCTAGTTTACTAGTTTGTTACTTTTACGACAATATGTGAATTAAAACATGTGATTGAGTATATGTACATCATGAATCAATATAGTAACCATATATATAGCATGTATTTGAAAAGATTAGGAATAATAAACATGAGATAATGGAGTGATGGTGGTGATTAGTTGCTTACAACTTTTGGCTTTCAATCAAGAAAGGAGTAACTAGTAAGGATTAGGACTTTGATTGAGCACTTAGGACTTTGATAGAGTAAGCTTTCCACACCTTGGCACCCTTCTACACTGCTTGTATTCTTGAAGGATTGGTGATGAAGTTTCTTGGTAACTTGAGTGGATTCAAACTCAAGAAAAATTACCAAGTCTTTTGCAAAGGAGTAGAAGGAAGTACTTGTGCCCTTTTTCTTGGAAGTAATACTTGGAGTAGAGAAACAAAATTATGAATGGTTTAAATGGTGTAGGTATGGACGAAATATGGAGGGTAGGGGGGTATTTATATGGTTTTGAGGAGGTTAGAAACTCTTGATTTTTCAAAGCTTCTTAAGGAAGATTTACACATGTAAACATCTAAGAGCAAAAGGCTTGAGATTAAGACACATGAAGGGTGACTCCCCCCTTAAGAGGCGGTCACAATAGGGTTAGGTGGCTAGGATGATGAGTCTTGGTCTTATCTTGGTTTTAGAATGTGTTTTGGTTCCGTTAAACGCCAACCGTAAGTTGTTAAGCCACAAAACGTAAAACCGGGTATCGTAAAAATACAAAACTTGCAGGAATTATGAAAGTCATCATTATACTCCATATAAAAATATAAAATGAGTGATAAGTCTCATTGGGTGCTAAAACGCTGTTTAAAGCTGGAAACGCGGGTAAAAAACACGTAATTCGCGTAAAACGCAGAACTGGAAAACGTAAAATTCCAAAACTTGTGAAATTGTTGTAAAATGGTAGAATGACATATTTCTAATGTTTTACAGTGTTTTATGGACATATCGGGATGCCCGAATGACGTTTAAACCCTAAAGTAATTCTCAGACACGATTTGTGAAATCGGTTTTGTATGGATTCAACGTACGTCGTCAGGACGACTTGTCGAGTTTCATTTATCTTGTCATGATAGTAAAAAAATTACGGGATGAATAGTGAAAGTGAATAGTAATTTTTCAAATATGAAAAGGTAACCTTAAAATGCGGGTGGTTACAGTCTTCCCATGTTAGAGAAATCACGTCCTCGTGATTTATTTGTTACTTGATGGTGATGTTCCTACGAAAAGGTGAGGGTACTTCCGACGCATTTGGTCTTCTCGTTCCCATGTATATTATGGACCATGTCGGGAGTTCCAGCGAACTTTGACAATTGGTATTCGACTTTGTTTTAGTTGTTTGACCTCTCGGTCCATGATCTCCACAGGTTGTTCAATGAAGTGCAGATCGTCGCTGAGTTTGAGTTCATCGAGTGGAATAACAAGCGATTCATCGGATAAATATTTCTTTAGGTTAGATACATGAAAAGTGGGATGTACATTACTGAGTTCTGATGGAAGCTCAAGTTTGTACGCCACTGGACCAACCCTAGCTAGGATTTTGAATGGACCTATGTATCTTGGCTTTAGTTTTCCAGGTTTACCGAATCGTATGACACCTTTCCAAAGTGAGACTTTCAGCATAACCTTGTCTCCAACTTGGAATTCCAAAGGTTTGCGTCGTATATCGGCATAACCTTTTTGTCTATCTCTTGCTTTTTGTAACTGATTTTTGACTTGTATGATTTTCTCTGTTGTTTCACAAATAAGTTCTGGACCAGTGAGTTGAACATCTCCCACTTCGGCCTAGCAGACAGGCGATCGACACTTTCGACCGTAAAGTGCTTCGAATGGAGCTGTCTTGATACTCGCGTGATAACTGTTATTGTAGGAGAATTCAACCAATGGTAAATGATTATCCCATCCTTTTCCAAAGTCGATTATACAAGCTCGAAGCATGTCTTCCAGCGTTTGAATGGTTCGTTCACTCTGACCATCGGTTTGAGGATGGTACGCTGTACTCATGTCTAGGTTTGTTCTGAAGGCATCTTGGAGTGACTGCCGGAAGTTTGAGGTAAATCTACCATCTCAGTCAGATATGATAGAGATTGGTGCATCGTGTTCTGAGACTATTTCTTTGATGTAAAGTCGAGTCAACTAATCCATCTTGTAAGTCTCTTTGATTGGTATAAAGTGTGCGGATTTTGTGAGACGATCAACTATGACCCAGATGGAGTCATAACCATTGGATGTCTTTGGGAGTTTACTGATAAAATCCATTGTGATTCGTTCCCATTTCTATATCGGAATTTCTGGTTGTTGTAAGAGACCGGATGGTTTTTGGTGTTCAGCCTTCACTTTGAAACAAGTAAGGCATTTTTCGACGGCGTAGGTGGCAATGTCGGCTTTCATGTTTGGCCACCAGTGGAGTAGTTTTAGATCATGATACATCTTATCAGATCCTGGATGTACGGAATATTTGGATTTGTGGGATTCATGCATGATTAAGTCTCGTAGGCAACCATAAAGTGGTAACCAACTTCGTCGTTGGAAGCATAAAGTTCCTTCGGAACGGGTTTCAAATTTCTTATGTATCATGCCGTCTAATTTCTCCTTCTCAATGTCTTGTTGTTTTACCGCTTCGGCTTGAGCGTTGAGTATTTGAGCAGGGAAATTTAAATTTATGGTTAGGACTAAAGCTCAAACTCGTAGAGGTTTAACCCTTTCCTTTCGGCTTAGGGCATCTGCTACTACGTTGGCTTTTCCTGGATGATAGTGAATGTCGCAATCATAATCACTCAGCAGTTCCAACCATCGTCGTTGCCTCATGTTTAATTCCTTTTGATCGAGAATGTGTTGGAGACTTTTGTGGTCGGTAAACACAGTACATCTAGTACTGTATAGATAGTGTCTCCAGATTTTAAGTGCAAAGACTAATGCTCCTAACTCCAAGTCATGAGTGTTGTAGTTTTCTTCATGTTTCTTGAGTTGTCGTGAAGCATAAGCCATGACCTTTTCTCGTTGCATGAGTACGGCTCCTAGACCTTGGTACGAAGCATCGCAATAGACTACAAAATCTTCGATCCCATCTGGCAATGCTAGAATAGGGGCACTACAAAGTTTTTGTTTTAGAATTTGGAAAGCTTCTTCTTCATCTTCGTTCCAAATGTACTTTTTGTTTTTCTGAGTTAGCTTAGTCAAAGGTTTGGCTATTGAGAAAAACCCCTCAATAAACCTTCGATAATAACCGTCCAAACCTAGAAATTGACAAATTTCTATAGGTGTCGTAGGTGTTGGCCAATCCTTGATAGCTTCGATTTTAGCTGGATTAACATGTAACCCAGTATTGTTGATAATATGCCCAAGAAATTGTACTGACTGAATCCAGAATTCGCATTTAGAGAATTTTGCGTACAACTTTTCTTTCTTGAGCAAATCTAAAATCGTCCTCAAATGATCTTTATGTTCTTCTTCGCTTTTGGAGTATATGAGAATATCGTCAATGAATACTATCACGAACTTATCCAAGTATGGCTTACACACCCGATTCATGAGATCCATGAATACTGCTGGTGCATTTGTCAAGCCAAACGGCATTACTTGGAACTCGTGATGACCATAGCGAGTTTGGAATGCCGTTTTTGGAATGTCTTCCTCTCGAACCTTAAGTTGATGATATCCTGACCATAGATCGATCTTTGAATAGTGTTTTGAACCTTGTAATTGATCGAATAAATCATCAATTCTTGGCAAAGGATATCAGTTCTTTATGGTTAATTTGTTTAGTTCACGATAGTCGATACACATTCGTAACGATCCATCTTTCTTTTTCACGAACAAGACGGGAGCTCCCCAAGGTGAGGAACTGGGTCGGATAAACCCCTTGTCCGAAAGTTCCTGTAGTTGATTGGCCAGTTCTTGCATCTCGGATGGTGCTAGTCTGTAGGGTGCACGGGCAACTGGCGCCGCTCCTGGCACTAAATCAATTTGAAACTCTACTTGGCGTGATGGTGGGAGTCCGAGTAAGTCTTCAGGGAAAACTTCAGGAAATTCATGAGCGATAGGAACGTCTTCAAGACGTTTTTCTTCGGATTCCTTCTCGATAACATGGGCTAGAAATGCGTAACATCCTTTCTCAATGTACTTCATGGTTTTCATACATGAGATGATGTTTAAGCGAGTCCCACTTCGATCACCACGAATGACCAAAGTTTCATTGTTACAAGGAATGTGAACAACTCTTTCTCGCTACAAATAATTATCTTTTTTGTGTTGAGATAACCATACCATACTGATTATAACATCGAAACTTTCAAGTTCATTGGGCATGAGGTTGATACTGAATGGTTGATTTAGGAATTTGTATTTTATGAATTAGTAGGGAAATTTGTAGGTTTATACAAGGTGATAGCAAAATGGTTTACTATTGGTAATGAAATAGAATGTGTAAAGAACAGAAAATTAACACAACATGATGATACAAAAATAAATAAGTCGAATAAATCCCACAACTTGGCAAAAGAGTTGTTCAATGGCTTTTGAGTTGAATTTTTGTCTTATAGACGTCATGTTTCTATTATATAAAAGATATTTCGTAAGTAGAGGGTTGGTAAAATAAGCGAGATTTTCGACTGGAATGATAGAATAATAACGTTGGAGGTTTAAACCATAACACATGACAGCATAAAACAAGAGTTTTATTCATATAACTTTGATTGATTTACAAAATCGAAACCTATTACAAGCTTCTTCAAAATTTACTAACTAATACTATTAGTTTAGTAATTACAACGCTTTACCACTGCTAACTATTTCATGGATTACATAGAGTTTTCTAACTGAGTCTAATCAGTTTAGTAGTACAAAAGACAACTAGTATTATCACACTAGTCTATTATAGGTTTAAAAGATCCTAGTAACTCTTGGCAACTTCTTGGTTTAGTGTGTCATGAAGGAATGCGTCGATTAGATCGGAGATGCTATAGTGCCCATGCTGACATTCTTGTTGAATCAATGGTGGTTGTGGCACCATCCACAATGAGTGATCCAACTCATCACATGTAGGGATGGAAAAGGGAAATGATGGTGGTGGTGATGGAAAAGTAGTAGTTTCTTGAGACGAGGTTAATGCTTCAATAAAATAGAAATTATCGCCTGATGATGAAGAGTAGTTCGGAGATGTCGGGTTATAGGTCGGTAGGATTAGTGGTACATGCGCATTGGTAGATGGAAAAGTGTCCTCAATATCTGAGTTTGACGGGATAATAATGGGGTAGGCGGAAGAAGACATGATATCTACAATAAGTATTATGATGTTAAAACAGTTCTAATGCTAATAAGGAATGCACAAATATGTCAAGTGTATATATAAATATACTAATATGTTCATGTTATTATAAAATGTCTAAAAAGGCCATGATCGTCTGAAGGATGGAAGACACGGAGAACGGAAAGCTATAAAATATTTTTGTTTGTAAAAGTAGTTATAGTTTAGGTCTCAATTTAGACCCGTTTCTCTATAACCATGGCTCTGGTACCAATCTGTAACACCCCCAATTTCATGATATGCAGCGGAATTCAAACTAGGTGTTACTCGACGGCACAACAGTCATAATAATAGAAAACGATCTCTAAATGAGTCGTTTAAAAAGGATTTATCATTCAAAATATAAAAATATATCATAGTTTACAACGATAGGTCCCAGTTGGTTCCATTGTTTACAAAATACATCAATATAAAGTCTTTGATGTTTTGTGAATGATAAAATAATTATAGCCTTCTTGATTAGTCCTTGCCCTTCCGTTCCAGCTTCCGACATCATGGACCTGAAATACATGCTTAAAATTGTCAACACAAAGATTGAGTGATATTGATGAGTGTCTAAATACTCATCATTTTTGTACCATTTAAACTGCAAAAACATCTGAAAACACTCAGAAATGTATCAAAATGATAAAAATATCAAAAATAAGTGTTTTATGTGTTTTAAATGCAAAACATCAAAATCGGTGAAAACGCATATAAAGTTTGCATAATTGGCGCTTTTAGTCCCCAAGTTTCAAAAGTTGTCAAAAACAGTCCCTGGTAAATCTAAATAAAGAAAAATGTTATTCAAGGTCCCTGAAATATTCTAAATTGTCAAAATGGTCCTTGAATAAATCTTTTGTTAAATGGCAGACAAGGTCCCTGAACTTTTGAAATTGTCAAGTTTGGTCCCTGGAATTTTGAAAATGTCAAAACAAGTCCTTGTACTTTTGAAGGTTGTCAGTTTTAGTCCTTGTAACAACTTTGGAAAATTACAGGATTGGTCCCTCAAGTTTGGAAGAATTGCACAAATAGTCCTTGTATTTATTAATTTCCAAGCCTTGTCAAAATGTGAATTGACCCCAGCCATTATACCCTTTTGGACCCCTGCCAACCTTACCCCTTGACCCTTCCTTTTTGACCCCTCAGTCAAACGAATAAAACTTTCCCTCCACCTCCTGCTTACCACTACCACTTGCCTGATTCCTCTGCAACTCTCACCATCACCTCACCTTTTCCCCTTATCTCTTCCACACCTCAACCCACTCATCATAACCCCTACAAATCCACCCCCCCTAGTTGCTAGCTCAGAAGCCACACAAGTCAAAAACCCCTTTCCCGCCAAAATTGATAAAATGACCAATACACTCTAAACTCTCCCATTGGCCAAAATGAGAGGTGGGATTTGATCAAGAGGCCACGTGGAGCAATTTTGGAGCATAAAAGAAGGAAGAGAAAGCCAGAGAGAAGGGTAGTTAGTTTTTTAAAATTACAATGTATGTCGTTTTAAACTTTAATGTTTTAGTTTAGTGTAAAAGCTTCAATTCCCTGTTCCTTTGTACTCAAATTAAGGTATTTCATCAATATATTCTGTTTTTCAAGCTTAATTCAAGGTTTCAATTATATTTCAAAATTTCAAGTTACTGTTGTAATTTTCAGTTTCATTTTCTTAGTTACAAGCTTCTATTAGCTTCTTTGAAAGTTCAAACATGTTTATTTAAGCTTAATATAGCTTTTCATAAGCTTGTTAATCAGTTTCAAGCTTAATTAGTTGAAAGTCAACAAAAGTCAACAGGGAAGCAAAAATGGGTTCAAGCAGGTTGGAAATGGAATGGGTTGTTGCAGAGAGTTGATTTGGGTTGGTTTTGGATTGATATAGTGTAGTAATAGGTTTGGTTTTAGCCTGCATAGCAGTTGGATTCATGTGAGTGGCTATCTCATTTTTCAATTTTCAAGTCAGATTGCTCATTTTGTTTATACTTATATTTGTAGTCATTAACTGTTCAGATGTGTTTAGTTAGCTGTATTTAAGTCATGTAAGGATAGTTTAATCATTGGTATTAGCTAAATCAGTTGTTTGTCTCATTAAACTTCCATATCAGTTATAGCTAGGGTGTTTGGATAGGCTGCATATTATGCATTAGAGGTCTACTCAGTGAAAGACTATTGTTGTTCTATGTTTGTATAGCCCTAGTATATTCATATCTGTCTTGAATTTGTGACTGCAAACCCCAAAGGTCAAAATCACAAACCTTCTGTCTTCTTTAGCTATCTGTTGTGATTTTGCCAAATCCAACTCTTGATTTGTGTTCCAAAGTCATAATCAAAGTTTGCTATAGCTTCATTTAACCTTATAACATCATTCTTAGTCTATAAATCAAGATCAAAGTTGGAAATAGTCAACTTTCCAGTTTAGCCTTTAAAGTCAAATGTTGAAATTCTCAGTTTTTGGCCAACAAGAAGGAATTTTCTCAAGCTCAGTTCTGGGCCAATTTCTATGAAACTTATGGTTTTAGAAACTCCTCTTGGTCTATTTTGTTATTGTCATTTTTGTGAAATTTTGTTAAATTTTTATAAGCTTCATATTAGCTTATCAACATGAGCTTAGTTGCCCTGTGCATAGACTCGATTAATCTGAGTGGAGTTTGAAGCCCTTGCAGTGGTTTGGTTTAGCTTATCAAGGTCTGCATTTTGGGTCATTAGTAGTTAGCCAGGTCTATGTCAAGTTCCCATTTTCCATTTTGAGTCTGAGCTTATTGAGTGGCTTGTGCATAAGCTCTAAGTAGCCTCCTAAATCTGATTTTGCACATTTACTCAACACATCAAATCTGTTCTAGATTGCAAATCAGAGGTTCAAGGTTGTTGTTACTCATTGAATTTTGGTTATTTTAGCTTATTATAGCTTCATTATCAGTTTGGTAGCCTTTGGATTCCATTTGCTTAATCAAGTGCTTATTTCAATAAGCACTTCCACATCAGTTCCATTTTTCTACACATAAGCTCCTGTTTTTTCATTTTTCTTAGATTCCTTATATTATTTTAGAGTTTTCCTGAAATTCTCATATTTTTCCAAGTTGGTTTGCTATTTTTCTGCATTTTAATTAGTTTTTAAGCATTTTTAATTAGCTTTAAATACAAAAAATTAATAAAAGGTTCAAAAAAAATACTTTTTCATTTTTCTTAAGTTTAGATAAATATAAAAAGAGAAAAAAATATTTTTCTAGATTTTTCTTAGTTAAATTTTTATTTTTAAATAATTTAATTAGTTTTTAATAGTTTTTAATTCCTAGAAAATAGAAAAATAATCATAAAAATACAAAAATAGTTTTGAAAATTCTATTTTGATATTTTAGATTTTTCTAAGTCTTAATTTTATTTTTCTAGCTTTATTTCCTAATTTCTTGTATTTTAGGTAATTATTTAATAGTTAAAATAGTTTTTAATTAATAATAATTAATTAATTAGTTATAAAAATAATTTTCCTTTTCTATAAATTTTCTTATATCATTAGGATTGTAAAAATGTATTTTTCATATTTTTAGGATTTATATTGTATAAGTTTCACGTTTTCATTTGTACGTTGCGTAGTTTTTAATTTTAAGTTTTATAAAAGATAAAAACAAAAACATCATTTTGCAAATAGTGATAGCGTTTATTTAATAGATTTTATCTTTTTTTTAAAATTTTCTTTAATTTGCATTTAAGCCCCTGTAGTTTATGGGCTTTTTCCTTAGTTATAATCATCTTCAAATCTCTTTTCCCGTTCAAATTTCTCGATCACTACACGTTTGGCTATTCTCGCACAGCTCGTTGGGACTTAACGACCTTGGGAAACACTATACTCTCCTGATCTTCATTGCATTCGTGTTTGAACTGTTTTAAGTTTGTTACGATTCGGCCATTCACAAGTGGCGAGGCTTGAGTGATAAAACTTGACGGTTCGGTAGAATCAAATTTTGGCCACGGGAGCAAGTGCTAATAGTCTTACGTTTAGCAAATTAGTGATTTGAATAATCACTCCTTGTTTATACCATCTATATATTTATATCTTCTTATAAAAATCAAAAACCCAAAAATATTCCTCTTTACCCTATTACCCTTTTTAATTCTTTATCCCTTTACCCTCTATCCATTTGATTCTAACTTCTTCTCATGGAATCTCTCGATTGCGATGAATTCAGGGACGGTGAAAAACTTCAGACTTTATCACAAATGTCAAGAATTCGGTCGCTCGTGATGATCCATTAATTCGCGTAGGGAAATGGAAAGAGAAACCGGGTGACAAAGGACCGGTACTTCCCTCCGATAATGGAGGTACTAACTACGTCCAACCTACGGTTATCCAAAGATCTAACCCCTCGATTGCTCCTAAGTCGTCTAAAATTGATCCTACACTTTCACGATTTACGGTTAAAAGCAAACATGCAGAATTTAAACCGGTGACTAGCAAGAATGACTTGCCTAATCTTCACGTTTCTCAAGAACCAGAACCAGAGACCATAACGGAAGTGGTGGAAATTGCTAGCTCTCAGAGCACACCACTTGTCCCATCTCCGGATTTTTCAAAATGTTCTTCGAGACTTAATAGTCATTCTGATCACCATGTTGGTTTTGTTGATTCTTTGAATAAACAGATTCCTTCTCATAACTCTCAAATAGAATCGTTTATTCCTTGTGTCGGTTGTGGTGAGCCTCTTTATGGTTCACCCTGTCGTTGGTGTACGTGTGTACAATGTGGTAATGATATTCGGAACGGGAGTTGTTTGTTTTGTGGTTCGAGGAATTCATTTTATTATGATCCTCATCAGAACTCATTTAACGACCCCTCAAACTTTTCCAATTACCCACCACAGCCCGACTCATCCTCATATAATCAACATAACTGCTGTGAATTTCGTGGAGGTCCTCACCAAGGATTTGAGTGTCAATCCGGAAACACGTTTGTCTACGAACAGTTTTCGGTAATACTCGGACTTTGGAAATGACCAAATTCCATATTATTCACATGACCACCACAACAATCATTTTGTTGTGAGAACTGTGGAGGTCCCCATTTCAGCTCCGATTGTCAAACAGGGAATCCATTTCCTTGTAACAATTACGACTATCCATATCACGACCAACCTCCACAGTGCCAAAAGACTCAAACTCCTCAACAAACCCAACAAGACACTTATCTAGAGCTTGAGTTTGAAAAGAGGTGAGGAGTTCAATAAGACCGCATTTCATAATGTTCCCAGTTTTTCTTGTGTATATTGTGGGGGTCCTCATGGTGATTATCAATGTCAACCTTCCGGTTTTGACAAATCTCCACTCCCACAATGTCCCGTCATTAAAAATTCACATGAGAAATCCATGGAAGAATTGCTAGTGAAGAGCTGGGCTAAATTAAAATCCCAAATTGCCTTTGAAAAATGCATTAGGGAATCAATTGCAAAAGAAAAAGCGGCCAGATCTAGCTCTCAATTTCGTTTTATTCGATGGTGATGATGAAGATACACTTGAAGATTCATCAAGTTCATCGACGATATCCCAGGTTGAGATTCATTCTCAAACAACTGCTATCACACCCGAGGCTCCCACTCACTCTCGAACATGGGGATGAGCTTCTTGACACTGTTCTTGAAAAGGAATCGGACGAACTCATAAAGTCTAGTGTTGAGAACCTTGTCCCAATCCCAAGAGAGTCACAGGTAATTCTTGATCATGTGTGATATCCCTCCTCCTCTTGTCTTCCAAAGTAATCATGTTGAGATGTGCTCCGATTCTATTGATGACGATTCGTTATCTTGTGGAGACATCAGTTATATGGAAGAATTACCTTCTGAGCTTGTTAGCTTAGAAGACGAGAATGATGAAGTTCTCGACATCGAAATCAAAGATGAAGCACTTCGTGCAACATTATGAATGTCGGTCTTCTCATTTCTAAAATTGAGGCTTTCAATGAAAAACCTATTTCATCTCCTATCCCCATTAAGGATAGTGACATTTTTTCCGATGATTCTATTCCCGAAATGGAAGCCTTCTGTTTTGATAATATGGGAGAGAAGATTAGTGGCAGTACCATTTTTCATTCTCATAATTCTCTCCCCGATTATGAATCATTTACATTGGATGAGTTCACTAGTGAACCCACCGATACCAATTAGAATATGATTCATTTACCTTCGAGGAGTTCTCCGGTGAACTTACTCATATCATATCTCCGCCGGAGTATGATAATTTCTACTTTGATCTAGACACACTCATAATATGTCTTGATCAAGCGAGCTTAACCGAGGAGATTCATGAAACTATGAATTCTCCTATTGAGGATGAAGAGTTAGTCATGATTTGTATCATGTTTTTCTTTCTTTTCTTGAGATATTCTCGTCACTTCTCCGTTCTTCACTCCTTCGAATGAAGACATTATCTTTGACCCGTGCATTTCCATGTACCATTTGTGAGGGTGCATGCGTCAGATCTCATCGGGGTGGAACTTTCACGTACTTCAATGTTTATCCAAACATCTTGAATGAAAGTCCGATGGAGATTGTCTCTTCCACTTACTTCCCCATGAACAAATTAATTCGGGGTCGAGTCAAGCTAGTGACTCGGGAATAAAAAACATTAGCATGCACCACATGGGTTTTCACCCATGAGTACCACTCTAGTGTGGGGGAGATGCCCCACATGTTGTATAAATTTTAAAAATGAATGAAAATTGTAAATATTAAAAAAGAGAATAATTGTTGTGTTTCCACACTTAGCTAGTAATGTTATCTTTTTACTTTCTAAGTTTCGGCATAAGGTAGGTACTTTGAATATTGAGGACAATATTCATTTCTAAGTGTGGGGAAATTTCGCTAATTTTGATCATAAATGTACCCTTTTAGTCCCTTTTTCCCCAAAATGGCCAAATTTAAATTTTTTTTTAGTGGAAGTACTATGTACTAAACACAACAAATGGTAATCAGTCCACCATGTCTAACCCACATAAGGACTGGCTAATCCAAGAGCAAACGGCTCTTGGTAAAGATATCTCAAATCCGTTGACGGCTTACAATTTGCCCAAAATTGTATGGTATTCAGTTCACCATATCCTTAAAAGTGAAGAGTTGGCTAGCCCGCAAGTTTATGGCTTGTGGTAAAGGCCGTGGAAAAACCATAATTGGTAATCAGCTCACCAAAGATAATATTGATAATTTATCTAAGAGTTGGCTAGTCCCGAGCAAACGGCTTACGGTAAAGACAAATCAAATCCGTTGGAAGTCGGTGATTTGCTCAAAATCATTTGGTTATCGGTGTACCAAGGTTCTTACTTGAACTAAAACATTTGGCTACTCCAGAAGTAATGGCTTTTGGTAAAGAGATAAAATCCATTAATTTTTCTTAAAACATTGCTAGGGACTAGCAATATCTTAGTGTGGGGGATTGATGAGTGTCTAAATACTCATCATTTTTGTACCATTTAAACTGCAAAAACATCCGAAAACACTTTCGAAATGTATCAAAATGATAAAAATATCACAAACAAGTGTTTTATGTGTTTTAAATGCCAAAACATCAAAATCGGTGAAAAACGTATAAAGTTTGCATAATTGGCGCTTTAGTCCCCAAGTTTCAAAAGTTGTCAAAAAGCAGTCCCTGGTAAATCTAAATAAAGAAAAATGTTATTCAAGGTCCCTGAAATATTCTAAATTGTCAAAAATGGTCCTTGAATAAATCTTTTGTTAAATGGCAGACAAGGTCCCTGAACTTTTGAAATTGTCAAGTTTGGTCCCTGGAATTTTGAAAATGTCAAAACAAGTCCTTGTACTTTTGAAGGTTGTCAGTTTTAGTCCTTGTAACAACTTTGGAAAATTACAGGATTGGTCCCTCAAGTTTGGAAGAATTGCACAAATAGTCCTTGTATTTATTAATTTCCAAGCCTTGTCAAAATGTGAATTGACCCCAGCCATTATACCCTTTTGGACCCCTGCCAACCTTACCCCTTGACCCTTCCTTTTTGACCCCTCAGTCAAACGAATAAAACTTTCCCTCCACCTCCGCTACCACTACCACTTGCCTGATTCCTCTGCAACTCTCACCATCACCTCACCTTTTCCCCTTATCTCTTCCACACCTCAACCCACTCATCATAACCCCTACAAATCCACCCCCCCCTAGTTGCTAGCTCGGAAGCCACACAAGTCAAAACCCCTTTCCGCCAAAATTGATAAAATGACCAATACACTCTAAACTCTCCCATTGGCCAAAATGAGAGGTGGGATTTGATCAAGAGGCCACGTGGAGCAATTTTGGAGCATAAAAGAAGGAAGAAAGCCGAGAGAGGGTAGTTAGTTTTTTAAAATTACAATGTATGTCGTTTTAAACTTTAATGTTTTAGTTTAGTGTAAAAGCTTCAATTCCCTGTTCCTTTGTACTCAAATTAAGGTATTTCATCAATATATTCTGTTTTTCAAGCTTAATTCAAGGTTTCAATTATATTTCAAAATTTCAAGTTACTGTTGTAATTTTCAGTTTCATTTTCTTAGTTACAAGCTTCTATTAGCTTCTTTGAAAGTTCAAACATGTTTATTTAAGCTTAATATAGCTTTTCATAAGCTTGTTAATCAGTTTCAAGCTTAATTAGTTGAAAGTCAACAAAAGTCAACAGGGAAGCAAAAATGGGTTCAAGCAGGTTGGAAATGGAATGGGTTGTTGCAGAGAGTTGATTTGGGTTGGTTTTGGATTGATATAGTGTAGTAATAGGTTTGGTTTTAGCCTGCATAGCAGTTGGATTCATGTGAGTGGTTATCTCATTTTTCAATTTTCAAGTCACATTTCTCATTTTGTTTATACTTATATTTGTAGTCATTAACTGTTCAGATGTGTTTAGTTAGCTGTATTTAAGTCATGTAAGGATAGTTTAATCATTGGTATTAGCTAAATCAGTTGTTTGTCTCATTAAACTTCCATATCAGTTATAGCTAGGGTGTTTGGATAGGCTGCATATTATGCATTAGAGGTCTACTCAGTGAAAGACTATTGTTGTTCTATGTTTGTATAGCCCTAGTATATTCATATCTGTCTTGAATTTGTGACTGCAAACCCCAAAGGTCAAAATCACAAACCTTCTGTCTTCTTTAGCTATCTGTTGTGATTTTGCCAAATCCAACTCTTGATTTGTGTTCCAAAGTCATAATCAAAGTTTGCTATAGCTTCATTTAACCTTATAACATCATTCTTAGTCTATAAATCAAGATCAAAGTTGGAAATAGTCAACTTTCCAGTTTAGCCTTTAAAGTCAAATGTTGAAATTCTCAGTTTTTGGCCAACAAGAAGGAATTTTCTCAAGCTCAGTTCTGGGCCAATTTCTATGAAACTTATGGTTTTAGAAACTCCTCTTGGTCTATTTTGTTATTGTCATTTTTGTGAAATTTTGTTAAATTTTTATAAGCTTCATATTAGCTTATCAACATGAGCTTAGTTGCCCTTTGCATAGACTCGGTTAATCTGAGTGCACAGGAGTTTGAAGCCCTTGCACAGGGTTTGGTTTAGCTTATCAAGGTCTGCATTTTGGGTCATTAGTAGTTAGCCAAGTCTATGTCAAGTTCCCATTTTCCATTTTGAGTCTGAGCTTATTGAGTGGCTTGTGCATAAGCTCTAAGTAGCCTCCTAAATCTGATTTTGCACATTTACTCAACACATCAAATCTGTTCTAGATTGCAAATCAGAGGTTCAAGGTTGTTGTTACTCATTGCATTTTGGTTATTTTAGCTTATTATAGCTTCATTATCAGTTTGGTAGCCTTTGGATTCCATTTGCTTAATCAAGTACTTATTTCAATAAGCACTTCCACATCAGTTCCATTTTTCTACACATAAGCTCCTGTTTTTTCATTTTTCTTAGATTCCTTATATTATTTTAGAGTTTTCCTGAAATTCTCATATTTTTCCAAGTTGGTTTGCTATTTTTCTGCATTTTAATTAGTTTTTAAGCATTTTTAATTAGCTTTAAATACAAAAAATTAAGAAAAGGTTCAAAAAAAATACTTTTTCATTTTTCTTAAGTTTAGATAAATATAAAAAGAGAAAAAAATATTTTTCTAGATTTTTCTTAGTTAAATTTGTATTTTTAAATAATTTAATTAGTTTTTAATAGTTTTTAATTCCTATAAAATAGAAAAATAATCATAAAAATACAAAAATAGTTTTGAAAATTCTATTTTGATATTTTAGATTTTTCTAAGTCTTAATTTTATTTTTCTAGCTTTATTTCCTAATTTCTTGTATTTTAGGTAATTATTTAATAGTTAAAAATAGGTTTTAATTAATAATAATTAATTAATTAGTTATAAAAATAATTTTCCTTTTCTATAAATTTTCTTATATCATTAGGATTGTAAAAATGTATTTTTCATATTTTTAGGATTTATATTGTATAAGTTTCACGTTTTCATTTGTACGTTGCGTAGTTTTTAATTTTAAGTTTTATAAAAGATAAAAACAAAAACATCATTTTGCAAATAGTGATAGCGTTTATTTAATAGATTTTATCTTTTTTTTAAAATTTCCTTTAATTTGCATTTAAGCCCCTGTAGTTTATGGGCTTTTTCCTTAGTTATAATCATCTTCAAATCTCTTTTCCCGTTCAAATTTCTCGATCACTACACGTTTGGCTATTCTCTCGCATTTCGTTGGGACTTAACGACTGGGAAACACTATACTCTCGATCTTCATTGCATTAGTGTTTGAACTGTTTTAAGTTTGTTACGGCCATTCACAAGTGGCGGCTTGAGTGATAAAACTTGACGGTTGGGCGAATCAAATTTTAGGCCCGTGGGAGCAGTGCTAATAGTCTTACGTTTAGCAGATTAGTGATTTGAATAATCACTCCTTGTTTATACCATCTATATATTTATATCTTCTTATAAAAATCAAAAACCCAAAAATATTCCTCTTTACCCTCTTACCCTTTTTAATTCTTTATCCCTTTACCCTCTATCCATTTGATTCTAACTTCTTCTATTCTCATGGAATCTCTCGACTGCGATGAATTCTGGACGGTTTGAAAAACTTCAGACTTTATCACAAATGTCAAGAATTCGTGTCGTTCGTGATGATCCATTAATTCTGCGTAGGGAAATGGAAAGAGAAACCGGGGTGACAAAGGACCAGGTACTTCCCTCTGATAATGGAGGTACTAACTACGTCCAACCTACGGTTATCCAAAGATCTAATCCCTCGATTGCTCCTAAGTCGTCTAAAATTGATCCTACACTTTCACGATTTACGGTTAAAAGCAAACATGCAGAATTTAAACCGGTGACTAGCAAGAATGACTTGCCTAATCTTCCCGTTTCTCAAGAACCGAACCGAGACCATAACGGAAGTGGTGGAAATTGCTAGCTCTCAGAGCACACCACTTGTCCCATCTCCGGATTTTTCAAAATGTTCTTTGAGACTTAATAGTCATTCTGATCACCATGTTGGTTTTGTTGATTCTTTGAATAATCAGATTCCTTCTCATAACTCTCAAATAGAATCGTTTATTCCTTGTGTCGGTTGTGGTGATCCTCTTTATGGTTCACCACATGCGTTGTGTATGCGTGTGTACAATGTGGTAATGATATTCGGAACGGGAGTTGTTTGTTTTGTGGTTCGAGGAATTCATTTTATTATGATCCTCATCAGAACTCATTTAACGACCCCTCAAACTTTTCCAATTACCCACCACCGACTCATCCTCATATAATCAACATCATCTGCTGTGGAATTACGTGGAGGTCCTCACCAAGGATTTGAGTGTCAATCCGAAACACGTTTGTCTACGAACGGTTTTACGGTAATACTCGGACTTTGGAAATGACCAAATTCCATATTATTCACATGACCAGCCACACAACAATCATTTTGTTGTGAGAATGTGGAGATCCCCATTTCACTTCGATTGTCAAACAGGGAATCCATTTCCTTGTAACAATTACGACTATCCATAACACGACCAACCTCCACGGTGTTAAAAGACTCAAACTCCTCAACAAACCCAACAAGACACTTATCTAGAGCTTCGGAGTTACGAAAAGAGGTGAGGAGTTCAATAAGACGCATTTCATAATGTTCCCAGTTTTTCTTGTGTATATTGTGGGGGTCCTCATGGTGATTATCAATGTCAACCTTCCGGTTTTGACAAATCTCCACTCCCACAATGTCCCGTCATTAAAAATTCACATGAGAAATCCATGGAAGAATTGCTAGTCAAGAGCGGCGCTAAATTAAAATCCCAAATTGCCTTTGAAAAATCGTTGGGAATCAATTGCAAAAGAAAAAGCCGGATCTAGCTCTCAATTTCGTTTATTCCCGATGACGTGATGATGAAGATACACTTGAAGATTCATCAAGTTCATCGACGATATCCCGCCGGTTGAGATTCATTCTCAAACAACTGCTATCAAACCCGAGGCTCCCACTCACTCTCGAACATGGGGATGAGCTTCTTGACATTGTTCTGAAAAGGAATCGGACGAACTCATAAAGTCTAGTGTTGAGAACCTTGTCCCAATCCCAAGAGAGTCACAGGGAATTCTTGATCATGTGTGTGATATCCCTCCTCCTCTTGTCTTCCAAAGTAATCATGTTGAGATGTGCTCCGATTCTATTGATGACGATTCGTTATCTTGTGGAGACATCAGTTATATGGAAGAATTACCTTCTGAGCTTGTTAGCTTAGAAGAAGAGAATGATGAAGTTACTGACAATGAAATCAAAGATGAAGCACTTCGTGCAACATTCTTGAATGTCGGTCTTCTCATTTCTAAAATCGAGGCTTTCAATGAAAAACCTATTTCATCTCCTATCCCCATTAAGGATAGTGACATTTTTTCCGATGATTCTATTCCCGAAATGGAAGCCTTCTGTTTTGATAATATGGGAGAGAAGATTAGTGGCAGTACCACTTTTCATTCTCATAATTCTCTCCCTGATTATGAATCATTTACATTGGATGAGTTCACTAGTGAACCCACGATACCAATTAGAATATGATTCATTTACCTTCGAGGAGTTCTCCGGTGAACTTACTCATATCATATCTCCTCGGAGTATGATAATTTCTACTTTGATCTAGACACACCCATAATATGTCTTGATCGCGAAGCTTAACGAGGAGATTCATGAAACTATGAATTCTCCTATTGAGGATGAAGAGTTAGTCATGATTTGTATCATGATTTTCTTTCTTTTCTTCATATATTCTGTCACTTCTCCTGTTCTTCACTCCTTCGGTAATGAAGACATTATCTTTGACCCGGCATTTCCATGTACCATTTGTGAGCCGGGTGTCTCAGATCTCATCGGGGTGGAACTTTCACGTGCTTCAATGTTTATCCAAACATCTTGAATGAAAGTCCGATGGAGATTGTCTCTTCCACTTACTTCCCCATGAACAAATTAATTCGGGGTCGAGTCAAGCTAGTGACTCGGGAATAAAAAACATTAGCATGCACCACATGGGTTTTCACCCATGAGTACCACTCTAGTGTGGGGGAGATGCCCCACATGTTGTATAAATTTTAAAAATGAATGAAAATTGTAAATATTAAAAAAGAGAATAATTGTTGTGTTTCTACACTTAGCTAGTAATGTTATCTTTTTACGTTCTAAGTTTCGGCATAACAGCCGGTACTTTGAATATTGAGGACAATATTCATTTCTAAGTGTGGGGGGGAAATTCTGGCGAATTTTGATCATAAATGTACCCTTTTAGTCCTTTTTTCCCCAAAATGGCCAAAATTTTGATCAAAATTTTGATCATAGAGTTTGTTTGATGGTTGACCACATTATGTTGGTAGTGTGAGTTAATTAGACTCACACCAACGGTTTGAAAACAAAACAGTTATTAGTACACTAAGCATCATGCAACCAAGGCGTTAACGTGTTCCAATATTAATTGGTGAAATTGTTGGTACCAGCCCTAATAGGTAAAATTGCCGTTTTTACCTAATGTTACTCAAATATAGTGCGTTTGTTTGCCTCTAACGAGGCCAACACAAACGGGATTCGTCAATCCCAATAGATCTATTCACAATATTTCGTGCTCACTCTCTCTAGTGATTAATGGTTCATGATTTAGGGACTTATGTTTGGCAAATGCGGTAACTTAGTGCTAATAAAACAATCAGATAAGCATACAGTTTCAAAGCAATGTGTTCGGTTTAAAAATAGCATGTATCTCCCCCAAGGGTTTGTAAAACAATTAAGTAATAGAAAGTGGTGCTATGAACTCACCGTGAGTTTGATGATGTTAAGTGCTTTTATGAATATGATGGATAAGCCGGGAAACCTCTACGTGTAACCTAAAATGGAATGTTGCGAATTAGGTTTGGAATAATGTTTAGGAAAACATAAACCACCTATATCGTCTCTATGTTGATCATGATGTAGTAATTTATAGTTTGTTGCTTATAGTAACAGTTTAGTATGTGAAAATGTATTTAGTTTATAGATATCGTACTACTGTTCGAGCCATCATAATTCAGAGGTCATGTAGTAAATGTTCGAGGAGCTAGGACACTTTAAATCGTAAATCCAAAGAACTCGTCGATTCGTTTTACTCAAATGAAACCCCTCACATGAAGCTCCCTAGTATTGTAGCACTTAGTAGATAAAACATATGTTTTGAGTGAAGATTGTTATATCATAAAGTTTATCATGTTTTTAGTAAATATCTAGTTTTTACAAGTTCTCGTCTTTTACTAATGATCATAACTTATTAACATGGTCAAAAATGAAGCTTTGGTAAAAATCGGCGGAAAAGGGTAAAATGGTCATTTTTTCGTTACTTGCAAAAACACTATTCCGAAGGTTGAATGAAGTTTGTTGATTTAATATGTAACTAGTTATGATAATAACATGGTTTCTATATTCTTAACTTGTGAAAATCAAAACTTTTGCCGATAAAAACTATTTTACAAATATTAGGCAGAAAATGTTATCGTTTGGTCTTTTTAGGCCGAGTTTCCATAAGTGGATGTAAAACATCGTTCCGGACAACTTTCGTGTTTTAACTTTTTGATGATTCGGACCCGAAGTGCCACTTATTTTTAAGCAGATTAGGCAGTAAGAACTTTTCGGCGTTTCTAGGTTTGCTAACTTCTCTTTACCATAACTTTTGACTCGTTTGTCCGTTTCGGGTGATTCAAGTTGCTATAATTTCTTTTTTATCTTTTCTACAATAATATTTAAGTTACCAAGTCCATATGTAGTTGGTTTTAATGGCTTGAAATACGTAGAATATGACTAGTTTACTAGTTTGTTACTTTACGACAATATGTGAATTAAAACATGTGATTGAGTATATGTACATCATGAATCAATATAGTAACCATATATATAGCATGTATTTGAAAAGATTAAGAATAATAAACATGAGATAATGGAGTGATGGTGGTGATTAGTTGCTTACAACTTTTGGCTTTCAATCAAGAAAGGAGTAACTAGTAAGGACTAGGACTTTGATTGAGCACTTAGGACTTTGATAAAGTAAGCTTTCCACACCTTGGAACCCTTATACACTACTTGTATTCTTGAAGGCTTGGTGATGAAGTTTCTTGGTAACTTGAGTGGATTCAAACTCAAGAAAAATTACCAAGTCTTTTGCAAAGGAGTAGAAGGAAGTACTTGTGCCCTTTTTCTTGGAAGTAATACTTGGAGTAGAGAAACAAACTTATGAATGGTGTAAATGGTGTAGGTATGGATGAAATATGGAGGGGGGTATTTATATAGTTTTAAGGAGGTTAGAAACTCTTGACTTTTCAAAGCTTCTTAAGGAAGATTTACACATGTAAACATCTAAGAGCAAAAGGCTTGAGATTAAGACACATGAAGGGTGACTCCCCCCCTTAAGAGGTGGTCACAATAGGGTGAGGTGGTTAGGATGATGAGTCTCGGTCTTATCTTGGTTTTAGAATGTGTTTTGGTTCCGTTAAACGCCAATCGTAAGTTGTTAAGCCATAAAACGTAAAACCGGGTATCGTAAAAATACAAAACTTGTAGGAATGATGAAACTCATCATTATACTCCATATAAAAATATAAAATGAGTGATAAGTCTCATTGGGTGCTAAAACGCTGTTTAAAGCTGGAAACGCGGGTTAAAAACGCGTAATTCGCGTAAAACGCAGAACTGGAAGACGTAAAATTCCAAAACTTGTGGAATTGTCATAAAATGGTAGAATTACATATTTATAATGTTTACAGTGTTTTATGGACATATCGGGATGCCAGAATGACGTTAAAACCCTAAAGTAATTCTCAGACCCGGTTTTGTGAAATCGGTTCTGTATGGATTCAACGTACGTCGTCACGACAACTTGTCGAGTTTTATTTATCTTGTCATGATAGTAAAAAAAAAATACGGGATGAATAGTAAAAGTGAATAGTATTTTTTCAAAAATGAAAAGGTAACCTGAAAATAAGGGTGGTTACAACTTTACTCTAGCAGTAGTTTCCACAAGTCCAACAGCAGTTACCACTTAGTGTATTCTCATGATTCTTTCCAACACCACCCAGCAGTAGGTAGAATACACCAGCAGCAGTTTCAGTGACACCAACAGCAGATAACACTTAGACCATTTTATCAGGAATCCCATAAGCAGTTGATTCTCCCAAAAGCAGTAATATCCATAAAACCCAACAATCCTCCCCTAAACTTGATATTTGCTCCTCAAATCATCAAGTTTCCTTTAAGCCTAAACAACCACTAGGAGGATGCTTCCAAACACACTACTTCTTTTCTTTAGGGTATAGAACCTTTTCATACTTCCTGATTAACTTGTAGGCTTGGTCATCAGCAAAGTAATGCCTTTGAGTTCTAGGCATCCTAAGAACCAAAGATATGTCTTATGATCTCTTTGTTGGCCATAAATTGTGGATAGTCTTTTTCCCCCAGCGTGTAGATTACTAAACCATGTGCAAGCAGAGCATGCACACCACAAATCTGGTATAAATCCCATCTCTGAACTGTATTGTTCCTCAACTGTAACCATTCCTGATCCTCATGAGTTGGCTCAAACATAACTTTCAGATAGTTCCAAATAACTGCATCATATACCATCTTAGGATAAGGACTGTGATTTTCCTTAAATATCCTCCAGATGGCTATAAGATCATGCCTATCTAAGTACTGAACCATCTGACTAAACCTGATGAATCTTTAAACCTGACCATCAGCTCTCTTGACATCCCAGAATGACTCACTACCATCTCTGATTCCTGAAACAACATCAACCACAGGATGTTTAACCCCCAAAGGAGTTTCATTAATAACCTCATGTCCATAGTACTTAGTCAAAACATTAAACTCCTGCACTCTTTCTCTGTCCTGTGGATCAACCTGACCATCTTCCTGCTCATCAACTTTATCACTGGTACTTGGTCCTTCTTGTTCTGTATCAGACTGCTCATATGCTTTGGACTTGTCTGCTTTTATCTTCTTTCTCCCTTTGGACTTTCTCCTAAACCCAGTCCTCTTAACCCTAATAGTGGAGCTCTCCTGTGGGACCTCTTCCTTCACTTTTTGCTCTACTTCATGCTCCTTTTTCACCTGAGGTTGCACTTCCTCTACTACTTTATCTTTCACAGGCTCTTCAGCATTCATAGGAATGAAGTTGTCTATTTCACTTTTTGCAGACTCATACATCTTTTCAGTTTCAACATCAGTGAAAGGCTTTAACTCTACCAACTTCCAACTCTTCATGTTCTTTAAGTAGTGGCATTGAAAGTTTCTTCTTTGTTTCACAGTTGGTGGTTTGAGCATCTTTTTCTTAAGTCTTTCAGCAGCATATTGTTTTATTTTCTTATCCATAAACTCCTTGAGCCACTGAGTTCTTTCATCAATTGTATAATTATCCTCATTTTCTTCTTTGAGGATTCTGTTCAGCTCACAATCAGCATCACCCCTAACTCTTTCTTCATCCCGCTGTGCTAACAACTCCAAAGTCTTTCTCTCATTTTCTGCTGCAATCTTCTGTTTCTTCAGAACTTGTTCATTTTCTGAAGCAAACTTGGCTTGTAGTTCAACAACTACCTTTTCATCATGTGCAACTAACTTCTCTTTTGGCCATAATTTCATTGGTATCTCAGCAAAGGGATCAGGCTTTTCATACACTCTTTTGCCTTTTCCCTCATACCTGTGTTGAGAAGGAGTTGCCTTTGTTGTTGAGACTGGTTCTTTGAAGACCACACCTTTGGTTGGTGGTTTTGGTGCTTGTGAGATAGGTTGAGGTTGTGGTTGAGTGGGTATAACTGGTGTAACAGAAGACTCTTTTTCCACAGGCTTTGACTTCTTTAGATCCATTATTGCCTTTGCCATTGTTGCATCATCTTCTGTGAGTACAGTTGTAGTAGCAGTATCTTCATTTGCATTAGCAGCAAATGCATATACATCAGTAGATTCTTTAACACTAGCAGCAGATTCAGCAGCCTTTTCAACTATACTAACAGCAGGTTCCTTAACACTAGTTGTAGTTTCCTCCCCTGCAACAGTACTTTGCTCTGTGACTTTCTCTATTTTAACTACTTGATCCTGCTTCTTTTCCACACTTTCATCTACATTCATCTCCTCAAAACCAGTACCCTCTCCATCAAACCCTGCATCCATATCATTCTGAGCCTCCCTGAAGTAGTGACATGATCATTCCTCCCATGTTTGGGAGCATCCTCCCTCAAACTAGATTCCTCAAAGGAGCTCACCCTGAATGCACTGCCAGCCTGTATCAACCTCCTGTACTTAGTTGTTCTTGACCTTTGAATACCCTCCAAATGTCTAACTCTTTGCTTCAACTTCTTAATTTCAGCACCCTGAGAAGCTCTAAGTTGTTGGAGGCCAAGAACATCCTGTGACAATTTGGTACATAAATCCGTCGATTCTTTTAAAAGTCCATTACTATCCTCACCACTTCGGCTTATGTTACCTAGCCCGAGAGGTGGATGATTCGTGTAGGTTTAGGGTGGTGTGTATGGATAAAATATAATAATATCAATATCAAAATAAGCACGAGAATCGAATCGAAAACCTATTAGGAAAAAGGTTAGTCAGTCAAATCCCGTGAGTAAGATATGTGATACCGGATAAGGATATCCGAGTCGTTTCCCAACGAGGTGTGAATGGGCAAAGTCGCTTTAGGTTTGTTATTAAAATGCTCAATTTTTAGGGTTTTTGATTTTTGATTACGTTCTAAGTTCAAATTAAACAACTAAAGGGAAATAAAGCACGTAAATAGCAATTAAATCAAACTAAAGCATGTAAACTAAGGAAAGTTACCTAAATCTACCCTAAATGCAACTTATTTTAAAAAACGTAACTTACGGGAATTTAAAAAAAACGCGATTTAAAACTAAATATTTTTTTTCTTCTTAAAGGTAAAGTATTATTAAGAAAAGGAGCCAAAAAAGGCAAGAACAAAAACAAGCACAAAGCATAAAAAAGCTGTTAGGACACTTCCCTAACTAGCTATGCAATGGCTAGGAGCCAAATGGCCAAGGATGATAACCAAGTACAATACATAACAAAACAAGCACATATCAAAAACTACAAGATACACCCATAATCAAACTAAAAGATACAATACAATACAGAAAAGAGGAAATCCCAAAGAAACACACAACCATCTTAAAGCTGCAACATACTCTGGATCCATAAGCCACCAAGGGACCAACCAAGGTGTCTTACTACACCACCATATGCTCCAGCCTAAAGCAGCTAAATGTGCTTGGGGATAAATCTGTCAAATACCAAAAGGACCCATCCAAAGCCATAACCAGAAGCCAAAAAAAACATTATAGCAACTCCAGAAAGCTACCAAGCAACCAAACCAAAACCATACAACTGAAATTATATTTTTCCTAGGAACTATTTGATAAAAGAAAATTTTAGGAAAAAGAATTATATTTTTTTGATTATTTTTCTATTTATTATGAATTAAAAATGGATTTAAACTAATTAAATGCTTAAAAAAAATACTAGAATAACTTTCAAAATTAGGGAAAAATAATTTTTATGACTTTTTGATTTTTCTAAGCCTGGGAAAATTAAATTTATATTTTTGTGACCTTTTTCTGATTTTCTTGGATTAAAAACTATTTAGAAATGCTTAAAAATCTAAAAAAAAATAGTAAATGGATTAGGAAAAATGTGGAAAATTACAGATAAATCCTAAATATTATTATAAATCTAGGAAAATTATGAAACACAACTTAACAGATCTGAGGAGCATTTTGGGAGCAAACTGTTGGGAATAAGCTAATAGGCAGAAATAAGCTAATATGGATAATACTTAAGCTAAGGGGAACTAAAGGAAACCTATGGGAGCAGAAATAATCTGGTGGAACATGCAATAAGCTATGGCAGAAGCAACTATTAAAGGATTCTAAAGATAAGCTAATGGGAAATCCTAAAAGAGCTCAAAGGGAAAAAAGGGGATCTTAATAAGCTAATAAGGTAAAAAGAGAACCTAAATAAGCTAGAGATACCTAAATAAGCTACCTAGAAAAGCAATTAATAAGCTAATAAGAAAAAACAAGGACTGCTGATGTGAAACAGCAGCCTAAAGGGGCAGATTTAAGGGCAAAATAAGCGATGCAAATAAGCAATAAGTCCTAACTAAGGCACAAAAATATGAAATCTACACTATAAGCTATGTAAGAGATCATAAAACAGGAAATAAGGAGCTTGTATGAGCTTATTATAGTAGCTGAAAAGGGGCCTAGTGGACTGTTTGAGGACTGACAGCAAACATGCAAAACAGACAAAGTACCTACTTTTGAGCTTATTTTAAGCTAGAGAATCTAAAAGCTAAGGTGTAAAAGCTGATGATAACTCAAGAATAGCAACGAAATTACTCAGAAAATCACTTTTTATACATTTTGAAAAACATTTAAGCACTTAAAAATCATCTGATGTAAGGGCTGTTTGAGACAGCTTTTGGTTTTGCTGAGACAAAAAGAAGACAATGGGCAGATTCTAAAGTTATTTTTGAGCTAGTAAATGCTTTTGGAAACGCATAAAATTTGAAAATATATCAATTATGGACCCTAAACTATAAGTAAAACTAATTTTTATGGATTTTTGAAAAGATATAGACACTAAAAATAGCTTGTGAAAGTGACTAAGAGGACTGTTTTGACAAAAATGTGAGACAACAAAAGTAATAACCAAAAATGATTTGGACAGACTATAAACTTGTGACACTGACTTAGACCTCAAAAACAGATTCAATGGGACTCAAAACTCCTAAGAACTAAAACTAAATGATACCTTAGCTAAGAAATGCAACAATAACTGTTATAATAAAAGGATTTTTAACTCAAACTTAGGAAATAGATTTTAACACTATGAAACTTTAAAAACTTGATTAGAACAACTCTTAGACTGCTAATAAGATTTAAATAGAGCTTTTTTGAAGTTTATAAAATGACCAAAAGTGGAATACACTATTGTGCCAAACACTCCTTTTGGAGGGCTGTTTGGAGTTTTTTTTTTTTTTTTGGTAACCATGATTTCCGACCTTTTGGCCGACTAATTCACGGGGTTTGAACCCACCGCCACACATACTCAAACCAGTTAAAGCCCTCCCTTTTCAGGAGGTTGGCGTGCCCACTTAAGGCTGTTTGAAGATTTTCAAAGGGAACAGATTGTTTAAGCTTGGATTTGAAAGACAACTTTATAATAAGATGTAAAATGACTGAAAAAGTAATTTTTAGCTAAATCTAAGCACTAGAAATAAGCTAACACTAGAAAGCTGTTATTTTTTTATAGAGATTTCAGTAAAAACTTGTTAATACTATGTAAAAACTATACTAATGTAATAAGAAGCAATATTAAACTATATTAAGCATATGAGAACAGTAGATAAGCAGTTTTAACAAGTAAATAAGCAGTTTGACTTTTTTTGACTTTTTGACTTTTTGATTTTTTTGGCTTTTTCTTATTGTAAACTAAGAAGACTTATGTAGATAAAACTCTGTTAGGATTTAGAAAATCCAGTAGTTAAAGAGTCAGTCACCTCAAGTATATGTATTCGTTAGAAAGCTCGTAGTCGTAGTCATTTAATGTTAGTAAGTAGTTTGTTAAGTAACACTATGGAGGACGGACGGGTTTTTACCCACTGTATACCTGATCCACAGCCCGAAGGAGGGCGTCTAAGCTTGTAACTATAAATACCCTTTGCCTAGCAAGGCAAAGGGTTGGAGCTTTTCAATATCATTTTTCTTTGTCTTACTAAGTTCCCAAACTCTTCCACTTTTTCTCTCTAAAACCTCAATCTATTCGAACCATATTGTGATTTGTTATGTGTTTATGAAAACCAATATGTTACAATTGGTATCAAGAGCCATGGTTTGATCACTCATCTTTCATATTCTTGGATTTCTAGTGGTTTTCATAAGGTTTTTGGGTTTGAATGAGTTTAGAGTTGTTAGCATCATTTGGATCATCTCTTGTGTTAAAGTTTGGATTTTGATAGTACTTTTGTGTTTAGAATCATTATAAGTGTTTAGGTTTTGATTTGGAAGGCTTGAATCATCGTGGTTGGGTTATTTTTGGATTGAAAAGTGGTGTTTTTGAATGTTTTCACTATGCGATTTGAGTCTCGTTACAATATTCTTGTATCGATTTGTCCTAATTACCTATGCGATTTGTCCCCCTTGTGAATGCTTATTGAAGCGATTTGTCACGTATTGTATGCGATTTGTCAGTTTTTGTTAAGCGATTTGTCTATTATGCGATTTGTCTATTGAGACAAAAAGACAAGAAAGGACAAAGTAGTGGAAGTAGTAGGTGTACTTGTGTACTATGCGATTTGTCAGCTTATGCGATTTGTCTAGGGTGCGATTTATCTAGGGTGCGATTTGTCAAGACTGCGATTTGTCTAGGGTGCGATTTGTCAAGACTGCGATTTGTCAGGACTGCGATTTGTTAGGATTGCGATTTGTCCTGGGTGCGATTTGTCCTGGGTGCGATTTGTCTAGGGTGCGATTTGTCATGTGTGCGATTTGTCTATTGAGACTTGTCGTTTCTTCGTGTTACGTTTTACGGTTTTTCTCTTGATTTAGTAAAATCCCATGAAAGAATCTATTTCCCGGTTTAATCAAAGAGTAGTAAAATCGTGTAGAATCTGTAATCATGTCTACAATCACTTCTTCCGTTGTTGATGACG
This sequence comes from Chrysanthemum makinoi, assembly GCA_910596185.1. Taxonomy (NCBI): domain Eukaryota; kingdom Viridiplantae; phylum Streptophyta; class Magnoliopsida; order Asterales; family Asteraceae; genus Chrysanthemum; species Chrysanthemum makinoi. Next base: position 226,850,127 of record OU343221.1, on the reverse strand, counting down.
TTCAAGCTGCAGGATCTTATACTCGTCCTCCCATGCTGGACAGAACCGATTATGACTCTTGGGCTCAAAAAATCAGACTGTATTGCTTAGGAAAGGAAAATGGGGTTAACATACTTAAGTTAATTGATGAAGGACCATATCAAATTGAGACTACTAGGGACATTCTCGAAAGCTGCTGGCGATGGTTCGGTTGTATTGGGATTAGACATACCAAAGATGTATGATGAGCTTGATGATAAGGAGAAAAAGAGATCACGCGACATCATAGCTTCAAACATCATACTTCAAGGTTTACCTAAGGATATCTACAAGTCGATCAATCACAACTGAAGCTAAGGCTGTATGGGATAATGTCAAGATGCTTCTCTCTGGCTCAGAACTGACAAAAGAAGACATGGAGTCTCAGCTTTATGATGACTTTGAGAATTTCAAAATGAAACCAGGGGAAAGTGTTACGGAATATTATGTAAGATTCCACAAGCTTGTGAATGATATGAGGAACATCAAAATAACAATGCCAAATATCCAGCTTAATTCAAAGTTTGTGAACAACATGAATCTCGAATGGCACAAATTTGTTCTGCGGTCAAGCTGAACAAAGGATTGAGGAACACCAATTACGAGCAATTGTATGCTTATTTGTTCCAAAATGAGAAGCATCTTGCATTTGAAAGAATTGTCATGGAAAAGTTTGGTACCAGTCCTGGTGATGCAAGTTCTTCAAACGATTCAACTGCATTCTTCACTAATGTAGGAATAACCACCAAAGCATCACAAGTCATACCTACTAGGGATGGTAATCACAAACTTATTTCAGATCCAAGCTATAAGCCTTCAGACTCATTCTTGGAACAAGTTGCTCATCAAGTGGCTCTAATGGTTAAGCAAAATCTAAACTTTGCCCCACCTACCAACAATTATCTCAGAACTGCTTCTAATCTTCACAATCATGCTATGGTTAAAGATGGAAGGGTAGTTGTGCAAAACGTGCAGGGAAGGCAGAATGCTTATCTTCCACATAATGAGCAAGGAAATCTTGGGGTTGGTGTTGGTTATGGAAATGATGGTATAGGTGGAGGATATGTGAGCAATCAGAATCGTGGAAGGAACATGGCCCAGGGACAAGGAAAGCCAATCAAGTGCTACAACTGTGGTGGAGAAGGACACATAGCAAGGAACTGCACTCTTCCAAAACGTCCACAAAATGCAGAGTACTTCAGGGACAAAATGCTACTAGTGCAAGCTCAAGATAGTGGAGCTGTGTTGAACGAGGAAGAATTACTATTCCTAGTTGAGGGAAATGCCAAAACTTATGATGCTGATGTGGATGAACTGCCAGTGCAGGGTATGGGTCAGAACAATCCCAATGCATTTCAAGTTGCAGACTGTGATGCGTTTGACTCTAATGTCGACGATGAACCAACTGCCCAAACCATCTTCATGGCTAGCATTTCACCAATGGTCTCTCCAAAGGTCTCTTCACTACAAAAGGCCAGCCCCTCCAAGGAATCGATCATATCAGAGATATTAAAATTATACGATGAGATTGATGGGCAAAAGATTCACGACAAAGTACAATCAACTGAACTCATTGAATCAAATATTGAAAATATGGGAAATAACAATGTTGTCCCATATGATCAATATGTGAAACAAGATGAAGGTGAAATTGTACCAAGTGATGCATCTTTTGCAGTCAATGATGACTATATTTTTGATGAATACACTGCATGTGCTCTTGATGATTCCATAACCTCTGAACTAAATGCCTATAAAGAACAAGTTGCCATATATGAGCAGCGTGCTAAATTTGAACTAACTACCCGTGAGTAGGAGATGGATAACCAAATACGTACAGTTATTAGAAAAAGTAACTTTAGGGAAGAAATGTTAAAACAAGAGTTAAACTCCTTACAAGAAAAGCTCAATAAAACTGTTAAGCAAAAGCAAGAACTTTAAGAAAATGTAAAAGTGCTTAAACAGGAGTTTACTGCTAAGGAATCAAAACTTTTAAATGACTTTTCCAACCTAAAAACTTTGAAAAACAAACTTGAAAACAAACTGTACATACAAGGGAACATCATTCAGACTGCTCACATGATCACTAAGCATGGAGTCTTAAGCGATAAACATAGTATTCCCCTTGTAGAGGAACCCAATCCCGAGTATGGTAAAATTGCTAGAGATGCTCAAAAGGTAGTCTATGATGGTAATGAGATTCTTAAGCCTAGGAAAACACCATCATGTATAGGGAGCACTGAAGAGGATAGAAAATTAGAAGATGCCTCTAGGGAGAAAATGGCAAAGAAGTTAAATGATTCTTGGTGTACAAAGCATAATATAAAGTTTAAACCCCATGATTACACTAAAGAAAACTGGATAGCCTTGAATATGTTTAAACCTCAAACTCAATTAACCCCTGAGCAAGTATTCTGGAAGAAAGATTTGGATAAGCAAAAACTAGATAATCTTATTGAGAAGAATCCTCCTTGTAGGAAAATGCCTCCAGCCATTGTGTATCCCCCAAATACACCTATGCATTTAGTGCCCAGAACCCTTTCGACTCAAAGCAAGACCTTGATCAGCCTATATGTAGTTTACCAATTATTTGTTGACTTTGAGAAAACATGTAAGAAGAGAATTACACCCACATGGATTACTGAAGGGGAAAGGGGTTTTTGAGCAAACTAAAGAGTGTTATTTAACTGAGGTTATACCTTTCTTTAAACTACTGAAAGAACAATTTGAAAGTCTTCAAAAGGGCATTGATACAAAGATTAAAGAAATGAAAAAGGTGTTTAATGAAATAGAAATTGAGGTCAAAGATTATGAACGTGAGCTTAAAAGTAATGAAATTGAGAGTAAAAATCTGCATATCTTAAATGATAATTGCTCAGGATGTGTTCTACACTGTTACAAATTATTCTATCACTGCTTCTCAATTTCTTGAATTATCTGTTGCCCTGAAAGTTTCCCGTGATCGTGTCATTGAGCTTGAGTCCAAAAATTCAAAATTTTATGAGAAAATATAACAAGATGATCATGATAACTTGGTCAAACATTTTTCTAAATTGGAAGTTGAACATTTTGCTTTGCAATTAAAATATCAACATCTAAAAAAAATGTTAAAAACTCAAATACCAAGACATCCTCGGATGTTCCTGAGTTTGATACAATTTTTGAAATTAACAAACGAGATGAACTGAATCGAGCTCATTGTAACACGATCAAATGATTGAAAACCCAAATCTCACAATTAAAGAGTGATAATAATGATGTGACTGGCTCCCAAATGCCTCCTCCTTTAGATTCTCAGAATTCTCAAAATTTTCATCTTCAAAACATCATTAATGTATTACAACATGAAAATGAATGTTTTCTAGCAGAAAATGAAAAGGTTAAATTGCATTTCAAAGAGTTATATGAATCAATAAAAATCACTCGTGACAAGAACACCGAAAAGGTAACTTTTTTGCAAAATAAAATTGAGAATCTGAAGAGTCAGGTAAAAGGGAAAATGTCAATCACAAATTGTGAGACTACTGCACCAAAGGTGCCTTCTTGTGCAAAGTATGCTATGACTGTGAAGTACATCCTACCTCATCTTAGGAATAATGAACTTGCACTTCAAACATATTTTTCGTACCTTAAGGATAGTCTAGAATGTCTCCGTGAGATTGTTGAAGAGGATAAGATAGAGAAGTCACTTGATAGTGCGATTAAGGATGCATGCTTATATGCCAAACGATCTCAGGAGCTGTTAGAATGCCTAATAACTATATGTCATAATTTTGGTACTAAGAAAGATAGAGTAGTTATGCCTTGCTCTATGCCTAAAGCCAAACAAGTGTCCTTTGATGTGCCCCCTAGTACTTCAGATCCCAGTACTTCTAGACCAGGAATGCAGAAAGTAGTGAAACCAACTAATGTTCCCATCGTTCCCTCTACAGGAGTAATCAGTGACACTAAGGCAAGCGGTCAAAGCCTCCAGGCAATACAAAGCAAGATAGGACCTCGCAAGCTAAGAGTGATCAAAGGAAGGAAGTAGAAGACCATCCTAGGAACAATAAGTTTGAGTTTAATAAGACGAATCTTGTTGATTCTAGTATCGCCTATAAGCGTCGTAATTAATTCAATTCGCTACGATTTGCAAAACATGTAATGAATGTTTGGTGTTTGGTACTTATCATGAATGTCTTTGTGAATGAAGTAAAATATGTTGCTAAGTCTCGGTCGAACGGTTAGAATTGCTAAACAGGTTAAGGATGTCAGAAAACCAAGGTGGAAAAAGGTTAAAAAATATTGGAAACCAACAGGAAGAAAATTTAGTAATGTAGGTTATCATTGGATACCTACTGGTCGTAAATTCAACCTTAATGAATTGTGCCCTAAATTATCTAGATCAATGTCCATTAGGAAATGGATGCCTACTGGTAGAACTATACCCTTAAGAAGTGAACACACTTTGAATAGATCTATGGTCACTATTAGTCTTGCATCTACCTCTAATGATATCATTGATTCTGCTTCTGATGTGGGTGTTCCAATATCGTTTACTAACCAAATGGAACCTATTCTTGCATGGGGATCCAAATTATCCAGTCATCCATACTTGTCTGTGTTCAACCGCAGTCGTCATAAATCGTTACGTGGTATTTGGACTCAGTCGTTCCAAGCATATGACGGAGATCGCCATACTCATGAACTTCGTGAGTAAATTCATCGGGACTAGATTCGGGAAAGACCACTTTGGGGCAATTATGGGTTATGGAGACTATGTTGTTGGTGACAGTGTAATTTCCAGGGTCTATTATGTTGAAGGTCTTGGTCATAATTTGTTCTTTGTTGGTCAATTCTGTGACTCTGATCTAGAAGTAGCCTTTAGAAAACATACTTGCTTCGTTAGAGAACTTGATGGTGTTGAACTTTTAAAAGGAACCAGTGGAACCAATCTGTACACCATCTCCATCGAAGACATGATGAAGTCCTCTCCAATCTACTTGTTGTCAAAGGCTTCGAAAACAAAGTCATGGTTATGGCATCGTCGTCTCAATCATTTGAACTTCGGAACCATAAATGATCTTTCTAGAAAGGACCTTGTAAGAGGTTTGCCCATATTGAAATATAAGAAAGATCATCTTTGTTCAGCTTGTCAATTGGGAAAAAGCAAGAAATACGCCCATAAACCCAAACCTGCAAACTCAATTATGGATGTTCTTCATACTCTTCATATGGATTTGTGCGGACCCATGAGAGTACAAACTATAAACGGAAAGAAATATGTGCTAGTCATGGTTGATGACTACTCTCGGTTTACTTGGGTTAAGTTTTTGAGGTCAAAGGATGAAACTCCAAATGTCATCATCAAACTTATCAAACAGCTGCAGGTTCGACTTAATAAAACAGTCAGAATTATCCGAACAGACAATGGAACTGAATTTGTTAACAGAGAACTAAGTCAGTTTTATGAAAGAATTGGAATCAGTCATCAAATAAGTGTTCCACGTACTCCTCAACAGAACGGTGTAGTTGAAAGAAGAAATTGAACTCTTGTCGAAGCTGCAAGGACTATCGATCTACTCAAAGGTTCCAATGTTTCTCGGTGAAGCCATTGCCACCGCTTGCTATACCCAAAACCGTTCCCTTATCCACACCACTCATGGAAAAACTCCATACGAACTAGTCCACAACCGAAAACCAGATCTGTCTTTCCTTCGTGTATTCGGTGCTTTATGCTATCCAACGAATGATGGTCAAGACTTAGGAAAGTTAAGAGCTAAGGCGGACATTGGATTTTTTGTTGGTTACGCACTGCCGAAGGGTTACCGAATCTACAATAAAAGAACCCGAGATATCATGGAAACTATTCACGTCACGTTGATGAGTTGTTCGAGCAAATGGCTCTGGAAAATCTAGTTCTGGACCCGCATCTTAACATTCATTAAGTAGTCCCATTAGTTCTTCTCTTGTATGAATCCCTCACTGCAGCTTCCATATGTACCTCCTTCTGAAGAAGATTTGAAGAAACTGTTTAATCCGATGTTTGATGAATACTATGAACCTCTTGTAAATGATCAATCTACACCAACAACAGTGGCAGCTCCTAATCCAGTCAACACAGATAATCCTTCAGTTTATGTGTTACTAACTCAAGAAGCGCCTGCTGCAGATCACTCATCATCATCCTCAAATCCTCAACCCTCGAGTGTACATCATGGAAATGTTTCTGCTTACTATGATGGAGATAACCCCTTTGCCACTCCCGAAGATGCACCGTTTGAAAATATATTTGCCCCTGAACCAACACCTGAACCATCTTCATCAGGGGATCCAAACTCTGCTACATCAGTTCCTCATCACCAACCACATGAACATCTCAGGAAATGGACACATGATCATCCATTGGACAACATTACTGGAAATCCGTCTCGTCCGGTATCCACACGTAAACAACTTGCCACAGATGCTTTATGGTGTTTCTTCATTTCGGTATTATCAAAGATCGAACCTAAAGATGTCAAAACAACCATGTCTGAGGACAACTGGTTCAGTGCTATGCAAGAAGAAATCCATGAGTTTGATCGTCTTGATGTATGGGAATTGGTACCTGCTCCGGATTGTGATATGATCATTGCTCTCAAGTGGATCTTTAAAGTAAAGCTTGATGAGCACGGTGATGTTCTGAAGAACAAGGCAAGATTAGTGGCTAAAGGATACCGACAAGAGGAGGGTATTGACTTTGAAGAATCATTTGCTCCGGTTGCAATTGAGGCTATCGAATCTTCCGGCTAATGCGACTAGCAAGAACATGGTGGTTTATTAGATGGATGTAAAGACTGCTTTTCTTAATGGTGATCGCAAAGAAGTAGTTTACGTCGATCAACCCAATGGTTTTGTGAATCCGAGCATCCTACCCATGTCTATCGCTTGAAGAAGGCTTACGGCTTGAAGCAAGCTCCAAGGCATGGTATGATACTGTCAAATTTCCTATTGACAAATGGATTTAGCAAAGGAGCGATTGATCCCACATTGTTCACCGAAAGTCACCAAACACTTAATTCATGTTCAAATTTATGTTGATGATATTATTTTTGCCTCGACCGGCCCTAATGAATGTGACCGTTTTTCAAAGGAGATGGGCTCCAAATTTCAAATGTGTATGATGGGTAACAACTGGGATTGTTGCACCTTCATCCTGATTTGGTTGCAGGTTCACCATGTTTTCAAAAAGAGGAGTAACTTTTCCAGAAAATCCAAATCCATTTTTTTTCATAAAACTGAAAACTTTCGTTAAGAGTTTTGGTGCATCCATGGTTCCTCTATGAGTTATTTTCTGTGTAATTTGATTTTTCGTTGCTAAAAACTAAGTAAAGCCGTTAGAAAATTTCGTTGCTATGCACGGGTATGCAAATTACATTTTGATCTTTTTACGTTTTATTTTGAACGTTATACGAAACACTTACCATAATATCGCATATCGTTAATTGTTTGCCACTATGAACCTCCGTTGCTATGCACGGGTACTCGTCTAGTTATAAAAAATAAGTGAAATAATAAAATGATTTTAATCTCAATAATTGATTTATTTTTAAATGGTAGGTGAAATTGAATCACTTCTTATGTGAGAAAAATTTAGTACGTAAATAACTCTCATATTTGTTTTATTATATAAATAAATAAAAGATTTAAGTAACTTATTTTTCTCGGTTTATATTTATGTTTTTCATTGTACAAACATTTTTTTTCTTTTAATTTTTAGGTTAGTAATTGAGTTTTAACAAGAGAAAATTTCTTAAACGAACACTTTCTGCGTTAGATTTCGAAAATGAACCTCGCGTATATATTTTTCGAAAATGAACTTTTGAATGTTATACGTTAGATTTTTACCGAAATATGTTTTAAACCGTACACGTGTATAACCAATTTCCTGAGCGTGAGTTTGGGCGTGATACAAACCAGTAAGAAGTGAGCGTGCGTGCAGGCGAAATTTGAGCCAAGGCGCTTGGAGCTTGGGCGTGGAGCTTGGGCGTGGCAGGGTGGAGCTTGGGCGTGGCTGGGAGTGTTGGGTGATGATGGGGAGGCGTCATTTTTGAACTTGTGTGTGGATTGTTGAGGAAGAAAAGAGAGATGAGGATATGAATGGTTGTGTTTTTTATTTTAAGAGAAATAGCAGATTACTTCATCTATTTATGTTTTGTGTGTGATAGCTTGGTAAGTGTTAAAGGGGTATATATACTGTATATAGTTTTAGGGAATCTAGAGAGCATCTTTGATCTGTGCATTTCACTAGGTTGCGTGGAGCATAAACACAAGAGTGAAAAAGATTAAAGCTGTCATTGTATTTAAAAAATACTTATAGTATATATATGCTAGGTGTATGTTGAATCTACAATTAACCCATTTCCAAGATTGGTTAAAGTTGCATGTTTAGTACAGTATTACGTATAATTTTATGTAAAAAAAGATAAATCAAATGGGCACGTCACTTCACCTGACAAACATGAAAAGGAGAGCCCATATGGTTCAATTTCGTAAACCAAAGAAAATGTGGTTCGGTTTCGTAAACACAGGGGAATATTAGTTCAATTTCGTAATTTGCTTTTTTAACAAACACCCTAGTAACAATGTCTTAAAGCAATAGTTTTAGTAACTCCTTATAAAAGCCCTAGGAAACCCTCATATCACACCCCTTCTCCATTTACACACATCTTTTTCTCTTTATAACCGCCGCCGTCACCCTTAGCGGCGAATTTACCCTTTTCCGGTCGGATCTCCGGCTATCTATCCATACCCTTCCCTCTCTCTTTCATATCATTCCCATATCAAAAAACAAAACAAATATCATTACCCATATAAAAAAACCGAAAAAAAACTAGGGTTTCATCAATCTTTATCAAAAATCCATTTTAATAAAAACTAGGGTTTTAACAGATCTTTATCAGTTTTTATCAAAAACCCATTTTTATTCTAGTAATAAGAAGGGGAGAGGGAGGTTAAAAAACCCAAAAAAAAGTTAAAAAATTTGGAAAAATTTAATGGCTGCGCAAGTTAGCATGCCGGTGAACGGTGGTGTTAGTGGTGGTGTTGGTGGTGCGGCTGGTGGTGCACCGCAGTATGTGCCGACGAGTTTGTATGTGGGAGATTTGGAGGGGAGCGTGAGTGATTCGCAGTTGTATGAGTTGTTTAATCAGTTGGGTCAAGTTGTTTCTGTTAGGGTTTGCAGGGAGATGAATACTAGAAGGTCTCTTGGTTATGGCTATGTTAACTATGTTAATCCCCAAGATGGTGAGTTTTTGATTTTTATAAATTTTTGTATGATTTATTGTTTTTTGAGGTTGTTTGTGATTTTTAAGGTTGTTTGTGATTTTTAAGGTTGTTTTGGTGAATATGTGTTTGTTGGTACTTACGTGAATCTTTAATATGGTTAAGTTTTGTACTTTTGTTTGCGGTGAAAGTTTTCAGTGTGCATGATTTGTGTATGGATTTTATATGTTTGTTGGTATGTATGTGAATGCTTAAGATGCTTAGTCTTGTTCAATTTTTTTATATTGGTTGTATGTGTTGAATGTGTTGTTGGTTTGATTATTCTTTTGTGAAGATGTCGCTGGGAGCATGAATTTAGATGATTTTGTTTGTGGATATATGGTTAAGGTTCTATGTTTTGGTGGTCTATCATGTTTTTGTTGTTTGTGTTGAAATGTGGTTCTGGGTTGTTAGTTTGGCTGTTTTTGGTGAAGGTGTGGTTAGAAGTTTCAGTGTCAATGATTTGTATGTCGGATATATGGATTAAGGTTATGTATGTTATGTTTAACTATTTTTTTTCTTTGTATTGAATTGTGGTTAATGTTGATTGTTTTTTGGTTAAGATGTTTTTTATATGAGTTTGTGAATGAATGATTGTATGTATGATATAGATTAGGTCTACGTGTTTTATTGGTTTTTCCGTTTTTGTGTTGGAATGTGGTTATTTGTTGTTGGTTTGGTTGATTTTCTGAAGATGTTGGGAGTTTGTCTATGATACTATGAATGATGTGGTTTTGATGGATTAGCTGTATGTGTTTGTAGTTAGTTTGATTTTTTTTTGTTTGAAGATAATGGGAGTAATATTAGCTTTAGATTTGTATGTGAAATATATGGATTATGTTTATATGTTTGCAAGTATGAATGGGAAAGCCTTTTGATGGTTAGTTTGATTTGCTCTTTTAAGGTAGTTTGTATTGAAATGTTTGTTTGATTGTTTTTGGTGAAGGTGGTGTTAGAAGTTTGTGTGATTGATGTATTTTGGGAACATATGGATTAAGTTTATGTGTTCTGTTGGATTTCTTTTTTTTGTTTTTTGTATTGAATTGTGGTTGTTAGTTTGATTATTTAGGTGAAGATGATGTTAGAACACATTGTATAGATGATTTGTATGTGTAGATATGGATCAAGTTTTTGTCTATTTTTTATTGAGATTTGTTTATGTTGGTTGTTAGTTTGATTGTTTAGGTGAAGATGATTTGAAGTCCGAGTTTCATGTTTTATTTACCAATTTGGTTGCGCTTGCAGACATTACTTGTGATGTCAAATTGTTTACTAATTATGGATATTGTTATGTTGATGGCAGCTGCAAGGGCCATAGAGGTGCTCAACTTCACTCCTCTGAATGGAAAGTCGATCAGGATCATGTATTCTCATCGAGATCCCAGTGTCCGCAAAAGTGGTTCTGGAAACATCTTTATCAAGGTATGTTAACACTGTTATACGACAGTAGTATATACCTTACTATGCATTCACTGCTTTCTACGAAAGTAATAATTATCTGTATGATTATGTATTCTCACCGGGTTTTCTTTTTCTGAATGATACAGAACCTGGACAAAGCAATTGACCAGAAAGCTCTGCATGACACCTTCTCCACATTTGGGAATATCCTCTCTTGCAAGATTGCTACAGATTCGACTGGTCAGTCTAAGGGCTATGGGTTTGTGCAGTATGACAGTGAGGATGCTGCCCAACAGGCTATTGAGAAGCTCAATGGCATGCTTCTCAATGACAAGCAAGTTTATGTGGGTCCCTTCCTACGAAAGCAAGAAAGAGACAATGCTGCTGACAAGTCAAAATTCACTAATGTCTTTGTTAAAAATCTTTCCGAATCAACAACTGATGAAGATTTGAACAAGGCGTTTAGTGAACATGGAACGATCACTAGTGCTGTCGTAATGAGGGACGCTGAGGGAAACTCCAAATGCTTTGGGTTTGTGAACTTCGAGAATGCTGAAGATGCTGCTAAAGCCGTCGATGCTCTTAATGGACAGAAGTTTGACGACAAAGAGTGGTACGTTGGCAAAGCCCAGAAAAAGACTGAAAGGGAGCAGGAGTTGAAACAGAAGTTTGAGCAAACCATGAAGGAGGCAGTTGACAAGTCTCAAGGACTGAATCTGTATGTGAAGAATCTAGACGACACCGTCTCTGATGAAAGCCTTAGGGAATTTTTTGCACCTTTTGGCACTATCACTTCCTGCAAGGTATGTTCAACACGACACACCTAAACCTATATGTAAACTTAGGCTGTGAACTGGTGAATTGATTATTTTTAATCATCAACAGGTGATGCGAGATCCTAATGGAACAAGCAAAGGTTCAGGGTTTGTTGCATTCTCAACATCTGAGGAAGCGTCTAGAGCAGTAAGCAGACGGTTTAGCATGTGTTATCATTATCAAATATATATATATTTTTTGCGCGTGTGTGTAGATAGTTAACCTCTTGTCTGATTTCGTAGCTCTCTGAGATGAATGGGAAGATGATTGCAAGCAAGCCTCTATATGTAGCACTCGCTCAACGCAAAGAAGATAGAAGGGCCAGGCTGCAGGTTTGTTGACAATGCTGTTTTATGTTACTGCGTTGAGTAGGGGATTTATGGGATCATGGGATGTAACAATAAGTTTATGATGTTAGAGGCATATATAAGAAAGAATATTTGATTGATATTTTTATCTATTGCAGGCACAATTTTCACAGATGCGCCCAATGGCAATGGCACCTGCTGGAGCTCCTCGTATGCCAATGTACCCTCCTGGTGGTCCTGGTCTAGGACAACAGATGTTCTATGGTCAAGCTCAGCCTACCTTCATTCCCCCACAAGTAAGTTCGTTTTTAGCACATGCTCCTTTTAAGGTAGGCTTCTTATGAAACGGCGGTTCCTGATGAATACTATTCATAGAAGATTTTGAAAATTGCTATAGGTTTATTTAACCATTTCTGATTCACAACTTATGTCTTACTCAACCTTTTGTTGCTATGAGGGTTGGGATATTTAAGTTTCTTATTAACTTTGGGATATTTAAGTTTCTTATTAACTTTGGGATATTTAAGTTTGTTATTAAACTTTGTTTTGGTTAAATCTGGATAGCCTGGGTTTGGGTACCAGCAGCAGCTTGTTCCAGGTATGAGGCCAGGTGGTGGTCCAATGCCAAACTTTTTCATGCCAATGGTTCCACAAGGCCAGCAGGGACCACGTCCTGGTGGAAGGCGTGCTGGTGTTCCCGGGCAGCAGAACCAGCAACAGCCTGTCCCTCTCATGCAACAGCAGGTTTGTTTTACACTTTACTTGCTATATAAAGTTTTAAGTTATTAAACTTAACAACTTTCTCTTTGTTAAAAGAAAATTATTACGATTGCAATCCACAAAAAAGCGTATCCAAACAGCTTTTCTTTTATTATGTAATCTGGAATCACATGATCTCTTTCAAAATACACAAACACCCCTTAAATGTTCATGTATCTTGATGACGGTTATTTGGAATAATAGATGCTTCCCCGTGGACGAGTCTACCGTTACCCACCTGGCCGCAATGTTCCTGATGTTTCAATGGGTGCGGCTGGCATGGGTCCTGTTCCATATGATATCGGCAATGGCATGCAGTTGCGGGATGTTGCGATCTCTCAGCCAATTCCTATTGGTGCTTTAGCTTCTGCACTTGCAAATGCTTCTCCAACAGAGCAGAGGACGGTAAGCCTTTTTCAAACTTTTTCTTTTACATGCTCTCAAATCTTTTCACCGTAGTAGTTTTGGGTGGGAGTTTGGGATTCAATTCCAGTGTCTTCGTAAGACTTAAACACCAAGACCCAATACTCCAAACACCTTTGCATCAGTCGGTAGAGGTAGCAAAATAGGTTGGAGGATTATGTAGCATGCCAACATGGGTATATTGATACAGCTTGAAACTTTTGCTTTAATTGTGTGTTTTAGAATTACGCTATGAGCAGCTGACAGCATGTTCTTTTTTGTTAAGTAAAATCACAACTCAAATAGACCTAATAACATGGTAATTGTTTGAAATCCCCACCTACCAATTGTCAACACATAGATTCTGGTTACCTTTTTATGTTGTCTATTCAACTTCAGCAAAGATAATTTGGCGAAACCCAATAGTCTACAACTTCCAGTTTGGTTTTCTGAAAGTAAAATTATCTGGCAGTTTTGTCAGTGTGCATTGAAACAAAAGTAACAACGCTACTTTACTTTATCTTGAATGGTCTTGTACTCTTGTGTTTTCTGAAAGATTTAGTTTTGAATATATATCTGACTGTTTTGTGTGTAAATTTGTAGATGTTGGGTGAAAATCTGTACCCTCTAGTGGAACAGCTGGAAGCTGAGGCAGCTGCGAAGGTAACCGGGATGCTTCTGGAGATGGATCAGACAGAGGTTCTTCACTTGCTCGAGTCACCAGAAGCTCTTAAGCTAAAGGTTGCAGAGGCTATGGACGTTCTCAGGAATGTCTCTCAGCAGCAACAGGCCGGTAACCCTGCTGATCAACTTGCTGCTTTGTCATTGAATGACGGCATTGTCTCTTAAACTTAGTCATAGAAATTTCTGTTCTATTGGGATTATGCTAGTTTGGATAAGTTGGTTTGTTACTTTGGAGGTTTTTGACTTCTTTAACTGCTTTTTGTGGTGTTTGATACTGCTATGTTATGTTTGAGACAGTTACTTATCTCGAGTTACTTTATATTTCTTGCATGTTTCTTTCCATTGGCGCTAATAGTGAACATTAATGCCTTATGATGCTGTGTGCTTTTAGGTTTCCGTAGTGCTTTTTTCAAAGCTCTGAACTTTTTTGGGCATACTTAACATCACAAAACATTGCTTATTTTAATAGAAGCGTCTTGTGATATATGCATGTTTCCTTGTTGGTTAGTTCTCTGATAAACATGTGGGTAGAAGTAATTTGTGACTAGGCAGTAGAACAAGTTGTACTTGTGATTGTGAAAAGTCTGTCTAAGCGCAACATGGGTTGTAAAGCTATTATGGAACAGCAACTTTGTTTGTTTGGCAAGGCATGTGACAGACCATGGTGTGACTTCCGACTCCTATATGCGCTTAACGACTTTAACTTTCACACATCTCTTGTTTCTTCTTTAGACATTAGTGTATGAGAAATATGAGACTTATTTTTTGTGATCAGTAGGCGTGGAACATTTTATGACCTGTAGGCATTAGGCCAATGGTAATGGGTCCGTTGCACCCCAACCAACCGAGCACCCTCATTGCGTTCCCCTCCCTAGCAACACGCACCCTCACCACGTCCCACCCCAACAATTCCAATCTTTCGGTTGGCTACCCAACTCGAACTTTTATTTATTTATTTTTTATTTATTTTTTAATTTATTTATTTGCATTTGCGGGGTATGTTTTTTGTTATGGTTGTGGTCCTCTTGCTACTTGCTTGTGGTTGGGGTGTAGTTTTGGAGAGAAAAACTGAGTTGACGCTGATGTGGCAATGGTGACCACAAAAACTTTGGTCACCATTACCATCGGTCTTAGCAATAACCCTAAAGTTCAAGAAAGTGGGTTGTATCTGCACTGTCATGGGTTGTACCTTGCATTTTCCTAATACACACGTCCAGAATAATGTTGGCGCATCTACATTTGCTTTGTTTCTTTATTGCTACAGCAGCTGTGCTCTCCTTCTAAACTTGTAGAGGCTTGGGTTATACCTTCAAGTTGGGTTTTCACGTCGCGCCCGTGTCCTTGACTGGTTATTTGTCTTTTCTTTTGTTGTATTGTGTTTGGCGGTTAACAAAATATATATATATATACCGGTTCCATTGAAAAAGTTTTTATTTTGAGAAGATTGAGAAATCTTCATTTGAGCAAATTGATTCATGTTTTTGATTTGATTCACAAGTAAACATCGAACTATGATGATGATTCATTAAATTTGTACAGATGATTCAGTATTCTACATATATCGCAAAATCGAGAAATTTTTAACATTGATTCAAATTTTTTTTACACATTTTGAATTTGAATCATATTAAAATGAGTTTTACGCTGAAAACATGAATCAAAGTTAAAAGCTATCGTTTTGAAAACCTTCTCAATCTTCTCAAAATAAAAACCTTCTCAATCGATCCAGATTCTATATATATATATATATATATATATATATATATATATATATATATATATATATATATATATATATATATATATATATATATATATATATATATAGGGGGTGTTTCTTGTGAGAAGTCTAATTTTGGTGAGAACGCGAGAAGAGATCCTAGCCCTCCATCTAATCCCTCCTTTTTTTAGATCTAATGGCTATAATTAATATACAATTTACACTAAACAAGGGTATCTTTGTAATTACATCCTCACACCAATATATATATATATATATATATATATATATATATATATATATATATATATATATATAAAGACCGAATTTTCTCATAGTTGAAGGTGAAATAAAATACTTCTCTCCCAATCCATCCACCGCCATTACCACCGCCATAACCTCCGTTCAACCCACCGCAATAAGCATCGTTCCAACCATTGCCATGGCAACAATTCAAGCCACTGCCATGACCACCGCCGTTCAACATCAATTAACAGCTTAAGAAACAAAATTGAAGCTGAGATAAGTGAAGAAGACAGTCTTTTCCAATCAGGTTACAAATAATTTCAAGTACCTGTTATTATTATTATTTTTTGATAAAATTTAATTGTTGAATTGTGAATTATTATGCTTTTCAAGTTATTATCCTTGTTTTAAGTATCCTTGCAAAAAATTTAAATTACATCAATATCCTTGTAAAATTTCTAATTACTTCAATATCCTTGTAAAACTTATAATCTCACAAAAATACCCAAATATACAATTAAATTTAAAATAAATGTCTTTAATATATCAAACTCTATTTTAATAATTTCTATGACTTTTTTACCCTTCTTTTCAACACTCAGTGACAATTAAAAATTAAAGACAAATTTACTCAAATCAAAAAAATAAAATTAGAAAAAAAAAAAATGATTCATGAAAATAGTGGTAGAAGACTACTCTATCTATTAATTCTCTCGTATCATCTCAAATAAAATATTAATTAATAACTTCAATTGAAAAAAGCTTAGTACTGTTCGTCACATGTATCTTTCACTATCTCAATTACAATAGTTACAGGTTATTATAATAGTGAAACAATTGGCAACTGGTGTCATTTGGATGGAACTTGCTGATGAGTAGAAGACGAATGGGCCTGAAGAAGCGCAGGAGTTGATGTATTTAATTAAGATTCAAAGGGCACAAATGTAATTTGTTATGTTATTTAATATCTAAAAAACAAGATAAAAGATTTAAGTAATTTAGTTATAATTTATTTTTATATTTGGACATATTTGTGAAATTTTACGTTTTGAAAGGATATTGATGTAATTAGAAAATTTGCATGGATATTGATGTAATTTGAAGTTTTTGTAAGGATATAGATGAAATTCTCCTTTGTTTTAATTGTAAATATGTCACATGTGAATGTATAGATTACAAATTAGGTCTTGATTGTTATAGGTGACTTCATTAGTTTGCGCAAAGTAGAATATAGCATTAATTAAGTTTATTAAGAATATCTTCACGCGTAGAAAGTTTAGTAAGAAAGATCTTCACGAGTGAAGATATAAGAGATATTTTTCTTCGCATATGAAAACATAAAAGTTATTTTTCTGCGCGCGTGAAAATTTAGGAGATATTTTTCTTTGCGTGTGAAAATTTAAGGGATAATTTTCTGCGCGTGTGAAAATATAGGAGATATTTTTCTGCGCGCGTGAAAATTTAGGAGATATTTTTCTTTGCGTGTGAAAATTTAAGGGATAATTTTCTGCGCGTGTGAAAATATAGGAGATATTTTTCTGCGCGCGTGAAAATTTAGGAGATATTTTTCTTTGCGTGTGAAAATTTAAGGGATAATTTTCTTCGCGTGTGAAAATATAGGAGATATTTTTTTGCGCGCGTGAAAATATAGGAGATATTTTTCTTCGCGTGTGAAAATATAGGAGATATTTTTCTGCGCGCGTGAAAATATAGGAGATATTTTTCTTCGCGTGTGAAAATTTAAGAGATATTTTTCTGCGCGCGTGAAAATATAGGAGATATTTTTCTTCGCGTGTGAAAATATAAGATATATTTTTCCGCGCGCGTGAAAATATAGGAGATATTTTTCTTCGCGTGTGAAAATATAGGATATATTTTTCTGCGCGCGTGAAAACTTTAGTAAGTATATGATATTTTTCTTTGCTCGCGAAAATATAGGAGATATTTTTCTTCGCATGTGAAAATATAATAGCAGACGATGTCATGTTTTTTATTCCGTTAGGATTTCTAGTAATTCTGTGATTAAGTGTGTTTCTCTACGTGTGCTGGACTTACAGACCGTCTCGACAAGGGATGGGGTACTTCACAACTTACTGAATACTTGTAGCCTGCTTGAAAAGGTTAATATTTACCATGCTCTCATCAAAGCCTTTATTTTGCATGTACACAGGAACAGTTGATAAAAGCTATTCCGGGTGGAGGCCATGGGAGGTATTAAGTGTAGAACAAGCCATGGATCAAATAATCTATGGTGGTAAATGGTATAGTGAACCTCTTGGCCTCCATACATTCAAGACTGGAATGAGGTATGTCTTTTCCACAATCTTTTTTAAGCTCTTGTAAAATGTTGTTTCTTCTGGCTCAAAAAACCAGTTACATTTAGACCCAAGGCCAGTTTTATTTGTTACACAATCCAACCTTGCGGCCAGACCTGTTTATTATCTAAAAATCACCCATATTGATCTCAGCGTGTTTCAACTTTTTACATGTTACACAAGTAACACATTCCAACCCAACTCGTTATTTGTTTCAAATTATTTGAGTGGATGAAGCTAGGCCGAGGTTACATCTCTCCTTATTTGTGATCGACACAAAGACAAAATTATGTGTATATGTATAACCTCTGCACTACTTAGTATTTTATTTCATACTACTTGTAATCATAAATTTGTAACATGTCTGCTCTAAACAGTACTTATTACCATTTCTCATATTACGTGAGCATGTTCTTTTGTAACATGTCTGCTCTAAACATTACTTATAATCATAAGTTTGTACTGAATCTGCAATATCAAAATCAGTCGTCTATATCGATTCTGATGTTGTCTCAATTTTTTGAAATTAGGGAACTTGGATTAAAAATTAGTAGCTAAACTATTTTTTTTAGCTTCATATGAAACGAGGGGTAACTAGGGGTGTGCATAAATTAGTCAAAGAACCGAGATTAAAATGATACCGGCTATGTTTGGTTTGGTTCTCAGATGGTTTCAAAAAATGGTTCTCGGTCCGTTGTCGAACCGGAACTGAACGGGTTCTTTTCGAAAATTTGATTTTATCAAACTTGAACAATGCCATCAAATATTTATATCTTAGAAATATTAAAAAAATTGTTGGTTTTCAGTCCAGTCCTTGGCTCCATTACTTTTTCACCTGAGTTCCGATGTTGTAATCGGGATATATTTGTGTGTTCAGAAAAGAAAGGTAAATAACTCATTCACTTGACCTGCATACGCTGTTTGTCTGTTCTATGAAGGACCCAATACGCTATCTCTGCACCTGTTATTGCATCCAATTGATGTGTGACCGATTATTTTTTCAGGTCTTTATGTGTTGTCATCTGAACCTGTGAATATGCCATGGTTCGATTCCATATTTGCTGATATTGGTGATGAAGAGTCCTTGTCTCAATCTCTGCCTACTTTTTCTAGTCATCTGAAACAAACTAGTGTAAGTTGTAAACATTGATGAAGTTAGTGTGACATTTTATAATCCAGACTGTTTCTGCATCTCTCGCTGCACCGTTATCAAAACACTTCACATGCTTTTCAAAGTTGCTATGGTCTGTTGAAAAGTGCTAGTAAAGTTTTCATAGCCCGAAATCTTAGATCTATACGAACTATTCCAAAATCGTGTTTCACTATGCTTTTTTACTTTCTTTATTCATGCAATGTATGTTGGCAATGGTTTCCAATAGGTACAAGGCTAATCTAAAAGTGCTTTTTTCTGTATCTATTTCAGGACATATTGTCGCAATCAACAAGCCAGTCCTTGGTGCTCTTAGATGAGGTATAGATCACTGCGAGTTGCTTTCTTGATCATCATAGCTATGCAATATCCCCATGTTCCTCATTCAGTAGGAATCTTGACCACATGCTATTGTATTTTATGAATACATTTTAGACATCGGAACTTGTACTTTCTTTCTGGGTATAAGGCAGACTTTGCAATCACTCAATGGAGAGGAGGCAGGGAAAATAGTTTGGAGTCCACTGCTGAATTTATGTGATTAAATGCTATGTAGGATTTATTTTCTCATTACCAACCCTTGCCACATAATTGAACTTTCATTATGTATATTTAGTTGAGTTATGTGTGTCTTTTCAAGATGTATGCATTGATTAAGGGTATATGCCTGCATGTTTTAGGTTGGTGCTGGTACGAATCCTTTAGAAGGAGCTGCTTTGGGGATGTCACTCCTAGAATGCTTTGCCGAAGCTGGAGCGTTGTTGACAATGGCTACCACCCATCATGGTGAACTTAGAACCCTCAAGTGCAGGTAGGAAACAATGGCTCTCTTTCTCTTCAATTACAGGCTCATCTATTACTGTATTAAGTTACGTCAACAGCAACGACACCTTTGAAAATGCATGCATGGAGCTTGATGAAGTAAACTTGAAGCCAACGTATAGGATTCTTTGGGGAATTCCAGGTTGTTTTCGTTGTTAGATTTTCATTTCTATCTACCTTGTGATCTGATGTGAGTGGCCATATGATTGTAACACCCCAACCCGACAAGGGTAGAAGTGTCACATTCTGGTGTCATATCAGAACATACAAATAAAATCCTTGCAAACGAAAACCTTAAAAATGAAGTATCAAATCATATAAACAATTGACTGACAAGGAAATACAATATCCAAAATGAAAAGGAAACTCAAAACAAAAGCTCTTCAAAATAAGTCCCAAAGTAATAAGGTGCTAGGGTTGGTCCACTCAGATACTCTAACTCTCAGCCCATCGAAGCCCATCTTCCAACCTAAAACCTGCCGCAGGAAAAGAAATGCTGCTGAGCTTAAAAAGCCCGAAGGCAGATATAACAAAATGAAAGCTAAATAAAATCAGAAATGCGAAATGGAATAATGAAACTGATAACAAAGTCGCAGCAAAATGAGGGCAATGAGTCAATGAGGATCCTGCAGAACACAATTATACAGATATCCAAAGCACATATAACAAGGAGAACGAAGCAAAGCAAAGCATCAAGACAAGCATACAAGCACATACAAATACTAGGCATACAAGTACTGAAACATAAGCAAGCATAGCAGACGTCATATCCACACAACATATACAGCATACAATCAATTCAGGAAATCATAAGCCATACAAGTCAAAGAGAAATCTAAGGCAAGCGGAAGAAATTAATTAGTAAGTGAACATGGCAAACACACATGTCAAAAACACTTATTTGAAAACATAATTAGCATCATAATCAACAAGTACCAACAGAGTCAACACATGGCATCCGCGTAACAAGTAGGAATACAACATACGATATAATTGAATGAATCAAGGACATAGCAGGACAACAATTAACAAGCCATACGTCACAAGTTGAACCATTTACCCAATCAAACCGTAGCATAGGCAGAATGTAAACATGGCGGTCAACAGTAAACATATAAGAATACAACGGAATAGTCATAGTCCACGAGATTAACCGAACAAAGCACACATAATAAACCGACAAAACTATCGATTACACATTGGCATGGTCACCAGACAATTCAGAGGTTCACATAATGGTGAGATCACATATCATCGATGAAAACAGTAACTTAGATAACCGCATATTAATCACATCATAGCGGGATAATCAAGAGTCACATAAAACATGAATAGCATAATCAAATTCAATAAACATATAATAACCCGGTACGTGAATGGAATGATAGTCTGAAGTAACGGGATGAGAGTGTGATAGATCAAAGCAATGGAATATATATATCTTGGTAGTAGAGTGAGTCATATAATGGTACTGAGTAATGAACAATTAACGAAAGCATATGGTGCGTTGGGAATACGAAGGTACAATATAGGTATATCAAAAGTGTAAGGGTTGTCGAAATCTACCACGGCGGAACATATCATATCATATCATATCATAAGTAACCATTGTATTCGAGGGTGACCTCGAATACCATATATCATAGGAGGAGACCTCAAGAACAAATGGAGTAGCTAGCTCGGAATGTGAAGACGTATTGCACCGACATCATTCACCATATAAATCATATCATAATAGTTAAATCCACTAAACATATCATATCTAGAATGCATCCATACCCGGAACATAATGGCCAAATCATATACATATAGTGAGCTCATAATCATATCATAATGGGGACGATGTGCAACATCACTCGTGTACATTAATGGAGTCATGCCATTGGTGCATCAATGACACGGTCATGTTACCTTCATGACTAGGAACACATATTTGGCTCGGGTATCAAACCGACGGGTCAAAGCATAATCATATCATAAGGGTTCATATCAAAGGTTTAGAAGTCAAAGGTTCATATCAGATTTCCATAACATAAGTTCATAATCGAGGTTCATAATCGATGGTTCATAATCGATGGTTCATAATCATAAGGTTCATAATCGAAGTTCGTAATCATAACAAACGAATATCATAGCGCAAGAATCATATCAAAGGATTATATCGGAATCATATCAAAAGGATCATAGCATAAGGAAATTATAGCAAAGGAATATCATAAGTGAAGTAAAGTCAAGGATCGAAAAGTCAGGAGAAATCCCTACTGAAAAGGGATAGAATATCTGTACCTTATGCGAAGCAAGCAAAATAGAATGTAAGGCCACACGATGTATCAATCCCGCCGTCCGGAACCTATACGAAGTTGGATAACGCTTATTAAGATCAGATTACTTATTTTAGACGGCTTTCCATTTTTAGCAGGTTTCTATTTTTAGTAACTTTCCAGAAATGGCAGGTTTCCGTATTAAGCAAGTTTAGCTATTTAGTATACATTTTAAATATATTAGGTTAAGTGATTATTATAATACTGTAAGGATCATTTATGGCAAATATTACAAGTTTAGGGTCTACAGTGTATATGTCATAAAGTATAAGGTCTTAATTGCAATTATAACAAGTTTACGTATTTTATTCATTTAGCCCCTTTAATTCTCACGTTATCATAACAAACCATTAAGTTTCATTTATATAGTTAATCATTTACACACGTTTAATACCAAGTCATATGGTACCCACTTATACGACACACCCCAAAATACACAACATGATTTAATAACGTATGCTTAATATTTTATGTGACAAGTTTGGAGCAAGACATGCGCATGCAGTTTCGAATACGAATTCAGGGGACCAGATTTATGCATTAATACAACATATACATATAGGCTATATTTATCCTTGATTCAACCTTTAAAATACATGTTTTAATCTATTTATATAATTTGATAAAAATCCCACGTCTAGGTGATAACAACATTTAAGAGACATGTCTAGGTGGTTAAAATATCAAGTTGTACCCCACGTTATACACCATCAGGTGCAACAATTTTTGCTTAACATTTTATGTGACCATTTAGTAGCAAAAAGGCATGCGCAAGGCTATTCCAAAACAGATTTTTATGCACACATATATGTCCATCCGTATTATCTTGTTAAACGAAACGATACGATTCGTTTCACACATCAGTTACGTATACATAGAGGTTTACATGTTTTATCATTTCAGGTGACATAAGTTTTAACATAGCATGAGGTGTGATGTTTATATAGTATGCGCAAGAACTAACACATGACCAGATTTAGGAAGCAAAGAAGCAAGACGGAGGTCATGACGATTACCTTAGTAGCGTGAGACGAAGAAGAAGAAAACGAGATCAAAACTAACTAAACTAGCCACTCTTGTGCCCTACAACCACGACTACAACAGCAGCAACAAACGACCCAAAGCAATCAAGCAAAACCCCGTACGGAACACGTGAGGGCAGCAGCTTTACAAGAACCTCGAGTCATTCTTGGGACTGATTTATGTGTCGACAGAAATAATGAGATGGAGGAGAATGTGTGTTTGCCGTATATCATCTTTTAGGAGGCTAGGGTTTTCTAGTGAATAGAGGGTAAGTTTTAAATGAGAATAAATGAGAGCTAATTGGAATTAAAAAGGAGGGACGAATATTATGGTGATATGCGTTTCTTTAGCTGAAAATTAGGGGGGACCAATTCAATTTGATGACCAAAACAAATATCTTCTATATTTAGTTAGTTACATTTTAATTTTAAAGGTCTAAGATATGAATAATGTAGTCCATGTAACTTGTATTGTGTTGTATTTATTTTGTGACATAATGTAAGTTTTATTATCATGTCTTACACAAATTTTTTTTATAAGCTTAACATGTAATGTACTTAACGGGCTTGAACTATTAAGCTGAGGGCAAAATAGTCATTTAACGAGTTTACGATTGTTATGGTTTTACAACTCTTCCCCTCTAAAAGAAAATTTTCGTCCTCGAAAATTGAAGTCACAGAGGTACACAGAGACGTACAAGTTCAAGACAGATGTAGCAATCCATAGTCTCACACCGATCATAACGATTCCGGCTCCAAAGCGTACAAAACTTACATGTAACAGATGTCAGTGAGAATCTCGCAAAGAGGTACAGAATTTCAATCGAACATGAGTGACAAATAACGGATACAAGTCATATTCCATTCACGTACCAACCCCAGGCATTTCCCAAGAAGTCGTATGATTTCAATAAGTTCAAATTATATGATCTCGGTATTATCACGTTGATCAGGCGCCATAATACTTGCATCACATAACAAGTCCTTATTGTCACCATATTCTGTCTCGAGTCATGACAAACCACATAATCCATATCACAACAAAACATATCACATACAGATAGCAATTAACATACAAAAACAGACCAGATACACATACATGCAGCATATAATACATCAAACCAACTTACCATAACACAAAGAAAGGAGGCCACCAACTTGCTCAAAACGGTTCCTCATGACTCATTACTGACGATCCAAAGGGAAAGCTGAGATATCACCAAAATGCTAAACGGTAAAACTTCACGATTCAAACCGAGTTCTGAACGAATCAAAGAAAAGTAATGCCGATCAAAATCACATAGCCAAATATCAAACCGCCACAAACGCATGACAAACAAATCGGATTAACACAGTCGCTACCAATCATGTGAAGTAGATGAATCTCCTCACCACCGGTTGAATCTTGTCTCCGTCTTTGCGTCTTTGGTTGATCCGCCCAGCTCCCTCCAAAGAGCATCTTGATGTCTCCGGCAAAGCATCACGATCGGTGCGGCTTCTGCTTCACGAACCTCTCCAGAAATTGTTGCAGCAGTGCAAGGTCGGCACCATCATCTTCGGTTCCACGAGTAGTCTTCATCTAACGATCGACAAACAAATGGGCGAAGGTAAACAAAGTAAATAAAATCAAATGCGAAGAGAAGAAGGCCAAATCAGTGAAGACAAAAGATTATCGAAGTCAAATCTGAACGACAATCAAAAGGAATCGAAAGATATCGGAACAGACGGAAGCCTAATGTCTACCCAATCCTCACAGGTCAATCCTAAGGTCAACAAGACGAAACCTGGGCTCTGATACCATAATTGTAACACCCCAACCCGACAAGGGTAGAAGTGTCACATTCTGGTGTCATATCAGAACATACAAATAAAATCCTTGCAAACGAAAACCTTAAAAATGAAGTATCAAATCATATAAACAATTGACTGACAAGGAAATACAATATCCAAAATGAAAAGGAAACTCAAAACAAAAGCTCTTCAAAATAAGTCCCAAAGTAATAAGGTGCTAGGGTTGGTCCACTTAGATACTCTAACTCTCATCCCATCGAAGCCCATCTTCCAACCTAAAACCCCGCCAGGAGAAAGAAATGCGGTGAGCTTAAAAGCCCATGAAGGATATAACAAAATGAAAGCTAAATAAAATCGAAATGCGAAATGGAATAATGAAACCGATAACAAAGTCGCGAAATGAGGGCAATGAGTCAATGAGGATCCTGCAGAACACAATTATACCGATATCCAAAGCACATATAACAAGGAGAACGAAGCAAAGCAAAGCATCAAGACAAGCATACAAGCACATACAAATACTAGGCATACAAGTCAAACATAAGCAAGCATAGCAGACGTCATATCCACACAACATATACAACATACAATCAATTCAGGAAATCATAAGCCATACAAGTCAAAGAGAAATCTAAGGCAAGCGGAAGAAATTAATTAGTAAGTGAACATGGCAAACACACATGTCAAAAACACTTATTTGAAAACATAATCGATCATAATCAACGAAGTACCAACAGAGTCAACACATGGCACCACGCGTAACAAGTAGGAATACAACATACGATATAATTGAATGAATCAAGGACATAGCAAGACAACAATTAACAAGCCATACGTCACAAGTTGAACCATTTACCCAATCAAACCGTAGCATAGGTAGAATGTAAACATGGCGGGTCAACAATAAAGATAAGAATACAACGGAATAGTCATAGTCCACGAGATTAACCGAACAAAGCACACATAATAAACCGACAAAACTATCGATTACACATTGGCATGGTCACCAGACAATTCAGAGGTTCACATAATAGTGAGATCACATATCATCAGATGAAAACAGGTAACTTAGATAACCGCATATTAATCACATCATAGCAGGATAATCAGTAGTCACATAAAACATGAATAGCATAATCAAATTCAATAAACATATAATAACCCGGTACGTGAATGGAATGATAGTCTGAAGTAACGGGATGAGAGTGTGACAGATCAAAGCAATGGAATATATATATCTTGGTAGTAGAGTGAGTCATATAAGGGTACTGAGTAATGAACAATTAACGTAGCATATGGTGCGTTGGGGAATACAGAAGGTACAATATAGGTATATCAAAAGTGTAAGGGTTGTCTGAAATCTACCACGAGCCCGGAACATATCATATCATATCATATCATAAGTAACCATTGTATTGGATGGGTGACCTCGAATACCATATATCATAGGAGGGAGACCTCAAGTAACAAATGGAGTAGCTAGCTCCCGGAATGTGAAGACGCGTATTGCACACGACATCATTCACCATATAAATCATATCATAATAGTTAAATCCACTAAACATATCATATATAGGATGCATCCATACCCGAACATAATGGCCAAATCATATACATATAGTGAGCTCATAATCATATCATAATGGGGACGGTGTGCAACATCACTCGTGCACACCGGAGTCATGCCATTGGTGCATCAATGACACGGTCATGTTACCTTCATGACTAGGAACACATATTTGGCTCGGGTATCAAACCGACGGGTCAAAGCATAATCATATCATAAGGGTTCATATCAAAGGTTTAGAAGTCAAAGGTTCATATCAGATTTCCATAACATAAGTTCATAATCGAGGTTCATAATCGATGGTTCATAATCGATGGTTCATAATCATAAGGTTCATAATCGGTTCGTAATCATAACAAACGAATATCATAGCGAACATAATCATATCAAAGGATTATATCGGAATCATATCAAAAGGATCATAGCATAAGGAAATTATAGCAAAGGAATATCATAAGTGAAGTAAAGTCAAGGATCGAAAAGTCAGGAGAAATCCCTACTGAAAAGGGATAGAATATCTGTACCTTATGCGAAGCAAGCAAAATAGAATGTAAGGCCACACGATGTATCAATCCCGCCGTCCGGAACCTATACGAAGTTGGATAACACTTATTAAGATCAGATTACTTATTTTAGACGGCTTTCCATTTTTAGCAGGTTTCTATTTTTAGTAATTTTCCAGAAATGGCAGGTTTCCGTATTAAGCAAGTCTAGCTATTTAGTATACATTTTAAATATATTAGGTTAAGTGATTATTATAATACTGTAAGGATCATTTATGGCAAATATTACAAGTTTAGGGTCTACAGTGTATATGTCATAAAGTATAAGGTCTTAATTGCAATTATAACAAGTTTACATATTTTATTCATTTAGCCCCTTTAATTCTCACGTTATCATAACAAACCATTAAGTTTCATTTATATAGTTAATCATTTACACACGTTTAATACCAAGTCATATGGTACCCAGTTATACGACACACCCCAAAATACACAACATGATTTAATAACGTATGCTTAATATTTTATGTGACAAGTTTGGAGCAAGACATGCGCATGCAGTTTCAAATACGAATTCAGGGGACCAGATTTATGCATTAATACAACATATACATATAGGCTATATTTATCCTTGATTCAACATTTAAAATACATGTTTTAATCTATTTATATAATTTGATAAAAATCCCACGTCTAGGTGATAACAACATTTAAGAGACATGTCTAGGTGGTTAAAATATCAAGTTGTACCCCACGTTATACACCATCAGGTGCAACAATTTGTGCTTAACATTTTATGTGACCATTTAGTAGCAAAAAGGCATGCGCAAGGCTATTCCAAAACAGATTTTTATGCACACATATATGTCCATCCGTATTATCTTGTTAAACGAAACGATACGATTCGTTTCACACATCGCCATTACGTATACATAGAGGTTTACATGTTTTATCATTTCAGGTGACATAAGTTTTAACATAGCATGAGGTGTGATGTTTATATAGTATGCGCAAGAACTAACACATGACCGTGATTTAGGAAGCAAAGAAGCAAGACGGAGGTCATGACGATTACCTTAGTAGCGTGAGACGAAGAAGAAGAAAACGAGATCAAAACTAACTAAACTAGCCACTCTTGTGCCCTACAACCACCGACTACAACAAAGCAGAACAAACGACCCAAAGCAATCAAGCAAAACCCCGTGACGAACACGTGAGGCAGCAGCGAAATTTTACAAGAACCTCGAGTCATTCTTGGGACCGATTTATGTGTCGGCGAAATAATGAGATGGAGGAGAATGTGTGTTTGCCGTATATCATCTTTTAGGAGGCTAGGGTTTTCTAGTGAATAGAGGGTAAGTTTTAAATGAGAATAAATGAGAGCTAATTGGAATTAAAAGGAGGACGAATATTATGGTGATATGCGTTTCTTTAGCTGAAAATTAGGGGGGACCAATTCAATTTGATGACCAAAACAAATATCTTCTATATTTAGTTAGTTACATTTTAATTTTAAATGTCTAAGATATGAATAATGTAGTCCATGTAACTTGTATTGTGTTGTATTTATTTTGTGACATAATGTAAGTTTTATTATCATGTCTTACACAAATTTAATTTTTTTATAAGCTTAACATGTAATGTACTTAACGAGCTTGAACTATTAAGCTGAGGGCAAAATAGTCATTTAACGCGTTTACGATTGTTAGGGTTTTACAATGATAGTCAACGTATGTATGCAGGATGTTCAAATGCAATAAATATAGCTGAAAGGCTAGGACTTCCTAACGTTGTTGTAGCCAATGCTCGTGAAATCCATGGAACAGCCAAAGGCAGAGATTAATGAGGTGACTTGCATACTCTGCTTCTACCATATATTAGATGTTCGGTAGTATATGTTCCGTTCATTGAAAACATATATATCAATTTGCTTATACGATGTTGAGTAGTGCTATTTTAGTTATTATTCCCACACATAAAAAGTTAATTAGAGTTTTTCATACAGTGTTCATTGGATTGTACGGAGTAATTATTGTTGGAATCACTCCTAAACCTTATTCAAGTGTTAGTTACTCATATGTAATAGTTAGATTATTATGGCCTTTATGTTTGTTATTAGCCTTAAGCTTATGTAGAAGGCCCATGAGCTTAGGCCCAAGCCCATAGGTGAAAAGGAAGGAGTAGGAGTGTTGCCCTAGCTCCTTGCCTATAAATACCTTATGTAAACCTTCATTTGAAGGTTGGTTGTTCAAGTTTTCTTTTCACATACACTCTACGCATAAACGGTCTTATATTTTCGTGTGTGTGTGTTTGGTTCTTGTTCAATCGCCTCTCTATCTCTTATATAAGCTTGTGTGGTAAACCTTGTGACCTAACAGTGGTATCAATCGCCTACTAGTTGGGTGAATCGTGTTTGTTTTTGAAGTGGGTTTCGGTCCTACGCCTAAAACGCACATTTGATACTTTGGTTCGCTTAAAAACGTCTTTTTTACACTTTTGAATCCAAGATTCTTGTCCTTTCAATGTTTTAAGGTGTTAAAATACGTGTTTTTGGCAAAAAGTTTCAAACTTTATGCGTGGATCTAAGTTTTTAAGCTTGTTTTTGAACGTGTGTATCATCCTACGCATAACTGTTTTAAGATTTTTGGTTCATCAAGTTTCACACTTTTGTGTCTTTTGGTGTTATTGAAGCTATTTCATCACACAAAAACTAGTTTAGAAACATCTTTGAGCTATATCCAGTTTACGAGTAGATCTACGCGTAGTAAAACCCTAAAACTACGCGTAAGCATCTCCTTGGTTTGATCTTCATTTTCGTGGTTTATTCCGTGTTTTCTTACTTGGATAAGTCTGAAAATACGTCGACTTTGGATATCTTTTGCACTGTGAAGTGTAAAAGATCACTTGGGATAAAACCCTAAAATTACGCATAAGCATAAGCTTACGCGTAGAAATCCTACGCATAAGATTTTTCTTACGCCTAAGCCTAGTCTTACGCCTAAGATAATCCTACGCCTAACTTTCTACGCCTAACTTTTGTCTACGCATAACTTTAGCGTCTTTTCCTTACTTACGCGTAAGCTAAATTCTACGCGTAACCTCTAATGGTTACGCGTAACTTTGGTGTTTTTACGCATAAGTACTACTTGTCTATTGTGATTTCTACGCCTAAGGATACTTCATCAACAAAGGTTCATTCGACTACAAAGATCCATTTTTACCAACACAAGTTTATCAACATGTCACAACCACCATACTCTAACTATTTCCATTACACTTATCCTCATCCTCAACGTCAACAACAACTAACTCCACAACATCAACAATGGAATCAACAACAAGCAATTTATCAACAACAATTTAACCAACAACATACTCCACAACTTGCTGCAAATCCACAACCTCAAATGGTTCAACCACCACCAAGTCTTCAAGTTCAACCATACACAAATGACTTCAATCAACATCCATCAAGGACCATTATGAAGGAACCCACTTGGTTTGCAAAGATGTTTGAAGCTTTAAGCAGCCAACAATCAATTCATGAGGCTGGATCACTTTATAGACCTCCAATGCTCACTCCAGGAAACTATGATCAATGGGTGATAAGGTTCTTTAGGTTTTGTGATCTAAAGAAGCCACATGCAAAGTTCTTAAAGAAGGTTATCTTGGAAGGTCCATTTGAGATGCCTCTTGTCATTGTACCCGGAGATCCAAATGCCATTCCACCAAGAGATGAACAAACGAACATTGCTATCATGCAGACTTGAATCCTCAAGAACTTCTACACTATGAAGCCGATGAGCTTGCAATGGAATATATCCTCTTAGGATTACCAAACCCAATTCTTCGTAGTGTTGATGCTCAAAAGACTGCAAAGAAAATGTGGGATCATATTCGTCTTCTTATGAAAGGATCGTACTCAATCGGAAGACTTGGAATCCAAAATTTACTTGGCTTATGAACACTTCATGATTGAACCCGGAGAGACACTAGAGTCCTATCATCACCGTTTTTCGGACATCATCAATGATTTGGATAAACACAACATCATCATGCCAAGAATTGCGGTGAATACTAAGTTCCTGAGTAGTCTTGGTTCTGAATGGGAGAAGTATGTCATTTTTCTCCGTCAAGCTAAAAACATGCATCAATCTACATATGGATTATTGTACGATTACTTGAAGCCTCATGAAAAGGAAGTTGATAGGAAAGGATTCTCCGTGCTCAAATTGCTCCACCGACACATCCGGAAAATCAACAACTTGCCTTATATGCTCAAAACAGTCATTCTCCTCAACCAGAACTCAACCAATCTGCTACAATCACACCACATGATCCTTCACAACCTCCATCTCAAACTCAATTGGTTCCATACAATAACCACAATGCTCAAGCCGGCGAATGAGGAATCGATTCGCTCAAGCATTGCAACAAGGATTTGCTATGATTGCTAATGCCTTTAGCCGTTATACCAACAAATCCAACAACCGTATTCGTTCCTCATCTAATACAAGAAATCAAGCTGTTGTGAACAATGGATGAGTTGAAGTTCAGAATCGTGGTTATGGTCGTCCGATGGGCGGTGGTCGTTTAATCTTTGTGGGTAGGAATAACACCTCGAGCTCCAGTGGTGGAACAGGAAATGCTCAAAATGGGTTGAATGGTCTTCGATGCTACAACTGCAATGAGAAAGGACACCTGGCTAATGCATGCCCAAAGCCAAGGACTAAGGGCGGTGCTTATTTCAAAGAGGCTCTTCTTTTGGCTCTTAAGGATGAAGCTGGTGGAACTCTCACCGACAAAGAACAGAGCTTTATGGCAAATGCCGACTCGGATGATGATATGGAGGACTTGCGTGCCAATGCACTGTTATGTTGATGGCTAATATGCATGAGTTACACATGAGTGACACAGCCCAACGTGATGACATCGATGGCTTGTCTCGTGTACCGACAATCCATATTTATCTCGATCTCATATCTCGCCAACATCCGAATCCGGCAAGGCTCGGAATGTTCAAAATGCGCCATCCACATCTCATTCGACGATTTTCAACTAGACCCCGTAGTTATATTTGACGATCAAGATGACCAACCGGTTTCCCTTGATAATCAAATTGACTCCGTGGTTATACTTGAGGATCTCAGTAATGATCATGTTGAGACTCACGTTGAACACTTCGAACTTTTGCCTCATCCAGATTTTGCTCGGTTAATACAAGACCAACAGACAATAGTGGAAAAATGTCATGCCATTAATCAGGACTTGAAATGCAAAATGCACTGTTAACCAAGGATTTTGAATGTCTACAAAAGCAACTCAACTTTTTCAAAACTCAAGAAAACGTGAAAACGGTTTTGAAGCCGCCTTTGCCAAATCTTATCAAAACGAAAAATATTTAGAAAGACAGATGCGTGATCTAGCCGCTTCGAAGAATGCTTTGTTGTCCGAAATAGAACAACTGAAACATGAACATAAAAAGCAAATTAACGCTCTCACCTTGGAAAATCAAAAGCTAAGGCTGAGTTGTTAACTTGTCCAAAACAGTTCTCTGCATACAAAAAGCATTCAACGAAGCGAATAGATGATCATCTTGAAGAAATCATCGGCTTGCAAAACAAACTTAAAGAGTTTAAAGCTGTTGTTTACAAACATGGCGAGTCGGTCACAACCATTGAAAAGTTTACTTTAAAACCCAATCCAAATGGATATGGACCGAATCTTGCCGATTACAAACCTAAGCTTTCAACCAAAGCATTCAAACCAAATCCTCGAAGTTTCCAAAGGCGTAATATAAAGTTGATAATTACTTTATGAGTGTTGTTGAATATCATCGTCAAGAGGAATTAGATGCGGAAGACGAGAGTCGATCAAAATTAGTAAAAGTTGTTTACAACAAACCTTTTAACTATTCAAAAGCGGTCACTTTCGTCACACCAACGGATTCATCTAACACACCAAGGGTAATCATAAAACACCGAGTCTTCTAATGTTAATCCCCAACAGCATTATGCACAAACTTATGGTCCTTTACCTTCCATCGGTGAAGTAAACTCAAAACCTGAAAATCGCAAAATTCTTTGATATTTTGACCTTTTCATGGCTGACCTCAAAACTTTACAACATGAGATAGAATATCATTATCAAATCAAAGTTCAACACTTTCAATCGCCTCTAGCGCGAGAACAAAGAGACAATTTTCAGAAAAATCTTTTACCAAATGTTAAAAATTTGAAAAGTTGTGCATTGGAAAGGGACTTTCATAAGGAACTTTGATTAATGAAGGTCGTTTTCGAGAAAACAGAAACATCTATTTCTAACACTAAACGTAAAAAGAAACTGTTAAGAAAAGATGTTGATCGACACTTGGAAGATGTCATCTCGGCCGATATCCATAATGTTGTGCTAGAGAATTCTTTGTCATATGCATTTGATTATATCTCCGCGATATCGTTGATTCGTGGATAAATGTTGAGAACACGATAATGTGCTTCAGATCGAGTCCTTAAAAGTTGAAAACAAACGATTGTCAAACGAACTTTCAAATGCAATACATCGTCTTAATTGGTGTCAAAAAGATATTCACGATCAACAACTTGCTTTTCAACACAAAATCGCCTAGTTGCGTGCAAAACCTTCTCGATCCTAAAATTGAGCAACTGGATGATCAAAACGTGTCTTTTAAGTGTCAAATCTCAAAATATGAACAAGAACTTGCAAAAGTTAAAACGGAATATTGTGTCATATTTGATTTACTAAAAAGACTCGTGATGAAGCATCAAATGAACTTGATCATTATCTTGCACACACTAAAGAAGTTATGCATTTTACTGGAAATGTTCGGTCTGAAAATCAAGATCCGATTCACACTATCCTCAAGTTAAGAGAAATGTTAGGAAAGTATGAACAAATTCCGCCAACCATCATTAAGAGATTAGCCCCAGTAACACTTAGCACTCATGAACCTAGAATCCCTACTACCAAATCACAAGTTTCTAACGTGCCTCCTTCTACTAAAATAGGAATAGTTGCATCTTTTCCAAATGTCCGCACTTCACAGCCTAGAAGCACTAAATCGAAGAATAGGAAGCTGCGACCTATGAAAAGATCAATCAGAATGCTAAAGTAGAAGAACACCCTAGGACTATGAATAAGACTCACGTTGCCTCCACTATAGATATTGCGTCCGGCAAATGTAATAGAAATAGTGATGTAACGAATGCTAAACCATTAAGTACTTTTGATATTCAGTCCGATGCACCTTGTGTCATTTGTCGTAAAAGTATGAATTCCGATTGTCATGATAAATGTGTTGCTAAAGCTATCATCTCTCGTTTAAGGAATCCTAAGAACCGAATACCTCTAGGCCCACTAATCTTTCTAAGTCTATGCTTGGTAGACCGCCTTCTTTAGATTCTAAGAAACGCATTGCTGTCCCTCAGAGCTCCAGCCACCTCCTAGAATGTAGTACCACCTAGTGCATTCACTAAGACTAAAGCAAAGAGTAGTTATAGATGGCCGAAATGGATATATAACACACTAGGATTTAAGTGGATACCTAAAGCTATTGATGTGGGTATATCTACTATACTTCGCTACGAACCCTCTAACATTTCGGGTTCCACATCTACTTCTATTCCATCTGTGTCGCCTCAGGTGTAATGCAGGTGATACGATCATCTCTGGATTGTTGATAGCGGATGTTCCCACACATGACAGAAATCTAAACTGTTATCAAACTTTATTGCAAAGTTCATTGGCACCGCCGGTTCGAATGATCACTTCGCAGCTATCATGGGCTACGGAGACTACATTAATGGGAACATCGAAATAAGCAGGGTTTACTATGTGGAAGGCCTCAGTCATAATCTGTTTTGAGGTCAGCTTTTGTGATGGAGATTTGGAGGTTGCTTTCCGGAGAAAACTTGTTTCATTCGTGATCTACAAGGAAATGACCTTATGTTTGGATTGCGTAATTCTAGTCTTTACACTATCTCTATGAAAGACATGGTTGCTTCTTCTCCCATTTGTTTACTTTCAAAGGCAACATCAACAAAATCCTGGCTATGGCACCGTCGTCTCTCACATTTAAACTTTCAAACCAT
The DNA here is from genome assembly GCA_910596185.1 of Chrysanthemum makinoi. Classification (NCBI taxonomy): domain Eukaryota; kingdom Viridiplantae; phylum Streptophyta; class Magnoliopsida; order Asterales; family Asteraceae; genus Chrysanthemum; species Chrysanthemum makinoi. The sequence continues at coordinate 226,814,889 of OU343221.1, read as the reverse complement.
CACCAACCTTGCTAGACACAAACTAGTTGAAGGACTCCCACGGTTTCGTATTCTAAAGATCACCTTTGCTCAGCTTGTGAACAAGGAAAAAGCACTCGTGCTCATTTTCTTTCAAAGGTGGAACACGCTCAAAGATGTGCTTCATCTTCTTCACATGGATTTGTGTGGCCCGATGCGCCTGCAAACGATCAATGGCAAACGCTACATCTTAGTAATTGTTGATGACTATTCACGCTGGACTTGGGTCTACTTTCTTCCAAGCAAAGATCAAGCTCCACAGATGATCATCACCTTTCTCACGAAAATACAAGTTCAGCCTACGAACACCGTCAGCCTAATTAGAACAGATAGAGGCACTGAATTTGTTAACCAAACCCTTCGTGAATTCTATTAGAAAGTGGGAATTCAAAGATCAAACATCTATTGCACGTACACCAGAACAAAACGGAGTTGTCGAAAATCGAAACCGAACGTTAGTGGAAGCTGCAAGAACAATGTTAATCAATGCTAAACTTCAAGATTACTTATGGGCGTAAGTATCTATCGCATGCTATACTCAAAACCGTTCTATGATCACAAAACGCCACAACAAAACACCTTTTGACCTTGTCCACAACAGAAAACCGAATCTCAAACACTTTCATGTATTTGGATCTCTTTGCTATCCGAATAATGATCGTGATGACTTTGGTAAGCTCAAAGCCAAAGTCGACATTGGAGACTTTATCGAATCGTGATAATTCAAAAGGTTTCCGAATCTGGAATCATCATACAAAACAGGTGATGGAAACGATTCATGCTCATTTTGATGAACTTACGGAGATGGCTTCGAGTATACTTGGAACCCGGACACAACCGCTTAAACTTCCCCAAACCCCATCATCACCGAACAAAGCCCCCTTGACTCAACAAATGGAAAGGTTATTTGCTCCACTGCTCGCTGACGATATTGATGAACGTGCTCGTGTGTATCCGCTGCTTCCGCTCAACCGATAATACTCTTATACCGATACACTGCTACAACAACTCTGTTGAAGAAGCACCACCGTTGACTCCAACACAACAGTTGAACACACCGCTTCCAACAATGATGAATCGGTGATGATGTTCGAATGAAGTACCCCCACCGCAGATTTTGATCCAAATGCGTTCTTCAACCCGCTTGCAAATGAGACCGCCGCACCGGATGTCGGAATCTTCAACAAACCATTTGAATCCTCGAACCGCAGAATGTATACCAACATCAACCCTCCACACATAGATGGACACCATCCTCTGGAAAACATTATTGGCAACCCAATCAACCCGTTACGAGACAACGTCTTCACACAGACGGTGAACATTGCATTTATGCACTCACCGTCCGCCAATCAACCTAAAACATCAAAGACGCAATGACAAAAGACAACCGGATTGAATCCATGCAAGAAGAACTCAACCAATTCAAACGCCTTGAAGTATGGGAATTGGTTGAAAGACCAACAGAGTCTACGCCATTGGTCTCAAATGGATTTGGAAAACAAATTGATCTTCAAGGAAATGTTATCGAAATAAGTCACGCCCGTGGCTAAGGGTTATCGCCGGTGAAGAGGGTATTGACTTTGAAGAATCTTTTGCTCCGTTGCTCGCCTTGAGGTCGTTCGGATATTTCTAGCATTCGCAGCTCATATGAATATGACGGTCTATCAGATGGATGTCAAAACTGCGCTTCTCAATGGACAACTTAAAGAAACGGTTTATGTCACCCAACCGGATGGATTCGCTTGATCCCGAAGCCCGAATCACGTCTACAAACTGAACAAAGCTCAGTATGGTCTCAAACAAGCTCCTCGGGCATGGTACGATAAGCTATCATCTTTCCTCATTGCTAATAATTTCACCAAAGGTTCGTTTGACCCAACTCTTTTTATACAATATCACGGGCACATATCTTAATTGTTCAAATTTACGTGGATGACATCATTTTTGGTCTACACATAAAAAGTTTTCAATCGCTTTTGCAAAACTAATGAAGAAAATTTTGAAATGTCCATGATGGGTGAACTCACGTTCTTTCTCGGACTGCAAGTTCATCAATCACCCCGTGGTATTTTCTCGAGTCACCCAAATATGCCCTTGAATTGTTAAACAAATTTGGAATGAAAACCAGGACACCTATGCCACACCAATGGCTCATACCAAGAAGCTAGACGCTGATTTACATATGAAATTGGTGGACCCTACAAAATACCGTAGTATTATTGGGTCTCTCATGTATCTAACACTAGCATACGATATTGTCTTTGCCGTGATATCTTTGCTCGTTATCGGTCGCGACCAACCTGAAACCCACCTCTCCGAGGCTAAAAGAATCCTCCGATACATAAAGGGAACCATTAACTTGGGGATCCGGTATCCGAAGGATTCTGGTTTTGAACTAATCGCTTTTGACACCACGCAGGATGCTTAGACTCACGGAAAAGTACTTGGGTGAGCTTTACAATTTCTTGGTGATAAATTGGTGTCATGGCAATCGAAGAAGCGGGATTGTACATCGCTGTCCTCAACCGCGTAATATGTAGCCATGTCGGCGTGTTGTGCTCAAGTCATCCGGATGAGAACACAACTCAAAGACTATGGTTACGTATTTGACATGAATCCCGATGTACTGCGACAATCGGAGTGCCATTGCGATCTCGTGCAACTCGGTTCAACACTGAAATCAAAGCACATCGATCTTCGATATCATTTCATCAAGGATCACGTGGTAGCAGTCGTTGAATTATATTTTGTGGGTACAGAATACCAATTGGCGATCTTCTCACCAAAGCCTTGCCTCCCGCTAGGTTTAATGGTATGAGGTGTTTGACTCAAGAGGAATTGGATGAACTCCTAAAACAGTTTAAAACCTCAAACACCAAAATCTCTTTTGTAAATAATTTTTCAAAAACAAAATACAAAAATATAAAACCCGATAAAACAACAAAAATATTCTTCTAATCTATTTTTCTTTCAACATGGCAAGTACAGTTTTCCGTCAACACTCTAATCTTTCAAAATTCAGTATTTTTTCGATCAAGTGTTGAGGGAGAGAAAATTTATACTTAACCTGCTTCAAAACATCTGTACTTGCATGTTATCATATCCCTGTTGTTTCTTTCATCATGGTGGTAAACTTTTCGTTCAATGACACTCCTGACTAAAAATTATAACCTTTCATTATTCTTAAGTCTAGGGGGAGTGTAGTCAAAGTTTCTTTCTTAAAATCTTTGTTTGGTAACCAAAATGGAAGTTAAATGGCGTTGTTTGAAAAAGGAAAAGGTGGAGGGACCAAAACTGTCAAAATGTTAAAGTTATTTTTAATAAAAACATCCTCCACCTAACATTACCCTAACATTTATTACTTCTAACCTAAAAGATCCTACGCCTAATATTCATTCAAGAAATCCGTGCTTTAGATCATCATCTTGTAAGTGTTTTCATGATCTTAACAATAATACAAGCTAAGGTTTTGAATTTCAAGCAAATCCTACGGCTAAAACTTTTGTTACGCGTGATTATGTGTTCTACGCATAAGCGTATGAACACACAATCATTGTGTGTGTGTTTGTGGTTAAATGGATAGTGTCAAAACGTTCCTAATACATAAATGATAACATTTTAACCATCAAAACCCACCCAGAAACACGAATTGATGATTTTTGAAAACTAGGGTTTATGAGTCGAATTGGGTGTTTTCAAATGTAAAGGGTTTTGGTTATAAAGATTGTTGTGTTATGTTCATATGTTGATAAATTGATGATTTCCAGGCCCTATAACAACCCAGAAACACTAATTTAATCAGAATTAGGAATTAGGGTTTAATGTTCTTGAGTTTGGATATTTTTGATTTATCACGAACTAGATGTTAATACTTGGTTTATAAACTCACACAACATCTTAGAACTACCAGAATAAGTTTGGTGCAAATCCTAAGGTTAGAAAACTTACGTAATTCTTAACCCTTAGGGTTTTGACCTACGCGTATGACTTTCTACGCATAAATGTTTAACAAGTTTTCATGCCATGATGTGTGTTTAATATGACTATACATGTTAAGATTGATTATATGATGGTTTTATTTCGTGCTTGCTACTGTAAAATTCGTAATCAAGGTCATTGTTACTCTACGCATAAGGATCACCTTACGCCGCAGGCGTTATGAAGAGTAATCCCTACGCGTAACTACTACGCATAAGGTTTTACAATGGGACTATGCGTATCCTGTGAAGGATATGCGTAAAGGACCTCTACGCGATAAGGTCTACTCTTACGAGTAAGCCTTACGCGTAAGGTATAAATACGCCTACGCGTAAGCTCTACGCATAAGGTCCCCTTTTCCTACGCGTTATATTTCTTACGCGTAGTTAAGATCCCTACGCGATAAGCTTTGTCTACGCATTATGTCATTATTACGTAACTTTGCCATATCTACGCCTAATCCTTGATAGACCTTCATTATGAATTGTTACGTGCACAAACTTGTTAATAAACAATTCATATCGCCACGAATCCAATAATGTCACTAATAAACTTAATCGCTTGATATGTTGTGAACAATAAGTGATAACATAAACTTTAAAACTTAAAGTTCACTAACTCACGAAACATTTCACGACGTCATTGGACTATTGAACAAACAAGTGACTTAGGACTCGTAACAATCATTGACACCGTACATTCAATAACTAGACAATAAGACCTTCCGTTGACTAACACTATGTCTTTCGATATGTTGGTTCTTTTGGCTAATGTTATTTCGATCACGACATGGTGAACAAATGAATGTGGATGCATCGAAGTTCTTACAATTGCCGATATCTTCCGAGGGTTATCCGAGAAAGATTGGAAAGAACAACCTTAGGGTTGACTTTGATACCCTCACATGCTTAGAATCTTCTTGTCTCATCGCAGTGGATATTCTCGGGAATCATCCCTACCGAACATGCTCTCACACTCTGCCACGCTCCGAGGTCTACATTCAACAATTGGGATTCTATGCGAGGATCACGGTCAAAGTGCGTGAATGTGACACTTAATCACAAACAAGTCACTATCACTCCTCACGACTTACGGGGTTTCTCATCATTCCCGACATCGCCCAACCGACTTCTTTGCTACCCCTACTAAAGAGACAGTTCTGAAATTCTTGATAGATATTGGTTATGATGAAGCTTCAGGAATCATTACTAAGCACTCTCACGTGGAGTGAAGAATATTCCTCAACCATGGAGAACACTCTACATGATCATCACCAAATCGGTCTCGGTCGCGGTGGCTATGAGCATCCCAAGCTCATGGAACGCAAATTTTCTCGTCGTTGATCAACAAGAAGGACATTGAAATCGAAGCACCGATATGGGAGGACATGATGCTATTTCACAAGAAGCTTGGCTCCAAGATTCCATATGTCAGATACACCAAACTGTTGATCCAGAGAGCTCTTGGACTTCATCCCGATATCCCATGAGGCTCAATGACCCGCATAATCACGACATATTGATCGAACCCATATTATCCGAATCAAAGAATCGTCAACAAAGAAACAGGTACGGTATTACCGATCACCTTCGACTACCGAAATCAAAAAGCTTGAAACATACAAAAGGTATCGGTTAGCCGTAAATGAAGGCAAAGTTGGTCATCTTGATGAAAAATCTTCCGTACACCTACCGGAGGACCGTAAGAGCAAAGCTCGGAAGTGTCACAAGTACAGATATTTATAGGAAGCTTCCCAAAGGGAATCCTCCTCGTAAAAGGATTGTTCCCGTAAAGGAAGCTGAACCTATTCCCTCACCGAACCGCAAAGAAAGCTTGTGGACGAAAGCTCAAGGTACCGACACGATGAAGAGATTACCTACTCAAACCGCAAGGATGACAATCCTTCAAGACCAAAACCTCCAAGTCCACCACCGCAAAGAAAAAGGGAAGACTCTGACTTGTACTTTATGATGAAAGCTCGGAGAGTGATAAAGAGCCACCGGAAAATGTTTACAAGAAGACGATCAAATTCCTAAGACACCAACACAAAGTCAAGAATTTGCTAAAGACCAAATGGGTGGTCCCGAGGATCAAGTGGTGTCTGCCCACTCAACCATCTCCCCGATGCGGTTAATCAACCCGATAAGGGAGCCGGTGCCACCACTCTTGTGCAACAACAAAAGCTTGTGGAGGATACTATCGAATATGAGTTTGAGGTACCGAAACCGAGAAGTCCGAAAAAGATAAAGATGTTGATTATGATACGTTTCTTCTAGATAGTCCCGCATCGATCAAAGGAAGAAACCTCTGAACCTCCGAAGGATCCAGAGTCTCCTCATATCTCTTCATCATCCGATTCGTCTTCTCACTCTTCACCACCACCATCAAAAAGATCAACAAAATCATCATCCGATCGTGAAGAAGCCACATCGATCTTGGATTTCTCGGACTCATAAAAGAATTGTGAAAGTGTCAAACAAGTCGAAAGAAAAACGTGCTCAACAAGAAGTTGAATTTCTTTGTCGATCACATACAAAGATCTCGTATGACGAGAATGAAAAGATGCAAGGAGAAAGGAAGTTTGTTCAGGAATTCATGAAAAATCACCTTCAAGAGGAATTGAACGAAATGATCGAAGGATACATGAAAAAGTACCTTTCGAATACGCTCCTAAAGTCACAAAGGAGTTATTCACCAAACAACTTTATCCAAATCTTATGCAGATCGCCAAGCAAACTATTCGATCAACGCCTTTAACCGTCACAATCAATCCAACCGATCCGTAGTTTTCTGATAATGAATTGGTGGCCAAGCTTGTCACACAAATGTCCGCAAGATCCGGGACATTTACTGATGAAGGAAAGCGTTTCAAGCATTGCCGACTACCAACTTCAAGAAGCTTGTAGATTCGAGTGAAAAGTCTAAACGCCCTAGAGACGATGAAGATAAGGATAAGGATAAAGACTCTACACCTAAACGCCAAGCGCCCGGTGAATCTTCTATGATGCAACCTCCTCCACAACGGCCTCCTGTTCAACAAAAATCACCTCCTCGCTCTTCTCTTGAAAAACCTCGGATCGATTCCGAAGTTACCACCCCGACTCGTAAAACCGATGATCACTTTGAGTATACGGGTGGTGACGATGAAGAGGTCCTTGAGCCCCTACAACAACCCACCTCTCCCAAACAAGTTCAGAAACCAAAATCATCATCTAGGCCTTCGAAAAAGAAGAAGAAGAAGACGCCTCAGACCGACGTCGTATCATGGCTAGATGACGATAAAACAAAGGAATTTGAATGGTTTGCTACTCTTGTTAACAACACTCCCTACCCTAAAGAAGGTCAGGATTTGGTAGATGGTTCTACATTGGAACATGCTAAAATTGCAAGAAAAGTTCCATGTGAAGAAAATGACGAAATCTGAGTTGAAGCGAATCAAGAATGAAGCGTTTCAACTTCTAAAAGATAGCTCGAAAGTGCCCTCGAGGTCGAATATCACCTTGAAAACATTGCTCGAGCTATGTCTAACAACATGGATTGGCTCAACCCGGAAGCAAACATTGACTTCAAACAAAGGGACAACCCTCCATACTACACCGATTGGACCAAACCTCTACCAACAATTGGCCAACCAGCTGAGCCAAGGATTCCTTTCGATATTTCTTCAACAAAGACTTGGATTTTCTTCTACACGGTGGCGATGATTCAAGAAAATACGCTACATCGTTGATACTTCCATTCCCACCACTGCCTACACAAACCGCATAGCCATTGAGGAACGTGCCAATCACTTGTTCTCCAACACAATGGAAGCATACGACCAAGATGCATTGTATGGGATTCATCATCGGCCGTAACGCCGATGAATCTACTACGTAAGCCGCCGATTCGTAAGTCTCAACATGCCGTATAGTTCTAAAGATATCGTTTCCATCAGACACGTTGACCTTTCATCTAAGTGGGACTACACATTCCTAAAGAAGATCGTAATCAAACGACAAGATGAACGGGACTATGCTTTCTCAAGGTCGACTTTGAGAATTTTGTCTCAATGACATCGAAGACATGTACCTTGCCAAAGTACGTGGTCGCATGAGACAATTCTCAACCGCAAAGATACAATGTGAATTTATCAAGTCACTTCTCATCTTCATAAGACGCATTGTCATCATGGAACGTGTAGAAGATCTCCACCGTCGTTGAATCTTATCGACGCTGTCAACTTCACTCCTCCAAAGCTTGATCTTCCCGATATCACCCAGCTATCTCAATATACACTCATCGGAAACCTTTCGCTTGTTTACCGTAGTGAACTTCAAAGAAACTGCTTAATGGCGTGTAGCGAACTCCACAAGTTCGGGTATCATACTTTGAAGCTGGTTAGGGATGGAATGGCTTACAGTGTTGAAGGATATACGCCGAAATTTGGGTCTCCTAAGCACCGGAATTCTCGTGAAAGGAGGGATGTGAGACGGATCATCACAATGATTGATGAACGGTTGTTTCAAGGGATCAGCCTGACGATTGGAGAGTTATGTCGGTGGTCCACCCAGATTAACATAACCGCTTTCAACGCCTGCAGGCACACTCGGGAACATCACCGCACTTCCCGTACCCCTTGAATTGCTTCCTTCATATAATTTTGGATGTTTGATTGATTATGTTTATGGCTTGTGCACACATTACAGTGTACAACCCGCTCTTGTAAATAAAGGACCCTGTGGTACGCTTCAATGCCACAATCCTTATAAAAGGAGCTAAAGCTTCTTACTTTTGAGTAAAACCTATCAAACCTTTCATTTTTCAAGGTTTTGCTCAAAAGAACAAGTACTTTCCCTTATGATTTTCAAAACCTCAACCGCTTATATCACTCGTTGAGGGGGAGTACTTGAATTAAAACTTTGTTCAAAAAAATTGTTCACAGTGGTCATTCTTCCCGCAACACTCGAAATGGTCATATTTATTCTCAACTTTTCAAAAATAACATCATATATGCCATTTTTGAGGGGAGAAAATACGTGATAAGAAATATGTTGTGTAAATGCAAATGAATATTTGTGCTATAGACTTAACCCAAGAATTGACGAGATCTTAACTGTTAGTAACTCGAAAAGACTTGTCCGGGATGGGTAATAATTTCAAGCTAGTTCGCTAGAGATGTAAACGTGTCTCGAAAGGACTTGTCCGAGTAGAATGTACCATTCGAGAAACTCTTGGTAGACATGAACTCTGACGGGTTTGACAACCTTCGAGGATTGTCTACACCTTCAAGGTAGTTATTAGAGCTAGTTGTCACCTAAAAGCTGACAATGTAACTCTTTAACTATTCTACGTAACCGTGTCTCAGCGGAGAATGTCTATCTTGAGTGAATCAATTCAAAATGTGCGCTATTTCCTCACTGCATTTTAACCGTTAAAACTCTTAAGCACATGTGGAGGGGGAGTATTTATGCAAAATCTTATCTCAACAAGTGGTACTAAAATGTTTTTCATTCACAAACACTTTGAGAGATTTTTCACAATGATGGTTTTATGGCAACATAGGTTAGTCATGGAGTTATAAGGTGACTAAGGTTAGGAATAACCGTCCTATGATCCGCCAGAGCCGGAGGGATCTACCCAAGGACACCACAAATAGTTAGTATTTAGAAGTCCTTAGGTATGATTATAAAAAGGAGAAAATGAGAATTGGAGAAAGAAGGAGTTGAAGAATTAAAAAGAAATGCAAAGAAAAGGGTGAAAAGAAATAGGCCTCCCGATTATTCAACTTAGGCGCATAATCGTTCAATTCATATGATATGGTTGTCACTTAGTGACGCCGGTATTGAAGATTAAAAGTCGTCATGGACCCAAAGGACGCATGCACTAAACCTTCTTATCCACTCAAGTTTCTCTCAACCGAAGCTTGTTTCATTCTCACAGGGAACCCTAAGTAAACTATCGGCTTTCTCTTAGAGATCGCTGGTATTGAAGAAGGAGACCCTCTCCCTAGTCTTCGCTCAGGAAAACCAAAACACACAATTGAGTCTAGAGCCACGAGATTCATCAAAAGATCTCTTAGGTACACTTGACATTTCATCACTTGATATTCAACAATAAGAATTTCAGTGATACATTATCGAGTCCTTCACAGATCTTAGCAAACTGTCGAGAACATTTATGAGAGGTTCACATTTGTGATCCTCAGTGAATGAATGGAAACTCATGCCGTGGTCAACATCAAATGCCCTCGACAGGGTCGCCCGAAACTCCCGTGGATTGGCGCTTAGTGGTCTCAAACGGTCTATCAGAGGTGATGCTTCTGTACCTCACGACTCATCCGAATCGAGGTGTACTTCCGTACATCGTGTTATCTCACTTGTGGGACTCGATTCGTGAACGGCCTTTGTAAGAATTAGAGTTGTGTTTTCACACTATGCCGTTAACACTCTCGAAGTTCAAACTTGTAAGTGCCGAAATCCGCTTATTACTAACCGTTTAAATGTTTTCTTCTTATGGAAGCTCTGGAGCGGAATGATCGTGCTGATTCTTCTCATGCTCACACCAACATCATCACTAATGGAAGTTCTATCCTAAAGCAACACAACAAATGTAATGATTCTTCGTCAATACAGAGAATCTACAAAGTTAAAGACTTAAAGAACTCCATCAAGATGAATTCCAACGCCAAAAGAGCATGTGAGCATGTTGAAGAACGACGTGGAGACACCGTAGAAGCGGAAGGCACTCGAGGCGATTTGATGCGCATAACAACATACTATCACTTTCATCACAAAGAACAATAATCAAAGAACAAAGTTAAAGATGACGTCAAAGCATAACCGCTCAAAGTAAACTATCTCTACACCGGGAGATTGTTCAAATCAAGGCAATTCTTCTCACAAGAAAGAAGAATGTCAGAAGACGCCAAAGCTACTATTACATCAACGCCTTCACCATTTTTCATCACCAACACTTGAGTGTTTGTTACTCATATGTAATAACACTTGAGGGGGAGATTGTTGGAATCACTCCTAAACCTTATTCAAGTGTTAGTTACTCATATGTAATAGTTAGCTTATTATGGCCTTTATGTTTGTTATTAGCCTTAAGCTTATGTAAAAGGCCCATGAGCTTAGGCCCAAGCCCATAGGTGAAAGGGAAGGAGTAGGAGTGTTGCCCTAGCTCCTTGCCTATAAATACCTTATGTAAACCTTCATTTGAAGGTTGGTTGTTCAAGTTTTCTTTTCACATACACTCTACGCATAACCGGTCTTATATTTTCGTGTGTGTGTGTTTGGTTCTTGTTCAATCGCCTCTCTATCTCTTATATAAGCTTGTGTGGTAAACCTTGTGACCTAACAATTATATAGATTGCCGTTTAGTAATTTGGATGACAATGAAAACTAGAATATGTGACAAGGCTATTAATGAGCATAAAAACTAAAAGCACTTGGTACATAGAATGCTTTCTTAACTGCAATATAAGGTAACATGAGAATTGAAATATGTATTGGTTCAACTGATTTGAAATTACACTTAATTGTGTAGAAGAGAAGTAATTGATGACGAGGACTTGCTTCATACAGGAGATATTGGTATGTGGTTGCACGAGCTCGACTTAAGATTATAGATAGGTAACCTGAGTCTTCATATTTTTGTCTCCATAGTTATAATTTGACAAGTGAAACTTCTGATTGTTGCATTCGGAAGTGATTCTCTCAGATACTTTACTAATACAAAATTACTGTGTTGCGGCCAATGGAACACGGGGTATTCGTTATTTATGTAATGTTAAATTGATTGGTGACAGGAAAAAGAACATATTTAAGTTGGCACAAGGCGATTATATAGCACCTGATTAAATTGAAAATGTATATGCCAAGTGTAAATTTGTTGCCCGCCTTTTGTATATGGTAAGAAGATTCGCATCGTGCTTCTAAAAACGTACTTTTTAATAAAGCACTCTAATATACTTAAACCATTCTGATTGTTTGTGTGACACTGACAGGTGATAACTTGAACTGATCTTTGGTAGCTGTCATCTCAGTTGATCCATATGTGATGAAGGAGGATTGGGCAGCATCTGAGGGCATAAAGGAACGTTCAACTCTGCTGCTCACTTTGGTTCATACACTAGCATAATCTGGTCTTTACACTCCCACCTTCAAATGCTAACTAAAATAAACATGATCTGCACGTCTTAGATCATTTTTTCTATTTCAAATACATTGCTTCAGACTTGTCTCACTTCATTAGTAATCAGATTTCCGTTTTCCGCTAACAAACTTTATGGACAATATGTGTGCAGTATGATAATTTGGCACAGTTATGTAACCATCCAAGGGCGAAGGCAACTGTGCTGGCAGAGATGGATGTTGTAGCCAGGGAAGCTCATGTGATTTGTTTTTGAAAGTTACTTCACCTTTGAGTTTCGTATTAACATCACATCTAAATTACATCTTGTTCCTGCAGCTGAGAGGTTTCGAGTTTGCAAAAGTCTGTAACATTAGTGGTGAACCATTCTGTGGAGAATGGCCTTCTTACCCCGGCGTTTAAGGTACCTCTATTGTTGTTAACGCTTTTTAAAGATTACTGTTATTTTCTTCAACCATATAGTTGGATTTGAAATTGGTGGTCCATTAATTTTGAAGGATTGACTAGGACAATGTTTAATCTCTAAGGCGTAATTATTTAGCTGAAATGGTAGTGCATAAAACCTAAGTATATCCCTAGAGTTATTTATCTTAACAATCTGTTTTCTTACAACAATTTCTCCTTATACTATAGAAAATAATGATGATAATCATAACTATTTTTCGCTTAACACCAAGTAAACTGCAGTTCATACCGGCATATTCCCTAAAAACTCTACTATGCATATGGAATAGTGTTCAAACCCGCATTTTCGTCGAACCATATCTTGTGCAACCAATGGTTACCTTTCGATAGGATGTGCGCTACATGGTGGAGGAAAAGCTTTTCGCTCGCTAAGATCCGAGTTGTCGCACGATTGTTGCGCTCTTAGACTAGATGAGCCCAGGAAAGTTACTTTCAACAGTATTGAATATTATAATCGGAATCTCGTTCTCTAATTTTGCTGCCTATCATTTTAAATTCGAATCGATGAACGAGCCGCTTCCGTAGGAAAAAAATGGTGTTAGAAAAAATAACCAAAAAGAAAAGGAATGAGAAGAGAATAGGTTGGGAGTATAGAAAGTGATGATGAATTGCAGAGACCTGGAGATATTAATTTGTTCATTTTACAATTCAAATCTTGTGTATTTAGTATTGTGTGTCTTTAATTTATGTTGTGTTTGTATTTTAAGCCCCATTTTGTTGTTATTAGTCGTTAAGTTGTAAAAAGTTAGACCCTTAGATTAACGTACTTTAGTAGGCATTATAGATATTAATTAGGTGTCATGTAATTCAATGGAAAACTGTTGATTTTTACAATTACTAGTCATATTAATTAGATATTTATTACGGAGGACTTTGGGTACTTATCTTATTTTGGTAAACAGGAAGTTATACTATCCCAAAGAATGAAACCACTCGTGAAAGGTACATCAGTAACACCAAGTACTAGTTTGTTGGATGTTCATCACAAAGATTCAACGCCTAGCGAACAATGTATGTCAAATCTCTAATTTATGTTTTTGGTGAAATTTGTGTTTTCGTCTGCTTCCTTTTCCTCTCTTGTAAAGTTTCTATTGGACTCTTTCTTAGAGCCGTTTAATAAATCATTCAAACCTTCAAAAAAATAAGATAGATACATGTTTATGACAATAGTAGTGATCTCAAATGATCACCTGATGTAAGTGAACACAAGATGCAACTTCACGTAAAGTTGGTAAAATAAATTTAAAAACGAGAGCATAAAGAGGATCAGTGAGTACATACAAGAGGACCGTGGGTTAATAGGAAATATACGGCTTAGATGGTGAATGGTACATTGTAGTCATATAGTAGTGTAGTTGAATGGTGGTTGCTAGTGTACGTATACTAGTCCATGTTTGTTGTGGTTTTATTCTTTTTGATGGGACTTGATACAATGCGTGCGTGAACGTAGAAGCAATAAGAACATTGCAAGAGGAGACCACAAAACGGAGATCACTGGAATTGGAGAGCTCGAGGGAGGGAGGGAGGGAGGGAGGCGCTTGTAACAACTAGAACCGGAGGCAAATGCTCGTGAAGAAGCTCGATAAAGGGAGTGGCAACAAAAGATGTAAATACACACACATTCATACACGAGCATATATTTTTTTTTCTTTCGTGTGTGAATAAACTTTCTCACTACTGAATACACTTATATTTATACACGAGCATGTAGTTTTTTCTTCGCGTGTAAAATAATTTTTCTTCACTAGTAAACACTTGTACATTTATAAATGAGCATATACATTTATCTTCGCATGTGAATAAACTTTCTCACTAGTAAATACATGAACATATGTAAATGAGCATATACATTTATCTTCGCATGTGAATAAACTTTCTTCACTAGTAAATATACATACTTCTATAAATAAGCATATACTTTTATAAATAAGCATATACATTTATCTTCGCATGTGAATAAACCTTCTTCACTTGTAAAGACATATACATTTATAAATGAGCATATACATTTATTTTCGCATGTGAATAAACTTTATTCACTAGTAAATACACTAGTAAATACATGAACATTTATAAATGAGCAAATACATTTATCTTTGCATGTGCATAAACTTTTTTCACCAGTAAATACACACGCAGTGGCGTAGCTATGTGGAGGGTAAGGTGGGCCATGACCCACCCACAAAAGTTAATAATTTTACATATGTATCATGCAATAAAGCTCAATATACTAAATTGTATATAGTATTGATTTTTAGCCCACCTTAAAAATTGTTAACTTTTATACTAATCCATGTATCTAGTATTTTAGCTCACTTTAAAAACTGATACTATAAATTTAAGAATATCTTCACACGTGAAAATTATGAGCAATAATTAAAACTTTGATCTTACTAGCATATTTTTTATACTAGAAGTGCAAAAATATGATATATTGATGTTTAATAGACGATTATTTAAGTGTTCTAATAAATGTCTTCACATGTGAAAATTATGAGTAAGGATTGAAGCTTTGTTCTTACTAACATATTTTTTATACTAGAAGTGCAAAAGTAGGAAATATTGATGTTTAATAGACGATCATTTAAGTTTTGTAAGAATATCTTTGCGCGTGAAAATTATGAGCAAAGATTGAAGCATTGATCTTACTAGTATATTTTTTATACTAGAAGTGGAAAAATATGAGATATTGATGTTTAATAAACGATTATTTAAGTTTTTGTAAGAATATCTTCACATGTGAAAAATATGAGCAAGGATTGAAGTTTTGATCTTACTAGCATATTTTTATACTAAAAGTGCAATAGGAAAATGATGTTTAATAGACGATTATTTAAAAGTGCAATATGAGCAAGGCTTGAAGTTTTGATCTTACTAGCATATTTTTATACTAAAAGCGCAATAGGAGAATGATGTTTAATAGACGATTATTAAATTTTGTAATAAATATCTTCGCGCGTGAAAATTATGAGCAAAGATTGAAGTTTTGATCTTACTAGCGTACTTTTTATACTAGAAGTGTAAAAATAGGAGATATTGATGTTTAATAGAAGATTATTTAAGTTTTGCAAGAATGTCTTCACACGTGAAAATTATGAGAAAGAATTGAAGTTTTAATCTTACTAGCATATTTTCTATACTGAAAATGGAAAAAATGAAATATTGATGTTTAATAAATGATTATTTAAGTTTTGTAAGAATATCTTCGCATGTGAAAATTATGAGCAAGGATTGAAGCTTTGAACTTACTAGCGTACCTTTTATACTATAAGTGTGAAAATAGGAGATTTTGATGTTTAACAGATGACTATTTAAGTTTCGTAAGAATCGCGTGTGAAAATTATGAGCAAAGATTGAAGCTTTGATCTTACTTGCGTATTTTTCATGCTATAAGTGCAAAAATACAAGATATTGATGTTTAATAGACGATAATTTAAGTTTTATAAGAATATTTTCACGCGTGAAAATTATGTGCAAAGATTTGAAGCTTTGATCTTATTATCGTAGTTTTTATACTAGAAGTGAAAAAAAA
Source organism: Chrysanthemum makinoi (assembly GCA_910596185.1). Classification (NCBI taxonomy): domain Eukaryota; kingdom Viridiplantae; phylum Streptophyta; class Magnoliopsida; order Asterales; family Asteraceae; genus Chrysanthemum; species Chrysanthemum makinoi. The sequence goes on along the minus strand of OU343221.1, from coordinate 226,798,757 downwards.
TAGGGGATATTGATGTTTACTGGACGATTATTTATGTTTTGTAAGACTATCTTCACGCGTTAAAAATTATGAGTAAGGATTGAAGCTTTGATCTTACTAACGTACTATTTGTACTAGAAGTGTAAAAATAGGAGATATTAATGTTTAATCGACAATTATTTAAGTTTACGATTATTTAAGTTTTGCAAAAATATCTTCGCGTGTGAAAATTATGAGCAAAGATTGAAGTTTCGATCTTACTAGCGTATTTTTTATACTAGAAATGAAATATAGGAGATATTCGTAGCTTAATATTATTTAAGTTTATGATATTTAAGGTTTGTATGAATATTTCGCGTGTGAAAATTATGAGCTAATGATTGAAGCTTTGATCTTACTAGCGTACCTTTTATACTAGAATTGTAAAAATAGGAGATATTGATATTTACTAGACGATTATTTAAGTTTTGTAAGAAATATCTTCGCGTGTGAAAACTATTAGTAAGGATTGAAGTTTTGATCTTACTAGCGTACTTTTTATACTTGAAGTGCAAAAATAGGAGATGTTGATGTTTAATAGACGATTATTTACGTTTTGTAAGAATATCTTCACGCGTGAAGATTATGAGCAAGGTTCAAAATTTTAATATTACTAGTGTATTTTTTATATTAGAGGTGCAAAAAATGCGAGATATTACGATTATTTATATTTTGTAAGAATGTCTTTGTACGTGAAAATTACTAGTGTTTATTCACACGCGAAAAAAAGTACATGCTCATTTATAAATGTACATTTATTTACTAGTGAATGAAAGTTTATTAACACGCGAAGAACGTATATGTAAAATATAACATGTTAAAATTAATTGAAATGTAAGAGGTAATACAATTACTATTCAAAGGAACAACTTAAAACTAATAATTGCTGAAAGTTTATTTGCATATAAACAAAAAAGCATATGCTCAAGTTTATAGGTACATGTATTTACCGGTGAAACAATATGTAATATACAACAAATTAAGTTTGAAATACAATTAACTAAAATGTGAAAAAGAAAATGGTTTTGAAATCCTTAACAGATGGCCAACCATGTTTGATGGATCTGGACACACACCTTATGTCAATGATATTAATACTTAGAAGACGGATTGTATGATGTATTGTAAGTAAACAAAAATTAAACACAAAACTTAAGCTCCAATATTATTAATGAATAATACGAGTGATCTTGCTTATCACTAGGGTTACACCTTGAAGCCTTTGTGAGTAATACGTAGGTAATTAGACAAGTACCTAAGACAATGACCTAGGACCTCCTTTTATACAACAAGGAGTCCTTTACAAGATAAATATAAAGCTAACAATATAGAATATACACAAGATATATTCTATACTTATCTAAACACGTTTTCCTAATCATTATCTAATAGCAGTGGTAATAATGTACCATAGGTAATACGCTTCCACTGCTAGTGTAATCCAAGCAGTGTAAACCACAACTATCCGTGATAACAGATTATTCCCAACAATCCTCCCCTAAACTTATGATTTCTCTGCAAATCAATAAGTTTCTTCAATTTGCATCATCTTCAAGGATTTGGGGAATTTAACCAAACACTTTACTTCTTCCTTAAATTCTGAATAGCTCTGGAACATTGATCTTGAAGCCTATGTAACAATGCTATGACCTTCTCATTGTCTTCATGAACTCTTATTGTTGTACATAACATCACTGTGAGAGTTCCAGCCAGTGGATATTCTTTCTCAGAAGCATGAATGCATCTACTCCATTTGTGAGAAACATGATGAACTTCAAATGAATCATAGTAAAACCATTTAGTACCATGACATGTACATGAGAATTTCCAGAAATCATCATTAACATCCGTTCATAGAGCCTTCTAAGATTAATCCATAACTGCATCTCCTTCATATCTTTGAGATCTTGAGCATCAAACCTTTCTTGAACTAACTTCCATAATTTTTCAAGATCATCTCTGTCAAAAGCTTTGATGAGATCTTCAAATTGAATGAATGAAGAAGTTGCACCACCTAGCCTTGTGATTTTCCATGTTGGAGCAAAATTGCTAGCAAAGGTAAACCTCCCAATCAATGATAGGATGTCTAACTTGCAGTGGTTCTGGATAAAAATCTTCTTCCTCTATCACAATCATTCCGTCGGTTGTTCTTCGTGAATTTCTCAGGGAATTTCTTGTTCTTCAAAGAACCTTAGTCTTCTTAACGAGAATCACTTTCTTTGGCCTTTCTCTTCAATCCAGGAAACCTTCTTGCTTCTTCTTCAGAGCCTATTGAAATAAAATCTTTATCATGTTTTTGAACTCTGTAGTAGATACCTTCAACTTGATTATCAGGCATTCCTTTGAATTGATGCTTTTTCCAACCACCAACATGACAACAATAAGTCTTCATATATGAAAGAATTTGTGCCTTGGTTGGTTGTCTTTGTTTCTTTTGACCCTTTCTGACCGTACTAATCACATCTTGAAGTGTTTGATTATTCTTCATTTGTATGAAATCCTTCAACTGAGCAGTTCTTTGATCTTCAGTTAAGGATGCATCAGCTACAAGGTCAATTGCCTTTTTCTTGATTATTGGATTATTAGCAATCAAGAACTCAATATCCTCTTCAGAAGGAACATAGCTAAACTCTGGATTCTTCTCTCTAAGTATTGTAGGTTGAACATTGGAAAGCGGATCTAGAGAATCTTCCATTCTATCCAACCTTTTAGCCTCCATAAAGCTTACAATCTCCATTTCTTCAACCTTTTTCTTTTCAGCAACTTGTTCTTCAGTAATCTTTTCAGCAATTTCTCTATCAAGAGCAATTTGTGCTTGTTCTTTCTTTGAGATCTGTCTTCCAAGTTGCTCTTCACTTTCCATAACTGCTTTACCTTTGTCTTTCTTCAGTTTATTAATTTCTTCACTTGCAGTGGCAACATTATGTTCATCAGTGAAAATATTTGTCTCTGCAGTGGAAATTGAATCAGTGGTAAAATCAGTTGCAGTAAAGAAAATATCTTGCTCTAGTTGCTCTCCTTGAGTATTAGCTTCCTTTGCTCCTTTACTAGAAACCCCTTCATCTTCAAAATCAAGTTTCCTCCCCTGAGTTTCAAAGACTTGTTTTCCTCCCCTGTTTGGGAGAATTACCCAAATCTTGATCAAAACCAGCTGAATCACCATCATTAGGTGAGGATGAAGATGAGATCACCAACTTTGCAGTTTTGTTGTGCTTTTTCAACCCCTGCAACTCGTTCTTCAAGGTCTGAATCTCTTCTTTTAAATGTGTAATATCGTTGGCATGCTGCTTCTTGACATGTTCCAGGTCCTTCTGTAGAGATTCAACCTGCTTGGCTAATTTTTTACACCAAACCATCAATTCCCATTATTGCCCACTGCCCTCATCACTTCCAACTGTGTGACCTGTTGGGAGAGGTAAATCATGGGGCATTGGCTCAGATTCCTCCTTAGTTGGACTAGGTTGAAGTCTAGAACCACCACTGCTTGTTTCTAGACCAAAAGGTTTAGAAACATGCTGTGTTGTCATGAAAGAAGGCGGTTGTTTGCTCCTCCTCTCATAGGTGTGAGAAACAGGTGGAGTATAATCAATGTGTGGAACAGAGATTATGGGTGTGTTTTGTTTAGTTGTAATCTTTGCAAGCATTTGAGGAAGGAGAGGTGTAAAAATCACGTTGCCATCTTTGTTCATGTTTTGAAAAACTTTAGGCTTATGGCAACTGATTTTATAAACATTAGTATGGGGTTGCATTTGAAACTCATTTAGCACTGCTTGCACAAACCTTGGATACATTAAAATTTTTGTTGAACTCTTTACATTGCCAGTCATACTTGAAAAAATATAATTTGACCAGTTAAAAATCTTATTAGTGGCTAGACAAACCAAAGGATAAGCCATGGTTGAACTAAATTGCTCATAAGATGTTTTCTTTGGACTGAGACAATGTAAAAGAGTATGTATAAAAAATCTCCATTGGGGACAAAACCACTCTTTTGAAAGTAGCCTTTTATCGGTGGTATCATACCCCATGGATGATAAAGTATCATGAATTTCGGGCATAGGTAATGTGATGAGACCATTGAGATCACCCAATTGGAGAACTCTCCTCAAGGATGCCTCAGTAACATCAATAGTTACCCCATCCACAGTGGCTCTTAGAGCATCCACTATTTCATGTGTATCTCCATTCTCAAGTGTTATGGACTTAGCAGAAGTCCAAAACTGTTTGATTTGAGAGATATAGATTGTGGGTGTTAAAAGCAAAGCATACCTTATATGGGTAGTATTGAGAAAGTCCACAATCTGATGAAAAGCAAGGCCACTCTTCTCGCTTTGACTTTTGTAGGTAGGCCACTTGGTTGTGCTCATCTGCAAATTTTAATGGTGCCATAGAAACTTTTGAGGAAAAACGATATTATGTCAGTAATAATTGAAGAAATAACTAGCCAATTGAGAAAGAAAGATATATAGGGTTAGGGTTTAAGATTATTGCGCAAGAAAAACTATCTTTAGAAAGTATTTATCTTAAGCGGATAAATAACAATATGGAAAGTAGATAATCTCCTTAAAATTTTAACCCTATATATATATGGAAATCAGTGGTTACTTTCAATGGCTAGTAAAAAATAAGTTACTGACATAATCAGTTGTAACGGCTAGAACAACAGTGGTAAAATAACACCGTCAGTGGAAACTGTGAACTAGCAAAGGGTAATTTTTCACAAAAATTTCAAAGAGCGATGGTAAATAAAATCATATAAAAACTAGATCGCTCTTATCATAGTTTTTAGCAAACTACCGACTATCAACGGATTTGATATGTCTTTACCATGAGTCGCTTTGCTATGGACTAGCCAACTCTTAATCATAAAGAATATGGTGAGTTGATAACCATATAGTTTTGGTAAACTATCAACCATAAACGGATTTGTCAAGTCTTTACCAAGAGTTTGCTCTGGACTAGTTGATTCTTATGTGGATTAGACATGGTGAATCAATAACCATTTGTTGTGTATCTCAGTTATACACCTTTTAAGATCAACTTCCATCTAAGCTTGGTTATGTATCTGTATGAGATAGGAATAACCAACTTGTTATTAACCAAAATTACTTTTAACCAAACCATTACCCAAGAAAAATATCTTCCAAAGTCAACTCGATAATATCTATATTTACTCCTTAACCTACCAAAATAGGAAAAAGTAAATATACTCATTAATTAACCCTTTCAACTGACTTTGTCTATATAAGGAGGCTTGACTTATTGTAATCTTCATCAAAGCACATTCAAACACACAAAATCCCTAAAAATAATCATGAGCAATCCTTCCAACACCATTGACATCTCCTCTGATTCAAAAGAAGAATATGTGATCGAGTCAGAGACTTCCTCAGAGACATCAGGATGGGCTGGATACTTCCCAAAGATGGGTTGGAAGCACTTCATCCAAGAAGTACACTAAGGAGACCGCCAAGCGTGTACTGCTGCAGAAAACCTGCACCATCTCTTGAGTTTTACTCCAGCTCATCAGATGATGATGAGACGAATGATGAGACATATTCCATGGCCAAAGAATTGCCAAGAGCTCTTACAAAAGCACTGGAAATAGCTATCTCCAATATGAAGCAGATATCCATACCAACGAAGCCTGCAATGCTACCAAAACCTCCTCCACAAGTTCTTGGTCTTCCTTGTCCAAGAATGCAATCCACCTTTGAGAACAAAAGGAAGAGAGCACAGAAAAACAAGCATGACTATGTGGGCAAAGGCAAGAAGCCAATGGAGTAGCTAATGTAGGGTGTAGGAATGTAGGAAGTTATCTTTTGTGTTTTGATTGTGATTGTTGACTCTCTCTCTGTGTGTAATGACTCTTTTATATGAATGCACTCTCTCTGTTTTCCTTTTTCCCATTTGAGAATAACTATTTCCACTGCTTGCATTATAGTTCCCACTGTTAGGCTTATGTTCTATATAAAAGTGAGTGGTCAAACATAAATACAAGCACTAAACAACCACATCTTGGTTTAAACAAATACTCCTTCAATCCTGCATTTCACACACAGAATTCAAACACTGAAAGCATTGTTGAGATTAGCAGTGGTTAGACAAATTAACTAGAAGTAGATGCAACAATTTCATGCAGTGGTTAGACCACACAGTCAACAAGTCCACTCCAAGTTATTAATCCGGCCACCAAAGTCAAAGACTTCATTTACTTCTCAACCACTTAAATCTTCCCCTCATTAACTTACTGAATCCAACTTAAACTTGTATTAAAGAACCAATCATCCACAACCTTCTATTACACCAACACTTCTCTCTCCTAAACTCTGTCAATAACAACTTTACCAAAAATCATCATGAGCAATTCAAACCCAATCAACATCTCTTCTGATAGTTCAATTTCAGATAGGTTTTGGGATGATGAGGCTTGGCATTATGTGCTCAACAATCCAGGTAAGAAGAAGAAAGAGGTGTTTGAAGCAGTTTCATCAAGAAAAAGAACTCATGCAGATACTCATTCAAACCCTGTTGCTGCTGGTCCTTCTTCAACTCATCCAAAGCCACAAGAAGCTGTTATCATTGAAGATAGCTCAGACTCCAATGCAAGCTACATTTCTCCATGTACAAGCACAACTAATGATACTGAGTCAAGGGTCTTGGATGTGCTTCCCCTTGCAAGAATGCTTCCATCAGGAGAACTGCAAATGCCTCCTTTTCTACCAACTTCATCATCCTCCCCACCTGTTAGAAAAGTGGTGATGGGACTAGCAAGCCCTAGAGTGTATAACTGGATTGATATGCGTAATGCACCTAAGGTGATGCCAACATGGGCCATTCCAAAGAAGCCATAGGTGGTTGATGGTGGTTAAGTGGAGTATGGTTGGGGTAGGTTGTAAAGCTTTTGTTTGGAGTAGGATGTTATTTAGTTGTTTTCAGTTGATGTAATGATGCTTGTGATCCTATTCCATGGATGTATCTATCGCACTCGTGCGTTTTGTGAAATAATAATAATGATCCATGTTTTCCTTTATCTTTAGAGTTCTTGCATCATACTTGTTGTTCCATTAATCATTACACTTAACTCCACTTCCAAAACTGACATACTGTCCATCATAATGTTCAAAATTCAAAAGATAGGACTTGTTGCCAAACATGTGCCTTGAACACCCACTATCTCAGATATCCTTGATCTGATCTTTTTGTCCTTGGATGTTCCTGCACATAAGAGTAGAGAGTTAGTTTCTTCTGGGGACCCAAGCCATGATTGACTTGGATCTGCCTCATGTATCAATATAGTTAAATCTATCAAAGGTCATTGATACACCATTGGGATTGGTTGTAAAGGTAGTTCCTTTAGGTTTCCATTCCCAACGTCGGAGGCCTTCACAAAGATTGCCCATGTCCCCTTTTCTTGTTTACAACCCTTGCAGTGGTAATTTTTGAATGAGCAGTGGTAACTGCTAGTCTGTTTTTAGGTACCCACTGTTGGTTATAATGAACCTTTTTAGTTTGAAAAGTTCCTTTCCCTGTTTGTTCAGATTTTGCAAAAGTTGTTTTGGACTTTGCACTTTTAACAGGTGACTTAAGGTGAGCAGTGTTAACAATTTTTGCAGTGGCAAAAGTTTTGAGATCACTTCTTAGTTGAACTGCTCTTGGGACCATTTTGCAATGAGAATTAGGGTGTACATTATTTTGAAACCTGTTAGACTCCACCCTTTTATTCCCATGGACTTCCCTTCTCCCATTATGATAGTCACAATAAGCATGTAAATGATCAAAACTACCACAGATATAACATGCCTTATTGTACATCACAAAATCACTACCTAGTTGTTGAGATTTAACATGATTCCAACTCCTCTGGTTACCCCTAGGAGCTGTAGGCTTGTTCCTATACATCTCTGCATACCTTACAGTTGATCTAGGTTTATTAACTGGTTTCCTAGGTTCCTCTGTAACAGCATTAACAACTTTTGGGATAGAAGCCTCTACATTCTTTTTAACATTCTCATCAACAATAGATGAGTCACTAGCACTCTCAAAAACATCATTATCATGCTTAATCTCTTCCTCACTTTTCACCATTGTGTCCTTTAAAGGACCATATTCACGTTCAAGGTCCTGAAATGCTTCTAAGCCTGTATGAGCTAAATCTATACCTGGAGGTGATGGAACACCTCTTATTGGTGGAGGCACAGTATTATAACCTATACCAGACTTAACTTTACTATATATTTGAGCATTCCAAATTTTATCAATTGACTTAGACTGATGATAACATGTGTCTAAAGTTAAATTGACATTTTCATTTTTCTTTTGAAGTTTTTCAAACTCCTTTTGGTATGCTTCATTCACAGTTGTTGTATGTTCTACCTCTCTTCTAAGAAGAATCATATCATCATTATATTTTGACTCATTTTCTTGATAGTGCTCTAGTTGTTTTTCCAATACAACTATAGCTCTCCTAAGGTTAGACACAGTATAGTTAGCAGTATACATCTCCTGTCTTTCATTAGAATATAAATCATTAAGCCTTTCAACTTCTCTAGCAACCCTACATGTTTTAGAACAACTTTCAAAGTTTTGTACCTCGAGTCGAAAAAGCCATGAGAGCAAATTCAGTAGAAATAAGAGCAAAGATCTCAATGTTCTTCTTCTTGATCATCAACCATGAAACTCCAATCATAGCTCACACCATCAATAGCCAACATTGCCTTTGGTTCTTCCATAGTTGGTTCCTTCTTTTGCTTGTACCAAGTAGACTGTTGTCCTTGGTCTTTGGTCTTCTACATTCTCTAGCAAAATGTCCAAACTTGTGGCAGTTAAAGCACTCCACTTTCTTGTTATCAAAGCCTACAGTTTCATCACCATTGATGTGAATAGGCTTGCAGCCTTCTCGTAGAATTTCTTAGCCCTCATGCTAAGAAGAGCTATCTGCCATTTTATATCCATCTCCTCCAAGTCATCTTCATCAATTTTCTCTATGTCTTCATGAGTTAAGACAGAGCCATTTACTTGAGTGGAGATGAAAGCATAAAAGGTAGGATCTCCAATACTAGCAACCTTCTTCTTTGAACCTGCAGTGGTAACACTAACATTACCTGGAAACTTTAGAACCAGAAGGGCAACATCATCATCACTATCATCTTCGAATCATCGTCAACAGAGGTTGACAACAATGCCAAGCTACTAGAGCTTGTACCAAGTTTCCCTGCCTTCTTCAACCTTTTCTCAATGAGTTTAAAGTTGTTGTAAAGATCATTGAGCTTCATTGTTTCAATATCTGCTTTGTTTTCCCAGACAGTAACATTAGTTTGAAACTCTGAAGGCAAACTTCTTAGAAACTTCAAATTGAGGTATTCCTTTTCTACCTCAATGCCAAACACAGTCAGTTGTGTAACAATCTTCTGAAGTTTGGTGAAGATGCTATCAAGTGAGTCATTGCTTGAAGCAGAGAAGTTTTCATAACTTTGCTTCAACAATGTCTTTTGTGTCTTCTTTGTAGCATCATTACCACCAAACACTGAGCAAATCTCTTCAAACAGTTCCTTAGCAGTTGTGAACTTGCTGAATGCAATGATCTGATCTCTAGGAAGAGTCATTAGCAACAAACTTCTAGCCTTAAAATCATTCTTCCTTAGTGCTTTTTCAATACTAGATTCAGGCACATAAACTTTCACAACATCTGTGTCACCAACCTTCTGAGTACTAGTCACAGGCTTGAAAGAATCACCAGTTTGAATGATCTCCCATAGAGCATAGTCCTGAATGAGAAAGTATTGCTCAATCAGTATCCTCCACATCTCAAACTCATTGAGTTTGAGCTTAGGTAGCCTTGGTGTAGAAGAGTTGGACTGGTTGTTTTCCATCTCCATTGAATTGAGTAAGTAGGTTAAGCTTATTCCTTGGATCTTCTAAAACAAAATATCAGAACCTCGCTCTGATACCACTTGATGAATCTGGACACACACCTTGTGTCAATGATATTTTGTATAATATTATTAAGCACGCGGAATTTACTTAGTAATACTTAGAAGACGGATTGTATGATGTATTGTAAGTAAACACAGATTAAACACAAAACTTAAGCTCTAATATTATTAATGAATAATACGAGTGATCTTGCTTATCACTAGGGTTACACCTTGAAGCCTTTGTGAGTAATACGTAGGTAATTAGACAAGTACCTAAGACAATGACCTAGGACCTCCTTTTATACAACAAGGAGTCCTTTACAAGATAAGTATAAAGCTAACAATATATAATATACACAAGATCTATTCTATACTTATCTAAACACGTTTTCCTAATCATTATCTAATAGCAGTGGTAATAATGTACCAGCAGTGGTAATACGTTTCCACTGTTAGTGTAATCCAAGCAAAGGTAAACCACAACTATCCGTGATAACAGATTATTCCCAACAATGTTTAACAAAGCTATCGGGTTGCTTGCGCCTTCAAGATGTTTTCCCACACAAATGCTCATAACGAAAACTCCAAAGTATCCTTTTAATCAATATTGAAGTCCTATCCGATAGGTGCATCAAACCATACATAGAAAACCTACAAAATATGTGTGGTAGCAGAACCATGATAAGAAAACGTTAAACCGCAAAGACATGATATATTAGCTTAAAAATGCCACTTATGCTCCTAAGAATAGTCATCTTACTAGTTGTATAATACAAAGTTACAAACACTATACGTGCAGAAATGGTGTTTAGTGGCACGCTCAAAGATACAAGAACCAAATAAAGAGATATACTGATTGTCAATCCATTAATGAAGTAAACACTAGAATATGGTGAATTTTAGGTTTAGCTGGACAAACCCTATCAGTCACATAGATACTAGTTGACAATGCTTGATCAACATGCCTTACTACTTAAATAAACACTTCATTGTTTAGTGGCACGCTCAAAGATACAAGAACTAAATAAAGAGATATACTGATTGTCAATCCATTAATGAAGTAAACACTAGAATATGGTGAATTTTAGGTTTAGCTGGACAAACCCTATCAGTCACATAGATACTAGTTGACAATGCTTGATCAACATGCCTTACTACTTAAATACACTTCATTGAGTAACACTTGCCTTACCAGCCCTATTCTTTGAGTCGCTTCAGTGACAATGCTTTTAGAGCTAGACATACCGCCAAATACCTCTCTCTTATTATTACATTACAGTTAGTTCATTCAAACGCACTCTAGGACCAGGATATCCTAAGGTTCATCTCCCTAAGTACAGGAAAAAGGATGTGGAAGCATACTTTAACTATTACTGCCTAGCTTTACAAGAAGAACATAATTAAAAGCGAATTTACACCTAACTCAGTCAACTGAAACAAGCAATGAAGAATAGCAAGTTGGATTGCAAACCTGCAAGCTATATTGATACTCTCTCTGTCTAAGATGCCAACTGGGAGGTCTGCAACAAGCTCTGAAATAACTGGCAGTTGAGCTGTACCATGTTTATTCATGATCAGCTCAGCAGAGTATAGGTTCATCATGGGTGTTACAGTATGCGGGAACTGACACATATTGTTCAGAGAACATACTTCATACACCGTGAGTTCCTAAAATATAAAACACCTTTGTCATTAAATAGCATCATTAAAAATATAAGCCGGAAAGCACATGTAATCACAAAAAAATAATAAATAAATATATAAATAAAAAATAAAATAAAATAAAATAAGATGAGCATACATCTTCATTGCTTCGAGTTATCTTTTACATTAACATTTGAACTCTTGCTTAAACATTTCCAGCTTTATTATATTATAAAATCAGTTCGATCTAACGGTTAATTTGCAAGCAGTCTATTCATATAAAAGAAAAAATGCTATGCAGTAAAACAGACAACCATGAAGCTTTGCTCTCAGTGACCCAGACACACGTAGCACCTATGAATTTTGTTAAGAAGTGTTTTAAATTACAGATGTGTCACATTGTTAAGAACCGTTTTAAATTCCATATATAGATAATTACAGTGTTTCATACGAAAAGCGCACAATGTGACACATAATGCATAGGCTAAAGACTTGTAAAATTCAAGATACATGCATACATTAACATCAAATTCAAATTGCTTTCAAGTACAGTTACGAAAGAAGACAATAATTGTGCAACTTAAGACACCTGAGAAAACCTGCCTCAAGGGCTTTAGCGAAGGCATTATGAATAGTTGTGACTTTCCAGCTTTATTTCGTGCATGCTGCCACAAGTGCCTCTGCAGATGAACATATATGAATTATGACCCTATAATCGCCACTGAGTTGGAAAGATCACATTCTATAAAAGTAAAGACAAACATACGTGATACATCTATCATTGTATTGCACCACCAGCAGCAACCACAGTGGAATTGTTCATGGCCCTTCTAACAATCATGATTACATCATGTAGAATCCGCTCAGCTTCCTCAATAAACTATTAAATGATAAAGTTAAGATGTCAAAACTGAAAGTTTAACGAATATTCAAAAATCAATACACAAATAAAAAAAGGTATTTATTTTTTTCAAAACTAAAACGTTATTGTTAGGAATTAAAAAATAAATAAAACAACAATGGTTATTTCAAAAATGATAGAATCAACCAAAAAATGAAATTGATATTATATCGCCTACCAAAAATAGATTCAAAAAAACCAAATCATAGTTTATGAAAAACCGATTCATAAAAATAGTTTTCCCCCAATTCATACACACAGCTCTCCCAAAAAACAAATTTAAGGTTTTGATACAATAATGATTTAACTGAACTTAGTGTTTGATCTCTAGGGTGAGTATTTTCTTTGCCTCTAAGTAGAAGCCAGTCGCCCCATCATCACTATCATCATCATCGACATCAACATCAACAGTATCATCATCATAGCTGCAGTCGTCGTCATCCTGCAAATACAATACAAAGGGCATTATGGTTAATCAGATTACATTTCAAAAGTGATTATAGAGAAATTAAAAGCAACTTGTAATTCGTGATTGTTGATGAGCTGAGATGAGTTTGGGTGTTTTTGAAAATGAAGCACAACAAATATTAATCAAAAGAAAGAAGCCAATTCAAAATCGTACTCAGTTTCATTTTTAAGTTTCCTTGTAAGGGCAAAAGTATACATAGAATTTTGGTATATGTGAAATCGACGTCAAATTAGAATTATAATTAGATTTTACAGCCAAACATAACCATATGATTTTAATTTCAGATATAACTAAAAGAAAAGATATAAACTGAATAAGAAAGCTACCCGAAGAGAATCAACATACTTCTGCACATCAACCTTAATTGAGAGATTAGAACTCTTATCACAAACTTCATTTAGCTCCTTCATTACTTTTGACTTAAATCACACACAATATTAAATGGGAAGACCCAAGAAGCCTTCCTAGCCGTTCTTTAAACTTTAAGTGTAAATTTCAAGATAAGGTAAGACAAAAAGTGTTTGTGGGTCAACCCAACCCATTCCAGTTTTGACCCATTTTGAGACCCACTCAATCAGCCCGTTTCACCACCTCAACAAACAAAGACATAAATAAACAACAAAGAAAGTCTCAGTAAGAGTAAGAAAAAAAAAGTAAAAAGCCAAACCCCATTCAAGAAGTTCACCATCTTTCGCGTGCTTTTTCTTTATCTGTTCTATGTTTTGTAGTTCCTTCTTTCTTAGTTAGATCACTTTGCCGTAAGCTTCTTCCATCAACTCCTCCATCTTTTCATCATACCACGAAAAACACGACCTAATTGTAACTTGGGGTGCATAAGTCTAGTCAAAATGGTAAAGCCTGACTGAGATCGAATCAGAACTAATATGCTTGGTTTAGTTCTCAGTTTGTATTATAGCAAGAAATCGGTTCTAAGTTCCGATCTGTTTCCTGAATGGTCTGGTCTACATCTGATTGTATTTTCCTTGACTTTCATCGAACAACATCGTATAGACAATGAAACTTGAATCAATTGCACAAAAGTTTTACTATAATTGAACACAAGTCAAAGATTATTTATAAATGTCTCTAAGACTAGCGTTTATGGTTGATCCGAACCAAGTATTAAGTGGTTAAAACATCACATATGTTCTCTAAACCAAAATTTTAAGCTAGCATCTACGTTTCAGCCTTTGGACTAATGTCTCCTGATTCATATAGTGTTGCAAAGGCATACATATACCAACAGAAGTCAAACTATTGGAGTTTAAGATCTGTAACGAAAACGATTCCCCTGCATAGCCAACATATTTTGTTGCCTACTAAATTGGTTGAAAGTATTGAATGAAGATTTGTTTAGGTTTCATGGTAGGATACGTCTTTGAATGTGTATCTACTTCATGTCGTGCATAGGCAGCCTGATGAACAAGGTGTTCCAACCATCCCTAGTGATCCTGTCTAGCGAAGTGATCCTTTCCCCATGTCTTGTATCATACGTCCATTTGTTATTATTCCAGGTTTGATTAGAAAGATGCTTATTGGTAGTGGAATGCCTTACTTAGACCATAATATCCCACCACTCGTAATAATATATCCACAATTGCTTAAATCTGATGTTAACAGTAACAACAATAGCAATGAAGTAGCACAGTTGAAAGAACTATCTCATATTCTTGACAACGTAGCCACAGGTTTAATTCAAACGTTGCTAAATCTGAGAAATTTCTATTTGTATATGAGATAAAGCCATAGCAAAAAAGTGTTAGATATGCAATCGGCAATCCACAGCTGATGTTTTAGCACGTAATGTGATACGACTCCCTCATCCTAAGTATTTTATATTTTTATCAATTAAGTTAGTTTCATTTTATTAACCACATACACTTCAAAAGTTATCTGAATTTTTTCATTTAGCAGAAAATCATATAAAACATACACTCACTTTACACAACCATTAGTAAAAGCACTAACGCTACCGGATTAACTAGCTAGAAAATTTTCACACGCAATAATGTCTAGTCAAATAACGCAACTTCCAGAAAATTCCATAAAATTTTCACGCGTGAAGATACTCTTACTAAACTTTTCACTCGCGAAGAATAATATCTCCTATATTTTCACGCGCGAAGATACTATTACTAAACTTTTCACACGCGAAGAAAAATATCCCCTATATTTTCACTCGCGAAGATGCTCTGACTAAACTCTTTTCACGCGCGAAGAAAAATATCTCATAAATTTTCACTCGCGAAGATGCTTTGACTAAAATTTTCACACGTGAAGATACTCTTAATAAATTTAATCTCTGCTATATTCTAATCTACGCAAACTATACTTTCACATGTGTCATATTTACAATTTGAACAATGATAATAACTTCAAATCCAAAATAATTCCAAATTCTACATTTAAATTTTATCAAAAAAAATAATTATAATAATAATAATAAAAATAAAAAATAATAAAAAATAAAAACAATTACTTGAAAATTTTGTGTTATCTGATTTGAACAACTCGTCTTCTTCATTAATCTCAGCTTGATTCCTTTTCTTTTTCACTCATATTGATCGAATTTTATGTTATTTAGGATCGATTGTATTTTTTTAGGATTTTAATGGTGAATGGTGGCTAACGGTGTGAGCGGTGGCGTTTGGTGGTGAAAAACGTGATGTTCCGCGGTGATGGTGATGAACACCAGAAGTTTGTGTGTGTGAATTAGACGGGAAGGATTTGACAGAGAGAAAAAATTGAAACTTTGGTGGTGTGTAACAAATGACGGGAGTTCAGTTAGACCCCTATAACTTTTGTTCAAAAGTTACAAAAATACCCTTCCATCTTTGTTTAGTGTATAATTAGTGCAAATGATAGATTAGATCTCAGCCATTAAATCCAAAAAAGGAGGGATAAATGGAGGGCTATGATCTCTTCTTCCGTTCTCATCAATTTTGATGTTCTCATATGAATGCTTCTCTACATATATATATATATATATATATATATATATATATATATATATATATAAATATATATATATATAAGGTTCCGTTCCATTGAGAAGGTTTTTATTTTGAGAAGATTGAGAAATCTTCGTTTGAGTGATTTGATTTATGTTTTTTATTTGATTCACAAGTAAATATCATTTTATGGTGAATTGAATCTATAAATCACAAATTTGATTCACAAATCATTGTTAAAATCGAGTTATGATGATGATTCATTAAATTTGTACAGATGATTCAGTATTCTACATATATCGCAAAATTGAGAGATTTTTAACGTTGATTCAATTTTTTTTTACACATTTTGAATTTTAATCACATTAAAATGAGTTTTACGCTTGAAAAACATGAATCAAAGCTAAAAATCTATCGTTTTTGAAAACCTTCTCAATCTTCTTAAAATAAAAAGCTTCTCAATCTATCCGATTATATATATATATATATATACGTATATATATATATATATATATATATATACGTATATATATATATATAGGTTGGATCAAATAAAAAGTTGTTTAGAGTAAAAAGGATAAAAAGGGTTACAAGTGTAAATTAAGTCATTTGATAAGTAATGGTATTTTAGACATTTAACCACTAATCTTTTTAACTCCTCATTTAAGTCTTTTAAATAAACCATTAAAGTTTCAATTTAATTAGTTAATTCACGTCACTTGTTTCTTGCCATAAAGATGAAATGGCTCGCTCATTGAGAATATTTATAGCTTCTTAAGATGTTCTTTAAGCTTATGTTGTTGAAACTCAAAAAATGTTGTTTTGTTTCTAATTCCTTCATTGTAATTATGTTATATTGTAGTTTTGTTTTGTTCCAAAGTTTCAACTTGTGTAATTCAAGTCATTTATTCTTCAATTTTAGTTATTTTATTTTTAAGCTTGGTGATGTTAATGCGTCACATAATCTAGGAATTTTTGTTGTGTGTCAGTTAGCTTTTAACCTTTTTATAATTGTGTCAAAAAAATATGTTGTTATTAAAAATAAGTCTCAAAATTTAGTGTGTCATTAAAATTGAGTCACAAAAACTTAGTGTGTTACTAAAAATGTATTATGAATTTAAGTGCGTCAAAAACTTAATTTGTTGCAAAAAAATTATCGGAAAAATTAGTGTGTCACTACAAACATATCAAAAAAATTAATATCATTATATATGTGTCAAGAAAATTTTTGTGACAAACATAGTGTGCCACTAAGATTTTAGTTTGTCATTATAAATATAAAGATGTGTGTGTCAAATTGTATACGGATGTGTCACTCTAATAAAAAAATGTGTTAATATGTCTAAGGATATGTATCGTGTGTGTCAATATGTATAAGGATGTGTCTCTCTATTAAAACGATGTGCAAATATGCTCAAAAAATGTGTATCAAGTGTGTCAATATGTATAAGGATGTGTCACTCTATTAAAACATTGTATCAATATGTTTAAAGATGCGTATCAAATGTGTCAATATTTATAAGTATGTGTCACTTTATTAAAATAGTGTGCCAATATTTATAAGTGTCTATCAAGTGTGTCGCTAAACAACATTTTGAATGTTGTTCAAAAAAATAAACAACATTTTGAATAAAAAATAAAAAATATTACGTTTCCTGAATAAACATATCGAACACTACTTCTCTTCCTATTGGTAATCATTGTTTTAATAATAATAAAAATTACTTTTTTATGTGGCATCACCAATTTGAATTCAAAATTTGTTCCACAATTAATTGGTAGCTATGAAAACCGCTAATGTGAGTATTAATTGGACGTGTTGAAATGACCTTGGTACCATTATGGATAAATGCAATGACACACCTAGTCTCTTTAAAAGTAATATATTTACATTTTTTACCCAAAATGATCTCATACACAAATCAAGTTTTAAATGATACAATCGAACGGTTTATATTCCTTCTTATACTTTTTATCCTAACTCACTTTTTACACTAACCACACTATATATATATATATATATATACATATATATATATATATATATATACATATATATATATACTAGTCAAAACCGTCCGATGGACCGGGTATGACTTATGGTTTTTATTTTTTGGATTTAGTAGAACAAATATATATACTAAAAATTAATTAAAAGTTAAATGAAAAGGTTAAGATCTATAATTGATGTTATTATAATCCATAAAACTAAGTTGTAAGTATTTTGATTTTTGGTTTTTATTTTTAGGATTTAGTTGAACAAATATATACTAAAAAGTAATTAAAAGTTAAATGAAATGGTTAAGAACTATAATTGATGTTACCATAATCCATAAAACGGCTAAAAGCATGTAAGTACTTTTATTTGTGGTTTATATTTGTAGGATTTAGTAAAACAAATATATGCTTAAAAGTTATTAAAAGTTAAATTAAACGGTTAATAACTATAATTGATGTTACCATAATCTATAAAACGGCTAAAATGATGTAACTACTTTCTAACATTTTGTTCTAAACAATATTAATCATGAACATCTTTTTACATTTGATAATATTATTAGAACAAATATATACTAAAAAGTATATTATGAAACGGTTAAGATCTATAATTGATGTTACCATAATCCATAACACGGCTAAAAGCAGGTAAGTATTTCGATTTTTGGTTTTTAATTTTAGGATTTAATTGAACAAATATATACTAAAAAGTAATTAAAAGTTAAATGAAATGGTTAAGAACTATAATTGATGTTACCATAATCCATAAAATGCCTAAAAGCATGTAAGTACTATTAATTAAAAAGGGTTATGATAAAAAATCAAGTCTGAATATAATAAGTGAATATATTGGTGTCATGCTCTTGTTGGTGTATCTTTCTTCTCAATTGAGACTCTAGAAAAGAACTGAAGCTGCAAGAAGCAAACCATCAACCAAAAAAAGTAATTTTGGAGCAGCCAATAAGGTTAAAATGATACATAGTAATACTTTAGTTCATGTTTCACACACTCCTTAATTTAAATCGGTATATTATTTTAAGAAAATATGAAAAGTCAAACCGAAGTATCAATTTAAATAAATAATTCATTGAATAAAAGTAACAAATGTATTCGTATGTGTTGTAGATAAAAGATATATCCAAAAAAAACATGCGAAGTACTAACTCAGAAACTACATTGTTTGTAATGTTTGTGTAACCGTCTTTATCACAACAAAGAACTTTTAGTCATTTATTGCTCGACAATTGAATGACCAACGCGGGAGCATCATTAACACCGTCTCATGTCATTGCTATGACTTCACCCTTCTCCTTAAGCATCCTCACTATCCAATGATAAATGCCTGCGACACTTTGAATACATAAGGCCCTCTTCCGTTATTGATGGACTCATTAACATCAACACCAAGCGATGACATACTAAACATTTGGTTGTATGCTCTAACATTTTCCATAAAGTGGCGATCACTGAACAATGTTATTATATACTGCAGATATTGTCGCTGCCTGCTCAAGACCACACGACCTCCTAAACAACAGTGGTGATACTTCGGTCTTGCATATTTATGCCCACACTCTATCCGTTCTTCGTTCCAAGACAACACGTTGCAGTGCTTGCAAATGTGAATTCACCTCCCTAGCCTTTAGTATGTCAATGGTGGCCCTGAATCATAGATAAAGGATTAGGAGAAAGTGAAAGAAAAAAAAGGAGGGAATGAATATAAAATAGAACTTAGACAACAGGTGAAAATACTATAAGTTCATATTACCTAAACCCAAAGAGCTTGTATGGGACGTCCGTCTGTGAAGTGAAACGATTGTTCGCCTTCGCATTTCGAGCACCTATTGGAAAAAAGACATTCAAGTAAGCAACGTAAATTCCACAGCAAGCGTATATAGAAAATTACAAATTGTATATGCATCTGTGATGCGGCTACCTCAAAGTAAAATTGGACGTAAACAAAATGAATATAGAATAGAAATATAATACAAGCGTTGCTAATATTGTAATTTTATATTACCAAAAATCTCTAGGAACTTGTAGACGCGACGTTTAATTGTGTCGCGACTTGATTCTCAAATCGCCTGTTTGAAGCGCTTATCGGAAAAACAATTTCTAAATTAGCAATGTTAATTAATTGATGCAAGCGTACAAACGAAATAAGAAATTGCAAACACATCAGTAATTCCAAATACAACTGTACGTAGGTTTACCTTGACTCTGAACCTTGGGACGTTTAGTATTTCTGTCAAAGCTGCTACTGTGTAAAATGTTGTAAGCAATGCCCAGAAAGCATAATAGCTAATTGTAAACGACGATCTTAATTTTAACCATGAAATATAGTAATCTGATTATATCGCTATAACAAATAAGAAATAATAATGAATTCTATTCAAAATCTAAACAACCATCATTCATAGTATAAGGGAGCGTATGCATAATGTCTCTTGGTAGATACCTTGTAAACTGGACCAAACATGCTTTTTCCCAGCTTGTTGTCGGCCGAAAAGTTTTTGATGGTCTTACAAATCATAGAGAGTCACTTTTTTTAAACTAAAATAGTAAACATTTGAAAGTCATTAAATTTATCAAGTTGCTGGTCAATAAAACCTTAAATGTGGTTGAATAAAATAAAGAGAAAGAGTAGGAGCCACAAATTTTTGTTTATAATGTCAAAAAAACATAATTTGAACTTGAGGTCAGTATTATTCAAATTCTTGTAAGCAATTCACTTCGAATTATGTTCCATCTCTGGTGGCTAATGTGCCAAAACTTGCTAAATATGAAACGGGTCAAATAAGCCAAATGTTAACCTTCTACTTAAAAATGGGTTGATTTCAGTTAGATTTTATCCCAAACGGGTAAAGTTAAAAAAGTAAGTGAAATGGATTAAAAGGGTGGGATTAAGTACGCCAACCTCCTGAAAAGAGAGGCTTTACCGTTTGAGTCGGTGGCAGTGGGTTCAAACCCGTGGATTAGTTGGCAAAAGTTCGGAAACTATGGTTAAAAAATAAGTTATAACTATTAAATATAGCAGCGACCATGTTGACCCGTACTAAAGACGACTTTGCTTGTTCCACCCCATATCAACCCATTACCCAACACAACCAACCTGCCCATTTGTTACACGAGAACCTGACTACAACATTTTTTGATTTTATGTCAACACAAACAACTAAGATCAAAGGAGGGAAGAGGAAGCAAAATACTTACCATTCTAGAAGTTGTTTGCATAGTATTCTTTGTCATCTACATACTCCCTCAACTCAAG
Organism: Chrysanthemum makinoi; assembly: GCA_910596185.1. Classification (NCBI taxonomy): domain Eukaryota; kingdom Viridiplantae; phylum Streptophyta; class Magnoliopsida; order Asterales; family Asteraceae; genus Chrysanthemum; species Chrysanthemum makinoi. The sequence goes on along the minus strand of OU343221.1, from coordinate 226,777,588 downwards.
TGCACAACACACAGCCAAATATAATCCATAACTTCAGCTCATTCAATCATTGCCACATTGCATCATAAAAGTGATCATCTATTATTGTGTTTTCAAGTTTCAAATATTCACATTTAATAATCAATCTCATAAAAACTTTTGGTTCATGTGTTGCTGATTTAAAAACTTTATAAAAAATCTGCTAAACTTGCAGTTTATGATTATGAACATTGTTTTTACATATAAAAAAACATCTTACCAACTTGCTAAATAAAAATCCTTATCGCTGCACATTGAATGGTGGTTCATTGCTAAACACGTTCGATTCACGTATTAGACCTGTAAAGTATACAGTCATAAGGCGTTTATCTTTTGCCCCAAGCTATTCTTATGTGTACAAACTTTGGAACTTGCTGCAATATACTCCCCATTAGCCGTAAAATAAATTTATGTTCTGTAAGAACACATCCGGTTAATAGGTAACAAAATACCACAAAGCAAAAGGATAAGATTGTACATACCACAACCTTCGAATTGTGCGAAAATTGAAAAGAAGCTCAACTTCAAATTCAACGCATCCACCTTCACTAGATAGTAATCGGCTCCCACTATACACTGCTATGCCTGTTAAGAGGAAACCATAACTTGAGTGTTTGATATAGCTTGTAGGGTACTTTTTGACTATGCTTCATTACATATTCGGACAAATTTATATGCTTCTTATAGTTTGCATTTTGCTATAAAAACTCATGATTCAGTATTTTTAGTCTATGGACATTTTTTTCGTAACTTTTAAGTGAGCACACAAAAAAGACCACGACACCAAAAAATAATAACTGATTTAATTCAAAAAGTAATGAAAGTTGATTGGTAAATGAGGAAAAAACCTTCATTTCTGATCAGTAAATGCGTTGAGAGTTAACCTGCACAATTAAAGAGACAACTCACTATCTACAAAGTATACTATTAATATCAATATAAATTCCATGATAATTACACATATCTGTTTAATTATGCAATTTTAAACAACAACCCCGCCCGGACATAGCAAAGGCATGTGAAGGCCCCGAGAATATTAATTCTGCAATTTTAAAAGTTCACATTTGGTCTCAATGCCTTATTGTTGGTTTTTAATTATTTTCTAAGGCAAGTGAGCAGAAATGTTTAAAGGCCCTAAGAATGTTCATCATGCAATTTTAAAGGCATGTGACTGGAAAAATTATTGTGTTATTGCACAGTAAAGAACTTTCACATTCGGTTTCAATGCCCCGTTACTGGGTTTATATTATTTCTGAAATTCCTATTTATCCTGATATTGTTCTTACCATAATATTTGTATCCAGTGGCGGAGCTTGATCGTCTTGATTGGGGGGGCCAAAAAATTTCACGAAAAAACATATGACATTCTAATATAAAAGACTATCCTTGTCGTCATATGTATAGATAACAAAGATAAGAAATAAAAAATTAAAACAATTAAACTATCATAAGTTCATATCTAATTACCCAAGATTATCAATTGACAACCAATTTCTTGAACTCTTAAAAGCAAAAGACATCCATGTCTACAAAACTTATTGTGACAAACTATCTTCTAGGGAAGAAAAGAAAAAGAAAAAAAAAACTATCTTCTAGGGAAGAAAAAAAACAAATACGAAGAGTAAGTTAACAATTTACATATTTACAAGTTCTTTTATATTTAAAAGTGGACCTGTTATCACCCACGTCTCATTAAGAATGAGTCATTAGCCAAGTCTGTTACCACATTTTCAGCAGCCACAACCATAAATATGAGCTGAAATCCATGCATCCATAAAAATTGCTAATTTTGACCAAAATTTTAGGGGGGATTACCCCTTCCTGCCCCTTATATCCTTCGCCAGTGTTTGTATCTTAGATTAAACAGAAATTCCCAGAAAGCCACGTACACACAATTTCAAATGTGAGCCAAAGCTACTTATAGAAGACATACTTGTAAATTATATTATTATAACAGATAAGTAAAATTACGTCTTCGAGGTTATAGATGACATGTTGGGATATAATCTTACTATGATGAATGAAACACAGGTAATAATATGAATATAACTTTGTTTGATACTTGCAGATTTTCGTTCATACAATCTTACAATACATCGACCCTATATATAGTTTTCTACTAACCGATTTGTGAAGCGACATATTGCTTCAACCGTTTCTATAACCGCTATTCGGTTTTCAACTTACAAACTAACATGTTCGGCCCTTAGGCTTTGCGTTTATTACATACTTGATACTAATACATACTATACTTTCTAATTTGACCCATTTAACCCAAAGGTTTAGGTTAACTATCAACACTCCCCCTTAAACTAAACTTTGGTTTAAGGCAGGTCTTCAACTTGCTTTTATCTTGCTCTTCACAGCAGCGTTGGTTCATCGTCGCTTTGATAAATGAGATGTGCTTCTTGCTTCTTGTCTTTATCCTTCCATTTGGTGCATTCGTATGCAAAGTGACCAAGTTCACCACATTCATAGCATCTCATTTCTTTCTTGCTTTGTTCTTGACTTGTACCTCTTCCACGTCCTTTTTCTTCTTTACTAAAGTTTCTTCCTCGTCCTCTACCACGACCTTGATTACTTGAACTTGCCATTAGAAGTTTGTTATGATAATCTTCTTGCGGTTCATCTTGACTCTTGAGGCGTTCTTCATAAGCAGTTAGTCTTCCAACAGCTTCTTTAAACGTCATTTTGTCAATTTCTGAATATTGCTCGATGGATGCCACAATTGGTAGAAACTTCTTTGGAACGGAGTTCAACAACTTTCCTACTAATACTTTGTCTTTAAGATTTGAACCAAGACTTTTACACTTGCCTCTTATGCTTCCCAATTTTCCGCAAAGTCATTGGTTTCATCGGTCTTCATTTTTAAGGTCTCTAATTCGCTTCTCAAAGTTTGAAGGCGTGCTCTACACTTCGGTGCGCTCCAATATAACGTACTTTAATTGATTCCCATACTTCCTTCGCAGTCTCGTACTGTGCAACTTGCATTAGAACATCTTCGGCAATGTTGTAGGATCATTGCTTTTGATGTATGCATCTTTCTTTCATCTACTTTTTCTGCATCTTCAAGCGTTTCCCAAAGACCATATGCCTTCAATATTGTCTGCATCATAATTGCCCATGTTGTGTAGTTTGTTTCAGTAAGTTTCGGACATTGAAGTGCTATGTTTTGGTCACGAGTTGGTGTAGATGTTTCTCCTTTAGTCATGTTGCTTTCTGACTTGCGTTCTTTCTTGCTTACTATCTTACTTTGAAACAAAAGTTTCTCTTACTGGTGAAACGCTGAGGTTTCTCTTACTGGGTGAAACGCTAAGGTTTCTCTTACTGGGTGAAACACTATGGTTTCTCTTACTGGGTGAAACACTATGGTTTCTCTTACTGGGTGAAACGCTAAGGTTTCTCTTACTGGGTGAAACACTATGGTTTCTCTTACTTTCTTACTTAAAAAACGCTAAACGTTTTCTTTACTTACTTACTTTGGAAACACTAGAGTTTTCTTAAAAAACGATAGGTTTCTTCTTACTTCTTACTATGTGAACCACAATGGTTCGGTTTCTTACTTCTTACTAGTTTTGTATTTTTCTAATTTGAAATAACTTATTTTGTCTCCTAAATTGAAAATATACAAAACTTAATCTTACTTTCTTACTTTCTTACTTTCTAACACAACCAATTTAAAATACACCTTTCTTTATCAATATTGACTTCCTTATTTTATCACTAAATTCCTTTAAACTTTATATAAAAGATGAAATATAAAAGTTAAAGTAAGAAAGACTTAGTCAAATATGTGTGTACTGTTGGTGTCCCCTGATGGCAGTCAAAAAGGCACGACCCCTTTTTTCTCTTGCTAAGAACCAATTACTCCTCCTATCTTCTTTCTTCTTTCTTCACAAAAACACCAATCTCCTTCCTTTCTGGTTCTTATCGACACCCAAGAAACACAAAAAAAAATTACCAACACAATCTCCTTCTTCTTTCGATTAAAACTATCCAAATCGGTGGTTTGGTGGTTCCCGTTCTCAAATTTTCTCCGGCGATGGCGGTGTTTCTGAAATCAACGGTTACAAGTTTTGTAACAGGAATCGTTGGTTTCTTCTTGCTGTTGATTCTTGCTTTTCAATCGATCGCTACTCGCATACGTTCTTCCCTGGATCGATCTTGCTCTGATGCCAATTGTTGGGATATAATCTTACTATGATGAATGAAACACAGGTAATAATATGAATATAACTTTGTTTGATACTTGCAGATTTTCGTTCATACAATCTTACAATACATCGACCCTATATATATAGTTTTCTAACGACATTTGTGAAGACATATTGCTTCAACCGTTTCTATAACCGCTATTCGGTTTTCAACTTACAAACTAACATGTTCGGCCCTTAGGCTTTGCGTTTATTACATACTTGATACTAATACATACTATACTTTCTAATTTGACCCATTTAACCCAAAGGTTTTCAACTTATAGAAGACATACTTGTAAATTATATTATTATAACAGATAAGTAAAATTACGTCTTCGAGGTTATAGATGACATACCTGTAATTTATTAATTCTTCAGAGTTCAGAATGTCTCTTCTCTTTCAACTACTCATAGACGAAAATGTTTTCGACATTTCTTATGATTCCAGACCCATGATTCCGGACCCAAAATTACAACATGGAATAAGAAGAGTCAAGCTACCAATGCCAACTTTGTGCACACATGCCAGAAACCGAAAATCAATAATTTTTCTCATGATAATGCACATGACCATTTTGTTTCATGTACTTCTAATCATCTGCATTAATTTACACCATGTAAATCAGTATACCATGCTCTACAGCTGCTAGTTATATGCAAAGAATAAATCAAAAAACCAAGAGTCTGTCAACTATGCATCATGAGTTCATGACTTATGTGGTTGAATACCATTAATTGGATGAGCATCTATATATTACAATATATAGATCATGTATGTTAAGTATTAGTATGTCTTATATTTGTTTCACACTAAAGAAGATGAACATAACTAATACTCAGATATTTAGATTCAGAACACACACACACATGAATAATAGACAGACAGTCAAAATCAGCATAAAATATGAAAAGAACACAAACCATCATATGGAGTATGGGGGCACGACACACACATTCCTTGATATCGCTGGCAATTTACCTCTATAATAGAAATGGTGACATTTACAAAGTTATCAAAAGAAAATTATGAGCCAAATGATAACAAACCTGGCAGTAGAGCCTATAACTTTCATGGTTCGGAAATCAAGATCTACAGCCTGTCAAAATTAATGATGTGAGTGAAAAAATTAAACAAACCCACGCACAAAATCATATACAAAAAATTCCAAGGCTGACTAATCGTATCCAATTTATAATGGTCCAGAGGCTTCAAATTAATGCCTCTCAAGATAGAATAGAGGTGTTTGCAAACGAAGTAGAGCAAATGCTGCAAGATATGTGATCCAAATTGCATATTAAGGAAAAATTTAGTAGATATGTTATCAAAGTTGGTTCTATTTAAAAATCACAACCGAAACTCTCTGGCCGGACTTCCTTTCGTTTAAAAGAGTATTGAGGCCTAATTTGTATATCATACAAACAGAAACACATAAATATCTAGCACATACCATCAAGCTCAGCAGTGTAAATTAGCTTTGGCACTTAAAAGTAACTCACTTTAATTCCTTTGCTTTCCAAGCTTTTAAATAGCAATCAGTAAGATATTCTCCACACAGAGACAGCCTATTGCCAGAATAGAACACGTAAATTAGAACCCCATCACCAGCATACAATAGCATTTAGCAAGTGGAAATGCTTTCACAATAATAATGGTAATACAAAATGATCACATGGTAAAATAAAATCTGACAATAGAGTGTCACAAGATACAATACCCCCATTAATGAAGTTCCAAGATAGAATAAACCAACATATGTTGAACGTCCTCATGTTACAAGTAATTAATCTTGTTTTCTCGAAAAGTGCATCCATAACAAACGTGACATCAGTTACCAGCTGGGTATTGTATTTTTTACTCATATTACCCGTATGCTTGTTATAAAAGTAGAACTTACCTTCTTTAAAGTTTAGTTAACTAAAGCCATTAGTCAAATGAAAGAATACTTACATGACTTTGATGAGAGCATATGGCTTGTAAAGATCTGCTATCCGAAGCATGATTTGAATCTTTCGATCAGCTTCGAGATACCATGCATTAAAAGCCCCAAAAAGTATTATGTTTGCATATTTAACTCCCTTCAAAAGAACAGCAAAACTGTTATTAAAAAGTGATATATAAACTTTCCTATGTTCAATATTTGTTAACACATTAGATCTTATTAGAGATGATCAATGATGAGAATACCTTTAAGGGAATTATATAACGGACTGCCATATATCTCTTAAAGCTAGACATGGAATCAAAAAACAAAGCGTTGGTTGGTGGTATAATGGGGTTTCCCTGTCGGTTTCTTAATGGTTTATTAGCAAAGTAATCAAAGATGTAGTTCACGAAGCAAGAAATTTTCAATGGGTTTGACGTGGATGATCCGACATGATAAATGATCTTTGAGTAAGGTTTCTTTGTATGAGCAACCATCCCTACAATCATAGCATTAATCACCATATCTGCTGGGATCTGCATGTTTTACAAAATTGTCTCTGTCCCGTCATGATTCCCTTTTTATAATTCGTAAGTTTATAGAAAGAGATAACAAACAACATGTTATCTCAGTTGTTGGTCATTTAAGTCCATGCAACTGACCTCATAATAGTGTACATGTATAACATTTTTGAGGTATATATTAGTCATATAGATTATGAGGTAAATTACCACGTCAAGTACTTTGCTAAGTTCTGCAAGGAAGCAAGATACCTTCCCTCTACCATATGTAGCAATGATGCCATCAATAGTTCTGGAAAATTAGTTTAATTAGGTTCATGATATTATTAAGAATAATATAGTGTAATGGTTAGCTAAACCATTACACTAATTTTGCTGTGTACTGTAAATAGAATGTAATTTGATTTACTTGACGCCTTCAATCCATCCAGAAACGGTTTTTATAAGTACTGGTGATACAGATAGGGCGTACTAAGACCAGTGACACATCTTGTCTTAATCCGTCGAACAATAGCATCTCCCCCATTGCCTTGGTGAAAACATAAGTATTTGGCTATCCATGCAACTTTGCCCTTCAAACAGTAAACATGAAAAATTATTACAATGCATGATTTCACAGTAAGAATGGTAATACAAAATGATCACATGGTAAAAGAAAATCTGACAAAAAATACAAGTACAGCCAGAGACCATTCGAGGACAACAAAGTGTCACAAGATACAATACCCCCATTGATGAAGTTCCAAGATAGAATAAACCAACATATGTTGAACGACCTCATGTTAAAAGTAATTAATCTTGTTTACTCGAAAAGTGCATCCATAACAAACGTGACATCAGTTACCTGATTATCATAGAAAATAATATGTATACCTTTGATTTGATAATCGTCTGCAATATACTCCATAAGTTACACATCTTAAAGATATAATTCATCAGGACATTGCCAAGACGAATGAATAGCATCAGATTAGGGTTTCGTATGTTGAGATTCAAAAGTATATCGTTCATAGTGGCATGGTTCTCATTGGCTTATATTCTATAGAAAGTTAAATCACTATCTAAGTAAGAAAAAGCTAGGTATTTCCACAAGTCACTCTCACATATTTTATAGTAATTATGCTTTTTTGCATTGTCACAAACATACAATCATGTCGAAGAAAGTTAAGAAAATTAAGATCTTGATTAAAATACTTTGTTCTTACCAGGCCAGGAAGGAGAAACAAAGGACCACCATAATCAACAGGCCAACTTCCGTCCTCGCCTTGAAGTGTTGAGTAAAATCTCAATGCTTTCTTTAACGATGCCTTTACCACAACTTCATCGACATCTTTTGCTTCTTGGACTTGTGATTTTTTCATTTCAACTTTGTTCTCGCTTGCAAACTAAATTTTATCTTGTTAACCGAGAACTCAAAAACATATATAATTACGATAATTCAATAATTTATTAGAGAAATGTTACACGGAATCTCATTAATAGATCAGAACTATGCTTCACATGCAACTTATTTTTGGAAAATTCTTTTTGCATCAACTCGATTTGAAATCGTTCTTGGTGTCCCATAGGGATCAAATTCCCAAAATTGTCTACCAATATGATTATTTATGCTTCGAACACTTGGATCATCATCGCCTTTCGAAGTATATTGAATCACCCAATTTCAATAATGATATGTATCATACGTTACTTCTTTTTCGCATACGCCATTAGTTAAAGCTCGTACGTAGTGATGCGCGCCGCATCATCACAAAACTAAAGACACGGTCAAATAGAATTTCTATCTGAAAATAGCTATGTAATCAACCTGTTGAGTCATTGCTTGAACTGACATAACACGAAGAGGTCCAAATTGCAAATAACCACGAAGGTATAAAGCATTGATCAACTTTTGTGATATTTACAGATTTATAAAATATAAACGAAGTTAAAAAACTCAGATGCAAGTTACTTCATTATATTCCAATATAGAATCACCATCTCTATTGACCTACAAAAACTTCAAATAAACCCTAAAATTAATTATAATCAACTAACTAACCTTTACCGAGTATCTGCTGGTGAATAATAGCACAAGCAATAACAATGATGACGATATATTTAATTTAATAAACCCTAAAATATACACACATGCATGCATGCATAATCGCATACGTTTGTGCATAGGAAAAAAAACTCACATTTTTTTTGAATTCTTAAGAATAGAGAATGGTGTGTGAATGTGATTGTGGCTGATGATGGCGGCTTATTGTTATTGAATGATTTTGGGTTTTCGTTATTTTTATAAGGTAATATGTTTATATATAAAAACCCTAATACATTAATTTTTTGTGACCTTTGACAACCTTATAGATTCAGGTAATATTAATTATTACTCTCTCCTTTTAGCACAAAAATTGACATACTCTATTGGTTGAAGGGCTTGTGTGTGGACGAAAAGATCCGGGTTCGAATCCTATAATGGCCTACTTTTTAAAAAATTTAATTTATTCGAATTTTAGTTGATTAAATGTGCTTATGATGAGGTGGCTTTAATTTGGATGACATGGAAATATGACTTGGCATTATGAGATGCTAAGTGGCATTTTACGTGGCATGCTTCCTCTTATATATAATGTATAGATATTACTTATAATGGAGGGATGACCCTCTCTCCTAAATTTTTTTAAGATGTCATTAATGTGTTTTTTAAACATTACAAATTTTAATGCATAATGTACACAATAAATAGCTTTTACTAATTTATCTTTCACAACATTTTAATGCTTTATTTATTATTTCTTTTTGAATTAGTCTAGTTTTAATTCAAAAATGCACATATAAATAAATATGATTTTAAAATGCATGCAAAACTACAAAGTTCCAAAACTATTATTATATCGTAAGAGTGTTTCGAGAACCAATATAAATAAATTTTGAATTATTTTAAATAAAATTAACCACAAAAGTACAAAACGGTTTTTTGTAAAAGTCGAGACAATTTTTTTAAGACAAATGATGCAAATGTGCAAAGTGCTAAGTGCTAATTCAATGATTAATATATTAGTATATTAATTATTATAATTTTCTTGTATGACTCTAAATGATTGCTTAAACATGTAAGTTTTCTTTACATTATAAGCATTTTTTTATTTATATCCTCTATTTATGTGGGACAAGTGTTATAAACAATATTAATGAGTCAAACATTTTTTCATAAATATATACTTTACAAGATGTATACATTATAAATACTTTTTTATTTATATCTTTTATCTATATGAGACAAATGTAATAAATAATATTAATGATTCAAACATATTCAAAAACATGTATATATTTCATAAAAAAATGTTTCTAATTACTTGTGACTACGGACCACTATCAACTGATTTGACCATAACCCCATAACATTATTGACTACCTCAACTCAAAATCACGCCACTTTTAATTGTTTTTATATGAATTAGTTTGATATTGTCCATCACTTTTTTTAAAGTTACTTAAACTCATTATGTTTTCGCTATTGGTAAAGTTATTGTAAGAGAAAACATAAAATTGAAAACATTTTTGCCGAAAATTTTATTACTTGATATCCGTCATGCAGCCTTGGTACTAACTATAATATTCTAAAGAGTTGAAATATGCGACATGAAACTTTTGGCATCCGCAAATTTATCGTCACATAAAATGTTTCAGATTATAAAGCATGGTTTATTGAAATTTTTTATTTCAGGGTATCCTCCATGCAGCGTCACCATCTCTTATATGTATATATATATATATATATAATCTAGATCAAATAAGATCAAACTTAAAGTTGTTAAAATGAGATCAATCTAAAATTTGACAAGTGACACTCTTCTTACAACAAAAATAATTTTTTTATTAGCTACAACTAAAAATGTTAAAGTTTTGATAGATTTCTTTTTAAAGTTTACGAAACCTAGGTGATACACTTTGATTAGAAGTGTAATGTGTATCGAGTTTTGTATGTGTCATTTTGGAATATTTATCAGTGTAATGTGTATCAAGTGTATCACTAATTCAAACTCATGTATCATTTGGTTATTAGTTTCTAAAATGTTAATTTGTATTAAAATATTATATTTTTGTGTATTATTGCTAAAAATGTTATTTATAAATGTTTTAGTGGTTTTTTAGACTTGATCTTATTTTTACAACTTTAAGTATGATCTCATTAACCCTCCTATATATATATATATATATATATATATATATATATATATATATATATATATATATATATATATATATATATATATATATATATATATATATATATATAAATGGCAATTGGGTCGGGTTGGGTTGGTGGGTTCGGGGTGTCAGGGGTTGGCGGTCGAAAAAATCCCCCAAACGGCCCATTTATCATCAGTTGACTATGTCAACCTAACTTGTTTAGACATAACCCGAACCTAACCCATTTAACCCGTATATATACTTGGGTTGGCGGGTGGTTACACGGGTTGAATATGTTAAACGGGTTGAATCGGTTCAGCGGGTTTCGAGTTGACCCATTTAACCCTTTTTGTACACAAAAGTTGGCACATTACACAAGTTAAACAGGTTAAACATGTTGTTGGGTTGACCTGTTTAACATTTTAACCGCATAATAAAATATAAATAATTTTGAGTTTATGAAAAATCTTAACGGGTTGGCGGGTCAACCCGCTTATTTTATTCTCAACCGAACACGACCTATTTAATAAACGGGTTGGATAGGTCGACCCAAACTGACCAAATCTATTTAGCACAACGAACCTGTTAATTTTCGGTGCCGGTTCGGTCGGGTTCGTGTCAGTCAAAATTGCCACCCCTATATATATATATATATATATATAATCTGGATGGATTGAGAAGAGTTTTAGATTGAGAAGATTGAGAAACAATCTTGACCATTCATCTAATTAAGCTAATAAAAAGGCATGATAGGCATTTACAATATCACATTTCATTGTCATTAACACTACATTAATGCATACTTATTATTTTTCCTCATCTAGAAACGTAAATTATGATTCAAAACACTAACAATTCATTATTGATTCGACTATTTTTTAAAACAAAACACTAACAAATTCATTATTGATTCAATAATTCAATTATGATTCACAAACCCGAAAAAATTATGTACGATTCACATTTTAACAATGATTCAAAATGAAGTTATTAGTTTTTCTAAGATTCACAATTTATAAAGCTACTATGTTTTTATGATTCAAAACACGAAAATTGCGCGTAATAAACTTGAATCATATATTTAAAAAAAAAAAATCTTTAATTGTGGATTTAGGATATACAAACTTCATCTTTAATCTACATAATATGTTTAAATTTTCATTAGAAATAAAATTATAAAATGAATGATTCATAAAACAAGAAGCCATAAAATTATACGAATTTCATTTTCATTCGTAAGGAATAAAATTATAAAATGAATGATTTACAAAACAAGCATATATGAATATCAAGAATGAACAAACACGTATGGGAAAATTATCATGTATTCAAACTTGAAATTAAAGAAGCCATAATTGTAGGAGTCATTAATGTTTCGATTAACTCATTAAAGATTCAATTACTATTTTACCCTTTTTATCTGATATAATGACTTGTATAATGCATTAAAACTAATTGATGTATATGGTCCAAATTTCTTCTCAACTTTCTCAATCTAAAATCCTTCTCAATGGAACCAAAGCCTATATATATATATATATATATATATATATATATATATAGAGTATGGTTATTGTGAAAAGTCACTAATGGTAAAAAGTATAGGAAGGAATTCTAGCCATAGGATTATGAGATTAAATTGGTGTATTAATGATATTAAATTGAGATATTAATGACACATTTGACACATAACTCTATATGTTGGCACACTTACACAAACTTATTGTAATTGACACATAATTGACGTATTATTGACACACACATGATTTTTTAGCTAAATATATTGACACACTTGCACATACGTTCTTCTAATTGACACACAATTGTCACATTTTCAATACGATATTAGTGACACATACACTTTTTATCCTTTTTATCTTAAAAACTTTTTATTTGATCCAAAGCCTATATATATATATATATATATAAATATATATATATATAAGGAAAAATGGTCAAAGTGGAAAAAGTGAAAAATGTTGAAAGTTGAATGTTGAAAACATGGTCAATGAAGAGAGAAATAAATAATATAATTAATGCTCTTATTAAAACACCCCATTACTTTAAAGTACAATAATTTATTCACATTGTACACCCAATTAAAAGCACATCTACCAAATTAAAACAACCAATTGAAACCGATACCGGGTTGACCCGTTGAAACCGATATCGGGTTGACCTGTTGAAACCGATACCGGGTTGACCGGGACGCTTCAAACCCTGGTGACCCGGTTTAATTTGACATTTTTTCGACCCAACCTATCGGTTTGACTCGGTTTAAATCGACCTGTTTTTTATCGGGACGGTTCAACCAGGTTGAACCACGGTGAAATCGGGTTTCAAATTTGACAAAATTATATGAGAAATGATGAAGTAGTTGTGGAACCCATGACAATTTTTTTAAATGAGGAAAAGTAATTGTAGTTTTGGTTTATTTTGTTTTGACACATGTAATTTGTCATTTGTATAATGTTATTTTAAAAAATGTTGCTCTCGCACCATTTAAGGGACTAGCATATATGAATCGTCGTTTAAAAGTTAACATATATTGTATAGCCTCTGTCAGTGTATATAATAATGTTATGTAAGTTTATTAAAATCACAAAAATAAATAGTATTGTTATCTTTAGCGATAATTATTTGTACTTCAAACAAATAGTTTTGAACAATGCATAAATATCTATACAAATTGATAGTACAAAATAATCTTATATTGTGATATCCATTTGCAATTCTGATTTAAAAGCCACACACCAAATGATAAACGTTACACATGTAAAAAAAATAGTTATCACTGCCTAAATTAATGACAAAACAAGAAAAAGCGGTCACACATGTTGGCTATACCTCTAAACTACAATATAATATTAAACTACACATATCTTTATTTGCTTTTGTAATCTTGAATCTATTATTAAAAATCTTAATAACTTAAAACAATCCTATTAGAAAATATACTCACACACTAGATCGACTACATAATTTTTAAAAAACTATATATTTATCTTTCTTTATCCACCACGCAGAATTGTAGTTATTAAAACGATTCTCTAATGCTACAAATACAGTTGTTGAAAGCTTATGGGTCATCGAACTTTCAGAAAACTATACATCATTGCCGCTGGTAGCGGTCTTCGTCTAGTGTATATATATATATATATATATATATATATATATATATATATATATATATATATATATATATATATATATATATATATATATATATATATATATATATAGGAGCGCGTTATATGCAGTATTTATATTAGATTCAGTACTTTACAGTACTCATTTGGACCAATAATAATTTAGTATTATTAAATCTTTTCAATTAATTCAAAATGGTAAAATAGTAGTAAAACATATTTTTACTTTCTTTTTATATTTTTTAATTAAAAAAGTTTTTATCAAGCCCCTTAATTTTCGGAATAAAAAAAATAAAAATAAAAATATTTTTTAAAGTTTTATATTTTTCTTTCGTAGACGTGTTTTCAAAAAAATCAAGTGCATATGTGTTTTTTTAAATATTGTACACTTACATATATTTCTTGTGTATAATTATTCAAGGTCAAACTTATTTTGCTTAAAATAGTAATTACACATATGTTTCTAGTGTACATTCTTTGATCTTCCATATTTATGACCAAAAACAAAAACATATACATGTAACCTCTAAAAATTAAATAACAAACTAACAACATAAACAATATACACAAAATTTGATATAAAATGAAATACAATTTCAATACAATGTATCTTGTTAAATATAGATGTGCACGTCATAAAAATGTAATGCTTCTTTCTTACATCACGTCTGGCGACTTCACTTTCTCATCAAATTCGTTAGAACATACGAGTACCCTTCCAGAACAGCACACTGCATTTTCTCGTCAAATTCATTAGAACATATGTGCACGTCTTCCAAAAATATATGTACATGCTTTATATTGGTCATGGTCTATATCTTTATCAAAGATGTTCAATACCTGAAACTATAAAACAATTGTTAGTTATTTTATAAAAAAACATCTAGCAAACACGTATTCATAATTATAGCATATATGCATATATCTTTCCTTGATTTTATTTCAACTTCAGAACACATATGCAGACCATTTCATTGATTTTATACCAACCATAAAACACATATGCACCCTTTTACTAATTTTATGTTAACATATGTGTGCACTTATGAAACACCATATATATAGAGAATATCATAGTCAATATAAGCTAACTCGATACTAACGAAAACAACTTGTACAACATATATATTTTAATAAAAGTATAGTGACTTTCAACTCGATATGTCCAGAACCGAAACAATTCCTCTTGTTTCATTTAAAGCTACTGCTTGTATGCATTTAGTTTTTCCCGTCTTCAAAACAAGTGAAATTTTATACATACTAATGTTTATATTATAGCATCTCAATCAGTCATGTTCGAAATACTTCATGCTAAGTCTTTTTATTCTATATTAGAATGAATCTTTATAAACCATTAGTTTAAACATATAGTTTCCAATTACACAACAATCAGTTTGTTTAAGATTCAAAAGCTTTTTCTTCATCATCTTTAGTAGTGCTTTTTTACATCGTAATAGTATATGCCGTTTGCTAGTTCGGACTAACACTCTATTAAGTTACTAGCCACATACATGATACATATTATATCCAAACAAAGCTTCAAATTTAACGGTTTATACTTTATACTAATCGTCAAACCAAAATGAGCCTATATAACCGAAAATAAACACAAACGTTCGGACTAAAACATATAACCACTGATCAAATTTTAAACAAATACTACCATACTAAATTTACGCTAGTAGTACGACTAGAGGGTTCAAATCATAATATCAAATTCAACAATCATAAAACCGAAATGAGACGAAAACGAGAGACAAACCTCAGGACACGCCGGCGCCATATCTATACAATTGTATATGAAGAAAACAACTAAAAACAGTTTACTACTTGGCCCAATGATAACTCAACATTTTAAAAGTGGGTTGTCTAAACACAAAAAAGCATCTCTTAAGACCAGCAATTGCATCGTCACACGCCGGCGCATGAGACCACCTCACCACCAAACTCTTCTAACCCACCACTCTCCGGTGTCCAGAGAAACCCAATATGTTCGGATCCAAAAAAAATACTAGTAACTTGAGTCGATTGCAAAAACTCATCATTGTAAGATTTGATCATGAATCCATCATTATTTAAAAGATGTATTCTTACCATACAACGGTTCCGATCTAAAAAAAAATTAAAGAGTTTCGATCTAAAAAAACCAAGGTACCTAGCATCACTTCCTTTCGATCTACAAAAAAATAAAGAGTTTCGATATAAAAAAAATAAACCAGAAAAGATTGGATCTATTATATTGGATCTATTATACGTAGTAATAAAGAAAAAATAAACCAAGCAGATGGGCAGCGAGTGAGAGTATTGTGAGTGGTTAGGCTTTGAATGATGAAAATGCCCTATAATATTGGATCTATTATAATAAAGTGACGGTTTTTTAAATTTTTAAAGGATTAATGTGTTTTGAAAGGTCTATATTACCCTTCCAGCCATTTGTTTAATTAAAGTAAAAACATTGATCTTTTGTTTAATTACAATTTTGGCATTTTTAATTCTAGCCTTTGATCAAACTTTTTCAATGGTCTAGATTCATTTTAATAGTACAGTAAAGTAGATCTAATATGGGTACTGCATAAAATTTAACACTATATATATATATATATATATAATCCGGATCGATTGAGAATATTTTTATTTTGAGAAAGTTGAGAAGGTTTTCAAAAATGATATTTTCAAACATAAAAATCATTTTAATGTTATGTTAATCCAAAATGTGTAAAAAGATTTCGAATCAATATTAAAAATCTCTCGATTTTGTGATATAAGTAAAAAACTGAATTTTCTGTACAAATTTAAGGAATCATTAGCTTTACTCGATTTTAGCAATGATTTTTGAATCAAACTTGTGATTTATAGATTCGATTCACAATAAAATGATGTTTACTTGTGAATCAAATAAAAAAATATGAATCAATTTGCTCAAACGTTGATTTCTGTCTTACCGAAAATAAAAGCTTACCGATGGAACCGGGGCATATATATATATATATATATATATATATATATATATATATATATATATATAGTGTGAGGTTATTGTAAGAACCAAATAAATTAGAGAAGCTGTTTTAACCATTGGATTAATAGATCAATGGACAAGATTAAAAGTGGTATAATTGTAATTAAGCATAAAAATAATGTATTTTATTACGAAGGGTGGGAGGCATTTTAGGACATCACATTAATATATTTTAAAATCGTTCCTCTTTGAAGGGTTATTAGAATCATAACTCAGTGTCTTCTCACTTTCCATTCAAACACCTGTTTCAACCTCTAATCTTAAAGTGAGCGCCATTAGCATAAGTCCTCCATCTTTTTATTGTATTTACCGCGGTGGTCCACAGGGCTTCACCATGTCACCATCAATCTAGTCATCGTCTTTCATTATAATTTTTGTTTCAACGCCCAACATGTATTTTTAACATCCCAAAAATCCATTTGCTAACCACTTCTTATCAAGTTTTTATAGATCGATGAAGATTTGGGTTTTGATTCTTATATAAAGGGTGGTTCTTAAATTAAGTTTTATAATTGTTTTGAAGAGTAACCAAAAAATGGTTAAAGATAAAACCTCCATGGGGTTGGTTATCGAGACCAATCAATCAAACAAGGTAAAAATGATTAAATCTATTTAAA
>OU343221.1:226749407-226759864 GCA_910596185.1 Chrysanthemum makinoi | reverse complement strand
AGACAAATATCTGGTCAAATCCACCCAACCCGCCAAAAGTCTTCCCCTTCCACTTGATAGTCTGCAACTCAGACAAACCCATTCCCCCTCCTCACCTTATCCCTATCTTGTTCCCTCCACCTCCACCTCCTTCCAAATGCATTTAATGCACCCTTCCACCCTTCACTCAACCCACAACTGTCAAAATACCATTTGGCGCCAAAATTGCATCAAACGGCTAGAATTTCTCCAAGTCATCCAATGGTCCAAGATGCAGTTGGGATTTACTCAGAAGTCAGAGGAGAGTTGTTTGGCATATAAAAAGGGGATGAAGAGAAAAGAAGAAAGTAGTAGCTAGTTTTATTTATTTTCTTTAATGTCGTTTTTTTTAAAATGTTTTAGTTTTAGTTAAAATGTTGTAATTTCAGTTTCTTGATATCACATTTATGTTAAATCATCTTTGTAATGTGTTTTGAATATCAATCCAAGTCTTATATTTAAGTTCCAAAGTTCATGCCCACTGTTGAAAATTTTCAGTTTCAAAGTATATGGTCTAAGTTGTTAAAAGTTTATTTTAATCTTAAATAAGTCAGTTTAAACCCTCTATAAGCTTTGAGTAAGCTTACATTTCAATTTCAAGTAAATTTGGTTCATGGTCAATAATAGTCAACTGTTGGAGCAAATTGGAATTGGAAATGAAAAATGGGTGTTCAGTGGTGATAATGGGTTGGATTAGGTTAAATTAGAATAGGTTTGGTTTGGTTTTAAGCCTGAATCACCGAGCACTTGTGAGTGTTTCATGTTATTTTCAGTTTTTGCATATTGTACTTGTTTGAGTATCTGTGGTCACCACTAGTGTAGACTTGTTTATATAGTTGTATCTAGGTCATATTAAGCTCAGTTTGATCATTAATGCTAGTTGGTTCAGAGTTTAGCCTATTTTACTTGCAAATCAGTTAAGTTGAAGGGGTGTTTGGAAGTGCTTTGAAAACTGTATTGGAGTCTGTTTTAGATATTGTTTTTACTTGTTCCATGTCACTTTATTTCATATTAGTTCAGTCTAAACATTAAAACTAGTCCTCATTAGTTAAATAGTCAAAATCATCTTAATCTTACCCATAATGGTTCACTGTTAAGGTTTTGCATTGCAAAACTCATCAAATTTGTTTGTAACTTGATATAGTAGCTTAATTTCACCTTAGTATAGCTTATTTTAACATAATCAGTCATAAAAATCAATCTCAAGTTCATAAAAGTCAAAGTGTTAGTGTAATAAAAAAGTCAAAATTTTCATTAGCCAGTTTTTGAATAATACTTAGAATTTCATTGTGATCTTATCATTAGGAACTAGGATTTGTGCTTTTGGGAAATTAAAATTTAGCTGCTCAACAAAATTAGAAAAATACTGGTTCAGTTTCAATTAGCTTGTAAAGTGCTTATTTGTTAGCTTATTTTGGCTACCCCTTTCGAAAAGTGCCCTGCAATGGTATCCATCTTTTGACAGTAGCTTGCAGAGTTCCTCATAAGAGCTTGTGAGCATCTGATCTTTAGCTTATAGATACCCACCAGTGTCTAGTGCAGGGTCCCACTTCTTTTGAAGTTTCACTTAACATTTTGAAGCTTGTGCATAAGCTCAAACTTGGTACCCTTTCAATTGTTTTAGCTCAAAAGCTCAAATCTTCAAATCGGCAATCTGCCAATCCAGAGGGTATAGCTTGTTGTTTCTTGTTGCATTTTAGCTCTTTTAGCTTATTGTAGCTTCCATATCAGTTTGGTGCTTGTTGTGTTCCTTTAGCTTATCCAAGTGCTTATTTCATAAGCACTTGGCTCATCAGTTTCTAATTCCTCCACATAAGCACTTGTTTTTCCATTTTTCCTAGCTTCCTAATATTATTTTAGAGTTTTCCTGAAATTTTCAGATTTTTCCAAGCTTGTTTGCTATTTTTCTTGATTTTAATTAGTTTTTAAGTATTTTTAATTAGCTTTTAATACAAATAATTAAGAAAAGCTTCAAAAAAATAATTTTTCATTTTTATTAGGTTAAGATAAATATATAAGTCATAAAAAGTATTTTTCCATAATTTTCTTAGTTTAAAAAGTATTTTCTAGAATTTTAATTAGTTTTAAATAGTTTTAAATTAATAATAAATATATAAAAAGTCTAAAAAATATATTTTCAGTTTTAAAATTAGTTTTATCATATTTTAGATTTTTCTAAGTCTTAATTTTATTTTTCTAGTCTTATTTCATATTTTCTTTTATTTTAGAGTATTATTAAATAGTTTAAAATAGTTTTTAATTAATAATAATTAATTAATTAGTTATAAAAATAATTTTCTTTTTCTATAAAATTTCTTTTATCATTAGGTTTGTAAAAATGTATTTTTCATATTTTTAGGACTTTTATTTCTTAGATTTCACTTTTTATTTTGTTTACGTAATTTTATTTTAAACGTAAGTTTTAAGTTTTAAGTTTTAAACGTTCATCAACTTTAAATATAGTGATAGCGTTTATTTAATATATTTTATCTTTTTAATTTTCTTAATTTATATTTAAGTCGCTTTAATTTTATAAACTTTTTTGTTGAATTATGAAATTATCCATCCAAATCCTTTCCGATCACTATCCTTAGTGATCATTCTATCGTCTGATCAAGTTTTGACACACCATTGAGTCTCCGTGGGACATAACGACCCGGGAATTCACTATATTCTCCAGATCTTCATTGCATTTGCAGCTAAGGGGTTTTAAAGCGATTCTGTTCGCCATTCACAAGTTGCGAGTGAGGTAGCGAAATTTGTTTCGAAAACGCAGTCGGAGCTTACTTACTTTGCAATTTGTTGGCGAGTTACAGTTTGGGCTAGCGACTTAACCTAGCGATCGGTACAAGTAGTGGACTCACGGTAGCGACAATTGAGGTAGCGACTTGGTCTGCGAGTTGCTCTTTAGCGACTTGAAGTTTTAGCGACTTGAGGTAGAATTCTGCCAAAATTTTGCTAGCGACGAAGGTTAGCGGAGAGTTACTACTTAGCTACTACTTAGCGACTTGCATTTGTATAGCGACTTGGAACTTTAGCGACTTGGGGGTGTAGCGAATTAGGTGTTAGCGACTTGGTGCATTATCTTCTAGCGACTTGGTTGATTTTTACGAAGAAGAGGTTTGACCAAAGTTGACTTTTTCGTCAAAAATCCAACGGCCATAACTTTTGATCCGTAACTCCGTTTTCAGCAAATACATCAAAAGCGACGGGCTTTGATATTGTGAGGGTTTCACAACCGATGTCATGAAACGAATTTTTCAAGGCCGTCCTCTCGAAGGAAGTTATTATTGAGCAAGATTTTAGATCTAAATTTTTCCATAAAATCGTGCAACAACCAACCCAAATCACAACCAAACAACATCTCTGCTTATCCCACAAACAATCATAAGACCTAACACACAATTGTCTATCATTGTATCGATCCATCAGTCATCTTAACACATTCCATTGGTCATTGCTTAACGGTTTGGTCTTGATTTTAGTAAAATCACGCGAAAGATTCTATTTCTCGGTTTAAATCATAGACTTGTAAAATCCCGTGCATTCCACCACATCATGTCTCTCACCCGACCCAGTGATTTCGAAAGTGCTTAAATTGTATGATCTTTGTGGACAATAATGTGTGGTGCTACGAGCGATTAAAGATGTTTGATTAAACAATGAGGATGTGAGATCTTCATGTTACGGTACAATGAGAATGAATTGCACTTGCCTCTGAGAATGCCATGCAAATGGAATAGGCGTGAGCCCTATCTAGCTACTTCATCTGCACCTCATACAAATTGTTATCCATAGGCGGGGATGAACATGTAGTGCTCTTTTCACGGGACTTACCTACATTGACAAGAAGCTTTGCCTTGAACTTAGAACATTAAAGCTGCAACTTACCAATGAAGAGGTTCAAAAGGATGGTTCCAGTGCATCTCTTCAAGTAATCTACAAACAATTTCGACCATTCATCGAGTGGGAATATTGGCAGATTCACGATCAACATTTACTGGAATTTCCTTCAAAAACATATCTGGAATGGAAATTGAGAATTCGTTGAGACATTTATCAACTCATGGATAATGTGAAAAGTACATTGAAGAATGCTCAAAAGAATGGCGTGAATGAGTGTAAGTGGTGCTTGAAAGATTGTTGTGATAAGTTGGGTAATGTTTCTGAAGTATTGGGTGTTGTTCTTTGGATGCGAGAATGTGGTGACAACAAAATTGATGAGTCGGATAATGCAAAAATGGAATCTTCGTGCTCAAATTCACAAGAGAGAGGTGCACAGACACAACACATGCAAGTTAATGCAAAGGAACGCTCCATGGAAGTTTCGGATGTACCCAAGATAGAGATGCACCCGTCACACACCATTGCATGTCAATCTGAGGTAAGTTGCAGGGATGTTTCTGCTGTACCTAGTTGTGCATCTTCTACTCAAAATGATGATTATGAACTGCATGAGTACGTTGCATTTGTGCCTGATGATTCCCTTACCACTGAGCTTAACATATATAAGGATCAAGTTGCTATTTATGAGCAGTGCTAAATTTGAGTTGACCACTCGTGGCGAGGAAATGGATGACCAAATACGTACAACTATTAGAAAAGTAGGTTTAGAGAAGAAGTATTAAAACAAGAGTTAAACTCCTTACAAGAAAAGCTTTCTAAAAGCGCTAAGCAAAACAAGAACTTCAAGAAAATGTTAAAATGCTTAAGCAAGAATTTAGTGCTAAGGAATCAAAACTTTTGAATGATTTTTCTAATCTAAAAACTTTGAAAAACAAGCTTGAAAATAAGTTATACGTACAAGGAAACACCATTCAAATTGCTCACATGATCACTAAGCATAGAGTTCTAAGTGACAAACATAGTGTTGCCTTAGTTGATGAACCAAACCACGAGGCTTGTAAAAAGGCTAGAGAGCTCATAAGGTACTGTATGATGGTAATGAGATCCTTAAGCCTAGACAAAAAACCTAGTTGCGTGAGGTGCATGAGGAAGATAAGAAATCAGATGAAGTCACCAGGGAGAAAATGAATAAGAAGCTAGAAGATCACGAGGTGTAAAAGAACAAGATAACTATAAAACCCCATGATTACACTAAGGAAAATTGGATATCCTTAAACATGTTTAAGCCTCAGACTCTATTGACCCTGAACAAGTGTTGCGGAAAAGGATATGGACTTGCAAAAAGCGGAAAATCTTGTTGAAAAGAATCCCCCTTGTAGGAAATTCCCTAGCATTTGTGTATCCTCCAAATTCACCAATGCATTTAGTTCCTAGAACTATTGCCACTAAGAGCAAGACCTTAATCAGTCAATATGTTATTCTTCAACTATTTGTCGATTTTGAGAAAACTTGTAAGAAAAGGATCACACCCACCGGATAAGCTGAAGGGGAAAGGGGTTTTGAGCAAACAAAAGAATGTTATCTAACCGGGCACCTTTAAACAACTAAAAGATCATTTTGAGAGTCTTAAAAGGGGATAAAATCAGATATTAAAGAAATGGAAAAGGAATTTGATGCAATGATAGTTGAGGTTAGTGACTATGAGCGAAAATTAAAATATAATGAGATTGAGAGGAAGAACTTGCATACCTTGAATGAGAATCTTATTTCAGAATGTATTACTCAAGATGTGTTTTACAACGCTTCTGGTGTTCCATTAATGCTTCTCAATTTCATGAATTATGTCACATTTGCTCTGAAAGTCTCCCATGATCGTGTCATTGAGCTTGAAAAACTAATTCTAAACTATGCATGAAAATTGAACGGATGATCACGATAATTTGGTTAAACATTTTTCTAAACTAGAAGTTGAGCATTTTAATTTACAATTAAAATATCAACATCTTAAAGAAAATCAAAACTCAAATATCAAGACATCTCCTCAAATGCTCCAGAGTTTGATGCAGTTTTTCAAATTAACAAGCGTGATGAACAGATTCAAGCTCATTGCAACACGATCGAAGTTGAAATCTCTCAATTAAAAGGTCAAAACAATATGACAGGGCTCCCAAATCCTCCTTTAGATTCTAAGAATTCTCAAACTTTTCATCTTCAAAACTTAGTTAATGCCTTACAAAAGGAAAACGAGAGTTTTCTAGAAGAAAATGAAAAAGTTAAAAGACATTTTAAAGAGTTATATGATTCAACAAAAGTCACCCGGTAAAACAACAATGAAAAGTAACGTCTTTACAAAAGGAAATTGAGAATCGAGAGAGGGAAATGGGAAACTTTCACTTGTTTTCAATAAGAATGTTGTCTCAAAGTCACCCTTAGATTGCAAATACAGCATGACAGTTAAATATATTCCTCCTCATCTTAGGAATAATGAACATGCTTTTCATGACTCTGTCACACCTTGGATAGTCTAGAATGTATCCTTGAGATTGTCGAAGAGGATTTCATTAACAAACCTCTTGATAGTGAAATTAGGTTTGCTTGCCTCCGGGGCAAGCGATCTCAAGAGCTGCTTGAATGTGTAATTGCAACATGTCCAAAACCCTTAGGTGAAAAAGGCAAAGGCGTGAAGCCTTGTTCATGCCTAGTAGCAGGAAATCCGTTCTAAGCCTAAAGCCAAGCATGTGACCCTTGATATGCCTTGTTCCATATCTAAATTCAAGCAAGCAACCTGTGATGTGCCTCCTAGAATTTCGATCCAAAGCACTTCTAGACCATGAATGCAGAAAGTAGTGAAGCCATGTAATGTTCCCATCGTTACTTCTACAGATGTTAAGATTGACACTAAAGTTAGCGGGTCAAAACCTAGAAGCTATGCAAAGAAGGATAGGATTACAAAAACTAAAAGTGATCATGATAAGGAAGTGAAAGAACACCATAGGGACAAGAAGTTTGATTTGAACAAAAGAATCGTGTTAGTTCTAGTATTAGCTCCAAGCTTACTAAAATTAATTCGAGGCCTTATGCTGTCTGCAAAACATGCAAAAATGTTTAATTTCTGGTAATCATGATAAATGTGATGTGTTATTTCTGAGGTCTAAGATTCATAACCCAGTTAAGAAAGTTTGGGAGCGAAGCAGTTAAGCAATCGGAAACCTACGGGGAATGTTTTTACCAATGTAGGATTTCAGTGGAAGCCAACAGGTCGAATATTCACGAATGGCAAACCTTGCCCCTTAACTAGATCCACTATGCCTAGAGTAGTGCTAGTTAAGGTTTGGAAGCCAACTGGTAGAATAATCCCATTAAGCACAAAATGTCCCTCGACTAAGTCGGATGCTTCTACTAGTTTAGCTCCTAGTGACAATGACATTGCACCTAGGGTTTCTGGTGATTCAAAGATTGTTTGTGCTAACCAAAAGGACCCCATGAGCACGTGGGGATCCAATGTTTCCAATTCTGTCTTCGTCATTTGTCCAAAGCGGTCGTTACAAGTCGTCCTTGGTATTTGGATTGGGCGGCTCTAAACATATACCTGGCTCTATACAATGACGTCTGTTCACATCAGTTCAGGCCTCGTTCTTCATCATTATGGCGTCTGCGGATAACACTTCAGGCCCCGTTCCTCAAAGAAAAGAAAATGCGCTTCGATTGCGCTTTATCTTGAGAAAAGAAATCTTCATTTTTATGACCATTCTCATCGACATTCTTCATCAACAAGCTTCATGTTTCTCCCATGCTCATTCAGGCATCAAGTGGATCTACATTCATTAATGTATATTCTTATTCACTTGCTAAATCAAAATGGCAACGGGATGCAATTTTTGGGGGGAGAAGAGTGAATATACTAGATGATGATGGATGTTTGAATAATGGTTATACGACTTAAAGTTTGATGACTCTCACTCACTAAGGATAAATGGGATTTATGAGAAGAGTGAATATACTAAATGATGATGGATGTTTGAATAATGGTTATACGACTTAAAGTTTGATGACTCTCCTCCAAGCCTAATGTTTCCTCACTACTAGGATAAATGGGATTTTGTTTGGGATTCATTGGTTCAAGATATGTTTGATGAGTATTTACAACCGCTAGCGAATATTTGATGATCATCAAAGAATATGTGATTCATGAGTTCAAGATATGTTTGATGATCATCAAGAAGTACAACTCAGACTACTCAAAAAGCCCTATCTCCGGTTATTCCTCAAGGCGTTGATAATGATTATCATAATATTGCAGTTGCACTCATGAATAATGATCCGCTCTTTGGTATTCCTTTGCCAAATCTTCACGGATTATTGTTCATGAATAATGATCCACTCTTTGGTATTCCTTTGCCAAATCTTCATGGATTATTGTTCCTCATATCGTGCATGCTATAAATCAACCACATGAACTTCAAGGAAAATGTCTACCTCATCCTCTCGAAGTTATTGGTGTATCCTCGAATCGGTCTCTACATGAATACTTTTAGGAAAGAATACATTGATGTTGAGGCATCATTTGTTCGGTTCATTCATGGGTGAATGTACATCGGTTGTATGTTTATTCACATGTTGGGCATTTGACACAAGTTGATTACCGAGTTAATCATTTATCACATTTATTGGCCAGAGGGTAAAGTTGATCTTCTTCCGACTTCGGTTTCAAGTTTGGTATATTGGGTTTTCTTCAGTGAGATTGAAAACTCAAAGGTGTACTACATATGGGTTGATAAAGATAGTCGGGAGAGTTTATGTAGCACTTGATTCTCACAGGATTCATTTGGGCTATTTGAGTTCTTCTCACAAGATTTCAAGTTTATGGATATATTATGTTTTCATTACGAGGTATCAAAACCATTTGGGGGAAGGATATATTATTCCAACTATTTGGGAAGTGGTCTCTCGAGACCTTTGGTTTATGTTACCAGTGTTCAGGTTGGAAGAAATGTGAGAAGAATATTTGGAACGTGAGATGATCTTATCGACGACATCTTATATACGGTTTATGATAAAGTGCTTCCGGTTATATGCACAACATGTTCACTTGATGAGCTAATTCAGTTTTTTTAAGAGTTGACATCCACAGAGATGATTAGTGACTCAACATGTTACATGGATGTCATCGTCTCTACTCTTGTTGGGTACATGTGTACATTATGTGTTGATTGGTTATATGTTATATAACTGGAATGCACTTGGTAAAATGAAGATGTTGATATATTGTTCCCCTAAATAGACAATTGGTCAATCTCGAAGAGTAAGGTGTACATCGGGGGATGCACAGCAGAGTTCATGTGATCGGTCGTAATATGTTAATCGGATTTGATAACCACTGAGAAGATCAATGTTTCAACTTGTTACTTCGGTGTTCTCGTGTTCTTCAGGTCTGCGAGCTTCAATCAATGAGACCGCTTTGTATTCAACTCTACTTCTTAGGGAAATGGTCTTTTTTCGATGTTTGTCGGTTTGGGGGGAAGCTACCAAAGATTCAAATTGAGAAGGCTCATGTCGAGACGATTTTCTTAGAAGCCTCGAATGCTTTGGTGGCGAAAGTTTAAGAGATGTTGATTCCTTTCTTCTAGTGTGATATCTTTATCTCGTTACTCATTTCATCATTCTCTTAAACTAATTTATCTCTTGTAAATATTTATTCAAAAAACAAAATACAAAATTATAAAACCTTAAAAAAATCAAATAGAAAAATATAAAACTTTCAAAATCCATAAAAATTTGAAAAATTAGAAAAATCTTCAAAAAAATATTGTCTTTTTGTCATGTTTCTCTCGATTCGATAATATCTACGGTCTTGATGTTGTCATTCAAAGAATGACACGGGACTTTAGATGTTGTTCAAATTTTTTTTATAAAAAAAAAATAAATAAATAAATAAAAAATCAAAAAAAAAATCAAAATTATTTTTTGGGAGAAAAAATGGTTTTGCGTATTTGGATAGCAACCCGCTCTTCATGAAAGAGGAAAGTCTTTGCGTAAACCAATTTTTCAAACATTTATCTGCACTTATCCTAAAAAAAAAAATGAGGAAGTAATTGTAATAATCAAGGACTTATTTGTCAATTTCCTACTCACAACAACCTATTCATTGATTCTAGAATGATTTCTTAAAAAAATTATTTGTTATTGTTTTTTTTCAAAAATGGTGTGTTAAAATGGAGTTGCTTGAAAGAAAAATCAATCAGAATCGAGTTTTCATTAATTTGCAAAAAAGCCTTCGATGACTTCAACACTTTTAAAACTTTCAAGAAAAGAGTCATTGGTTGGGGGGAAAATATTTTTCATATTTACATCATCTTATGGGCTTAACTTAAATCATCCTACGTGCCTATCTGTAAAATATAATTGCCTATGTTGAAGGACTAGGTTTCTAGGATGTGACTGTTAGGTTTAGATGATTATAGATTGATGAACATTATTCCCATGCCTTATATGAACTGATTGATATGTTGAAATTGACTTTTATTAGTCGATTGCTGTGTTTGGGTGTTGTCTACCTCACCATATACATTTGTGTCCATAACGTATGCAGGTAT
>OU343221.1:226531714-226749307 GCA_910596185.1 Chrysanthemum makinoi | reverse complement strand
AATGAGTGTCTAAATACT
This sequence comes from Chrysanthemum makinoi, assembly GCA_910596185.1. Lineage (NCBI taxonomy): Eukaryota > Viridiplantae > Streptophyta > Magnoliopsida > Asterales > Asteraceae > Chrysanthemum > Chrysanthemum makinoi. Next base: position 226,749,289 of record OU343221.1, on the reverse strand, counting down.
CATCATTTTTGTACCATTTAAATGCCAAAAACATCTAAAACACTGTAAATGCATCAAAATGATAAAAAAAATATCACAAATAAGTGTTTTATGTGTTTTAAATGCAAAATACCAAAATCGTGAAAACGTGATCAAGTTTGCATAATTGGCGCTTTTAGTCCCCAAGTTTCAAAAGTTGTCAAATCTAGTCCTCGGTAAATCCAAAACTTATAAAAAGTCATAAAGGTCCTTGGGATTCACAAGTTGTAAGAAATTGTCCTTCAAAGTTTAAAATTGCAAAATGACAACTTTGGTCCCTAAACTTTGAAAATGTCAAAATAGTCCTTGGATTTATAAAATTGGAATTTTATCAAAATTGGTCCTTGTACTATTCATAAATGGCAGGATAGGTCCTTGTGATAACTTTGGAAAAGTTCGGTTTGGTCCCTCAAGTTTGCTAGAATTACAAATTGGTCCTGTGTTAATACCAAACCAAACCACCTTTGTATTAATATCCAACCCAACCAATCCACATACCACCTGGCCCAAATGCAAAACCCAAGCCCAACATTGACCCCTTGAACCATTTGAACCTTGAGCCAATTCAAAACCCACTGACCCGCCAATACCCTATCAGAACCCCCTCAAGTATTAATATCCAACGGCTAAACGGTCAACGCCTCGCCAAAACCGTAAGTAATCGCGGCTTCTCCCTCACCAAGCCTAAAACCCAAAACTGTGGTGTTTTCCCCACCTCTCCACCTCACACCACCACCTTTCCACCACCTTATCTACCCACTCTCCCTCCACCTCCACACATCCTCCCAAACTTCATTAAATGCTAGAAAACCTCGCTTCTTGATATTTTTTGGCGCCAAAGTTATTTTAATGGCTAGATGATCAATTAAAGGATCCAATGGCCATGAAATAAAGGATATGTTCAATCAAGGAGTTCAAAAAGTCTATAAAGAAAGAGAGAGGAGCAATGTGAAGAGTATCTAGTGTAATTTTTATTAATGTATGTCGAATTAGTCAAATTTTAATTTTCCAAAGGTATATTTTAGCTTTCAAGCACTTTTGTTTAAGTTTTTCAAGTGTATGTAAATCTATTTTCGCCAATTTCGCTTAAATCTCAAGTTTTCAGTTTATGCAATTTTCAAGTTCAAATTCTTAATATGATCAAATGTTGTTATTAGTGGTTGTTTTGGACTAAAGCTCATATATAAGCTCCTATAAAGCTTATTAAAGCTTTTAGTAACCTTAAAACTCGCTTTAGTATTAAAAAGAAAAAATACCAAAAATACTAAAAATGTTGGAAAATCAAAAATCATTGAAGATGATGAAAAAGCGTCAAGGTGGTAATCTGGATTTCCTTGGGTTAAGCTTTGTGGAAAGCTATTAGAGTGGTCTGATCATGGTTCATGGTTATTTAGCCTGAATATGCTTGTAAGCTCTTTCTTAGCATTTTTGCATTTCATTACATAGGTAGCTTTTAGCTTAAAGCTTTGTGTTATTATGTTTCTAAGCTGTAGTTAAGTAGATTTCTATAATAAAACAGTTAGCTTGTTCTTTTAATTTGTAGTTACTAAAAATCTCATTTTCACAGCTATAATAGCATAATTATATACCTAAGTTTTATGTTGTTATTAATGTTGTTTAAAGCTCTTAAGTCTCAAATATGATAAAATAAGGTTATGAATCAAGTGCATGGTCTAATCAGATAAGCTTTGAAAAGCTTCAAAACAAATTTTGAAAAAGTGGTGTTTGGTTTTCACTTTGTAAACTGAGTTGAGGGTGTTCAAGACTTTGTTCTGCTTGATGTGTCATAATAGGTCAATACAACTTAAAGCAATCATAAAATACCGTCCTTGTTTGATCAAAAGTCAAATTATCCTTAACCTCACTTAAGTTGCCAACTGTAGGATTTAGCTTGTAAAACTCATCATAGTTAGCTTATAACTTGGTAACCTAGCTTAATTTCATCATAAATTAGGTTAATATAACATAATTAATAAGTAGGATTGATTTAAAGTTCACTTAAGTCAACTTATTAGTGTAATATAAAAAGTCAAAATTTCAATTAGCGGTTTTTGAATAAAATAGATAATTTTACATAGGACTTAATATTAGCTTTCAAGATTTGAGCTTTTGGGATATTAATATTCAACTGCTTATCTCTATCATAGTATTTTTTATATTTTCTAGTTAGCTTTTAAATGCTTTTATTTCTTATCTTCTTTAAGCCCTTTTCAAAAACTTCCTCTGCAAGTAATGTTGAGCCTACCTTTTCACAAGCTCATAAAAAATCTTGTTGAACCATAGTTGTGTATTTTGGTTTTTGAAAGCTAACCTAGCCATCTTAAAGTTCCAAGTTTATTTTTCACTTTGTAGCTTATTTGATTAGGCCGCATAAGCTTTTACCTTGTCCCATTTTTGAAAACTGAAGCACTCGGCATTTACAAGCTTTTTCACAAGCTTGTCATAAGCTCATTAGTCAACCCTGCAGTGTAAGCTTGACTTTTGGAAGCCCACCAGCCCATCTTGCTACCCTTGTTTTGAGCTTTTAGCTTATTACATGCTTAATTTGCTTGTGAAGTTTGCCTTCTGTGCCCTGCATGATAGATTTAGGTGAAGTGCTTATTTGCTTATCCTCATCTTATCGCTGTATTCCTTTTTGTGCTTTTAGCTTAATCTGAGTTTTTTAGCTTATTCACATCTTATTTCATCTTTGTTTCTTTTAAGCTTGTTTGAGCTAAAATATCATCAAAATAAGCTCAAAGTTCACCTGCTTAAACCAATAAGCTTCAAATAGCTTATTTTTAAGTTGTAAAATTTTTGTTTTCATTAAAGTTGCTTATTATCAGTAGTATAATAGTTTTGAAAAGAAAAATCACAAAACATCATTTTAAAAATAGTGATAGCGCTATTTAATAGAAATTAGCTTTTTAAATTTTCTTCTCACTATTATTAAGCAAATTCTGTTTTATAATTTTATTAGGCTCATCATAGGATATTTATAGAAAAATTTCATAATTTTTAGTTTGTTTAGTATTTATTAGAATTTAAAATAGTTATAAGTATTAAATAACAAATAAATAAATAAAAACATAAAATATCTTTCAATTTTAAAATTAGTTTTCTAATATTTTAGATTTTTTTAAGTTAAAATTTCATTTTTCCAGGTTAATTTTATATTTTCTTGTATTTAAGTGTATTTTAAATAATAATTAAATAATAATTAATTAATAATAAATAGATAAAAAGTGTAAAAATATATTTTCAGTTTTAAAATAAGTTTTATCATATTTTAGATTTTTCTAAAACATAATTTCAATTTTCTAGCTTTATTTCATATTTTCTTATATTTTAGAGTATTATTAAATAGTTAAAAATAGTTTTTAATTAATAATAATTAAATAAATAGTTATAAAATAATTTTAATTTTCCAATAATTTTCTTTTATTATTAGGATTGTAAAAATATCATTTTCATATTTGTAGGTCTTTTATTTCTTAAATTCACGCTTTATTTTGACGCTTAATGTATTTAATAAACGCGACGTGTTTAAATTTGTTTAACTGATTGTTGTGCTTTATACCTCAGATCCAAATACCATTCCAATCAATCAAGAGTGTAATTATCAATCAAAATCCTTACTGATCATTATCCTTAGTGATCATTCGACATCTTAACGTTTTTAAGCACCATTAATCCTCCGCGGACTTAACGACCCTGAATCCACTATATTCCAAGGGAAATTGCATTGGTTTTAGATCGCTTGAATTTTATTATTTGACCATTCACAAGTGGTTGACTTGTGTGATAAACTTGACAGCTTGACTCAATCAAATTTTACGCTGCGGGGAGGCTTTAGCTGTTTTAAACATTTCCGCACTGCATTCTTGCACATATACCACCTTTTGTAAAAGCTTTTTTAAAGTTATTAAAAGTTCATTAACACTTTTCCTAAAGTGTTGAAACTCCAAAAAAAATATAAAACAACAAAACAATCGTGAACGCTTATCTTGTATTTTCTTTAAGATGATTCTTAAAGAGGAACGATTTGGTTAAACGAGACGATACCAAAAATATTGTCCAAAAGTTTTTAAACCCTTAGCACAAATCCATACCTACGCTCTTTTTTCAGTGGTACTTAAATACATAAAAATCAACCACCGCGAAATCAAGGCAAGACACCTACCAACCGTGTGAACATTAATAAGCTCCTAATCTTAAAGATCAAAACTTGCCTTTGTGTCCTTGTGATTTGGTGTACCTTTTCAAAGAAGCCATTTCATTTGTGATTATGGAAGTTCACTTATTTGTTTTGAAACTTGATTTTTAAACTTAGTGCATGCGCATCGCTCTTCCGCTCTACAAGTCCACTTTCTGAGCTTGCAAATATTCCTCGAGAGGCGAGAGGACGCTCTCGCCCTTCACCGCGATCGAGGAACGCCTAGCACCACCACCCCGTCAGAATGGCGTAAGACAAACCGATGAAAGAGCTTCTCCAAGCACCCATCGAGGGTTACGGAGATGCCATTATTGTCCCAAACCCATCGTGGTCGATACCTTCGAGCTCAAAACCGGGTTGCTTAATCTTGTAACCCAAAGCCAATTTTATGGTTTTGAGCGGGATGATCCTCATGCACATATTCGATGGTTTAACAAGATTGCATCTACCATCAAATACAAGAATGTCCCACATGAAGCAATTAAGCTTCTTCGCTCCCATTCTCTTTAGAGGACAAGCCCGAATTGGCTTGAGAAAAAACCCCTCGTTCCATTGAGACATGGGAGGATTTAGTCACTAAGTTTGTTAACTAATTCTATCCTCCATCCCGAACTACAAGTCTTAAGAATGAGATAATGAAATTCTCTCAAAGATTTGATGAATCATTCGTTGAGGCATGGGATCATTACAAAGAGTTGCTCCCAAAGTGTCCGCATCATGGTTTTACCGAAGTTAATGCAAATGGATACTTTCTACAATGGTCCGAACCAAACTGACCAAGACTTTTTAAATGCCTCCGCAGGAGGTAATTTCCTGAGCAAGACCACAAAAGAAGCCTTGCAAATCATAGAAAACAAGTCCTGTGTCCGCCTCTTTCCGAACAAAGACATATCAGCCTCATTCTAATGCGGACCTTCTACTTCATATCCCGTGAGTACATCTAGCACCGATGCTAAGATTGACAAACTCACGGATATTGTTCAAAGCTTTGTTCTTGCTAACCAACAGAAAGTCACTTTCACACAGACACCATCACATGGTGAAGTGAAGAAAGTCGAGTTCTGTGTTACTTGTGGTGGCCCTCATGCATACTACAACCGTGATCGCCACCGATGGTAGTCCGTTTGAAGCCAATGCTATAGCCGGTACTTCACATCAAGGAGGTAATCAATACCGCCCTCAAATGAACCAAACTACCGTAATAATACTTATCGTGACCACCCGTTTTAACCGTAATCCTAACATACAAAACCGAATCGAACCAACCTAGAATGAACCAAGGTTATCAAAACCAAGGTAATTTCTATCCCGAACCAAATCAAGGTTTCCAACATCAAGGAAACCTTAATCAAAACAATTTCAATCGAGGGAATCAATTTCATGGGAATATGAATCCTAATCAAGGAAATTTTCAAAATCAAGGCCCTAATCCCAACAATAGAGGCCGTAATTTTCCTAATCAAACTCAAGCCATTGTTCCAACCGACCATCATCCGATGAGTTATTGAAGCAATTCATGAAATCCCAAGATGAAATGAACATGTTGTTGGTCACCGATCGCTGATCTAAAGAAATCTTTAAATGATCAACCCTCGGGCTCATGAAAACTTCCGAGCAACACGATCGCTAACCCGAGGGGCGATGCAAAGGCGATCACAACCGAAAGTGGTGTTTCATACAATGGACCCGCTATTCCTACTACCTCTTCTTCTCTCGGCGGTAGTGGAAAGTGAATCTGAGGCTACAAAGGACAAGGAACTTCCTACTAATAACGGAGGTACCAACGATGTCCAACCTCAAGTTGTCCGGAAACCCAAATCCAATCCAGAGTTGTTTTGAACCTCCAAGAGCTCCCGCTGAAAATACCAAATCCAAATCTTCTATTCCTTATCCTTCACGTTTGAATGAGCAAAGCTCCTAAAAAGCCACCATCAAATGGACAAATTTTTTCAAATTTTCCAAGAACTACATTTTGACATAAGCTTTACGGATGCTATCATGCTGATGCCCAAGTTTGCATCAACTCTCAAACACATGTTAAGCAACAAGGAAAAGCTGTTGAAATGGCTAAAACTCCTTCGAACGAAACCGCTCAGCAGTTATCTTGAAGAAGCTTCCGAAAGCTTGGAGATCCCGGAAAATTTCTCTTACCTTGTGTATTTCCGTGAATGGTTGAATGCTTTGCCTTAGCGATCTTGGTGCAAGCATCAATCTGATGCCTCATTCAAGATGGAAGAAACTTTCTTCCTCGACCTTACTCCTACATGCATGACTCTCGAGCTTGCAGATCGATACAATATCCCGGCCCACTTGGCATTGCCGAGGACGTATTTGTGAAAGTAGGAAAGTTCCATTTTCCAGCTGACTTTGTGGTTGTTGATTTCGATGTCGATCATCGGGTTCCACTCATTGTTGGACGAGGATTCCCGAGAACGGCCGCGGCTCTCATTGATGTATTTGAGCAAGAAATCACATTACGTGGTAATGAAGTCACACCTTTAACCTTGATCAAACTTCGAGGTACTCCGCAAACTATGATTCCGAATCTGTTAACCTAATAGATATCATTGATGTTGCTTCCGAAGAGTACTCTCAAGAAGTTCTTGGTTATGATCATAATTCTTCGAGTGATAATCTCACTCATTCATCTCAACCCATCATTGCCAATTCTACTCCTTCTCTCACTCCATTGAGGAAAGTGACTTCATCTTAGAAGAGATTGAAGCATACTTGTCTAGTGATTCGCCCATGGGAAATTGATCACGCCCAATTGACATCGAGGGGAGATATTCTTCATTGAGAAGTTGCTTAATGATGATCCATCATCACTCCCTCCGCCGAAGCTTCATAACAAGGAAGTCAAGTCAGCTTGAGAAAACTCAAGAATTTCCTCAAGTCAACTTAAGGACTTACTACCTCATCTCGAGTATGCATTTCTTGAGGGTGATGATAAATTACCCGTCATTATTGCTCGAGATTTGAGTAAAGATGAAAAATCTGCTCTCATAAAGATCTTGAAGTCACACAAGCAAGCAATTGCTTGGAAACTCTCCGACATTAAGGGTATCAACCCCGAATTTTGTACTCACAAAATCTTGATGGAGGATGACTTCAAACCAAATAGCTCAACATCAGAGAAGGGTGAATCCTAAAATCCATGATGTTATCAAACAAGAGGTTCTCAAACTTCTTGATGCAGGATTAATTTACCCGATCTCGATAGTCCTTGGTTAGCCCAATTCATTGTGTTCCTAAAAAGGGTGGCATAACCGTTGTCACAATGAAGAAAACGAAGTTAATTCCAACTCGCTGGTTACGGATGGCGTGGTTTGCATTGACTATCATAAGTTGAATGACGCCACCCGTAAAGACCATTTTCCTCTACCCTTCATGGACCAAATGCTTGAGAGATTAGCAGGAAATGAATACTATTGTTTCCTTGATGGTTTCTCGGGTTATTTTCAGATCCCCATTGATCCACGTGATCAAGAAAGACCACATTCACCGCCCATACGAACTTTTGCCTATGACGATGCCTTTTGGCCTATGTAATGCTCCCGGCACGTTCCAACGATGTATGATGGCCATTTTCCACGACATGATCGGGAAACAATGGAGGTGTTTATGGATGACTTCTCGGTCATTGGGGACTCATTTCAAACATGTCTCTCCCATTTAGATAAAATGCTAAAACGGTGTGAAGACACCAATCTTTGTCTAAATTGGGAGAAGAGCCACTTTATGGTCAAAGAAGGCATAGTCCTTGGCCATAAGATTTCAAAAACGGGATTGAGGTAGATAGAGCAAAAGTCGATGTTATTGCTAAATTGCCTCATCCTACTACCGTCAAAGGTATTAGGAGTTTTTAGGTCATGCCGGTTTTTATCGCAGATTCATACAAGATTTTTCTAAAATCGCCCGGCCTATGACCCATCTTCTTGAAAAGATGCTCCTTTTATCTTCTCACCTGAGTGCATCGAAGCTTTTGAAACATTAAAGAAAAAAGCTTATCAAGCACCCATTCTCGCTGTTCCCGACCGATTTACCTTTTGAGCTCATGTGCGATGCAAGTGATTTTGCTATCGGTGCAGCTTTTAGGGCAACGAGATCCAAGCATTTTCAGCCTATCCACTACGCTAAGTAAGACTGACATCGCTCAAACTCATTACACCACCACAAAAAAAGAGCTATTAGCTGTGGTGTATGCATTTGAGAAGTTTCGGCCATACTTAATCTTGACCAAATGCGTGGTGTATACGGATCATTCGGCTCTCAAATATCTCTTTGCAAAACAAGATGCAAAGCCGAGATTGCTCTCGCTGGGTTCTCCTCCGCAAGAATTTGATATCATTATACGTGATAAAAAGGAGCCGAGAACCGTCACGATCATCTCGTCCCGATTAGAAAACTCACACCAAGATGTTTTCGAGAAAAAGGAAATAAATGAAACATTTCCTCTCGAGACACTCAATGCGTTTCTTTTCGTGGAAACTCTACTACCCCATGGTTTGCCGACTTCGAAATTACCATGCGGTAACTTCATAGTGAAAGGAATGTCGACCCAACTGAAGAACAAATTCTTCAAGGATGTTAAACATTACTTCTGGGACGACCCCTACTTATTCAAAATCAGTGCGGATCAAGTCATCCGACGGTGTGTTTATGGACAGGAAGCTATGGACATTCTCAAAGCTTGCCATGCCGACCCACCGGGGCCATCATAGTCCAAACTACACCGCCAAAAAGGTGTTTGATTCCGGTTTTATTGGCCCACTATTTACAAGGATGCCCATAAATTTGTCAAAGCATGTGACGCTTGTCAACGTCACGGAAATATCTCGCAAAGAAATGAAATGCCGCAAAACGCCATTCAAGTGTGTGAGATTTTTGACATCCGGGGCATTGACTTTATGGGGCCATTTCCATCATCTCGAGGAAACAAATACATACTTGTGGTCGTTGACTATTTGTCAAAATGGGTTGAAGCGAAAGCTTTGCCTACCAATGATGCCCGAATTGTTGTGAAATTCTTAAAATCTCTTTTTGCTAGGTTTGGAACTCCTCGAGCTATAATCAGTGATCGTGGTACACATTTCTGCAATGACCAATTTGATAGAGTCATGCAAAAGTATGGTGTAACCCACCGCCTTTCTATCGCATACCACCCCAAACAAGTGGGCAAGTGGAAGTTTCCAACCGTGGTATAAAAAGAATTCTGAAAGGACAAGAGGCTTAAAAACCGCATCCTCGGTCGGATAAACTGATGACGACTCGGGCCTTCCGTACTGACTTATAAAACACCATCGGGTGTACTCCATACAAGCTTAGTGTACGAAAGGCATGTCATCTGCCGATTGAGCTTGAGCACAAAGCATACTGGGCATTGAAACATGCCAACTTCGATATTCAGACAACCGGTGATCACCGAAAGTTCAAATGAATAAACTAAATGAACTCCGTGATCAAGCATACGAGAACTCTTTGATCTACAAACAAAAGACAAAGAAGATTCATGACTCCAAAATCAAGAACCGCTTTTTCAACGTCGGTGATCGAGTCCTTCTTTTCAATTCAAGATTGAAGATTTTCTCGAGAAAGCTCAAGTCCCGCTGGTCTGGTCCATTTACTATTGCTAAGGTTTATCCTTATGGTACTATTGAGTTATCTCAACCGATGGTCCAAATTTTAAAGTGAATGGTCATCGATTAAAGCACTATTTTGGAGAGGACATTCCACCTGTGGTTGTCCCGGATCTACAAACTTTCCCCATGAACCAATGAATGCGGGATCGAGTCAAGCTAGTGACTCGGAATCAAAAACAAGAGCACACCATATGGGTTCTCACCCATATTTCTGACTTCTTTCTACTTTCTACCACCCTAGTGTGGGGAGTTGCCCACTGCTGTATATAAGTTTTCTAACATTTTCAAAAAAAAAATGTTTGTATATATCAAAAATAAAATAATGGCCGTAGTATTTCCCTTTTACGTTCTATGTTTCGCATAACCGCTACTTTGAATATTGAGGGCAATATTCATTTCTAGTGTAGGGGGAATTCTCACTAATTTTATCATGTAATTATACCACCCAATTCCCCCATTTTTGGCCAAATTTTTTTGGAGTAAGTGTTTTTCACTTACTCAAAGAAATGGTAATCAATCCACCATGTCTAACACACATAAGGATTGGCTAATCCAGGAGCAAACGGCTCTTGGTAAAGATATCTCAAACCGCTTGATGGCTTGCAATTTGCCTAAAATTGTATGGTGTTCAGTTCACCATATCTTTAATTAGTGAAAAGTTGGCTAGCCCGCAAGTTTATGGCTTGTGGTAAAGGCAGCTGGAAAACCATAATTGGTAATCGACTCACCAAAGATAATATTGATAATTTATCTAAGAGTTGGCTAGTCCGTATAAACGGCTTCTCGTAAAGACAAATCAAAACCGCTGGAAAGCTTATGATTTCCTCAAAATCATTTGGTTATCATTGTACCAAGGTTCTTACTTGAACTAAAACAATTGGCTACCCGTAAGTAATGGCTTTTGGTAAAGAGATGAAATCCATTAATTTTTTAAAAGATTGCTAGGGACTAGCAATATCTTAGTGTGGGGGATTGATGAGTGTCTAAATACTCATCATTTTTGTACCATTTAAACTGCAAAAACATCCAAAACACTTAAATGCATCAAAATGAAAAAAATATCACAAATAAGTGTTTTATGTGTTTTAAATGCAAAAATACCAAAATCGGTGAAAACGCATCAAGTTTGCATAATTGGCGCTTTAGTCCCCAAGTTTCAAAAGTTGTCAAATCTAGTCCCCGTAAATCCAAAACTTATAAAAGAAAAATCATTTAAGGTCCTTGGGTTTCACAAGTTGTAAGAAATTGTCCTTCAAAGTTTAAAATTGCAAAATGACAACTTTGGTCCCTAAACTTTGAAAAATGTCAAAAATAGTCCTTGGATTTATAAAATTGGAATTTTATGAAAAATTGGTCCTTGAACTATTCATAAATGGCAGGATAGGTCCTTGTGTTAACATTGGAAAAAGTTCAGTTTTGGTCCCTCAAGTTTGCTAGAATTACAAAATTGGTCCTTGTGTTAATACCAAACCAAACGGACCCTTGTATTAATATCCAACCCAAATCCAATCCACATACCAGCTAGCCCAAATGCAAACCCAAGCCCAAATATCTTGACCCTTGAACCATGAACCTTGAGCCAGTCCAAAAACCCACTTGACCTGCCAATACCCTATTGTAAACCCCCCGTTATTAATATCCAGCGGTCAAACGGTCAACGCTCACAAAACCGTATAATCAGGCTTCTCCCTCACCAAGCGAAACCCAAAACAGTGGTTTGTTTTTCCCCTTTCTCCCACCTCACCACCACCTTCCACCTATCTACCCACCCCCCCTCCACCTCCACATCCTCCCAAACTTCATTAAATGCTAGAAACACGCCATGATATTTTTTGGCAAAAGTTATTTTAATGGCTAAGATGAGTTGCAAGATGATCCAAGGGCCATGAAATAAAGTGGGATATGTTCAGAATCAAGTGGGAAGTTCAAAAAGTCTATAAAGAAAGAGAGAGGAGCAATGTGAAGAGTATCTAGTGTAATTTTTATTAATGTATGTCGAATTAGTCAAATTTTAATTTTCCAGTGTATATTTTAGCTTTCAAGCACTTTGTTTAAGTTTTTCAAGTGTATGTGAATCTATTTTCAGTTTCAATTTCATTTAAATCTCAACTTTTCAATTTATGCAATTTTCAAGTTCAAATTTTCAATATGATCAAATGTTGTTATTAATTGTTGTTTTGGACTCATAAGCCCATATAAGCTCCTCAGAAAGCTTATTAAAGCTTTTAGTAACCTTAAAACTCTGTTTAGTATTAAAAAGAAAAAAAATACCAAAAATACTAAAAAATGTTGGAAAATCAAAAATCATTGAAGATGATGAAAAGGTGGTAATCTCTGGATTTCCATGGGTTAGAAACTTTGTGGAAGCTATTAGGAGTGGTCTTGATCATTGGTTCATGGTATTTGGGTGGAAGGCATTGTAAGCTATTTCTTAGCATTTTTGCATTTCATTACATAGGTAGCTTTAAGCTTAAAGCTTTTTTATGTTATTATGTTTCTAATTTGTAGTTAAGTAGATTTCTATAATAAAACAGTTAGCTTGTTCTTTACAATTTGTAGTTACTAAAAATCTCATTTTCACAGTTATAATAGCATAATTATTATACCTAAGTTTTATGTTGTTATTACTGTTGTTTAAAGTTTCTTAAGTCTCAAAATATGATAAAATAAGGTTATGAATCAAGTGCATGGTCTGAATCAGTATTAAGCTTTGAAAAGCTTCAAAATTGAAAAGGGGTGTTTGGTTTCACTTTGTAAACTGAGTTAGAGGGTGTTCAAGACTTTGTTCTTGATTGATGTACGTCATAATAGGTCAATACAACTTAGTGCAATCATAAAACACTGTCCTTGTTTGATCAAAAGTCAAATTCTCCTTTAACCTCACTTAAGTTGGCCACTGTTAGGATTTAGCTTGTAAAACTCATCATAGTTGTTTATAACTTGGTCACCTAGCTTAATTTCATCATAACTTAGGTTAATATAACATAATTAATAAGTAGGATTGATTTAAAGTTCACTTAAGTCAACTTATTAGTGTAATATAAAAAGTCAAAATTTCAGTTTAGTGGTTTTTGAATAAAATAGATAATTTTACATAGGACTTAATATTAGCTTTCAAGATTTGAGCTTTTGGGATATTAATATTCAACTGCTTATCTCTATCATAGTATTTTTTATATTTTCTAGTTAGTTTTTTAAACAGCTTATTTCTTATCTTCTTTTAAGCCCTTTTTCAAAAACTTGCCCTGTGCACAGTTGAGCCTACCTTTTTCACAAGCTCATAAAAAGCTTGTTAGTGAACCATAGCTTGTGTATTTTGGTTCTTTGGAAAGCTAACCTAGCCATCTTAAAGTTCCAAGTTCATTTTTTCACTTTGTAGCTTATTTGATAGGATTTAAATAAGCTTTTACCTTGTCCCATTTTTGTGTAAACTGAGCACTCAGTCATTTACAAGCTTTTTCACAAGCTTGTCATAAGCTCATTAGTCAACCCCAGAGTGTGAGCTTGGACTTTTTGGAAAGCCCACCAGCCCATCTTGCTACCTCGGTTTTGTTTTGAGCTTTTAAGCTTATTACATAAGCTTAATTTGCTTGAGGAAAATGGCTTGCAGGGCTGTTTGGCAGATAGATTTAGGTGAAGTGCTTATTTGCTTATCCTCATCTTATCAGTGTATTCCTTTGTGCTTTTTAGCTTAATCTGAGTTTTCTTAGCTTATTCACATCTTATTTCATCTTTTGTTTCTTTCTTTGAAGCTTGTTTGAGCTTAAATCATCAAAATAAGCTCATAAGTTCACATTAAACCAATAAGCCTTCAAATAGCTTATTTTTAAGTTGTAAAATTTTTGTTTTCATTAAAGTTGCATATTATCAGTAGTATAATAGTTTTGAAAAAGAAAAATCACAAAAACATCATTTTAAAATAGTGATAGCGTTTATTTAATAGAAATTAGCTTTTTAAATTTTCTTCTCGGCTTATTATTAAGCAAATTCTGTTTTTATAATTTTATTAGCTTTCTGTCATCATAGGATATTTATAGAAAAAATTTCATAATTTTCTTAGTTTGTTTAGTATTTATTAGAATTTAAAATAGTTAATAAGTATTAAATAATTAATAATAAATAAATAAAAAACATAAAAAATATCTTTTCAATTTTAAAATTAGTTTTATAGTATTTTAGATTTTTCTAAGTTAAAATTTCATTTTTCCAGGTTAATTTTATATTTTCTTGTATTTAAGTGTATTTTAAATAATAATTAAATAATAATTAATTAATAATAAATAGATAAAAAGTGTAATAAATATATTTTCAGTTTTAAAATAAGTTTTATAATATTTTAGATTTTCTAAGTCATAATTTCACTTTTCTAGCTTTATTTCATATTTTCTTATATTTTAGAGTATTATTAAATAGTTAAAATAGTTTTTAATTAATAATAATTAAATAAATAGTTATAAAAATAATTTTAATTTTCCAATAATTTTATTTTATTATTAGGATTGTAAAAATATCATTTTCATATTTGTAGGTCTTTTATTTCTCTAAATTACGTTTATTTTTGTAACGTTTACGTAATTTAATAAACGTGCGTGTTTAAGTTTGTTTAATCTGATTGTTGTGCTTTATAATTCTGTATCCAAATACCATTCCAATCAATCATAGAGTGTAGTTATCAATCAAAATCCTTACTGATCATTATCCTTAGTGATCATTCGACATCTTAACGTTTTTTAAGCACCATTAATCCTCCGTGGGACTTAACGACCCGGGAATCCACTATATTCCAAGGGAAATTGCATTGGTTTTAGACTGTTTGAATTTTATTACGGTTGACCATTCACAAGTGGTTGACTTGTGTGATAAACTTGATAGTTTGGACTCAATCACTCTGTCATTTTGGGTGACAAATGGCGATTTTGCAAGAAGGTGTGTGTCATTACGGGTATCTGGCTTCCCTCATGTTCACCAAGAATGGTTGGTTGTTCTAACCAAATAGGTTTTTAAAGGTGTGCTATTTATTGTTTTTGTGTGAGGTTCATATTTCCTTGCATTTAAGATTATCATGATTTTTTTTTTTGAAAGGCAAATAATATATTAGAACAAGGCTCCAAGGAGGAGGCTCAAAGAAACAAACAAAAAAGTGAACTGAGCCAAGAACAACTCATAAAGGCTACAGCAAACCAGAAGCTAAAACATAAAAGGATTACAAAAAAAGATCATAGGGTCTAGCAATCCAACTATTCCAGTTAACCATATTCGAGGAGATTCTGGCTGAAATCCATGTCTTTGAGAGACGTTGAATGGACGGGAAAATATCTTCATCTTTGATTTTCGAGCTATTATCCGACTGAGAATTAACCAGCCTGTTCCTCCACTTCCAGATAGCCCATAAAGAACATTGAAACACCCCCTGCATAGCCTTCGAGAGCCTGGGACACCCATTCGGAGAGATCGATAAATTACCGAGAGCTACATCAGAAATAGAGAATGAGGGGAACGACACGGGAGGAGTCAAATTCCACCAACTCCAAACTTTTCTCCAGACCTTTATCGCGTAGGGGCAAAAGATGAGAGAGTGATCAATAACTTCTAACTCGGTCTCACAAAACGGGCAAGACGTAGAACCGAGATTAATCCCTCGGAAAGCAAGATTGGCTCGCGAAGGGAGCCTATCCAAAGAAGCTCTCCAAACGCAAATGTTAACTTTACGCGGAATCCATGAGTTCCAGTAGTGATGTTTACCAAGAGAGAAGTTGAGAAGTGATAAGTTTTGAATCTTCTTAGAGAGGGTTTTAACTTTGAAGGTGCCCGAAGCCTCGCCAACCCAAGACCACTTGTCAATTCCAACTGAATCTAAGGAAAGGTTACCAATACGAGAAACAAGATTATCAAGCTCGTCTAAGGCCCTACCGCGAGGAGGATAGCGCCAAGACAAATTGCCACTCCAAATGCCATCCAAACATTGCCAACGGTCAATGATCTTGCAATCTTTAAAAGACTCGAGGGCATATAATCTAGGGAACAAATCCATAAGACGCGAACCATCACCACACCAGTGGTCTTTCCAAAAGGAGGTACTAGAGCCGTCACCAATTTTGAGGATAAAGGAATCATTAAAGGAGCTGTCGATGTCCCCTATATGCTTTACAGCCTTTAAGATGTCGACCCAAACTCCACCAGTAATAGAACCAGAAGATGTTGTCCCAAACCCACCATCAGGACCATACAACTCATTGATGACCACACGCCATAAAGCGTTACCCTCGTTTAGAAATCGCCACTTCCATTTACCCAAGAGACCAAGGTTCTTGGAATAAAGGCAGCCGACCCCCAAACCTCCCTTTTTTATGTTGAAACACAAATTAGTGGTCTTTTTTTCGCACATATCTTGCCTTGATGTTTCACGCCAGCCCATCGGCAGGCTTACCTTAATGTCATGGCCACTGATTTATATCAGTTGGCGTTGCTTTAGGCCAACGTGATTTTGCATACGTGTTGTGCGTTGTTTTCGTATGTGTAATTCAAACGTTAGATGCTTGGCTATGATGATTTAGTTGGGCATGCTGTCGTGGTTTTTCCATGACACTAGCTGGTACAACATACATTGTGTCTGTGTTTTGTAGGAAAAATGATGTCTAATTCGAATTATAGCTGTCTCCAGTTACCAAGCCACTATTTAATTTGTTGGCTATGAGTGATACATAAACTAGTCTTGCTAATGTTGAAGTAAGTAGAGCGAAGTCAGTGATGCTTTATATAGGATGTTATGCGATGAGGAAATCGTTATTTGATCTTTTTTATGTAAGGAAAAAAACTCCTTGTACTCTTTCTTAAGAATTTCTATATCGGTTGTCAGTTTCCTTATCTAAGTACTTGTGTGTCCATCATACATGTTGTGCATATTCTAATTAAAAACTTTTTAGTATCTCAGGTGTCATGTTTGTTGGATCACTTTACCCTTTTACGCCAGATTCACATTCAGAGTTGCAAAAGAGGCGTTGGAAATCTGTATCGAATTTGGAAGGGGATGGTTGTTTTCGGAAAGAACGAGGTATGCATTAATATATTGCTATCTTCTATGTGCCACATTTTATTTGTGAAATTTTGCATTTTTTTTAATGTTTCTACATTAAGTTGTCGTCCGAGCACTTCTGGATCCCAAGTGGAGTAATATTTGGTTCGTCTATCGACAATTGGAGCCTTCAATAGCCAATGGTTCGAGCCTAGGAATGTGAAGTCCTGAAAATCTTCTCAGTCAGCATACCAGTTATTATTATTATTATTATTATTATTATTATTATTATTATTGTTGTAAACATCACTTTATTAGAAACTCATAAAATTTACAAAAAATTATTTCAATAATTACTTTATTATTATTATTATTATTATTATTATTATTTATGTTTTATTATTATTATTTTTTTAATAAAAACATCACTTCATTAGAACAACAAAAGGGTTTACAAGAAATTGGTGAGAAGCCGAGACACTAGTTGGGCTCCCACTCCTTTATTATTATTATTATTATTATTATTATTATTATTTTATAATTTTTTTGTGAAACATGTTCCCACTTTGCAGCTTATGGTGAAACAATTATTGATTTCTAGGTGCTAGAAAAGGATGACAACATTTTAAATATCCCGATATACAAGAAAGAACATTGGTTTCTTGCACCACTTGATTATTCCATGGATTTGTAAGTGTTTGGCATTATATTTAGAATAAATGACATCATTCAAGCCCTCGACAACAATCATGATAGTTATGCGGTGAAAAATGTTGCAAACAAAATAAAAAATGACTACACCTGACCATATGACTAGAGATTGTTTATATTTGCTATGCTTCTTACAGATAAGCTACATACCACTAACTTGAAGAGGAGGAGGATGTTCGTATTAATGTTTGTTGAAGAGAAGACATACACTGATGTATCTGAGGTTTGGATATCCAGTTAGAAGAAGAATAATGTAAATTTAAGATGGACAAGAGTTGTTGAACAATGTTAAGATACAATAATTGGTATTGTGATGTTATGCGCTTTAGAATGATAGGTTAAATATAAAGTGAGTACTGATGATTCGGCGGTTGTAAAAAATTAGGTATGGACATTGTTCTATTTGTGGGTCGTTGGATATGTTATTTCTACGTGTTGCATATAGCAAGATATGTTGTGATATGTGGCACTTTGATAATCATTTGTGTGTAATAAATGTAATCGGATTTTTTGTGACGTTGTGCGTTTTAGAATGATATGTTAAATATAAAGTGGGTACTAATGATTCGATTGCTTTAAATATTTCTACTTATAAAATACGATTGTATGCAAACACCCCGCAACAACACGCGGGTTGAAATCTTTGTTAATAACTCTGTTGCACATCTTTTATCCTTTTATAAAATTAATCCATCGAAAAAACCTTGCTATCACCGAAAATATAATCACACAGGTATCCACCGTCACAACACGCGGGTACCCAACTAGTCATTAATAAAAACACATTTTCTCCCGCCCTCTCTCTACTTTTCTCTCTAGAAATAACAATGTTTTACTTCAATTATTTGGTCAATCTCGATCTCCCGATCTTATTAGAATCTTGATATGGTTTACAATCACAAGTCGGATACTTCAGTGAAAGAACACAAAAGTATCATTTTCACCTCATATCAACTTTAGTATGTTGGAGTTGCTTTAGATAAAGAAGATTCAATTATTTCTTTTTGTTACTTTTAGTTTAGGCCGGTTCCAGTAAGGCAAGCCAATCCTTTCATTTTTTCTTGCCAAGTCAGCTTTCTCTCTCCAACAACTTTCAGGTAATTGGGTGCCCTAGTAAGGGTGAATAAATTGTTAAAGTTTTAGACAACGTTTCGAATAAATTGTTAAAGCTTCCGTGTGTGTTTCACTCGATCGTGTGGACAACCAAGATATTTGAAAAACCCTCCACGATCGATTCCCCACAGTAGGTGGATCGAGTGGGGATCGATCGAATATATCGATCGTAGGACATTAGTGGAACCAGCCTTAATGATTTATGATATAGTAATTTTATTTTAAAATAAGTGTCATATTTTGATTTTTTTTTTTTTTACAACTTTGACCTTTACATTTTGAAAAAATGAAAGAACAGAAGAAACTCAATGGCAAAAAAAGCCTCCTTGTTTGATATCGGTGTGATGTGTGAAACACATTTTTGTGATTATGTGATACCCTCATTTTATCCTTTTAGGTTAAAAACACAAACAAACATTACATTACCTATTTATTGTCCGACATTAAGTCATAAATTTATAATACAAATAATCACAAACATCCTTACAAGGTCAATTATTTATTGTAAGTAAAAACCAACATCACAATTCACTTTTGACCGTTTAATTTGCATCTAGTCACACTTGTTTTTAACTAATTAATGTGGCGAAAGAGCACCATAGCTTCGCCCTAGTGGAGAGCGCGCTGGTGCCAGTTCTGGCGTCAACGTTGTCCACTGCATATCCGAGGACTCCAACTCATTACCGTAATACCCTTTGGAACAAGGCACATACGACAAAGACTTTTCATCCGGACACGAATGAGGAACCGAAAAGTACTTAGCACATTCGGCAGGCGATCTTTGGTCAGGAAGATCCAAAATGCAATTCATCTTCACATGAAGAACCCCTTCTTTAATCTTCTTCCTGCACTTCTCACCAACTTGGGTAAAATAATTATACGAAAGGGTAAAATTCTTCAAGTTTGGTAAGCTACAAACCGCCTCCGGTACAACCCCAGCGAAATGATTATGGGCCAAATTTAATAGCTCCATTTCCTTTAAACACTGAAACGAGTGAGGGATCGGACCCATTAACTGATTAAAACCAACATCAAACACCGTAGTTTTCTGCAAAAACCCGATTTCATAAGGCAAACAACCAGTTAACTGATTGTTCAAGAACAAAACCTCGCGTAAAGTATCCTTAGCTAAGCCAATACTCTTAGGTATCCCACCAATGAATTTATTATTTGCCAAGACTAAATAAAGCGCGGTCGTGGCTCCGAGGTTTTCGGGAATCTTTTGGACGAAGTTATTGTTGTTTATAAATAGCAAGTCGAGGTCAAGAGTGAATATTTGAGGTGGAACAAAGCCCGCGAAATTGTTGAACCGTAGATCGAGAAAAAGTAATTTTTTAGCAGCCAGGACTTCGTTCGGGAACTGGCCCGAAAGTTTGTTGTTACTAAGGTCGAGTTCGTAGAAATATCTTAGTTTGCTAACTTTGGCTGGGATGGTACCTTTGAAGTTGTTCGAATTTGCATGGAAGAATACTATGTCTTCTAAACCCAGGAGGAGTTCGTTTACGGTTAGATGGCGACCAGAAAAGTTTCGGTTGTTAAAGTTAACGCCTGCTAATGTTCTTTTTGTTTGCCCGGGTGCATAGTCGCATGTGAAGCTGCCTCCGTAATTGCAAACATTTTTACCCTTCCATTTTTTGAGAATGCCTGTGGGATCTCCTTCTATTTTCACTTTGAATCTCGTGATTACATTGTAGGCTATTTCGAGTTGTGGACTCTCGAATTGACTCGATGGTGGTTTTGGTGATGGTGGTTTTGGTGAGGGTGGTTTTGGTAGTGGTGGTGGTGGTGATATTTGTGGAGGTTTAGGTGTTGGTGGGATGGGAGGGGGAGGGGGAGGGGGGCAGGGAGGGGGAGGTGGAGGGGGGCAATCTTGAGTATCGGGTGGTGGTGCACCACCACCACCACCACCGATTATTATTTCCAGTGCTTCTCGACGAATAAGTTGTTCTTGTGCATTGATGGCAAAGAAGTGTGTGATACAAATAAAGAGTAAAAATGTACTACAGCAGCCCATGTTTGGTGGAAGAGAGTAGACTAAACTACTCAATAACGATAAGGAATTTGTTTAAATACTAGTACTAGGTAATAAATAGCTCTAGTCACGGGTATCTAAATTTTATGTCATTTGGATTGTATGTTTTTGGAAAGGATATTTTTTCTAAACAATAATGTGCTAGCATTTTATTAATCTATCGTTTGTATGCTTTCGGAAAGGATAATTTTTCTAAACACTAATGTGCTAGCATTTTATTAATCTCTCGTTTGTCTTTAGCCATGCATAAGTACGGTTTAGTAGGTAATGTAGCATAGCGAATGAAAAGTATATGATGAGAATAAAAGGAATCGTAAAACAAGACTAACATATAGTTCTAACACAGCAAGTCAGCAAAACCATTTTCTATTACTACATTGTTAATTGATTAAACCAAAGGAGTTAATACTCTCACCACATTTTTTGATACAAATATCATTTTACATAAGTTATAAAACTCAGAATACAACCTGTAATGTACAATTATAGCATTTCTGAGTTTTATATAAGTTATAAAACGACACGGTTGGTCCCTGTGGTTTGCCCATATTGCAAGTTTAGTCCCTAAGTCGTTTTAATTACACCAGAGATACACTTATTTTTTTGGCTTTGACTCATTTGTTTTTAGTCCCTATTTTGGATGGCCGTTAGTGCAGTCCGTTAAGTTATTTGCGCTGTTAGTCCTTCGTTAATAAATTTTGCACCGTTAGTCCTTATTTTCTAAAATATAGTTTTTCACGTTAGTCCCTCCAGTTAATAATAGATATCGCCCGATTTTCACGTTTTGTCCGCTGTTTGCTTCGTTTATCCGTTTCCCCGTTTTTTACACGGTTTCGAGTCCGTTTCATTCGTTTTTATAATTTTTGTCCGTTTTCTTACGTTTCTCGAAGGTTTTTATCGGTTTTCATCCGTTTTGTCCGCTTTTCTTTACATTTTTCTTAGAATTTTGTCTGTTTTTATCCGTTTTTCTTACGTTGTGTTTTTCTTTTCGTTTTTGCCGTTTTCATCCGTTTTTCTTACGTTTTGTCGTTTTTCTTCACATTTTGTCCGTTTTTTTTCGTTTTGTACTATTTCAACATTTTTCAAATTTTTCAAAAATTTGAAAAAAATATTCGAAAAAAATTCAAAAATTCCAAAAATTTTTGAATTTCGAAAAATTTCAAAAAAAATCCTAAAATAAAAATTTCGAAAATTTTCAAAAAATATATATATATATCGAAAAATTTCAAAAATTTAAATTTCAAAAAAATGAATAAAAATATTTTGAATATGTTTGTTTTTTAAAAATTTTTCAATTTTTTCAAAATTTTTAAAAATCTTTAAAAATATATTTGAAATTTTTTGAAATTTGATTTTTATTTTTCGGAATTCAAATTTTTTCGGAAATTTTTTATTTTTGAATTTTTTTATTTTTTGAAATTTTTCGAATTTTTTTTTTGATTTTTTTTAATTTTTTTATTTTTCGGAATTTTTTATTTTGATATTTTGAAATTCAATTTTTTTTTTGAAATTTGAAATTTTTTTTTTTTTAAATTGTTCAAGATTTTTTAAAAATTTTCAAATTTTTCAAAAAATCTTAAAAAATGAAAAAAATATTTTTAAGATTTAAAAAATATATATGAAAAATATTTTTTATTCAAATTTTTTTCAATTTTTTATTCAATTTTTTTTTGAAATTTGAATTTTTCAATTTTTTCGAAATATTTTTTTCCAATTTTTTGGAAATTTTTTCCAAATTTTTTTCTTTTTGGAAAAATATTCAATATGTTGAAATAGTACAAAACGAAAGAAAACGGACAAAACGGATGAAAACTAATAAAAACGCATCGGGACAAAACGAAGAACAACGGACAAAAACGGATGAAAACGCAAAAACGAAGAAAACAGACAAAACGTAAGAAAAACGGATAAAAATGCAAGAAAAACGGACAAAAACGGATGAAAATCGATAAAAACGTAAGAAAACGGATAAAACGAAGAAAACGGACAAAACTATAAAACTAAAACGGACGAAAACGAAAAAAGGGGAAACGGATAAAAACGAACTAAAGACACAAACGTAAAAATGCGGGCTATCTATTATTAGCGGAGGGACTAAGCGTGAAAAACTATATTTTAGAAAATAAGGACTAACGGTGCAAAATTTATTAACAAAGGACTAACAGCGCAAATAACTTAACGGACTGCACTAACGGCCATCCAAAATAGGGACTAAATGAGTGCAAGGTTTCAAAAATAGGTATCTCTGGTGTAATTAAAACGACTTAAGGACTAAACTTGCAATATGGGCAAACCACAGGGACCAACCGTGTAATTTTGTCAAAAAAATATGATAGAGTATCAACTCCCTTAAACCAAAGCTACGTGGATTCAAAAGCTTCAGAACCGCTTGTACTGCCTGAACACTCAATTAATATTCTCAAGTAGCTTTTTAAACTTTTGCTTTTGGTATGTAAGATCAATTCAACTACTTATTGTAAGCTAATCATATGACGCTCTTATTATAATGGAGATGATTTGCACACTCTCAAAAGTGATTGGAAAACTCATATTTTGAGTGTTTAGACATTTATACCTTTATATATTTTTAGTTATGTTTATCCTGTAAAGATATAAGTGTCTAAACACTCAAAATTTGAATGTTTCTCATTTTTAAAAATATGAAAATCATCTCCCTTATTATAAGGATGCGTATATGTAGTACAGGAATAGAAATATAGTTAACCTTATTTGAATGAATTTTTTTTTTATAGTAACCTAAATAGTCGAGACCACATACTTGTGTAGCATCTAAAAAACTAATAAATACTTTTTATATCCAATGATGCATGTAGTACCGAAAGACTATTTATGTTCCAAATAAAATGTACTTGTTAAGCTAGTTTTGATCTACATAAAATTTTCGTAATATGTTTCTTTCTATATGGGGTACTCACTAAGTTGCCTACTTGTCTAGTTGTCTGATATGGACAAATAATACTTTGGCTCGACTTCGAAAAGCTTGCAATTTGCATTCTTTCACATGTGCTTTGATATGACGCTCATTGATGGTGGGAGTCTTTGTTTTGAGGGCTGTTTTTGGGTACCTTTATACTCTGTTTTCCATCAATAATAGATGAATAATATTTTGGTTTTTCTAACTTGTGCCTATGTGACAAGTTAAACACACAAAAAGCACACAAGGATCTACATAAAAATTGTCTGTACTTTTATATGAATCCCTATATACTTTTCAGTGGGTCCCTGTGTATTTTCGGTGTGGTTAACTTGTGCCCTAGGGCACAAGTTAGAAAAACCCTAACTAAAGGGGTGTTTTTTTTTCTTTTTTATATGAGGACGATATATGTGGGTCTTACGTTTGATTTAGCTTTTTAGACCATGGTATAAATGCATTTTGCCAGACCAGCGCCAAATCTCATGTGGCCGAAATTGGCGCCATCTTCGCTATGACACCCTCACCTTCCAAAATCTTGTCCGGCGCCACTCAATTGGCGTGTGTGAAAAGAGGAAAAGGCCAAATTAATAAATTAAACCGTTGGGCAACAAGCTACATCAACAAATCGATACTCTGTCCTAATCGCATATCCAACCTCACATCAAGAACCACCAACTTCAACAAGAAACCAACTTTATTCTTAACAACAAATAAATAAGAGAAACTCATCACACCTACCTGGTTCGAACAACACATTAAACCCACGTCAAGAATTAACAGGGCTGTGGTTTTCGGTGTTGACAAGAAACGAGATTAAAACTGTTGTGCTTCGAAAGAGATAAGCTTGATTTATTTTTGTCATTTGTGGTTTATGTGTCATTTGTTCTTCAAAAGAGATAATTAGCAGCAAGCAAACAAAAAAATTTGTGTCTTGTAAGGATATAAGTGAAAAGATGTTAGGTGGGTTTGTATAAGAAAGGATAAGGCTGATTTATTTCTTGGTGGTTGGATAAAAGAGTGATAAGTCATAGAGAGAAAGAATATTACCGATTTTTTTATGTTTCGTATTTATTTTTATTTGAATTAATGAGATTAATTTTGTTTGAAAAAATGTAAAAGAAAATAAAATTGAGGGTTGGTGGGGCCTAAATGGCATGTTATGAGTGAAGGGGTGCTTTGTTGAGTGAGTGTTAAAAGTAGAGATGCGGAGTTGGCGTTGAGTTGGCACTGGAAAAAAGAGTTTGGCATGCCATGATACCCCATGGTCTTAGTGGGGAGGATGTCCATTTTCTTGCATTGAAGATACAGAGGGAGTAAGGAAAATACGTGGGCTCAAGCACAAAAAAGAACAAGAAACACCTTCTAAAGCACTTTACCTCATAACACACCACAAACATGATATTGGGTCCCACTAAAAATATTCACTTACAAAAAAATAAATAAATAAAAATAAAAAATCACCAATGGCTTGAGCCATTTATATGACTTGCGGACTTTTGGCACATCAACGACACATATCACGATATAGTAATAACATGTTATTGGTTCATAGTTGGGACGAATGGCATGTTATCGGTACCCCATACCGAATGCTCTAAAATACCCTTCTTCATAACACACTACTGAAATGTTATTGGATCTTACAAAATACATCACTAAAAACACTCACTCACTTAAAAAAAAAAAAAAAAATGTGTTACCAAATGGAGCAGGATCTTTAATGGCACTAATGACACATAGCACAATATGGTAATAGCACGTTATCGATATCAGATACCGAGTGCTCTTGTATAGTTATAAAATGTAAAAAGACTAAGGGTGTGTTTGATTGGTTCTGAATGAGATGGGTCCGCGCTGATTATTACTACGTATTACCTAATCGGTCAGCATGTTTGATGTTGACAAAAACTACCACTGGATAATTAATATGGCACTGAGCGATTTAAGGAGGTAAGGGCCGCTAAACAATTCAGTGAACTTGATATTCTCCTAATTACCCCTATCTCACATCTCTCTCTCTTATCCTAACCATTTACAGTAACATAAAAATCTAAAAATCCAATATGAAACAACCGAGGCATAAATAATTTACTATTTGTTTGTTTTGTTTTATTTAATATTCATTCTTTATACCATAGGCTATCATTATTGTTATTATTTAATATTCTACATGCATACACATCGAATATATTGATTGGTTTATGGGCACAAGTAATGGTTACCTTTTTATTTATTAACGTAAATGGTTACCCTTTTGATGCTAACGTCTATGTTTATATATTTAACAATTAACACTGCAATTACACTTGCGATGATAGTTTTATACATTCATTTTCTTTTTAATATATTAATAAACATGTTATAAACATACGCATTATGGAAAATGATTATCTAAGTGATATGTTACAAGTATAATATGGAAAATGATTATCTAAGTGATACGGTGTAAATAACGGAAAATAGTATTAAATCAAGTGTTATAGTATTAGGGTTAAAATAGTAATTTTCAAATATTCAGAATGGACATTCATAAGGTTATCAAACAATCATTTTTGTTCAGAAACATTAACTCAGCATCTTTGAATTATTCAGCACATTTGATTCATTCAGTACTAAATTATGCAGTTTTATTAAACAGCTCTAAAAACTAAGAATGGCAGGCTGGCAGCTCGTAACCTTGGTATTGACTTTTCATATGCAATAGTCTTTCAAGGAGACAAAAAACGCTAGGCCATAGATCTTTAACTTGATGGGTAGATACAATTGAGTAATTGTGACATAAAGTGCTCGTTGTCACATCAATGTTAAAACTCATGATGTGATATGTGCCTGGATGTATTAATTAATCCTGAGAAATAACAATATGATTTCGTTCTTTTCAGTTCTATTTGTTGGCAAATTGGTTGGCAAAAGTGACTTTTGACCAACTTTGGACACAATTATCTATATGTATATGTCACATATATGAGTAATAGTTTGTAGGTTCGCGTTCTCCTTGAAGAGAGCTTCACAACAAGCCTTTATGTGTCTAAAATAGAGTTGATTCGAATGAGATATCGGGTCTCAAAGTTAGGCATTGATGCCAAATGCCAAGGAAAATTAGTTTATTTTCAATCTCACATCTGAGATGAGTAAACTTAAAGGAGTCTATTGTATAAATAGAGGCCTAATTCAAAGTTTACACACATCAAATCAATAGTTATTATTGATTTCCAACATACGCATCTCTTAAGATGAAATTCCAGCTTTTGTTAAGTCCGACAGTCTGGTATTAACTTTGTTTTGGT
This sequence comes from Chrysanthemum makinoi, assembly GCA_910596185.1. Taxonomy (NCBI): domain Eukaryota; kingdom Viridiplantae; phylum Streptophyta; class Magnoliopsida; order Asterales; family Asteraceae; genus Chrysanthemum; species Chrysanthemum makinoi. The sequence continues at coordinate 226,722,344 of OU343221.1, read as the reverse complement.
CCTGGGAAACGAACGTTTTAAAGGGAGCGTGTCAAACCGCTTGCCTCGGCTTTTAGTACTTTTGTTGATCTTTAATTGGTGATCGAGTAAGTTCTTTGACTATTTTATTATCTTATTTAATTATCGTTTATCTGCACTACATTGTTTGTATTTAATTTTCTGTTATTTATTTACTGTTAATTTTATTTATTGTAATTTAGATTTTATTTATAAAAGTGTAACCGTTTCCCTACGCTTTAAAGCAGATTCGTTAATGAATTAAAACACTTTTATTAAAATCTGATTTATTTTAATTAATGATTTTATACAAACTGTTTTTCTGCGAAACCAAGATTGTGTTTCTTTGAAAATCGTTTTATAACTAAACGAATTTTAATTAACAATTTGGTATAAAATTTTATAAACGATTTTAAAACAGGTTTATTGAATCGATTTTATTGAAACCATGATGAGTTTCTTTTTCAAACTGATTTATTTAGTTTGTTTATTGCATATGTTTTTGTTTAAATCTAGATTCTGAAACCAAGCTTGTGTTTCTCTGAATCATATTTGGTACAAGTTTACATAAACAATGTCGAGTTTATTAGATACCATATGGTTTTAATGTTTTTAACTGTTTTTGTGTTAAAATATTCACAAGTTAATTGATGGTAACATAAGTTGTGACCCTAGTGAATTTTGCGAATGTAATTGGTGCTGCGTAGTTACTAACATGGTTAAAAATCATAATGAAATTAGTTCATTGAAACCAAGTGGAGTTTCTTTGAAACAAATCTCATAAAATACAAGTTGTTATTTCATTAGATTACTAGAACATGTTTATTGAAACCAAGATGAGTTTGTTTGAAACAAAATCTGATAATATACAAGCTGTTATCAAATTTGGTGGAAAAGTTTATTTGACTTGTTTAGCTTATTTAATCCGGATTGAGTTTAATTATAAACTAAATATAGTTCTTGAAACTTTATGCATTGGAAGGTAGATCTATAGAAACCTTGTTGAGTTTCTTTGAAAGAGTAAATCTATTTTGAAACCTTGTCGAGTTTCATTGTAGAATTAGACCATGTGATGCAGATCTGTTAAGATATTCTTAAAGAAGATTGACAAAATCATATTACTAATTTGTTTTTGTTTAAAAAAACATTATGTAATATGCGATATTTTGTCGAAAGACTTGTTTAAAAGCGGTTTTGTATAATGGATCTTACAAAACAATAGTGTTTTAAACAAAATTCGATGTTATCGTGTTTGTTAAGAAACACTTTGTGATATAGCAAGTTGTTAATTATTCTAAATTTAGTTTTACACTAATAAGGAATCTCGTATTAACATAATGTTAGAAATGTCATGAGTGACATCTAAAGGATCTGCTCCTGAACTTGATGAAAGGGAGACCGATACTCGAGTTATGTGTATGGTAGATGCTTTAAAGCATTCAGATTTTATGTGCCATAACTATGGGTTAAATGGCCTGAATGAAATGAAAATTGTTGCCAAGGCAAGGATCTAACATTAGATAATGGTGGATTAATACTTGGGCATCATGTCATGAGTATGATGATAAGAGTTTGGTTAACTCTTTCAAAGTAGAGAAAATGGCGATGTGATGTTGAAATTCACATGAAAAGAGAGCTTAAGTGAACCAACACGTTGATGTGCCGAGATTCAGTAGGAATCTTGTGCACTGATGGTTGGTTAATAAATTTGGCTTTATTTTTATCAAGTAACATTGAGTTAACATTGAACAAAATTTTGGTCGGTTCGGATTATGCCCTTCATTAAATGTTTAAGCTGATTTTTTTTATTTTTTTTTTTGGTTGTTTTAATAAAAATGAGTATGAATTCTCAGTTTTTTTTTATCCTTTGAATGTATAGCATGGCCATCTCGGACATGTTAATTTTAACTCAATACGTTGTTTAATTAAATAAACAAACACGGATTACAAAAGTAAAACTTATGTTGAAGCCAAATTGACAAGATTGTCTTTTCACTCGGTTGACCGTATATTAACCGAACCCTTGATTCACATAGTTTTATGTGATTTGGAATCGATACCTACTAAGGTAGCAATTAGGTACTTCATCGTAATTGTTGATGGTAGCACAAAATATTGCGACTTTTACTTACTTGAGAGTAAGGATATAGACAAGATTGATCTATACAAATAAGTTAAGAATCAACTTATTATCGAAAACAAGGTGGTTCGAAGTGATATTGGAGGTGAATATGTGTCTCCATTTCATGTATGTTCTAAACATGGAATAAGACATAAATTTATTGTTCCTTATACACCACAACATAATTGTTGATAGGAAAGAACTGTGCCTTAAAGATATGGTTATGCCATGTTGTTAAAGTCATGGTTTAAGCCATGGCATGTGGGGGAAAGCGGTTTTATTGGCTACTTATCTTTTAGATAAGATCCCCTGTAAGGAAAAGAAGATAGTTTTTATGAACTATGGATGGGAAGAAAACCATCCTATAAGTACTTACGAATGTGGGGGGTGTCTATTTGTACAGACACCCAAGGTTCAAAATATTGGACCTAAAACTGTGGTTTGCATAATTTTGGATATGTTGATAACAGTAGTGCTTATCATTTCTTTGTATGTGATTCGGAAACGATAAATATACACAAAGATACGATAACCGAATCAAGGAAAACTTTCATTGTATGAAACCGTGTTTCCTTGATTATTAGAGGATAATGGATGTTCATCTAAGCTTGGTGGTAAAGTTGTCCATGATGAGAGGCAACTAAATGATGAATTCCTTCATGATGAGAGACATCAAGATGATAATGTTGTTCGTGATAAGAGATAACAAAGGAGTTGATAATGATCTCCAAGATGAGAGACAAGATCAAACTGAGGAAGAAGAGGTTGAACCTATAAGAAGCAAAAAGGCAAGAACCGAGAAATCATTTGGACACGATTTTGTTTCTTTTATGGTTGAAAACGAACCTACTTCATACCGAGAGGCGGTTAATTCCTCAAAATGGCCTCAATGGAAAGAAGCCATTAAAAGTGAAATAGATTCTATTTTACAAAATCATACTTGGGAGCTCGTGGATTTACCTCCTGGTTGTAAACCACTAGGCTATAAATGGATCTTCAAGAAGAAGATGAAATCCGATGGAACCATTGACAAGTATAAAGCAAGATTAGTAATCAAAGGATTTAGACAATGAGAAGGTCTTGATTACTTTGATACATATTCGCTTGTTACGCGAATAACCTCGATTAGGATGATACTTGCTATTGCCGCTTTAAGAAATTTGGAAGTTCACCAAATGGATGTGAAAATGGCATTTCTAAACGGAGATTTAGAAGAAGAAATCTACATGAACCAACCCGAGGGTTTCATGGCTCCTGGACAAGAGAACAAAGTTTGTAGGCTTGTTAAGTCATTATATGGCTTAAAGCAAGCTCCCAAACAATGACATCATTTTTTTTTTCACGTCATGTCAGAACGTGGATTTAAAAAAATAACGGATGTTTGTGGAAAGAAATAATTGCTGGTATATATGTAATCATGTGTCTATACAAAGATGGTATACTTATCACTGAAAGTGATAACAAGATAATCAAATCCACTAATGAAATGTTGGAGTCAAGATTTGACATGAACTACATTGGTCTTTCGATATGGTTCTTGGTACTAAGATCATATGAAACCAAATGGATTTGTTTTGAAGTCAAAAACACTATAAGGACAATATTCTTGAGAGGTTCAGTGTGGGGGATTCTGGCCTAGCTAGAACTCCAATGACATCTTTTAAATCTATTTATAATAGAGGTAGAGATGTTGCCTATTTTGAATACTCAGAGAATATTGGGCGTCTTATGTGTCTAATGACGTGTGTAAGACTTGATTTAGAAGTTATAATCAAGTTAAGTAAATATACCAGTAATTCAAGTGATGACCATTTGAATAGTATTACACAAGTACTATGATACTTACGATATTGCATTTTGGAAGATATCCAACTGCTATCTAATGATAGAGCAATGCAAATATGGATTCTTACATAAAAGAATCTAGATCCACTAGAGTGGATGTATTGACTCTACGTGGGAAGTCGTGTCTGGAAATCTTGAAAGTATCTCAAACAGACTTTTATAGCTAAATCTATGATGGAATTTGAATTTATCATTTGAGATAAATTTATAGAATATGGATATCTCTGCGTTAATTCAGAGGACATACCAAGATGGTGTAAACCGGTAACGACCATCTATATAAAGTGTGATAGTTAATTGGAAATTGACAGAGCTCATATCACAATGTAAAACGGTAAGTCGATACATATCCATCATAGACGTTGATTGGTGCGACAACTACTCTCAACTAGAGTTATCACGATTGACTACGTAAAGTCAATGGATAACATCGCGGATCCGCTTACGAAAGGCTTAAACAGAGAGTTAGTTAGTAAGTCATCTAAAGGAATGGGACTAAAGCCCTTAAAGGAATGAGTTTATATGAAGGAAAACCTAACCCAGTTGACTGGAGATCCCAAGATCCGGGTTCAATAGACAACCTAATCATATAAAAAGTGGGGAAGTCACGTCAATATAAGGGAGTTACTTAACATTGTAACTTTCTAGTCCATTCCTATAACAAATGTGACTTGTTGAGAGGTTAAACATATATGGATTTAATGATTCAGGATGAAATCACAAAGCATAATGATTCGAGATGAAATCACAAAACATATGTTTTTAATGATTCAAGATGAAATCACCTATGTGAGAGAGAAGTGGGGTCGCTTTGAAGGGAATTGTGGGGGCACAAATCCTAAGAGCTCTTGAGAACCAGTGCAAATGTTCAGGACCATAATGAACATGACTATGAGGGCTTAACAATGTTAGGGAGAGTCTTGTGTGAAATGTATTGTCGCTCTACGTAAACAGTGAGTTCAAGGACATCGCGTCTACTCGGATCTAGGAGACTAAGTGCATCTCACAAAGAAGGTTCAAAGGGTCACACCTACCTATCCTTTGCAAGATTCAACTATTGGAATTTCATCGTAATTTTTGTGTATTACGACCGATCTCCATTCATGTGGGGGATTGTTGGAAAATTGGTTGGCAAAAGTGACTTTTGACCAACTTTGGACACAATTATCTATATGTATATGTCACATATATGAGTAATAGTTTGTAGGTTCGCGTTCTCCTTGAAGAGAGCTTCGCAACAAGCCTCTATGTGTCTAAAATAGAGTTGATGTGAATGAGATATCGGGTCTCAAAGTTAGGCATTCGATACCATGCCTAAAGAGGAAAAGTAGTTTATTTTCAATCTCACATCGGTGGGATGAGTAAACTTAGAAGGAGTCTATTGTGTATAAATAGAGGCCCTAATTCCACAAGTTTACACACATCAAATCAATAGTTATTATTGATTTCCAACATATGGAATAACGATCTCTTAAGATGAAATTCTGCAGTTTTGTTAAGTCCGACAGTTACAACTTCGTTTTGGTGTTTTACTTGGGAAACGACAGCGAATCTGTTTTAAGGGAAGCGTGTCAAACACGTGCCTCGGCTTTTAGTACTTCTTTGTTGATCTTTAATTGGTGATCAAGTAAGTCTTTTGACTATTTTATTATCTTATTTAATTATTGTTTATCTGCTTACATTCTGTTTGTATTTAATTTTCTGTTATTTATTTACTGTTAATTTTATTTATTGTAATTTAGATTTTATTTATAAAAGTGTAACCGTTTCCCTACACTATTATCGTATGCAAAACCACAATGTCACAGGCAATACGGAGAAAGAGGAAGGGACTTTAGACGTTTCTCTTAGAGATAGAAGGTACAAAATAGATTATAAGAAGTAGATATAAGGAAGTGTATGACATCTTGCACATGAATTTGTAGAATATGACGTGGTCAAATGGGTCAACTAATATCATTTCTGTTTAAATCCGTAATCACCTCATTTAGTACTCAATATAGGAAAAGTAGCAATATTGGTACATTTATTATGAAAAAAGAAAAAAAAAATGTTATGCAACATAGTAAAAATTGTAACTTGAATATATTTTCAACCAATTATCCCATGATAAAAATACCATCGTATTTTGCTAAAAGACAAAAGCTAAGTCACGCAAAACAAGAGCTAATTACATAAATGGTCCTTGTGGTTGTAACAAAATTGCATGTTTCGTCCTAAAATGCAATTAATTGCGCCAGTGGTGCTTGTGGTTGTCCAAATTGGGTTAACCTGTACTTTGACCGATTTTCCATCCAATTGGACATTAAATAATACTAACATAAAGGGAAATTTTGTCCATTCGCATACAATATACCTCAGGGACCATATTTACAACACCATTTTTTCTAAACGCGGGAGATGTTATTTTGACCCGAGTTTCAGAGTTATTTTGACCCGACCTTGTTTCCCCTTTCATAACCTAAGTTCGTTCATGTGTTAACATATTTCACAACCCATCACAATCTTTTTTCCCCTTTGATCATTCCAAAGCATAGTTTTAAAAATCGTGCCTAGGCTCTAAATCCCACGAGGCTCTATCCTTTGGGATTTTTTTAGATCGAGACTCACGACATTCATGAATCCCACAAAAATCGCGCGCCTTGGAGATTTTTGCGCCTTTGCGCCTTAGGGATTTTTGCGCCTTGGAGATGTAGCAGATTTTTGGGCCCTTTTTCTAAATATTAAGATAAGATAAATGGGGCTTATAAGTTATATACATGGGCCTTTTAAGTCATAGGGTGAGTATTTGTATGATTTGCAAATTTGAATTGATTTATGTTTATTTTATTGATTGAAATTTTCTTTAAGAAGTTACTTTGTTTCATTAAGTATTTTCTTTATGACATATTATCATGAAAATGTGGCATTATGTGCCATGTATTAAGTATTTTAATGTTATTTTGTGTTATTTTAGCGACATAAATTTTCACATACGTTATAAAAGCTTAATGTATTTAGTGCGCCTCACATTCATGAATCCCGCGCCTTGGAATGCGCCTCGACTCGAGGATCCTTTCCCCCTTTTGCGCCTTAGTGCGCCTTGAGCCTTTCAAAACACTATCCAAAGTATTAATCACAACCTCATTCGTGCAATGACATAATAAGATTGAACGAAATCGAAGTAACTAAGGATACGACAGATTATGTATATGCTAAATATGGGAAGGACTGGAAGCAAAGCGATATAGTTTCTGATGAGATATTAGAAGACTTATATAATTATGATATGTTGAAATGTTAGTGTATTTTTTGCATTGTTCTTGTGTAGAGGGTACATTGACGTTGAAGTGTTTGATACATGTATTTGTTGCATTGTTCTTGTTGTCTTATATGCCTGAGACTTTATACATGTAGTTTTAGTGTTTGTTCCAAACCCCCTTAATGGTCTGAAAATGATATCCAAACATCCCTTATGGTCTGCAATTGGTCTGTTCTGTAAGGAAATGCTTATCAATGGTAAAATCTTCAAAGGCTACAGATAAGGATTATAGAAAGCTGCCGGTGACGAATGAGATGATTGAGTTTGTTTTTGCTAAATATGAGAATAAGTGGCATATAGAGGATGAAATAGCTGATGTGATACTAGAAAACTTGTGGATGAAATATGGGAAAGGTTAGTGTATTATTTGCAGACTGCATTTATATAACACCCTGAAACCGGGCCTAAGCATTTTATTATAAGAATGCCATTGGAATAGTTGACTATGAATTTTATAAGTTAAAAGGACTTACGGGGATTGGTTAGTCAATCACGATAGTCAAACTACAAGTATTAAATGTTATGTAAATGGTTATGAAAAATATGATGTGTCACATTTATAAGGAAAATTGACTTAAGGGACCTAAGTTGCCAAGTGCTAACATGTTATAAAGTATATTGTGGCCAAAGTGGAAGAAAGGGAACCTAAGGGACCTAAAGTGCTAATTAGCCAAACTCATCCTCTACTAATGTCTGGATAATTCTCTTATCATCACAAGAGTTCCAGGATATTGTAAGTATGTGCGTGTGTGTGTCGTGAAATATAGAAAGGAGGGAAGAAGGGATCAAGTCTTGATGATCAATTATGGTGTCTATGTGTTCCAAATCAAATAGATGAAGCCCTAGCAATGATCCTTGCAAGTAAGTAACCTCTAATTAGTGTTTAATTGATGATTGGAAGGTTAGGGTTTACGAACCTAATTGGGGGAATTGGGTAAATGATGTTTATAAGCTAAATTAAGAAGTTATGATGAATATGGGTTAAGTATTATTGAAGTTAAGTTAATAAGTTAGTGGGATTAATTATCATATAATCATCATATGATTATGTGATACTTAGTAATGGTTAAAAAGGGGTTTTGGTTATTATGGCCATGACATAGTTGATTAATTATGTGTTTATGTCTATAGTGGTATTGGCTTAAATGTCAAGTATGGAGAAGATGATGTCTTTGGTTTCACTAGCTTGGAATTAAGGTAAGTAAACCGGTTATAAGTTAATGTTATATGGATATTGTAGAAAACTAGAAGGGGGGTTGAATAGTTTACCAATTAAAAACTTTGTTTTAAAACTTATTGAAAGATCAATTGATATTGATCTTAGATATGTTAATGAAATATGCAAGCAATATGTAAAGAGTAAATAAATGATCAAACCACAACAAGTTATTTATAGTGGTTCGGTCTACAAGGACTCTTTTTCCTTGCCCTACTCCACTCCCCGAGTCTCACACTCAAGAGTTTAACTTCACTAGTCAACAAGCTCCTTTCACCGGCGGAGAAACCTTTACACTTCGCTTACACTATTTCCGACACTAAGCTAGATGTCGAGTTCTTTCCAAGGGTACAATCACTCCCACACACAATGTATTTTGAGGACTAAAATACTAACCACTCACACTCACAAGATTATGATGGTTTAATACAACAATGAAGTATGAATCAACATAAGATCATACAACACTAAACAAACAAGACTTCCAACTTCTCGTTTGAAGCTTGAATGTGACTTGATCTTCTTTGCTACAGAAAAGATCACTAATATGATATGAAACTGAGTTAGAAAGGTTAGAGAGAAGATATGTAAGAGAGTATGATATAAAGGGATGAAAAACTACTTGGTTTGGCTTTGCTATTTATAGCCAAAACCATCAGCAGGCACCACGGACGGCGGACCCCTTGAAAGGGTTCCGCCCGTTATACATTTTGGTGCCGCCGGGTCCGACAAAGAAGATATCAAGATCTTTGCCAAAGTCAACCATATCTATGCAAGATTGTGTAAGATATGAAGAGTACAAATCTACACAAAATATCTAATGAAATCTTCTAATGATTTCTATGATGCATCACATGATGTCATGTGTTGTTTTTCTATTTTAGAAATATGCAAATACATAAGTAATGTTTAGTTTTTAAGAAACTAAAACATTCTAAAAACTACTATCATACATTATGCTTAGACTCATATTAAGATATGATTAGTCACAATGTAAATGCTTAAATGATGAAGATATAGTTTGAAAAAGTTTGTTTTAATATCTATTAAACTTGACAAGCTTTAAGCTTTATAAAAATTAAATTTACTTTTGTCGTTAACAAAACTTAGGTAAAGATCAAAAATATAAATAACGTTTAATGACGATATTTGTATTAACAATCTCCCCCTTTTTGTTGAGGACAAAATATAAATTTTATTTTTATAAGAGTTACAAAGATTGTGCAAGAGTTATAAAAATATTAGTTTTAGAACTTGAAAAGGAAATGATAATGCAAGTGTATGATGTTTGACTTTTTCAGAAAGTCAAAGTATTCACTAGTTGATGCATTATGTTGACTTTTTCAGAAAGTCAAAGTATGCAGTTGACTTTTTCAGAAAAGTCAAGTATTACCAATGAGGTATCATGTTTGACTTTTTCAGAAAGTCAATGTATGCAGTTTGACTTTTTCAGAAAAGTCAAATATAACAAATATAAACAAGTTCTATATTTTCTCCTCCTTTTTGTCTCAACAAAAAGAAGAGGCGATGCGGAATGTAATAAGCCCGAGCCATTATCTCCCCCTTGATCAAAGCTCCCCCTAAATTGGGTGCTTAATGGGAAGATACATGGATTGTGAAAAAAAAATGCTACAAAAAAAATTGTTAGTAACAATGATCATTCACAAGCATTTCCAAATACTATGTAAAGGCACCAACAATATAGAAAACACCATTCATTAGTTAAAATTTTTTCATGAATAAGAATCATGAAAAGAGAACACAATGATGTGTTTTAGTACAAGAGAAAAAAATAATCCTAAGAAAAGAAAAAAAACTTAGAAATGCTAATCTATGACCATTCTAATGAGATGGTGGATGAGAAAGAGCGTTGAGGTGCTCAAGGATGTGATTGAGGATGAACCTCATTTCCTCTTGGAAGTCATGGACCATAACCCGGGTCCGATCAACGGTTTGGGCGGTTTGCTCACAAGTTGAGCAACCATGCCTAGGGGGTAGTATGTTTGGTGAGGTTGTGGTGGTGGAATGGTAGATGTGATGGTGTTGGTGGTGATGTTTGGGGGGGGGGTCATGATGGAGGCTAGCAAAGCATTTTGCATTTGCATAGTCTCACTTAGGTGAGAATCCACCATGCTTTTGAATTGGTGGAGGTTTTGGAGTTCCGTTTGAATCTCCTCTCTTATGGGATTAGCATCCTACATGGACTCCTCAATGTCCTCTATGTGAGGGTACATTGATGTAGGGAGTGATTGGTCCCCATACAAAGGACCATGAATGTCTTTGTAAATGGGGTGAAAGAGAAGAGGTTTTGGCCCTAATGGGGCGTTTGGATCAAAGGATGGCCTAGGTGACTCATGAGCAATCCGCTCAATTGTGCCAAAGGATGGCAATGGTGGTGGATGATTTGGCCTAGGAGGCAAGTCTTCCAAGTCTTCCAAGAAAGGATTTGGAGAAGTGGGTGGTGTGGAAAATAACTCCAAAGGAATGAGAGTTGGAGACTTTGGTGGTGAGGGTGTTTTGGATGTTCGGATGGGTGCCGGTGGTGGTGAAGTTGGTGTTTTGTGGGTGGTGGAGTGGTGATCACAATTGGTGATTGAGTAGGAGTAGCCAAAGTTAGGCTTGTATCATCTCGTTTGGGGGATGAGATTGTGAGTGGAGAAGACTCGGATGAGGAGCTCAAGTTGACGAAGCAACAAGGCCTCACGCTAATTCTAGCGGTTTTCTTGCAAGTTTTAGGAGAGGATTTTGTCATTTTGACTTGTGTTTTTCTTTGCTAGATGATGGTAAGAATGAAGAAGGTGTGAGGATGATCATGGTAAAACCTCTCAATTTATAGAAGTGAAAACTTATGGAGAAATGTGTTTGATTTGATATTAAACCATAGAAGGGATGAGGTTCCTAATGATTTGGAAGTGGGTTAAATGCTAGTCATATCACCCAAGTCAAGCCATACAAGAGAGATGGAGTGAAGAAGCAAATATTTGCAATAAATGTGTTCTAATGAGTGGAAGTTCCTAACAATCAGATTACCCACGGATTTCAAGGTACCAAAATTTTGGTTCCTTCCTTTATGCCAAAGGGCTCCTTGGGTGAATTTTTCAAATTTTTGAATTTTGGTGGGAAATGGATTTCTTATATGCCTAAGTGAATTATACTAGTTCTAATAAGGGTACAAACTAGTTAAGATTGACCTACAAGCAATAGATGGTAATTTGGAATGACGAAAGAACCGAAATTCAGAAAGTTACCTAGACGATCCACGGCACCAAAATTTTACACGGACGGACCCCTAAAAAGGGTGCCGTCTGGTCCGCCTGTACAGGTACGGCGGTACCATTTCTTATAACAGACGGAACTAAAACGTTGGTGCCGTCTGATCCGTATAGAGTAGAAAAGTTCACAGAGTACATTTTAAAGTGTCGGGGACATTTCCGAAACATGAAATTTTTCTAAAAACATGTGAAATTAAACATTTCTAGTTAGGAAAAGTAAATAACACATGTACAAACATAATGGAGCATAGATTTTAAGCAAGGCCAAGTGATTTTCACATTATAGTGAAAATGGGTAAAATTTGATAGCATACTTGTGCTATCTCCCTGCATAAGATTGTTAGCATACATCATTGTTTCGAGTTATATTATCATCCTACAAGATAAAAACAACCAAATTGTATCAAACATTAGAGATAATGTATTGTTCCAAACGCTCCTTAAAACGATTCTCACTTATCCAACTTCTTGTAGATCTTGGTCATCATTCTACCAAGGCACTTGAACATCCCCTTGGTTTGGTTGAACTCCGCTGATTCATTCTCAATCTCGGGAAGAGATGCATAATACTCATGAGGTGGAAGGCGAGAGTTTGGAAGACCATCATCGGAGCTATTTGATGATGATGATGATGGAGTTGGAGGTTTTGCTCTCTTGCCTTTTGTCTTAGCAACTCGTGCATCACTCAAAGGTACAAAGATGTGAGGGATGAGCTCATAGTGAAGGTGCATCCCTTTTGGTCTTGGTGGAATTGGTGCAAAGGCTCTATAGAGACGGGTGAGAAGCATCCCGTATAGGAGAGCAACCGATCCTTGTGTTGGAATATCAATCATTCTCCTAGCAATGTAGTAGGCTAAATTGAATGTTTGACGGGTGGACAAGTTGTAGAGCATATGGCAAAGACAAGCATTGATGTGATCCCTATTTTCTATGGTGCTAATGACGTTTTCTCTAAGTAGTTTGATCTGTGCTGAAAACAGTCAAGCTACCTCACACAAGCCGGCCACTTGTGAATGGCCGACCGTAAGAAGCTTAAAACCGCTTAAAACACAAATGCAATGAAGTCCTGGAGAATAGAATGAATTCCCCGGGTCGTTATGTCCCACGGAGACTCAATGGTGTGTGAACACTTGATCAGACGATAGAATGATCACTAAGGATAGTGATCGGAAAGGATTTGGATGGATAATTACACTACTGAAAAAGTTTATAAATTAAAGCGACTTAAATGCAAATTAAAAGAAATTTAAAAAGATAAAAAATATTAAATAAACGCTATCACTATATTTAAAATGATGAACGTTTAAAATCTAAAAATTACGTTTAAAAAAAAATAAAATTACGTAAACGTACAAAATAAAAAGTGATATCTAAGAAATAAAAGGCCTACAAATATGAAAATGACACTTTTACAAACCTAATGATAAAAGAAAATTTATAGAAAAAGAAAATTATTTTTATAACTATTTAATTAATTATTATTAATTAAAAACTATTTTTAACTAATAAATAATAGCTTATAATACAAGAAAATATGAAATAAAGCTAGAAAAATAAAATTAAGACTTAGAAAAATCTAAAATATCATAAAACTAATTTTAAAACTGAAAATATATTTTTTAGACTTTTTATGTATTTATTATTAATTTAAAACTAATTAAAATGCTAGAAAATACTATTTAAGCTAAGAAAATTATGGAAAAATATTTTTTTGGCTTTTTATATTTATCTAAACTTAAGAAAGATGAAAAATTATTTTTTTGAAACTTTTCTTAATTATTTGTATTAAATGCTATTTAAAAATGCTTAAAAACTAATTTAAATTAAGAAAAATACTAAACAGGACAGGAAAAATATGAAAAATTCAGGATAACTCTAAAATAATATATGGAAGCTAGGAAAAATAGAAAAACAAGGTGCTGTGTGGAGGAATTAGAAACTGATGAGCCAAGTGCTTATGAAATAAGCACTTGGATAAGCTAAAGGAACACAACAAGCACCAAACTGATATGGAAGCTACAATAAGCTAAAAGAGCTAAAATGCAACAAGAAACAACAAGCTATACCCTCTGGATTGGCAGATTGCACAGATTTGAAGATTTGAGCTTTTGAGCTAAAACAGTGAAAGGGTACCAAGTTTGAGCTTATGCACAAGCTTCAAAATAAGCTGAAACTTCAAAACAGAAGTGGGACCCTGCACTAGACCTGGGTGGGTATCTATAAGCTAAAGATCAGATGCTCACAAGCTCTTATGAGCTTGTGAGGAACTCTGCAAGCTACTGTCAAAAGATGGATACCAGTGCACAGGGCACTTTTCAGAAAGGGGTAGCCAAAATAAGCTAACAAATAAGCACTTTACAAGCTAATTGAAACTGAACCAGTATTTTTCTAATTTTGTTGAGCAGCTAAATTTTAATTTCCCAAAAGCACAAATCCTAGTTCCTAACAGTAAGATCACAATGAAATTCTAAGTTTTATTCAAAAACTGGCTAATGAAAATTTTGACTTTTTTTATTACACTAACACTTTGACTTTTATGAACTTGAGATTGATTTTTATGACTGATTATGTTAAAATAAGCTATACTAAGGTGAAATTAAGCTACTATATCAAGTTACAAACAAATTTGATGAGTTTTGCAATGCAAAACCTTAACAGTGAACCATTATGGGTAAGATTAAGATGATTTTGACTATTTAACTAATGAGGACTAGTTTTAATGTTTAGACTGAACTAATATGAACTAAAGTGACATGGAACAAGTAAAAACAATATCTAAAACAGACTCCAATACAGTTTTCAAAGCACTTCCAAACACCCCTTCAACTTAACTGATTTGCAAGTAAAATAGGCTAAACTCTGAACCAACTAGCATTAATGATCAAACTGAGCTTAATATGACCTAGATACAACTATATAAACAAGTCTACACTAGTGGTGACCACAGATACTCAAACAAGTACAATATGCAAAAACTGAAAATAACATGAAACACTCACAAGTGCTCAGCTGATTGCAGGCTTAAAACCAAACCAAACCTATTCTAATTTAACCTAATCCAACCCATTATCACCACTGCAACACCCATTTTCATTTTCAATTCCAATTTGCTCCAACAGTTGACTATTATTGACCATGAACCAAATTTACTTGAAATTGAAATGTAAGCTTACTCAAAGCTTATAGAGGGTTTAAACTGCCTTATTTAAGATTAAAATAAACTTTTAACAACTTAGACCATATACTTTGAAACTAAAAATTTTCAACAGTGGGCATGAACTTTGGAACTTAAATATAAGACTTGGATTGATATTCAAAACACATTACAAAGATGATTTAACATAAATGTGATATCAAGAAACTGAAATTACAACATTTTAACTAAAACTAATACTTTTATTTAAAAAAACGACATTAAAGGAAATAAATAAAACTAGCTACTCTCTTATTCTTCTCTCTAACTCCTCTTTTATAGCTCCACATGCATCTCTCTCCTCTTCTGATTGAATCCCACTTGGAATTGGGGCCGTTGGATGACTTTAGTGGAATTTGGCCGTTTGATCATTTTGGCGCCAAAGTGGATTTTTGACAGTTGGAGGGGTAGAGTGCTAAGAGGGGGGATGCATTAAATGGCTTTTGTTTTGTGTTGAGGAGGAGGGGACAAGGGAGTGAGATGTTGAGGTGGAGGTGAGGGCATGGTGGGAGTGATTTCAGGGAAGCAGGTGAAGGTGAAGACTATTGGCGCGAGTTGTGTTTGTTTGACCAGAGGGGTGAGTTGACTGGGTATTAGTAATAGGGGGAGGTCAAAAATGGTTAAATGACAGGGGGTCACATGGGGTGTGAAGGGTCCAAAATGGGTTTAAAGGTTTAATAACTATAGGGACCATATGTGTAAGATCTGAAAATTGAGGGACCTATTCTGCCAATACCTCAAAGTTGATCCAAGGGCTGAAAGTGACAATCATAAAAAGTACAAGGACCAAACTTGCCATTTTCAAACTTTCAAAGGTTTGTTTTGACAACTTTTGAATCCCATAGACCTTAAATGACATTTTTCTTAATTTTAATATACCAGGGACTGTTTTTGACAACTTTTGAAACTTGGGGGACTAAAACTGCCATTGTTGCAAATTTGATACGTTTTTCATCTGATTTTTGATATTTTTGCATTTAAAACACATAAAACACTGATTTGTGATATTTTGATCATTTTGATGCATTTTTGAGTGTTTTCAGATGATTTTGCAGTTTATATAGTACAAAAATGATTAGTATTTAGACACTCATCATAGTTCTTCCCATTTCCTAAATTCGGGCTTAAGTTCATTTAGCTCCATTCCATATGGATCTCGGTTCACTTCTTTTCCTTTTCGGGTGACTCGGGTTGTATCTCCCCTTGGGATAAATAGGTGCTCACGGATGAAATCCTTATTTGCTAGAGGTGTTTGGTATGGAGGAAAGCGGTCATTGATTGCATCAAGAATGGTGAGTGACCACTTATCCGAGTAGACACATGTCCCTCGGTTGGGAATTCCTAGCAATTGAGCAAAGTTGGTTAAGGTGATGGTGTAGTCGTTTTGATTGATTTTAAACCTAAGACAAAACTCATCATCATCTTCATCACTAAAGTCGGTCACACTAGCATAGAACTCTAACACAAACCTAGGACAAATTGGTTCATCGATGTCAAGAAGACAATCGAATTGAGTGGCGGCTAGTTCTTCACGGAGATTGGTATTTTCAATGAAAGATGGGTGAATGGTTCTACCCTCATGGAAATACCTTGATTCTAGACTCTTAAAGATTTCTACTTGTTCCTTGGAAAGTCCTTTGGTTTTGTGGGAATGTAGCCAAGAGTGTCCTTGTGATCATAGAATCTTACGGCTACCATGGTTATTCCTAGGAGCAAGGATTAATATGTTAAAAATGAGAATAAACTTTAACGTTTTGGTTCTAGTGTGTGTCTATATGAAAACGATTTGGAGTTTCGGTTATCTCGACTCTTTTTATGCACAAAAATGGTTTTAGTGGGGTGTTTGGCAAATACCATGAGATAACCCAAATTATCCTAATTCAATGTGGCTTCATTTGAATATACCCGGGAATGCATATTAGTTATGCAATACCTTTAGTATTCAAGAGCATGCAAGTGATGAAAGTCTAACGTTTCTATTTGTATTAACAATGAAAAATTGTTTTCCTACAAGTGAGAAGCTTTTCAAAATTTTTGACATGGGGTGTTTGGTTATTTGAATAAGGCCTTATAGTCATTATCTATTGATTAGTGGGAAGCATGATTTGTTTATGCAATATGAAAATGTAGTACCTAATTTCAATGACTAGTTATGCAATTTGCCAATTGAGTTCATATTTAGTACAAAAGCATACATAAGCCCCATGCAATGATTTTGTGCACAAATAAGAATCCTAGACTCAGAATTAGGAGATAAAATGTAGTTAGGATACTTACAATGATGTTATCTCCAGTGATTAGTGAGTGGGAAGGTGTTAATAATGAGCTTGGTTTAATGTTTACACGTTTTAGTAAAGTGGGTTTTGAGGAAGAAGATGTTTTGTAGGTAGCAGTTTTGCTTCTGTAGACACCACGGACCAGACGGTACCAAATTTTTGGTTCCGTCCGTGTTGTCGTTTGGTGTCGTGGCTACAGTAGCAGATACAAAACAAAATTGTTTTGTTTTGACTATTCTAATGTTTTGGGCTAAGTTTATCCTACATGTTTGGTTCCATTAACCCTAAACCAAGTCTAAGAAGATTAAAAGGTTCTCGTTTAAGAGGCTTAGTTAAGATGTCGGCAATGTTGTCTTCGGAGGATACTTTCTCGATTGAGATGTTTCCTTTTTGAACATTGTCGCGAAGAAAGTGATGACGGATTTCAATATGCTTTGTACGAGCATGTTGAACGGGATTCTTGCTGAGATCGATGGCTCCTTTGTTGTCGAAAAGTATAACAATATCGTTGAGATGAATTCCGTAATCTACGAGAGCTTGCTTCATCCAAAGAGCTTGTTGACATGCTTTTCCGGCTGAGACGTACTCGGCTTCAGTAGTTGAGATGGCTAAATCCGTTTGCTTCTTTGCAAACCATGAGGTGAGACAATGTCCAACAAAAGTGCAAATACCACTTGTACTTTTTCTATCTACATAGTCACCGGCATGATCCGAGTCGGCATACACTATGGTTTCTACACCCGTTCCTTTGGGATACCATAATCCTAAACACGTTGTTCCCTTAATGTATCTAAAAATCCTTTTTAAGGCTTCTAAGTGTGATGCCTTTGGGTTTTCTTGAAAGCGAGCACATAGACAAACACTAAACATAATGTCGGGTCTACTAGCCGTAAGATAGAGTAGGCTACCAATCATTCCTCTATATTTAGTGTTATCTACGGATTCACCTTCCTCGTCCTTGGTGAGTTTAGTGTCCGAGGACATGGGTGTTTTAGTTGGTTTGGAATCTTCAAGACCAAATTTCTTAAGCATGTCTTTTATATAGTTAGATTGGTTAAAAAATATGCCATCTTCTAGTTGTTTAATTTGGAGTCCTAGAAAGAAATTTAATTCACCCATCATACTCATTTCAAACTCGTCGTGCATGATTTTAGAGAAATCATCACATAGCTCTTAACAAGTTGATCCGAATATGATGTCATCAACGTATATATGAACAATGATAATATGTGACTCCTTTTTCTTGGTAAAAAGAGTATTATCTACTAATCCCATAGTGTATTTGTTATCAGTAAGAAAAGTCTTAAGTCGGTCGTACCAAGCTTTTGGTGCTTGCTTAAGACCGTATAATGCTTTCTTGAGTTTGAAGACATGATGTGGTTTCTCAAAGTCGGTAAAACCGGGAGGTTGAGCAACATACACTTTTTCATTAATAAACCCATTAAGAAATGCACTTTTAACATCTATTTGAAATAATTTAAAGTCATAAGCACATGCCTAAGCAAGTAATATTCTAATAGATTCGAGTCTAGCTACCGGTGCATAAGTTTCATCATAGTCAATCCCCTCTTGTTGATTATAACCTTGTGCAACAAGCCTAGCTTTGTTTCTAGATACTACACCATTTTCATCCATTTTATTTCGAAAAACCCATTTCGTTCCAATTATAGTTTGATCTTTGGGTTTTGGAACTAATTTCCAAACATCATTTCTAACCAATTGGTTTAACTCTTCTTGCATGGCAATTACCCACGATTCATCTTTTATTGCTTCATTTATGTTTTTCGGTTCAATGGTGGATACAAAACAAAAATAATTACTTTGATTTTGGGCTTGTGACCTTAAGGTTCTTTGATTAAGTTGTCCTATGACCTTTTCTAAAGGATGACTTTTAGATTCTTTGATGTTTATAATCTCTTTATTTAATGGTTCATATTCCTTGTTATTATTAATTATTTCTTGACTTTCTATCATTTGACTTTCAACTAAGTCATCATCTACCAAAGGTGATGTCTTAGAGGGAGGTGGACTTTCGTCGAATGTTATGTTCAACGATTCCTCGACTATCATTGTTTCTTTGTTTAGGACAATGTAAGCTTTACTAGTTTGAGAATAACCAAGAAATACACCTTCATAAGACTTTGGGTCAAACTTGGTGAGATAATCGTTAGTATTAAGAATGAAGCATTTACAACCAAAAACTCTAAAATATCCTAAAGTTGGCTTTTTACCTTTATAAAGCTCATATGGTGTTTTGTTTAGGAAATGACGGATTAAGACTCTATTTAAAATATATGTAGAAGTGTCAACCGCGTTACACCAAAACTTTTGAGGAATGTTTTGTTCATTAAGCATTGTTCTACTCATTTCTTGAATTGTTCTATTTTTACGTTCTACCACTCCATTTGATTGAGGTGTTCGTGGAGCCGAAAAGTTATGTGTTATACCATTTGTATCACAAAAGTTTCCAAATTGAGTTTCGTTGTCAAATTCACGACCATGATCCGTTTGGATCGACACAATTTTAACGCCTAGTTGATTTTGAATTTTCTTGCTAAGGATTTCAAATTTATCAAAAGCTTCATTTTTAGTTTTCAAAAATAACGTCCAAGTAAACCTTGAGTAATCATCTACTATGACCAAAGTGTATAAGTTGCCTCCGTAGCTTCTTATAGCGGATGGACCAAACAAGTCCATATGCAATAATTCTAGACACTTAGATGTGGACACCATATTTTTAGATTTATGACTACTATGGGTTTGTTTACCAATTTTGCAAGCGTCGTAAAAGTGTTGGTCATATTTTAGTTTTGGTAAATTCCTAACTAGCTCTTTTGAAGATAGGTTTTGTATAAGTCTCATATTAGCGTGACCTAAGCGTCTATGCCAAAGAGATGAGCTATCATCTAACGTTGTTAGGCAAAGTTTGTCATTAGATGTTTTATCTATTTTCATGACGTATATGTTATTTTTCCTAACTCCTTTAGCAATGGTGATACCATCTTTTAGTATTTTACTACCATTTTCATCAAATAGTACTTTATATTTTTTATCACATAATTGGCTAATACTAAGTAGATTAAATCCTAACCTATCTACATGAGCAACATTTTCAATAGTTAGAGAGTTATGAGCAATCGTACCTTTGCCAATGATTTTGCTTTTGAGATTGCTACCAAAAGTGACATTACCTCCGTCATACTCTTGGTATGATGAGAAGAGACTTTTGTTGCCCGTCATGTGCCGTGAGCATCCACTATCTTTTATCCATTCATCAGGTTCCAATCCAACTTTCAAGCATACCTAAGAAGCCAATAACTCAAGCATTTGGTCCCCAATATCTCATGGGTCCGTTTGGGTTAAACATACCATTTATTTGATTCATGTATGGAAACGATGGGTAAGAGTTCCATGACATGTAATCTGGAGTTTGATATGGTCTAGGAAAGTTTTGATTCCAACCGTTGTGTTGGTAGTTGGGTTGTACGTTGTGGTTGCTCTTAGGAAAGGGGCGTTTGGCAAAAGGTGTTTTATATCGTTGTTGAGTAGTTTTTGATCTAAATTCATTTTTAGCAAGTCCTATTCCTGATGTAACAGCTGGTTTTAGTTTAACACTATCCTTGGTTTTCTTTGTTACTTTGACAAATTCAGTACGGTCTGTATTACAAACATTATGTCCTGCTGAAGTACCCACGGCACCATTTTGTTCAATGGATGGAACCCTTATTTTGGGTCCGTCTGGTCCGTGCTGTACTGCAGCAGTTTTGACAGATTGTTCGTCCTTTTCGGCCGTTTTGTTTTGACTCTTTGTAATTAATACCTCATTAAATCCTATCCCATTCATGTCTCCTGGTGTTTTATGGATTTTCAGTATTTCATCGGCAAGGGCGATGTTTTTGTTAAACCTTTTAAATTTAGAATTATGTTCGATTAGAACATCTTGTGTGAGCTTTAGTTTTTCTATTTCAAGATTAAGCTCTTGACATGATTTACAACCATCGTCATTTGCTTTTCCCTTTTCTAGTCGTTTTGCTTTTTCTTTTAACTCATAAACTTCATTTTCCAAAAATTCCTTTTTGGTTTTTAAAAATTTATTTTTAGTTATGATTTTTAGACTTAGCTCACACAATTGATTATATTATTTTTGCAAAGTGTCATCATCAATAGAAGAATAAGAAGAGTCGGAAAGTACCTCGTTTGACTCATGTGCCATTAGAGCGATCTCTTCCTTGCTTGATTCTTCATCATCTTCACTATCACTCCAAGCACCACTTACAAAAGCTCGTTGAGTTTTGCTTTTAGGTGGCTTGGGACATTCTCCTATGAGATGACTTGCATCACCACATCTAAAACACTTTCTTTCACCTTTATCCTTTTTGTCATCCCGATCTTTTCGGAATGGCTTCTTTTCTTCTCGAGGTTGTCTTACAAACTTTCCTCTTCTTCTAAAGAACTTCTTAAAGTCTCTAACGGCCATGGCATACTGATGAGTGTCTAAATACTCATCATTTTTGTATTATCTAGACTGCAAAAACATCTGAAAACACTCAGAAATGCATCAAAATGATGAAAATATCACAAACAAGTGTTTTATGTGTTTTAAATGCAAAAACATCAAAATCTGGTGAAAAACGTATCAAGTTTGCATAATTGGCGGTTTTAGTCCCCCAAGTTTCAAAAGTTGTCAAAATTAGTCCCTGGTAATTCAAAAACTTGTAAAATGTCATTTAAGGTCCATGAGATTCAAAAGTTGTCAAAATAAACCCTTCAAAGTTTAAAATTTACAAAATGACAACTTTAGTCCCTCAAGTTTGGAAAATGTCAAATATAGTCCTTGGTTAATTTAAAAAGTGAAATTTATCAAAAATAAACCTTGTACTATTTATAAATGACAAAATTGGTCCTTATGATAAACTTTTGGAAATTGCACTTTTAGTCCCTCAGAATCCAAAATTTACACAACAGGTCCTTTAAGTTTATAAAATAATAAAAATACAACTTTGGTCCTTGTGTTATGTTTACTTGGCAGGTTTGGCCCTTGGAAGGATGTTTGGAATGATGGCATAATAGGTCCCTCAAGTTTGGCAGTTTTCACTTTTGGTCCTTGGGTTTATTACAACTAAAAAACCAAATGGACCCTTATTATTAAACCAAATCCAAGTCCAACCCAAACCAGATATAACCCGGCCCAATATATTCAAAACAGATAAACGCGCGCCACTGTTCACCATCCTCAACCTTTCCACCTGTGTCCACTCCTTCCCCGACACCTGCTGCTACCACCTCACCAACACCTTTCCACCTCACATCACAGCTGGTTACCCACTCCCCTACACCTCCACAAGGTCCAAGAAGCATTAATTAACTAAACCTGCCCAAAGACTTTTTTGGCGCCAAAAGTAAGATTGATGGTTAGGATGTGTTTCAGAAATCCAATGGTGGTGGGATCAACTCAGAGACATGTGGGGAGTTCAAAAAGGTTATAAAGAAGAAGAAAGAATGAGAGGAAAAGGGCGAAGTAGTGTAATTTTAAAATTCTGTTATGTCGTTTTAATAATTTAAGTTTCCAGTTTATGTTTTAAGTCTTCAAGTGTTTTGTAATCATGTTCCACTATAATAAAAACTTAATTTCAGTCTCAATTTCAGTACTTGAATATGATTTCAGTTTATGCATATTTCATGTCTAAATTTTCAAAGTCACTCAACTGTTGTTATATGTGTTGTTAAGGATTTTAAAAGCTCACAAAAGCTCTTTTAAAGTTATTAAAAGCTTTTAGAAGTTAAAAAGTCAATTTAGATTCAAAACCCAAGAATTCCCAAAAATATAAAAAAATAGTTAAAAATAAAAAAATCCTATGGAAAAATGATGAAGATTGGTGCGATCTGATATTGGATTAATCTTGGGTTTAGAGCTTCTTGGGAAGCATTAGGATTAATCCTCAGTCCTTGGTTTTCTGTCTTGAGAATAAACTCAATTTGTAAGCAACATTCTAATAACTTGTATTTCTTCATTTAAGTGTTTAAAGTTTGTTGATTTTAGTTTAATTCTATTTCATTACAGTTATTATAAGGTTATAACAAGATTTCTTAGTTTTAAACTTGTTTTAGTATAAAAATTCTCAAAACAGTCTATATAAAGGGTGTTTGGAATTGCTGAATTAAAAGGTGTTAAAGATTGTTCATGTTGTTATTTGTTGTTGTTTTGTATTACATTAGTTACCAATAGCTCAGTCAAAGCATAAACTGTAGTACTTATTTAGTGAAAAGTCAAATTAGTTTCTATTCTAAATTTGCAGTCCACTGTAGAGATTTAGGAGTACAAATCTTAGCTAAGTAGCTTATAACTTGATGCAGTAGCTTAATTTCATCCTATAATAGCTTAATATATTATAATGGATCATTAGAATCAGTTATAAGTTAAATAAAGTCAACTTGTTAGTTTTCCATAGAAAGTCAAAATTTCCATTAAGTCGTTTTTGAATAAAATGAATAATTTTATATAGGATTCAATATTAGGATTTAGCTTAAATGCTTTTGGGATAGTAAACTTTAACTGCTTAACAAAATTAGAAAAATAGAAGCTCTCTCCCAATCAGCTTATTAAGCGCTTATTATTAAGCTTGTTTTGAGCACCCATTTCTGAACATGCCCTGTGCAGTTGATAACCACCAAAACAGTGGGCATCACCACCACTTTGGTGGGTCCCACAGGCCACACCAGTGGACCCCACTGGTGGTTCTTGGTTCCATATCACTCACCACCCAGCTGACTATCCATTTCAGCCAAGGTTTTGAGCTTAAGCTCTGTGGACCCCACTCTTAGATCAGCCCCAATGTTGTCCCATTTTCTGAATAAAACTAGTTTTTGCTTTGCTTAATTTTTGGCTTAAACTGCTTCTCAGAAGTTTAGGATGGTTGGAATAGGTTAGTATTTAGTTAATATAGCATTAGTTAGCTTCTGTGTTCAGCTGGTACTCTGTGGTGGCCTTGTGCTTATTTTGAAGTGCTTATTTATAAGCCAATCCACTGCAGCTTATTATTCCTCCACATAAGCATATGTTTTTATATTTTTTATAAACTTAGAATAATATTTTAGCATTTTCCTGAATTTTTCAGATTTTTCAATCACTGTTTAGTATTTTTCTTTATTTTAACTAGTTTTTAATCCTTTTTAAATAGCATTTAATACTAATAAATCAGAAAAAGCTTAAAAAAATATGTTTTCAATTTTCCTAGATTAAGATAAATATAAAAAGCCTAAAAAGTATTTTTCCATAATTTTCTTGGTTTAATTAGTATTTTCTAGCATTTTAATTAGTTTTAAATAGTATTAAATTAATAATAAATATATAAAAAGTCTAAAAAATATATTTTCAGTTTTAAAATAAGTTTTATCATATTTTAGATTTTTATAAGTTATAATTTCATTTTTCTAGGTTAATTTTGTATTTTCTTATATTTTAGTGCATTTTAAATACTTAATAAATAGTTTTTAATTAATAATAATTAAATAAATAGTTTTAAAAATAATTTTCTTTTTCTAATAATTTTCTTTTATTATTAGGATTGTAAAAATATCATTTTCATATTTGTAGGCCTTTTATTTCTTAAAACTCACGTTTTATTTTGTACGTTTACGTAATTTTATTTAAACGTACGTTTTAGGTTTTAAACGTTCATCACTTTAAAAATAGTGATAGCGTTTATTTAATATATTTTATCTTTTTAATTTTCTTAATTTATATTTAAGTCGCTTTAATTTATTATCTTTTTCCTTAGTTATAATTATTCATCCAAATCCTTTCCGATCACTATCCTTAGTGATCATTCTATCCTCTGAATTTGTTTTGACACACCATTGAGTCTCCGTGGGACTTAACGACCCGGGAATTCATTATATTCTCTAGGACTTCATTGCATTCGTGCTTAGGCAGTTTTAAGCTGATTACGGTCGGCCATTCACAAGTGGCCGGCTTGAGTGATTTAGCTTGACTGTTCGGCACGCATCAAATTTTGGCGCCGCTGCCGGGGAGGCTGTAAGCGTGTTTTAAGCATTTCCAGATCCATTCTTGCACATATACCACCTTTTTGTAAACAATTTTTCAAAATCAAAAAGTTCATTAACACTTTTTCCTAAAGTGTTAACAACACCAAAAATATTTTCATTCTTTGTTTTTTAAAATGTTTATCCAAAAATCCAAAAATATTCATCTTTACCCTCTTACCCTTTTGATTCTTCATTTATTACTCTCTGTAAACCTTTGATTCTCTCTATGTCTTATCCTCACCCTCTTGATTGTCAATGGTGTGGTGGTCCTTATAATGGTGGCAATTGCCCCAGTTGTAGCATGGTGGAATCAGGAAACGGGTCTGTCTATAACCAAGATCCCTATTCCTACCATAACACAACTGATTTATTCCATCAGCTACCACACTGTGAGACTCAGCAGTTATACTGTTGTGAGTACTGTGATGGTTCACACTCCAGTTCTGATTGTCAATCGGGAAACACGCTTGTCTATGAGCAGGTTCCTGATAACAATTATGACTACAATACATATGACTCACAGCCACATCAGTTTTACTGTTGTGAGTATTGTGGAGGTCCACACTCTAGCTCGGATTGTCAAACAGGGAATCCAATTCCTTGTAACAATTACGACTCTTCGTATCAAGACCAACTTCCACAATACCAAATGATTCAAGCAACTCCTCATGAAACTACGACAGACCTTCTACTGAAGAGTCTTGAGTTATTAAAAGAACTTAAGGAGGAGTCGGTTATGTCACATGAGAAATCCATGGAAGAATTGTTAGCTGAGGAACGGGCTGCTAAATTAGATTCCCAGATTGCCATTGAAAACACTGTTAGGGAATCAATTAAACTACAAAAAGCATTCAAATCTAGCTCTCAATTCCATTTCATTCCTGATGACGATGATGATGAAGATACCCTTGATATTCTACAATTTTATTCATCAAGTTCATCAGTTGAGATTCCATCCGTGGAAATGCAGGGAGAAAAGAATATGACTGAATCACTAGCAGTAGAAATAATGGAACTTGTAGAATCCATAACTGCTAGTCCTTCTCAACTCCCTCAGTCTGCTGTTATCACACCCGAGGTTCACACTCACTCTCTGAACATGGGGGATGAGCTTCTTGACACTGTTCCTGAAAAGGAATCGGACGAATTCATAAAGTCTAGTGTTGAGAACCTTGTCCCAATCCCAAGAGAGTCACAGGGAATTCTTGATCATGTGTGTGATATCCCTCCTCCTCTTGTCTTCCAAAGTAATCATGTTGAGATGTGCTCCGATTCTATTGATGACGATTCGTTATCTTGTGGAGACATCAGTTATATGGAAGAATTACCTTCTGAGCTTGTTAGCTTAGAAGAAGAGAATGATGAAGTTACTGACACTGAAATCAAAGATGAAGCACTTCGTGCAACATTACTAAATGTCAGTCTTCTCATTTCTAAAATCGAGGCTTTCAATGAAAAACCTATTTCATCTCCTATCCCCATTAAGGATAGTGACATTCTTTCCGATGATTCTATTCCGGAAATGGAAGCCTTCTGTTTTGATAATATGGGAGAGAAGATTAGTGGCAGTACCACTTTTCATTCTCATAATTCTCTCCCCGATTATGAATCATTTACATTGGATGAGTTCACTAGTGAACCCACTGATACCAATTCTGAATATGATTCATTTACCTTCGAGGAGTTCTCCGGTGAACTTACTCATATCATATCTCCGCCGGAGTATGATAATTTCTACTTTGATCTAGACACACCCATAATATGTCTTGATCAAATGAGCTTAACTGAGGAGATTCATGAAACTATGAATTCTCCTATTGAGGATGAAGAGTTAGTCATGATTTGTATCATGATTTTCTTTCTTTTCTTCATATATCCCGTAACTTCTCCTGTTCTTCACTCCTTCGGGAATGAAGACATTATCTTTGACCCAGGCATTTCCATGTACCAATTGTGAGCCGGGTCTGTCTGTCTGTATATCTCATCGGTGTGGAACTTTCACGTACTTCAATGTTTATCCAAACATCTTGAATGAAAGTCCGATGGAGATTGTCTCTTCCACTTACTTCCCCATGAACAAATTAATTCGGGGTCGAGTCAAGCTAGTGACTCGGGAATCAAAAACATTAGCATGCACCACATGGGTTTTCACCCATGAGTACCACTCTAGTGTGGGGGAGATGCCCCACATGTTGTATTAAAAAAAAAAAATGAATAATTGTTGTGTTTCTGCACTTAGCTAGTAATGTTATCTTTTTACGTTTTAAAGTTTCGGCATAACAGCCGGTACTTTGAATATTGAGGACAATATTCATTTCTAAGTGTGGGGGGGAAATTCTGGCGAATTTTGATCATAAATGTACCCTTTTAGTCCCTTTTTCCCCAAAAATGGCCAAATTTAAAAAAAAAAATTTTAGTGGAAGTACTATGTACTAAACACAACAAATGGTAATCAGTCCACCATGTCTAACCCACATAAGGATTGGCTAATCCAGGAGCAAACGGCTCTTGGTAAAGATATCTCAAATCCGTTGACGGCTTACAATTTGCCCAAAATTGTATGGTATTCAGCTCACCATATCCTTAAAAGTGAAGAGTTGGCTAGCCCGCAAGTTTATGGCTTGTGGTAAAGGCAGTGGAAAAACCATAATTGGTAATCAGCTCACCAAAGATAATATTGATAATTTATCTAAGAGTTGGCTAGTCCAGAAGCAAACGGCTTCTGGTAAAGACAAATCAAATCTGTTGAAAGCTGATGATTTGCTCAAAATCATTTGGTTATCGGTGTACCAAGGTTCTTACTTGAACTGAAACATTTGGCTACTCCAGAAGTAATGGCTTTTGGTAAAGAGATGAAATCCATTAAATTTTTCTCAAAACATTGCTAGGGACTAGCAATATCTTAGTGTGGGGGATTGATGAGTGTCTAAATACTCATCATTTTTGTATTATCTAGACTGTAAAAACATCTGAAAACACTCAGAAATGCATCAAAATGATGAAAATATCACAAACAAGTGTTTTATGTGTTTTAAATGCAAAAACATCAAAATCTGGTGAAAAACGTATCAAGTTTGCATAATTGGCAGTTTTAGTCCCCCAAGTTTCAAAAGTTGTCGAAATTAGTCCCTGGTAATTCAAAAACTTGTAAAATGTCATTTAAGGTCCATGAGATTCAAAAGTTGTCAAAATAAACCCTTCAAAGTTTAAAATTTACAAAATGACAACTTTAGTCCCTCAAGTTTGGAAAATGTCAAATATAGTCCTTGGTTAATTTAAAAAGTGAAATTTATCAAAAATAAACCTTGTACTATTTATAAATGACAAAATTGGTCCTTATGATAAACTTTTGGAAATTGCACTTTTAGTCCCTCAGAATCCAAAATTTACACAACAGGTCCTTTAAGTTTATAAAATAATAAAAATACAACTTTGGTCCTTGTGTTATGTTTACTTGGCAGGTTTGGCCCTTGGAAGGATGTTTGGAATGATGGCATAATAGGTCCCTCAAGTTTGGCAGTTTTCACTTTTGGTCCTTGGGTTTATTACAACTAAAAAACCAAATGGACCCTTATTATTAAACCAAATCCAAGTCCAACCCAAACCAGATATAACCCGGCCCAATATATTCAAAACAGATAAACGCGCGCCACTGTTCACCATCCTCAACCTTTCCACCTGTGTCCACTCCTTCCCCGACACCTGCTGCTACCACCTCACCAACACCTTTCCACCTCACATCACAGCTGGTTACCCACTCCCCTACACCTCCACAAGGTCCAAGAAGCATTAATTAACTAAACCTGCCCAAAGACTTTTTTTGGCGCCAAAAGTAAGATTGATGGTTAGGATGTGTTTCAGAAATCCAATGGTGGTGGGATCAACTCAGAGACATGTGGGGAGTTCAAAAAGGTTATAAAGAAGAAGAAAGAATGAGAGGAAAAGGGCGAAGTAGTGTAATTTTAAAATTCTGTTATGTCGTTTTAATAATTTAAGTTTCCAGTTTATGTTTTAAGTCTTCAAGTGTTTTGTAATCATATTCCACTATAATAAAAACTTAATTTCAGTCTCAATTTCAGTACTTGAATACAATTTCAGTTTATGCATATTTCATGTCTAAATTCTCAAAGTTACTCAACTGTTGTTATATGTGTTGTTAAGGATTTTAAAAGCTCACAAAAGCTCTTTTAAAGTTATTAAAAGCTTATTGAAGTTAAAAAAGTCAATTTAGATTCAAAACCCAAGAATTCCCAAAAATATAAAAAAATTAGTTAAAAATAAAAAAATCCTATGGAAAAATGATGAAGATTGGTGCAGTACTGATATTGGATTAATCTTGGGTTTAGAGCTTCTTGGGAAGCATTAGGATTAATCCTCAGTCCTTGGTTTTCTGTCTTGAGAATAAACTCAATTTGTAAGCAACATTCTAATAACTTGTATTTCTTCATTTAAGTGTTTAAAGTTTGTTGATTTTAGTTTAATTCTATTTCATTACAGTTATTATAAGGTTATAACAAGATTTCTTAGTTTTAAACTTGTTTTAGTATAAAAATTCTCAAAACAGTCTATATAAAGGGTGTTTGGAATTGCTGAATTAAAAGGTGTTAAAGATTGTTCATGTTGTTATTTGTTGTTGTTTTGTATTACATTAGTTACCAATAGCTCAGTCAAAGCATAAACTGTAGTACTTATTTAGTGAAAAGTCAAATTAGTTTCTATTCTAAATTTGCAGTCCACTGTAGAGATTTAGGAGTACAAATCTTAGCTAAGTAGCTTATAACTTGATGCAGTAGCTTAATTTCATCCTATAATAGCTTAATATATTATAATGGATCATTAGAATCAGTTATAAGTTAAATAAAGTCAACTTGTTAGTTTTCCATAGAAAGTCAAAATTTCCATTAAGTCGTTTTTGAATAAAATGAATAATTTTATATAGGATTCAATATTAGGATTTAGCTTAAATGCTTTTGGGATAGTAAACTTTAACTGCTTAACAAAATTAGAAAAATAGAAGCTCTCTCCCAATCAGCTTATTAACTGCTTATTATTAAGCTTGTTTTGAGCACCCATTTCTGAACATGCCCTGTGCAGTTGATAACCACCAAAACAGTGGGCATCACCACCACTTTGGTGGGTCCCACAGGCCACACCAGTGGACCCCACTGGTGGTTCTTGGTTCCATATCACTCACCACCCAGCTGACTCTCCATTTCAGTAAAGGTTTTGAGCTTAAGCTCTGTGGACCCCACTCTTAGATCAGCCCCAATGTTGTCCCATTTTCTGAATAAAACTAGTTTTTGCTTTGCTTAATTTTTGGCTTAAACTGCTTCTCAGAAGTTTAGGATGGTTGGAATAGGTTAGTATTTAGTTAATATAGCATTAGTTAGCTTCTGTGTTCAGCTGGTACTCTGTGGTGGCCTTGTGCTTATTTTGAAGTGCTTATTTATAAGCCAATCCACTGCAGCTTATTATTCCTCCACATAAGCATATGTTTTTATATTTTTTATAAACTTAGAATAATATTTTAGCATTTTCCTGAATTTTTCAGATTTTTCCATCACTGTTTAGTATTTTTCTTTATTTTAACTAGTTTTTAATCCTTTTTAAATAGCATTTAATACTAATAAATCAGAAAAAGCTTAAAAAATATGTTTTTAATTTTCCTAGATTAAGATAAATATAAAAAGCCTAAAAAGTATTTTTCCATAATTTTCTTGGTTTAATTAGTATTTTCTAGCATTTTAATTAGTTTTAAATAGTATTAAATTAATAATAAATATATAAAAAGTCTAAAAAATATATTTTCAGTTTTAAAATAAGTTTTATCATATTTTAGATTTTTCTAAGTTATAATTTCATTTTTCTAGGTTAATTTTGTATTTTCTTATATTTTAGTGCATTTTAAATACTTAATAAATAGTTTTTAATTAATAATAATTAAATAAATAGTTTTAAAAATAATTTTATTTTTCTAATAATTTTCTTTTATTATTAGGATTGTAAAAATATCATTTTCATATTTGTAGGCCTTTTATTTCTTAAAACTCACGTTTTATTTTGTACGTTTACGTAATTTTATTTAAACGTACGTTTTAGGTTTTAAACGTTCATCACTTTAAAAATAGTGATAGCGTTTATTTAATATATTTTATATTTTATTTCTTTTAATTTGCATTTAAGTCGCTATAATTTGTTAATCTTTTCTTTAGGTAATTTTCCATCAAAATCCTTACTGATCACTATTCTTAGTGATCATTCTATCATCTGAAGTTGTTTAAACACCAATTCATCCTCCGTGGGACTTAACGACCTGGGGAAACACTATACTCTCCTGATCTAAATTGCATTTGGTTTCTGAGCTTTTTTGAGTTTCTTACGGTTGGTCATTCACAAGTGGCTAGCTTGCGTGAGATAACTTGACGGTTCGGGACCGAACACATACTCCTCATCTTCACTACCGGAGCAAGATTCGTCATCATCACTTGATTCCGCCTTTGATTTTAGAGCAACGGATTTGATCTTCTCCCTTCTTCCTTTGATGATCTCCGAATCTTTCTCCATCACCATTTCGTGTACTTTGAGGTTACCGATTAGCTCGTCTAGTGACATTTTTGAGAGATCTTTTGATTCTTCAATAGCGGTCACTTTAGCTCTCCATTTGGGATGGAGTGCTCTAAGAAATTTCTTGACAAAGTTCTTACTACGAAAAGATTCATCAAGTGCTTTAAGTGATGTAATAATAGTATTAAAGCGAGCAAAGCCACAATCAATGGTTTCATCTTCAGGGATAACAAATTGTTCATATTGTTGAACAAGAAGATCAATTTTGTTATCCATGACTTGTGAATTACCTTGATGTGTAACAATCAAAGATTCCCAAATATCTTTGGCGGTTTCACACATAAAAATTCTTTCATATTCTTTTCTAGGTAAAACATTATAAAGCATCATTTTAGCTTCATTATTTTTAGCAATTAATTTCTTGTGTTCATCAACAGAAATATTCTTTGTTGTAGAACTAAAATCCCCTTTAACAATAACAAACCAAAGATCTATATCTTTTGATTTTACATATGTTTCAAAATGGTTTTTCCAATAGATAAATCCATTGGTTTCAAAGAGTGGTGGTCTTTGCATAGATTGCCATTCTTTAAAGTTTTCAGAATCCATGGATCGTTTCAAGTTTATAAAATACAAATTATTTTAGAAATTCTTGAGCAATGAGGCTCTGGTACCAATTGTAGAAAACTAGAAGGGGGTTGAATAGTTTACCAATTAAAAACTTTGTTTTGAAACTTATTGAAAGATCAATTGATATTGATCTTAGATATGTTAATGAAATATGCAAGCAATATGTAAAGAGTAAATAAATGATCAAACCACAACAAGTTGTTTATAGTGGTTCGGTCTACAAGGACTCTTTTTCCTTGCCCTACTCCACTCCCCGAGTCTCACACTCGAGAGTTTAACTTCAGTAGTCAACAAGCTCCTTTCACCGGCGGAGAAACCTTTACACTTCGCTTACACTATTTCCGACACTAAGCTAGATGTCGAGTTCTTTCCAAGGGTACAACCACTCCCACACACAATGTATTTTGAGGACTAAAATACTAACCACTCACACTCACAAGATTATGATGGTTTAATACAACAATGAAGTATGAATCAACACAAGATCATACAACACTAAACAAACAAGACTTCCAACTTCTCGTTTGAAACTTGAATGTGACTTGATCTTCTTTGCTAAAAAGAGATCACTAATATGATATGAAACGGAGTTAGAAAGGTTAGAGAGAAGATATGTAAGAGAGTATGATAGAAAGGGGTGAAAAACTACTTGGTTTGGCTTTGCTATTTATAGCCAAAACCATCAGCAGGCACCACGAACGGCGGACCCCTTGAAAGGGTTCCGTCCGTTATACATTTTGGTGCCGCCGGGGTCTGACAGCAATATATCAAGATCTTGCCAAAGTCAACCATATCTATGCAAGATTGTGTAAGATATGAAGAGTACAAATCTACACAAAATATCTAATGAAATCTTCTAATGATTTCCATGATGCATCACATGATGTCATGTGTTGTTTTTCTATTTTTAGAAATATGCAAATACATAAGTAATGTTTAGTTTTTAAGAAACTAAAACATTCTAAAAACTACTATCATACATTATGCTTAGACTCATATTAGGATATGATTAGTCACAATGTAAATGCTTAAATGATGAAGATATAGTTTGAAAAAGCTTGTTTTAATATCTATTAAACTTGACAAGCTTTAAGCTTTATAAAAATTAAATGTACTTTTGTCGTTAACAAAACTTAGGTAAAGATCAAAAATATAAATAATGTTTAATGACGATATTTGTATTAACAGATTTTAATGCATTATGTGATATGTGATGTTTATGTTAAGGACATGGTATGACTCAAATGTTTGTGCATATGTGATGTTGGATAGTATGGCTAGTTTGGCATAACTAGCAAATGAATGTTAGAATAGGAGGGCTTGACTAGGAAGTAAGTGGTGAAGCTTAGTGATGGTTTAAGGTATGTCTTATGTTCAAATGTTGTAATGGATGAATGGTTCTAATGTGTATTGTGTGATTGATGTATACTGTTAAGTTATATCCGTTTTGCTTACTAAGCCTCGTGCTTACGTTTTAAGTGTTTAATGTTTTGTAGGTTGTGTATTGATGCTTGACTTGGACTAAGGTCTAAGGTTGGATTATGCGAAAGTTAGAAGATGGTAAGAAGGTAGAGCTTAGGTAGATACCGAGCTTGTTTCAATGTTGTACCCCCGAGAGTCGTTAATGGTTTTGTAAACGTGTTGTCTAGTGTCAAAGGTTATGTTATGATTGTTATAGTATTTTGGTTGTTAAGTTGTATGTTATAGTAATGGGTTAAAGTTTAATATGCAAATGGGTCAAAACGGGTGTTTGGCATAACACCCGTTACATTGTAAAGTTCATTTCCGTGGATCTTTGAGACCACAAGTATTATGAAGATGGAATTATATGATGTGTAAATGATTTCTGGAAGTCTTCATGTAGAGTCGTATTCAGGAAGTTAGTTTTTCGGAAATTGTGCAAAAGTTCTTCCCTAGGCATAGATCTTAAGATCTATGCTCAATCCAGAAATTTTAAATGTTTGATAACATCAAATTAGCCTGATCTTTTATATATCAAATTCCCGTGTTTATGGCCTCATTTATATTAATATGGTACTTAATTGGTCTATATTCGTTCTTATTTGCATTTCAGGATAAATGAGGCGTTTGAGCGGAAAAGAAGTGATAAAAGGCCAAGAAATATATTCTGAAGATAAGTTACGGCGTAAAGGGTACTTTTGACTACGTCATAACTAATACAACGAAGGCCTAATAATCTTTTGTGAAGGTTACGCCGCAACTGCTTAATAATGTTACGACGTAAATATGATGCCTTGAAGGATACGGCGTAACCATCTCTTATGGTTACGTCATAATTATTTTATGAAGGTTACGGCGTAACATGGAATTAGTTACGCCGTAGAGATTATTTCGGATCGGATAAGTGTGAGATTACGAAGGCTTACGGCGTAACCCGATGTTTAGTTACGCCGTAATTTATTACTTGGGCGCAAAGTTTCGAAGGTTACGGCGTAATTATAATTTAGTTACGCCGTAATTAATTAAATGCGGATATTTTACAAGAAGTTTTGAAGTCCAGGGGCTGAAGTCGTCAATATTAAAAGAAGTTTATTACACATTCATGTGTAAAATAAAGACCAAGTCTTCAAGTGATAAGTATTGAATGATCAAGGGCCATTGTTGCAATTTGCCTAAAGAATTCCACTATATATAGTACATGTACAGGAATGATTTAATCATCAATTGGTTTTGGTGGTTGCTGTGGGTCCGACGCAAGAAAGAAAAAAGAAACAGCAGTGCGCTCGGGGTTTGCCCCGGTACTCAACTAGGGGATCGATAGCATTATCCTTGGTACGATATGTAATTATTTTCCAACTCATTTAATTATTTTGGTTTCATTATTCAACTTTAATTTTGATTCTAATTTAATTGTTGGATCATCTTTTTTTATTGTGTTTTAATTGATTGTCTTTTAATTTATTAATTGTTAATTAATTATTTTGATGTTATGTCTTTGTTTATTTATTGTTTTACTTGGTAATTATATTTGTCATCCCACTAGGGTATTTTAGAGATGTGGAAATTAGGTCTTGGCCTAGTTTAGATTCTTTTATTGTTAATGCTTTTGCGTTAATTAATTGTTTCTAGTGTATGCATGCATAGTTTATTGGTAGCTACCCTTGTTTCGGTAGTTTTGAATGGCGGTAGAGGCCAATTGCCTAGGAGATATGACCAACTGACCCTAGGTGAGCGGACTGAGACGGGAAGGGTAAGATATGACCAACTGACGACCCTTTCTACTTGTGCGATTTGACCAACTGATCACCTACCGTTTGGATGAACTTAAGAATTAGGGGGTGAGTGTCTAAGTTCCTAACGGCCGGGCACTCACTATTATAAATCTAGCATGTAGCGGAACTTAATGACTTGGCTTAGGGGACCAGGAACAACAGGACTTATGACGGTGCGCCTGATTTCTCCTGTGGTGGCATCTTTGCTGATAGGTTAGGGCGAATTGACCAAATGATGTCCTCTCGACTTTTAGCCCACTTGAAACAGGAATCTAGTGACATTTAGAACCCATGTAATGCGATAATAAACGACCGGCTCTTAATGATTGCTATTAGATTGCCGAATGATCTCGGGTGACATGTTCATCTTGGTGAGGATTCTAAGAACCATAGGGTAGGCGAATTGACCATAGGAGTCTATCGACTGTTGCCACTTGTGAAAGAACTAGGTTTAAGAATTGCATCACTATCGTTTCCATTTACTTGTTTACCAGAGAACCAACCCAATTGATCACATGACACCTTAAATATTATCAATCATATCATTAAAACTTATTTATTTGACTAATTTAATTAATTAGACAGTTAGGAATCAACCGTTCTTGGGACGACCTCGGTCTTACCATTCCCTCACTACATGCGACCGGGTACACTGCCCGTTAGTGCATTAGGTAGGCCATAGGTAGACGAGTTACTATAAATGTAAAACCTGGTCAGTAAAACCTGCATCAAGTTTTTGGCGCCGCTGCCGGGGAACGGTCTTCGTATTTTTGGCTGTTTGATTAATATTATTCTACAATTATGTCTTCTGTCTTGAGATTACGGCGTAACCTTGGCCATGGTTACGGCGTAATCTATTCTTATATTATATCAGGTTACTTTCAGACTGAAGTTACGGCGTAGTTAGTAATTGGACTTACGCCGTAACCAAGTCTGAGACATCTTAAAAATATGTATGATGTTTTATATCTCACTTGTTGCTCATGTTTATTATTTTTACACATTTAATGCACGAGGTTGTGATAGTGTGCAGGTTGAGCAAGAAGAACAAGTGGAGGGAATCTCGACAAGATCATAAGCCGAGATTAGTAGAGCAATGGACATTATTGGAGACGTCCGATTTATGGCTGTTGTAGGAGTCTAACTTAAAGACTCGATGGAGATAAAGAAAAGTGCTCGTCGGGAGACTACCCGTCCCTATCCTAGATTTAGTTTTTCTTAGACCTTTTTGGATATTTTTGGTAGTTTTTAGATTTTGTTTTTGGGTTTGGTATGTTTTGTTATCTTGTTTACAGGTTTAAATACCAACAATAGATGATAGGAGTTTCGATAACTCCTCTTGATCACGTAGGAAGAAGTTGACACTGTGGGCACAACAACATCAGAAAGTAATTACGGCGTAATGGGCCGATCCACTTACGCCGTAACTGGCTATCATTAAGGCCATCTGCCCACTTCATTCTAATTACGCCGTAACTAGGCCGATCTAGTTTCGCCGTAACATCCATGTTCCAGGTATCTTCTTTCTCGGGCTTTCTTATTATGCCGTAACTGGGCCGATCCAGTTACGCCGTAACCCCTTCCTGGTAAACATTTTTCTTAAGTCAACTCACCTACGCCGTAACTGGGCCGATCCAGTTACGCCGTAACTATCTTCTGATATGAAATTTTTTAATAAAAACAGTTTCAAAACCTTTCCATAACCTTGTATTTGTAATTAAATGAACTTTGTGGGTGTGTTCCCTGTAAACCCTCACGAGACTTCACTCGTCCACTCGGGACACCGAGGGGTTTAAAAGGCTTGTTGCATGCGCTAAATGCAACCGTGATTCCTACGAAAGTGAGTTAGGTTTTATTTTTTAATTTTTTTACACTTCGTGCTATTTTTGCTGTTTATCCGGAATTATGCTTTTTGGTATTAGTTTTTCTTGCAGCAATACAGATTGAAGAATGGAGCTATGATTGGCTGCGAGGAAACACATTTTTTCCGCCTGGTTGAGTACCGTTGAAGTTGGTGTTGGAAAGTTAATGAGAAGTTGGATGTTGCTCGTGGAGGCACAATTGGAGCATGTTTTTCAACATGCATTATTATTCATACCGAGCCAGTTCAGGGGAGTTTTTCGTTTTAATTCTAACCCTTCTTATCTTTCATTTTTATGCTTAAGTATGACCCAAGTGGGGGGAAGGGATTAGACATAAACACCCGCTTGATTTTACTTGCCTTTGTTTTTCTAGTTTTTGATGAAAAGTGTTTCATTAATAAAATTTTGACATACTTAACTGGATTAATCTAGACTGAGCACACCTACCATATATTTCCATTGTGTGAGGATAAGCCTTTCCGTTTTCCCCTTATACATAATTCCATAAAAATGAGTGTGCCGATGGCTGTAGTAGACTTTAGAACTTGGCTTTGCATATCTTTTCGAGACCATTATCATGAGCATTACACTAAGGTAACTTGGTGTGATCGGTGCAGCTAGGATATAAGGAAATTTTAGGATTAAACCCAAATAGCCCATATATGTATTGTGTTTATTGACTTTTCACATCGATCAGTCAATCCCCCTGTTAAACCCTTTTTGTTTGCACTCTCCATTAGTGCAAGATACCCCTAGATACACCCTTCAGAGCCTTTCCTTTCATTTTGTTCACCCAATATAATTGTTTCGTTACACTTATCGCGTAGCCTACCCTGTAGTTTCCTTTTGTCCATGGTCCGGGCGCTGTTGGTTAATTTTGGTTCCACTAGTGAAAGTCGCGGGTTTTGAATACAGGGTTTTGGAAGAAAATCGGGTTTAGATGATAGTTGATCTCAAGTGGGGGGATGCTTTTTATGTTCGTATTGTTTTTATTTTTATTCATGTATACCTTGTCTTGCATCAAAAAAAAAAAAAAAAAAAAAAAAAGGAATGCAAGCAAGAGTTTGTTAGTTTATAGCTGGTGATATAAATCAGCTTATATGTCGTATTGTGTTAAGTTTCATATCCGTTTTGTCTTACGGATAAAATTAGAAACCCGTACATTTCTATCTCGCATTTCAAATTTTAATCAATATTCGTACAATGGGGACATTGTACATTTCAAGTGGGGGGATGAGAGATAGAAATTGTTGATTTTATAATTTTTTGGTAGAAAATGTGCTAAAATTACCGAAATTTTAAAATTTTTATAGCACATTCTTTTTTCATTGATGATGAAGGCCGAGTTAATGCATCTTATTTGCCTAAGTTTATGGAGTTTATGAGGCACTACTTTACATTTTATATGCATTGACTCGTGTATTGAAGACCCCTTGACTCTTGACCCTTGATTTTTGCTATGGGATTGAATGCGACTAGTGGTGGGGCGACTGTGGACTTAGGAATCTGTTTGTTTCATGTCTTTTTGTTTACACCCATTAAATGTTTCCCATGTCTTATCCTACCCTTAGTCATGAATCGAGTTTAGGTGAGGAAGCGAGCAATCATTGGTGTCTTGGCCATGGATTTGGTCATGTATCATTGATTTTGTCCCCTTCGCCGTAGCTCGTTAGTAATGACAAAATAACCCAATAAGCCTATGTTGTGTCAAGCTATTGCCTTTTGGAATAGCTGCATCTATAGACTCTAGTGGTGGAGATTAGTATCTTTGCCAAGCTTATGATAGAATACTCGCCATGACTGAGCAGTTGAGTGATCACCCAAAAATTAAACACGTGAATTATGAGAGAGAGTGTGATTTCAATTCCCATTTCGTGAGGTGCTCGGTTTAAAATTTTCTAGCTTAGGTGATTTTTAGACTCATATCTTCCAATTAATCCTGGGAGATATCTTTTTAAGAATTATTTAAAGGGTCTATTTGAGGACAAGTAGGATTCAAGTAGGGGGATATTTGATAACATCAAATTAGCCTGATCTTTTATATATCAAATTCCCGTGTTTATGGCCTCATTTATATTAATATGGTACTTAATTGGTCTATATTCGTTCTTATTTGCATTTCAGGATAAATGAGGCGTTGGAGCGGAAAAGAAGTGATAAAAGGCCAAGAAATATATTCTGAAGATAAGTTACGGCGTAAAGGGTACTTTTGACTACGTCATAACTAATACAACGAATGCATGATAATCATTTGTGAAGGTTACGCCGCAACTGCTTAATAATGTTACGGCGTAAATATGATGCCTTGAAGGATACGGCGTAACCATCTCTTATGGTTACGTCGTAATTATTTTATGAAGGTTACGGCGTAACATGGAATTAGTTACGCCGTAGAGCTTATTTCGGATCGGATAAGTGTTAGATTACGAAGGCTTGCGGCGTAACCCGATGTTTAGTTACGCCGTAATTTATTACTTGGGCGCAAAGTTTCGAAGGTTACGGCGTAATTATAATTTAGTTACGCCGTAATTAATTAAATGCGGATATTTTACAAGAAGTTTTGAAGTCCAGGGGCTGAAGTCGTCAATATTAAAAGAAGTTTATTACACATTCATGTGTAAAATAAAGACCAAGTCTTCAAGTGATAAGTATTGAATGATCAAGGGCCATTGTTGCAATTTGCCTAAAGAATTCCACTATATATAGTACATGTACAGGAATGATTTAATCATCAATTGGTTTTGGTGGTTGCTGTGGGTCAGACGCAAGAAAGAAAAAAGAAACAGCAGTGCGCTTGGTTTTTAGAGTCAAATCTGATGACGTATAGTCTAGATTCGGGTCACGATCCCGACCAAGGTCCAATACTAACAAGCCTAGCATGGACTAGGCCACGCCGATCATAGATATTGGATATCTCCTATGTTTGGAGATAATCATTCCCCAACCGACTTAGGCGGGATACGCCGAAGGTTGAGGAACACGGAACCAACAAGGATTCCGTGCGTATATAAAGGGAATCACATCCCTCGTTTAAGGTACGATCTACAAACCCTACTCTCCTTAAACCCTAAACCGATTACTTACTCTCACGCCGGAGGATAATCGTGGGAGACAATCCCACGGTAAGCCTAACGGTGTTTTCTGTCTCTTAGTGCGCAGGTCTCAAGCAACGATTCTCAATTGGTACGAGAGCCGGAGCTCCAAACAAGGAACGCCCAACTTTTGTATCAACAAGTGGCGCCATCCGTGGGACCATTCGCTAAGAACTAAGACTAGAATGACGAAGCATGGAAATCAGCGATCGCAAGCGGATCTTACTGGAAAGAAGCTGCACAATGGCTCGGCTTCCAAGCAGACTCCTGGGATAATCAGTACTGCCAAAAATAAGGGATTAGGCCTGGACTTGGTCTACCCTATAGTGGAACCGCGCTCGGGGACAACCCAGGCCACCACAACCACTACCAGCACAGTGGATCCACTGCGCACTGTTCTTACCACTCATTTTCAACCGGTATTAGAAACTGACTTGACAAAAGCACCAGATGCACCGGATAAAAAAAGGATACAGCGGCAGAAGCAAATACCATTGCTCTAGAACGGGTCGTGCCGGAATTAACACCAAGGGATTTCGTATCCCAAAATTATGAAACCTTGACTGCCCTCATGCGAGAGGAAACTAGAAAAAGGTCGGGTCGAAGTCTACAAACCCGACTCAGTTTTGACTCGGAATACGAAACCTCACCACCGCGCCGTCAGGAGGAGAAGCGCGGAAAAAACAACCGCCGACCCCCTGTGTTTAACAGAATTGGAAGGAGAGTCGAGGAAGATGATACATCTGACTCACAGTATGTGGAAGAAAGTGAGGAGGATGAAAGGCGCACCAATGTCCACGCTAGACTTGGTAATCGCAGAATCCAGGACAGACTTGGACGACGATACTCCTCAAGTAAAAGCCCTTCAAGCACAAATTCTGAGGACAGTCGGCGCAAGCGCCGAAGGAGGGAAGATTCATCCTC
Organism: Chrysanthemum makinoi; assembly: GCA_910596185.1. Lineage (NCBI taxonomy): Eukaryota > Viridiplantae > Streptophyta > Magnoliopsida > Asterales > Asteraceae > Chrysanthemum > Chrysanthemum makinoi. The sequence goes on along the minus strand of OU343221.1, from coordinate 226,680,771 downwards.
TGATAATTCCTCGGACAACGAGGATAGCGAGACTGGACACTGGAAGTCCAGAAGGAAATACCGTGACCAAGAGGAGGAAGACATGTCTCTCCCGTGGCGTCGTCAGAAGGTGGATGCGTTCACTAGACGCATCAGTGATTTTTCAGAAAACAAGAAGAGGCGCATGCCTGCTAATGTCAAAACCTATGACGGAACAGGTGACCCTGACGATCACCTAAAAATTTTCGAATCAGCCGCAACTATTGAGAACTGGCCACAAGCAGTGTGGTGCCACATGTTTAATTCCACACTAGTGGGAAGCGCGCGGAACTGGTTCAACAAGCTTCCACGCAGAAGCATCAATGGTTTTGAAGAATTGAGAAAGGCGTTCCGCCTAAATTTTACTCAACGAAAAAAGTGTGCAAAAAACCCCATTGAACTCGCCCGGGTCAAGCAGCGCCAAGGAGAATCCACAAGCGCTTTCATGGACCGCTTCAAGGACGAATGCATGCAAGTTAAAGCATGTCCCGAGATACTAAAAATTTCAGGGTTCATGAATGGGATCAGCAACCCAGAACTTATCAAAAGATTGAATGACAAGATTCCCCAATCCTTTGATGAAGTCATGAAACGCACAAGGTCCTTCGTCCAAGGAGAGGCTGCGGCAGCGGATAGCAAGAGAAGCTATTCAAACTACCGATCACAGGAACAACCTGGGAGACAATCCAATGATCGGAACAGTAACCGTAACAGGAATTATCGCAGTCAGGGGAGTGGGCGCGACAACGACAAGTACACCCCGCTGACAAAAACGCCGAAGGAAATACTCGCGACAGAGGGTGCAAACTTTCCAAGACCGCCACAAATGCGCACCCCGGAGGATCGGCGAGTGGGGAGTGGATACTGTGATTACCACGCACAGAAGGGCCACACCACTAACGAATGTGTCCAATTGCGCCAGCTCATTGATAAAATGGTTAAAGAAGGCAGATTCGACCATTTGGTCAAAAATATCAAAGAGGGAAAAGATAGAGTGAAGAGTGGAAACAAGAAGGAGACACCTAAGGAAAAGGCCGACACCATCTACATGATACAATCATGGCAGAGGGTCACTCGACAGAAGGTCAGCCAGGAGTTTTCCCGAGGAAGCGAAATCTCTTTCCCCGCCTTAACTGCGGACAACGCAGTGGTTGAGCCACTCACCATTGAGATTAGTGCGGGGGGTCACGACATCCATCGCATGTATGTTGATGGTGGAGCATCGGCGGACATCATGTATGAGCACTGCTTCAAGCGACTGCGGCCTGAAATACGCAGTCAGTTAAGCCCGGTCAGAACGGCGTTGACCGGTTTTACGGGTGAAAAGATATGGCCTATGGGGCAAATACGATTACCAGTCAGCATCGGAAACGAAACACACTCCGCGACGGCCTGGATGGAATTTATGGTGATCAAATCTCCCTCGCCATACAACGGCATTATCGGGAGACCTGGGATATCAGCTATGCGCGCAGTGCCATCAACAGCGCACGGGATGCTTAAATTCCCAGTGGAAGGAGGCATTGTTACTCTTTACAATGCCACTGTACCGCATAGAGAATGTAACACGATTACATGCGAAACGGCACCGATCCCAGAACAGCGCGCAACCAAAGTTCCAAATCTGAAGGTTGCGATTCACCCAGAATACCCGGAACAGGAAGTATCCATCGGAGGGTCACTGTCGGACAACGGCAAAGCAGCTGTGTGCGCGCTCTTGCAAAAGAACTTGGACATTTTTGCATGGGAGCCAAAACACATGACTGGGGTACCACGCTCAATCACAGAGCATAAACTGAGAATCCGACAAGGGTACTCACCAATACGCCAGAAGAAGCGCGGCCAAGCCCAGAGCGCGCGCAAGCGATTCTGGCAGAAGTACACAAACTGGTGGATGCGGGAATTATGCGTGAAGTCTACTACCATGACTGGCTTTCTAACCCAGTAATGGTCAAAAAGAGTGACGGTAGCTGGCGAATGTGCGTGGACTTCACTGATCTTAACAAAGCATGTCCACAAGACTGCTACCCATTACCAGAGATAGACTGGAAAATAGAGTCTCTGTACGGATATCCATTGAAGTGTTTCCTCGATGCGTACAAAGGATATCATCAAATCCAGATGGCTAAGGAGGATGAGGAAAAAACGGCCTTTCACACAAGCCAAGGCGTTTACTGTTACACTAAAATGCCCTTTGGCTTGAAGAATGCAGGCGCCACTTACCAGCGGTTAGTAGATAATGCTTTCGAAAAACAGGTGGGCCGCAACCTGGAGGTCTATGTTGATGACCTGGTCATAAAGAGCCACACTGAAGATGAGTTAATGCGCGATATTGAGGAGACGTTCAGAACTCTACGAGAGATCAATATGAAGCTAAATCCCAAAAAATGTACCTTCGGCGCCACCGAAGGCATGTTCCTCGGATACCTAATAGAACCCGACGGTATAAAACCATGCCCGGAAAAGACAAAAGCTGTCATCGAACTTCCTTCACCGCGCACGTTGAAGGAGGTCCAATCTCTCAATGGGAAGCTGGCCGGTCTTAACAGGTTCCTGTCTAAGTCAGCAGATAAGTCTCTACCTCTCTTCAAAACACTCAAGAAGTGTATCAAAAAGGGAGATTTTCGGTGGACTATGGAGGCAGAAGCAGCCTTCACACAACTTAAGCAACACCTGGCAACGCTCCCCACACTTGTCGCACCCCGACCAGGGGAAGAGTTAATTATGTATCTATCCGCAACTGATGGAGCAGTCAGCGCAGTGCTACTAACAGATAGGGATTCAGTACAAACCCCTGTCTACTTTGTAAGCAAGGCGCTCAAGAAGACGGAGATGAACTATAGCGCCATGGAAAAATTAGTTCTGGCGTTGGTGTTTGCTGCTAAACGGCTACGCAGGTACTTCCAAGCGCATCCAATAGCAGTAATCACAGACCAACCAATCAAGCAGATCATCTCCAAACCTGACGCATCAGGCCGACTGCAGAAGTGGAGTGTATTGCTAGGTGAGCACAACATATCTTACAGACCACGTACCGCAATCAAAGGACATATTCTGGCAGACTTCCTCGTCGAAAAGCCAGACACCAATGAGGTGCCCGCACCAAGTAGGACGGAACTGCAGGATCCATGGATCTTGTTTACAGATGGATCCTCATGCGTGGATGGCTCAGGAGCAGGCCTCATTCTCACAAACCAAGAGGGAATGGAATTCACTTACGCACTGCGTTTTGAATTTACAGCGACAAACAATGAGGCAGAATATGAAGCTCTAATTGCTGGGCTACGCATTGCAGCTCGGATGGGTGTACGTAACCTAGAGGCAAATGTGGACTCCCGACTAGTGGCCAACCACGTGTTGGGCGAATACGTGGCTAAAGAAGAAAATATGATTCAGCATCTCGACAAGACTAAGACACTGATCAAAGGCTTTGACAGATTCACCATCAAGCAAGTTCCTAGAGGAGAGAATCGCAAGGCAGATGCACTAAGCAAGATCGCCTCGACAAGCTTCGCACACCTATCAAAGCAAGTGCTGGTGGAAACACTGAAAAACAAATCCATATCGGAGATGGAAGTCTCCACAGTAATAGAGGAGGAAGGTCCTACATGGATGACACCGATAATGGAATTCCTAAGCAAAGGAACATTACCCCAAGAGCAGAAGGAAGCCCGCAGGGTACGGCGCACGGCACAGAGATTCGAACTTCGAGACAACATACTGTACCGACGCTCCTTCCTCCAACCATGGCTCCGCTGTGTCGGCCCCCTACAAGCAAATTACGTGCTGCGAGAAATCCATGAAGGTTCATGCAGCATGCACTCAGGACCACGGTCCGTTGTGGCACGCGCCATGAGATCAGGATACTACTGGCCAACCATGCACCGCGACGCGCGGGATTTAATAAGGAAGTGCAACGATTGCCAAGTTCATAGACCCGTCCCGCGCCAACCACAGCACGAGCTAACGCCAATTACATCACCATGGCCATTCTACAAGTGGGGTATCGATATTGCAGGACCTTTTCCAGTCGCAGCAGGTGGCTTAAAATTCCTCATAGTCGCTATAGAGTACTTCACTAAATGGATCGAAGCAAAGGCAGTAGTGACAATCACGGGCAACCAGGTAAAGCGCTTTGTATGGGAAAGTATTGTATGCCGTTTCGGACTGCCTGGAGAAATCATCTCGGACAACGGGAAACAATTCTGCGACAATCCTTTCAAAGACTGGTGCGAGAAGTTGAACATCACACAGCACTTCGCGTCAGTTAAACACCCACAAACCAATGCCTTAGTGGAACGTGCGAATCGAAGCTTAGGTGAAGGAATTAAAGCACGCCTAGATAAGCACAAGGGAAGGTGGGTGGAAGAGCTATCACATGTCTTATGGGCGCATCGCACCTCAATAAAAACCAGCACAGGAGACACTCCTTTCTCTCTAGTCTACTTGACAGAAGCCGTCATACCAGCCGAGATCGGCATGCCAACTATCCGCACTGCTGAAATCAATGTGGCAACCAATGATGACGAGAGACGTGTCGACTTAGACCTGCTAGAAGAAAGGCGTGAACGCGCAGCTATAAGGGAGGAAAAATCAAAGTCGAGGATGAAAGGATACTATGACGCTAAAGTGCGCAATGTTTCATTCAGACCAGGTGACTTCGTCTACCGCGCTAATGATGCGAGCCACGCAGAAGACACGGGCAAGCTTGGACCAAAGTGGGAAGGACCCTACGAGGTTACTGAAGCATTAGGAACAGGCGCGTACAAGTTACGAGGCTTGGATGGTCGAGAGCTGCCGCGCACATGGAACATCTGCAACCTCAAGAGGTGCTACCTATAGGAGTGGCTATGGCCCAGCGTACAAACGCTCAGACACTTTACTAGAGTACCCAATAAACATCTATGTATTTACTTTTTATTTCCTTAGTATAATGTCTTATTTTCTCAAAAACACTTGCAAGTATTAATAAAACGTTGCGGTTTCTAGCTAACTCCGTGACACATTTCAATTTGTTATTTCCATATACTGTATGTCTTAACAATCTTCTATTTTTTGCCTACATGGCGTGCATGCAATAAATAAACCCACGATGGTAAAAGGATAAGTTAACCTACTAAACAACTTGTTGAGTAAGAGGGTTGCAAACCCATCAGCACCGGATCACGTATCCTTGTTAAACACCTTGTTCTCGAGACGTTGGAATAAGTTTTGTGCCCATCCCACGACGGGTGCGCAACATCGCATATGGTGCACGTTTAACAACTTAGAAACCAAGACACTTGATTTCTTTATGTGGTATTTACAGTACGCTGCATATCATAACATACACGACTATGGTAATACTTGGGAATTATTTTTTAAGTATCCTATGATCTTCATACATGACTATGAATTTCTTGTATTATTCGCGCTTGTATATACATTTGACCATTCAACAACGAATACGTCTTTTACGCAAAGACAGACAGATAAGTATGCACATCACAAATTGCAATAACATTCACACACACTTAAGGAGATTTATTCATAACTATGAGTTATTACACAAAGATGTTTGCAACAAAAGTTACAATCTAGAAGCTATGACTACGCTCCAGCGAAGAGTTACCCGCACGGCTTGCAGCATTCCCAATCTCATCTAGCTTCTTCAACAAATCCGCATCTCGACGAGCCACAGTGGCAACACTCACTGGCACCCCGTCAGACCGAGGCAGGTGAGCTGCGCCAACACCGCACAAAACAGCCTTGCCCTTAATGCCCTTCTTCTTGGCAAGCCTAGTAGCATGCGCTTCCAAGACTTGCTTCAAAGGTACTTCCTTCTCCAAAGCAAACGGATTCAAGATATCCCTAGGACGCATAAATACAGGCACGTGAAGTTGGGATTCATCAGGCTTAAGGTAATGGTCTGGCTGCGCAACGGCCTCCCCACCACGATGACGTGCTAGAGTCAACCCGGCCATAATGACGTTTATGGGGTAATCCTGATCGCGCTCCAGTTCAGCAATCATGGGGAGCTCTAGGTCCTTCATCCTATTCATAGCAGCGACCAGGTTATCATAGGCCTTTGTATCATAGTTAGGTACCTCTTCAATAGGCACCTTTAAAAGCTTAGCCTCCTGCAGCGTCTCCACAGCCTCTGCTTTACCACGCTCCAGCGCGCACTGAACCACCTCTCCAAAAGCATCAACCACTTCCTTGGACTCAAGAGTACTCAGCGCAACAAGGCGCAGGCCATGGCTGATGAGTCACCTGCGCTCGGCGATTACAGACATGAGATGAGGGTATAATTCCTCATCATACTCCAGACTTAGCTTGCGCAACTTCATCTCCTGCGCTTCAAGGGCACTTTCCACAGTAGCGCCAAACTTTTCAAGCTGGGAAGTCATCGCATCTTTGCCCTTCTCCAAATATTTCATTGCCCAGTGACAAGAAGACTTATACCCTGCGGCCTCTGCACGCTCTTGATTTATTTGGCACATCAGCGCCATTTTCTCTTCAGCGAGCTTTTGGGCGTATGACCCCATGCTCTCTGCTGCAGCCTTGGCACTGGCTAATTGTGACTCTAGCAACGCAATAGCCTGGTCCTTCTGAGCGCTTTGGCTGCTCTCACCAGAAATCTGAGCCCTTAGCTTTTCCACCAACGAAGCTTGATGCGCAGATACTTGCGCCAACTCTTCTACCAACTGCCCCACTGATGCATCCCCAGCAGACATATCCACATCCTTTTGGCTGTGCGGTTCAGACTGAGCAGAGTGCGAGGAATGCACAGGACTATTATGGGGGGGAGACTCCGCACCCTGTTCAAACCTGCATACACAGACATCGAATTATCAGTTTCCCATATACGCAGCTAAAAAAAAAAAAAAAAAGCAAACAGAAAGGAAACAAGTATTGTCAAGATTACTTACTGTGGGCCAGATACATTCGCCGATGGGTGCGAGGACGCAGCCTCACTAGCAGATGACTCCACATTGACGACCACTGGGCGTTTCTTCCTCGAGGAGCTCGCGCCATCACTTCCGAGCGTCCTTTTACGCTTTAGACCAGACTCTTGCTCTTCCACCTCCTCATCCATGGGCTGCGCCACTGCTATGGGTGGTGGCTGCGCTATTGGGGAAGGCACCCGAGGGATTGGCACGCTTTGTAGCGGCGTCGCTTCCACAGCAACGGAGGAACTTGTCCCCGCCTCTCCCACATTCAGCTCCAGGGTACGCCCTGCGGTAGCGTCTAGTATCGGCTCTTCATCATCCTTCAAGGGCCGTACCCCTGTCTTTACCTCCACGGGCTTTGCTAGCTGCACTACGGTGAATAGATCCATCTCTGCGCAATACAAGACAACAAATACACACAAGTTATATAATGCGCGGAAAAAAGAGGAAAGCTCTTACATTAATTGCAAAAGGGGTGCAGAAGAATGAGTACCCACCCTGGCCATTGGCGCCCAAGAAGATTGGCATCTCATCCGGCATACCAAAGAAATTACGGCTGATGCCCATATGCACCAAAAATTCCTCGGGGTAGAATGCGGTTCCACATCCTCAGCGACATAAGATCCAGGCAAGGGGCACTCATCCCTCTCTAATGTACCCCGGGTATAAAAATCATAATGCCATGGAAAGCATGTATCATCCACCCAGAAAAAGAACTCCCTCCAATTCCTAAGCGAGTCTAGTTTCTCGGTGTAACACTGAAGTCTACCCGCGCTCTTAGCAAAGGATACCCATCCATGTGCCCAGGTCGTGTGATAGAAGGCGCGGAATAAGTGGATGGTTGGGTTAATTGCCAGTAACCGACAATTCACTTCAAAATTGGTTATTTTAGCCGCCCCGATGCAGTGCAACTGGGATATGTGCAGATTGTAATAGTTTAATACATCGCACAGAAAGCGGGACAGGGGCACACGTTGATTCGCGAATTCGAAAAAACGTGTATATACCCCCACTTTCCCTTCGGGGAAGTCCGCGATATATGCCTGCGCATCCGGAATAACCGGATGCACGTCAAGGGGTATAAAGTAATCTGAGGTGAACTCTAAGAGATCGCTCTCGGTAAGGTGGGAGGCGAAGTCAGACAATTGTTTAACCATGGTGTTGTTATTTTTTAAGAAAGCGCACGCGCGGCTACCTTTAACGTAGGTTTGTTTCTGAATTGCAACTGCAAGTGTTCTTGAACAATGGCGGATTGTGTTTTCTTTTTACTGTGAGAAATGCTGTGAAAATGAAGCGAATGGTTATATAACCTCCCTCATCCACGCGATGAGTGACACGTGGACTCCACCAATCCTAAATATGTGGTTGAGATCACTTGATGGGACACGGGTGCAGTAACTTTCCCCCGACTTCCGAGGCGTCCATTTTTTAATCCAATGTCCAGATACAATGTACTGACGGATATCTTTTTATGGCTTCTTGGCTACGCTTTGAAGTTTTTTCCTGACTATGGATTATTAGTCTAGCATCCGCAGTTCGTCACTGCGCATACTAGACTGGGGGGACATGATGACGTATAGTCTAGATTCGGGTCACGAACCCGACCAAGGTCCAATACTAACAAGCCCATAGACTGGGCCACGCCGATCAGTGTTTGGGCTCACGAAGGCCCAAACCCAAAGCTATTTACGAAATAGATATTGGATATCTCCTATGTTTGGAGATAATCATTCCCCAACCGACTTAGGCGGGATACGCCGAAGGTTGAGGAACACGGAACCAACAAGGATTCCGTGCGTATATAAAGGGAATCACATCCCTCGTTTAAGGTACGATCTACAAACCCTACTCTCCTTAAACCCTAAACCGATTACTTACTCTCACGCCGGAGGATAATCGTGGGAGACAATCCCACGGTAAGCCTAACGGTGTTTTCAGTCTCTTAGTGCGCAGGTCTCAAGCAACGATTCTCAATTGGTACGAGAGCCGGAGCTCCAAACAAGGAACACCCAACTTTTGTATCAACAAAATCCCTCTGGGGTTTGCCCCGGTACTCAACTAGGGGATCGATAGCATTATCCTTGGCACGATATGTAATTATTTTCCAACTCATTTAATTATTTTGGTTTCATTATTCAACTTTAATTTTGATTCTAATTTAATTGTTGGACCATCTTTATTTATTGTGTTTTAATTGATTGTCTTTTAATTTATTAATTGTCAATTAATTATTCTGATGTTATGTCTTGGTTTATTTATTGTTTTACTTGGTAATTATATTTGTCATCCCACTAGGGTATTTTAGAGATGTGGAAATTAGGTCTTGGCCTAGTTTAGATTCTTTTATTGTTAATGCTTTTGCATTAATTAATTGTTTCTAGTGTATGCATGCGTAGTTTATTGGTAGCTACCCTTGTTTCGGTAGTTTTGAATGGCGGTAGAGGCCAATTGCCTAGGAGATATGACCAACTGACCCTAGGTGAGCGGACTGAGACGGGAAGGGTAAGATATGACCAACTGACGACCCTTTCTACTTGTGCGATTTGACCAACTGATCACCTACCGTTTGGATGAACTTAAGAATTAGGGGGTGAGTGTCTAAGTTCCTAACGGCCGGGCACTCACTATTATAAATCTAACATGTAGCGGAACTTAATGACTTGACTTAAGGGACCAGGAACAACAGGACTTATGATGGTGCGCCTGATTTCTCCTATAGTGGCATCTTTGCTGATAGGTTAGGGCGAATTGACCAAATGATGTCCTCTCGACTTTTAGCCCACTTGAAACAGGAATCTAGTGACATTTAGAACCCATGTAATGCGATAATAAACGACCGGCTCTTAATGACTGCTATTAGATTGCCGAATGATCCCGGGTGACCTGTTCATCTTGGTGAGGATTCTAAAAACCATAGGGTAGGCGAATTGACCATAGGAGTCTATCGACTGTTGCCACTTGTGGAAGAACTAGGTTTAAGAATTGCATCACTATCGTTTCCATTTACTTGTTTACCAGAGAACCAGCCCAATTGATCACATGACACCTTAAATATTATCAATCATATCATTAAAACTTATTTATTTGACTAATTTAATTAATTAGACAGTTAGAAATCAACCGTTCTTGGGACGACCTCGGTCTTACCATTCCCTCACTACATGCGACCGGGTACACTGCCCGTTAGTGCATTAGGTAGGCCATAGGTAGACGAGTTACTATAAATGTAATTGGCGCCGCAGCCGGGGAACGGTCTTCGTATTTTTGGCTGTTTGATTAATATTATTATACAATTATGTCTTCTGTCTTGAGATTACGGCGTAACCTTGGCCATGGTTACGGCGTAATCTATTCCTATATTATATCAGGTTACTTATAGACTGAAGTTACGGCGTAGTTAGTAATTGGACTTACGCCGTAACCAAGTCTGAGACATCTTAAAAATATGTATGATGTTTTATATCTCACTTGTTGCTCATGTTTATTATTTTTACACATTTAATGCACGAGGTTGTGATAGTGTGCAGGTTGAGCAAGAAGAACAAGTGGAGGGAATCTCGACAAGATCATAAGCCGAGATTAGTAGAGCAATGGACATAATTGGAGACGTCCGATTGATGGCTGTTGCAGGAGTCTAACTTAAAGACTCGATGGAGATAAAGAAAAGTGCTCGTCGGGAGACTACCCGTCCCTATCCTAGATTTAGTTTTTCTTAGACCTTTTTGGATATTTTTGGTAGTTTTTAGATTTTGTTTTTGGGTTTGGTATGTTTTGTTATCTTGTTTACAGGTTTAAAGACCAACAATAGATGATAGGAGTTTCGATAACTCCTCTTGATCACGTAGGAAGAAGTTGACACTGTGGGCACAACAACATCAGAAAGTAATTACGGCGTAATGGGCCGATCCACTTACGCCGTAATGGCGGCTATCATTAAGGCCATCTGCCCACTTCATTCTAATTATGCCGTAACTAGGCCGATCTAGTTTCGCCGTAACATCCATGTTCCAGGTATCTTCTTTCTCGGGCTTTCTTATTATGCCGTAACTGGGCCGATCCAGTTACGCCGTAACCCCCTTCCTGGTAAACATTTTTCTTAAGTCAACTCACCTACGCCGTAACTGGGCCGATCCAGTTACGCCGTACCTATCTTCTGATATGAAATTTTTTAATAAAAACAGTTTCAAAACCTTTCCATAACCTTGTATTAGTAATTAAATGAACTTTGTGGGTGTGTTCCCTGTAAACCCTCACGAGACTTCACTCGTCCACTCGGGACACCGAGGGGTTTAAAAGGCTTGTTGCATGCGCTAAATGCAACCGTGATTCCTACGAAAGTGAGTTAGGTTTTATTTTTTTATTTTTTTACACTTCGTGCTATTTTTGCTGTTTATCCGGAATTATGCTTTTTGGTATTAGTTTTTCTTGCAGCAATATAGATTGAAGAATGGAGCTATGATTGGCTGCGAGGAAACACATTTTTTCCGTCTGGTTGAGTACCGTTGAAGTTGGTGTTGGAAAGTTAATGAGAAGTTGGATGTTGCTCGTGGAGGCACAATTGGAGCATGTTTTTCAACATGCATTATTATTCATACCGAGCCAGTTCAGGGGAGTTTTCTGTTTTAATTCTAACCCTTCTTATCTTTCATTTTTATGCTTAAGTATGACCCAAGTGGGGGGAAGGGATTAGACATAAACACCCGCTTGATTTTACTTGCCTTTGTTTTTCTAGTTTTTGATGAAAAGTGTTTCATTAATAAAATTTTGACATACTTAACTGGATTAATCTAGAATGAGCACACCTACCCTATATTTCCATTGTGTGAGGATAAGCCTTTCCGTTTTCCCCTTATACATAATTCCATAAAAATGAGTGTGCCGGTGGCTGTAGTAGACTTTAGAACTTGGCTTTGCATATCTTTTCGAGACCATTATCATGAGCATTACACTAAGGTAACTTGGTGTGATCGGTGCAGCTAGGATATAAGGAAATTTTAGGATTAAACCCAAATAGCCCATATATGTATTGTGTTTATTGACTTTTCACATCGATCAGTCAATCCCCCTGTTAAACCCTTTTTGTTTGCACTCTCCATTAGTGCAAGATACCCCTAGATAAACCCTTCAGAGCCTTTCCTTTCATTTTGTTCACCCAATATAATTGTTTCGTTACACTTATCGCGTAGCCTACCCTGTAGTTTCCTTTTGTCCATGGTCCGGGCGCTGTTGGTTAATTTTGGTTCCACTAGTGAAAGTCGCGGGTTTTCAATACAGGGTTTCGGAAGAAAATCGGGTTTAGATGATAGTTGATCTCAAGTGGGGGGGATGCTTTTTATGTTCGTATTGTTTTTATTTTTATTCATGTATACCTTGTCTTGCATAAAAAAAAAAAAAAAAAAAAAAAAGGAATGCAAGCAAGAGTTTGTTAGTTTATAGGTGGTGATATAAATCAGCTTATATGTCGTATTGTGTTAAGTGTTCTCGCCTTGTTTTAACTAGGCGGATTTGTTTCATATCCGTTTTGTCTTACGGATAAAATTAGAAACCCGTACATTTCTTTCTCGCATTTCAAATTTTAATCAATATTCGTACAATGGGGACATTGTACATTTCAAGTGGGGGGATGGGAGATAGAAATTGTTGATTTTATAATTTTTTGGTAGAAAATGTGCTAAAATTACCGAAATTTTAAAATTTTTATAGCACATTATTTTTTCATTGATGATGAAGGCCGAGTTAATGCATCTTATTTGCCTAAGTTTATGGAGTTTATGAGGCACTACTTTACATTTTATATGCATTGACTCGTGTATTGAAGACCCCTTGACTCTTGACCCTTGATTTTTGCTATGGGATTGAATGCGACTAGTGGTGGGGCGACTGTGGACTTAGGAATCTGTTTGTTTCATGTCTTTTTGTTTACACCCATTAAATGTTTCCCATGTCTTATCCTACCCTTAGTCATGAATCGAGTTTAGGTGAGGAAGCGAGCAATCATTGGTGTCTTGGCCATGGATTTGGTCATGTATCATTGATTTTGTCCCCTTCGCCGTAGCTCGTTAGTAATGACAAAATAACCCAATAAGCATATCTTGTGTCAACTTATTGCCTTTTGGAATAGCTGCATCTATAGACTCTAGTGGTGGAGATTAGTATCTTTGCCAAGCTTATGATAGAATACTCGCCATGACTGAGCAGTTGAGTGATTACCCAAAAATTAAACACGTGAATTATGAGAGAGAGTGTGATTTCAATTCCCTTTTCGTGAGGTGCTCGGTTTGGAATTTTCTAGCTTAGGTGATTTTTAGACTCATATCTTCCAATAAATCTTGGGAGATATCTTTTTAAGAATTATTTAAAGGGTCTATTTGAGGACAAGTAGGATTCAAGTGGGGGGATATTTGATAACATCAAATTAGCCTGATCTTTTATATATCAAATTCCCGTGTTTATGGCCTCATTTATATTAATATGGTACTTAATTGGTCTATATTCGTTCTTATTTGCATTTCAGGATAAATGAGGCGTTGGAGCGGAAAAGAAGTGATAAAAGGCCAAGAAATATATTCTGAAGATAAGTTACGGCGTAAAGGGTACTTTTGACTACGTCGTAACTAATACAACGAAGGCCTATTAATTATTTGTGAAGGTTACGCCGTAACTGCTTAATAATGTTACGGCGTAAATATGATGCCTTGAAGGATACGGCGTAACCATCTCTTATGGTTACGTCGTAATTATTTTATGAAGGTTACGGCGTAACATGGAATTAGTTACGCCGTAGAGCTTATTTCGGATCGGATAAGTGTTAGATTACGAAGGCTTACGGCGTAACCCGATGTTTAGTTACGCCGTAATTTATTACTTGGGCGCAAAGTTTCGTAGGTTACGGCGTAATTATAATTTAGTTACGCCGTAATTAATTAAATGTGGATATTTTACAAGAAGTTTTGAAGTCCAGGGGCTGAAGTCGTCAATATTAAAAGAAGTTTATTACACATTCATGTGTAAAATAAAGACCAAGTCTTCAAGTGATAAGTATTGAATGATCAAGGGCCATTGTTGCAATTTGCCTAAAGATTTCCACTATATATAGTACATGTACAGGAATGATTTAATCATCAATTGGTTTTGGTGGTTGCTGTGGGTCAGACGCAAGAAAGAAAAAAGAAACAGCAGTGCGCTTGGTTTTTAGGGGCAAATCCCTCTGGGGTTTGCCCCGGTACTCAACTAGGGGATCGATAGCATTATCCTTGGCACGATATGTAATTATTTTCCAACTCATTTAATTATTTTGGTTTCATTATTCAACTTTAATTTTGATTCTAATTTAATTGTTGGACCATCTTTATTTATTGTGTTTTAATTGATTGTCTTTTAATTTATTAATTGTCAATTAATTATTTTGATGTTATGTCTTGGTTTATTTATTGTTTTACTTGGTAATTAAATTTGTTATCCCACTAGGGTATTTTAGAGATGTGGAAATTAGGTCTTGGCCTAGTTTAGATTCTTTTATTGTTAATGCTTTTGCATTAATTAATTGTTTCTAGTGTATGCATGCATAGTTTATTGGTAGCTAACCTTGTTTCGGTAGTTTTGAATGGCGGTAGAGGCCAATTGCCTAGGAGATATGACCAAATGACCCTAGGTGAGCGGACTGAGACGGGAAGGGTAAGATATGACCAACTGACGACCCTTTCTACTTGTGCGATTTGACCAACTGATCACCTACCGTTTGGATGAACTTAAGAATTAGGGGGTGAGTGTCTAAGTTCCTAACGGCCGGGCACTCACTATTATAAATCTAGCACGTAGCGGAACTTTATGACTTGGCTTAGGGGACCAGGAACAACAGGACTTATGGCGGTGCGCCTGATTTCTCCTGTAATGGCATCTTTGCTGATAGGTTATGGCGAATTGACCAAATTTTGTCATCTCGACTTTAACCCCACTTGAAACAGGAATCTAGTGACATTTAGAACCCATGTAATGCGATAATAAACGACCGGCTCTTAATGACTGCTATTAGATTGTCGAATGATCCCGGGTGACCTGTTCATCTTGGTGAGGATTCTAAGAACCATAGGGTAGGCGAATTGACCATAGGAGTCTATCGACTGTTGCCACTTGTGGAAGAACTAGGTTTAAGAATTGCATCACTATCGTTTCCATTTACTTGTTTACCAGAGAACCAACCTAATTGATCACATGACACCTTAAATATTATCAATCATATCATTAAAACTTATTTATTTGACTAATTTAATTAATTAGACAGTTAGGAATCAACCGTTCTTGGGACGACCTCGGTCTTACCATTCCCTCACTACATGCGACTGGGTACACTGCCCGTTAGTGCATTAGGTAGGCCATAGGTAGACGAGTTACTATAAATGTAAAACCTGGTCAGTAAAACATGCATCAATGTTCAAGAGTTTCTTTCCTGAGCATAGATCTTAAAATCTATGCTCAGACCAGCAAGTTGATTTCAAGGAGTTTCTTTCCTGAGCATAGATCTTAAGATTTATGCTCAGCCCAGAAAGTTGATTTCAAAGAGTTTCTTTCCTGAGCATAGATCTTAAGATCTATGCTCAGACCAGAAAGTTGATTTTCGTTTTGTTTATTTTGTATAAAATAAACTGTAAGTCGTTAGAGGTCGTGCCACCCATCGTTTTAAAGGTCTTTGAGTCTAGTTTCATTTTAAAATACTTTCAAAGGTTAGTTTGTTACAAGATAGTGTCAGTTTAACGATTAGCAACAACGAGTCAGTTTTAAGTCAAGTCATTTCCACGTAAAAGTTCAAATTTTAATAATTTTAAGTCGTGTCGTTCACGGGGTGTAACAACTTGGTATCAAAGCTTCGGTTTAAGTGAATTAGGTTTCCACTTTGGGTTTCCTAGACTTAAACCACTATTAGATGTGTTAAATGTAAGAGTATGTAATGTGGGAAGGTAAATGCTTAAGTTTTGAATGAAATATGAGATAGATTATGTGAACTAAGTTGATGAATGATGAATGTGCTTTATGATGTTAATGTATATGTGATATAAGTGTGTGTAGGACTTGAAGTGTTTAAGTGTTTGAACCACCGTGCACCTTGGTTAGTGTCGGTAATTGCTTTGTGATTATAAGAACGTGCTTTAAGAGAAGTGGTAATAGAATGTGATTAAAATGGTAAGTGGTATTAGAGATGGCCTAAAAGTGAAATAAATCATATAATGCTTAAAGTATAGAACATAGTAATGATAAGTGAGCTAAAGTATAATGTGTGAAAGCAAGATGAGAATTGACATGCTAATTGTTAAGTGTCTATTAATACGAGAAGTATAGAATGGGATTAAGGAATAATGACAAGTAATGATGAAATGAAAATGGAATAGCTATTGAGCTCATAACTAAAGAAGAAATGAGTTGAGAATGTAAGTAAGAACTTAATGACATGTCTTATAGTCAAAAAGTGATAAGTATGTATAAAGTTAAGACGATGACTTGAAATTATGATATCACGGCTAATGTGTATCATTAGCGGTGGTCATTTAAAAATGAAAATGATAATTGGTAAAGCATGTTTGAAATGAGTAATAAGAAAGAAAGATGTGTAAACACATATGTTAATACAAATATCGTCATTAAACATTATTTATATTTTTGATCTTTACCTAAGTTTTGTTAACGACAAAAGTAAATTTAATTTTTATGAAGCTTAAAGCTTGTCAAGTTTAATAGATATTAAAACAAGCTTTTTCAAACAATATCTTCATCATTTAAGCATTTACATTGTGACTAATCATATCTTAATATGATTCTAACCATAATGTATGATAGTAATTTTAGAATGGTTTAGTTTCTTAAAAACTAAACATTACTTATGTATTTGCATATTTCTAAAAATAGAAAAACAACACATGACATCATGTGATGCATCATGGAAATCATTAGAAGATTTCATTAGATATTTTGTGTAGATTTGTACTCTTCATATCTTACACAATCTTGCATAGATATGGTTGACTTTGGCAAGATCTTGATATCTTGTTGTCAGACCCCGGCGGCACCAAATTGTATAACGGACGGAACCCTTTAAAGGGGTCCTCCGTCCGTGGTGCCTGCTGATGGTTTTGGCTATAAATAGCAAAGCCAAACCAAGTAGTTTTTCATCCCTTTCCATCATACTCTCATACATATCTTCTCTCTAACCTTTCTAACTCAGTTTCATATCATATTAGTGATCTCTTTTGTAGCAAAGAAGATCAAGTCACATTCAAGCTTCAACGAGAAGTTGGAAGTCTTGTTTGTTTAGTGTTGTATGATCTTGTGTTGATTCATACTTCATTGTTGTACTAAACCATCATAATCTTGTGAGTGTGAGTGGTTAGTATTTTAGTCCTCAAAATACATTGTGTGTGGGAGTGGTTGTACCCTTGGAAAGAACTCGACATTTAGCTTAGTTTCGGAAATAGTGTAAGCGAAGTGTGAAGGTTTCTCCACCGGTGAAAGGAGCTTGTTGACTAGTGAAGTTAAACTCTCGAGTGTGAGACTCGGGGAGTGGAGTAGGTCAAGGAGAAAGAGTCCTTATAGACCGAACCACTATAAACAACTTGTTGTGGTTTGATCATTTCTTTCATTATTTACTCTTTACATATTGCTTACATATTTCATCAACATATCTAAGATCAATATCAATTGATCTTTCAATAAGTTTCAAAACAAAGTTTTTAAGTGGTAAACTATTCAACCCCCCTTCTAGTTTTCTACAATTGGTACCAGAGCCTCGTTGCTCAAGAATTTCTAAAATAATTTGTATTTTATAAACTTGGATCGATCCATGGATTCTGAAAACTTTAAAGAAGGGCAATCTATGCAAAGACCACCACTCTTTGAAACCAATGGATTTATCTATTGGAAAAACCGTTTTGAAACATATGTAAAATCAAAAGATATAGATCTTTGGTTTGTTATTGTTAAAGGGGATTTTAGTTCTACAACAAAGGATATTTCCGTTGATGAACAAAAGAAATTAATTGCTAAAAATAATGAAGCTAAAAGATGCTTTATAATGCTTTGCCTAGAAAAGAATATGAAAGAATTTTTATGTGTGAAACCGCCAAAGATATTTGAGAATCTTTGATTGTTACACATCAAGGTAATTCACAAGTTAAGGATAACAAAATTGATCTTCTTGTTCAACAATATGAACAATTTGTTATCCTTGAAGATGAAACCATTGATTGTGGCTTTGCTCGCTTTAATACTATTATTACATCACTTAAAGCACTTGAGGAATCTTTTCGTAGTAAGAACTTTGTCAGGAAATTTCTTAGAGCACTCCATCCGAAATGGAGAGCTAAAGTGACCGCTATTGAAGAATCAAAAGATCTCTCAAAAATGTCACTAGACGAGCTAATCGGCAACCTCAAAGTACACGAAATGTTGATGTCATCAAAGGAAAAAGGGAGAAGATCAAATCCGTTGCTCTAAAAGCAAAGGCGGAATCAAGTGATGATGACGAATCTTGCTTCGGTAGTGAAGATGAGGAGTATGTCATGGCCGTGAGAGACTTTGAGAAGTTCTTTAGAAGAAGAGAAAAGTTTGTAAGACAACCTCGAGAAGAAAAGAAGCCATTCCGAAAAGAACGGGATGACAAAAAGAGCAAAGGTGAAAGAAAGTGTTTTAGATGTGGTGATGCAAGTCATCTCATAGGAGAATGTCCCAAGCCACCTAAAAGCAAAACTCAACGAGCTTTTGTAAGTGGTGCTTGGAGTGATAGTGAAGATGATGAAGAGTCAAGCAAGGAAGAGATCGCTCTAATGGCACATGAGTCAAACGAGGTACATTCCAACTCTTCTTATTCTTCTATTGATGATGACACTTTGCAAAAACAATACAATCAATTGTGTGAGCTAAGTCTAAAAATCATAACTACAAATAAAATTTTAAAATCCAAAAAGGAATTTTTGGAAAATGAAGTCTATGAGTTAAAAGAAAAAGCAAAACGACTAGAAAATGGAAAAGCAAATGACGATGGTTGTAAATCATGTCAAGAGCTTAATCTTAAAATAGAAAAAATAAAGCTCACACAAGATGTTCTAATCGAACATAATTCTAAATTTAAAAGGTTTAACAAAAACATCGCTCTTGCCGATGAAATACTTAAAATCCATAAAACACCAGGAGACATGAATGTGATAGGATTTAATGAGGAATTAATTCCAAAGAGTCAAAACAAAACGGCCAAAAAAGACGAACAATCTGTCAAAACTGCTGCAGTACAGCACGGACCAGACGGACCCAAAATAAGGGTTTCGTCCGTTGAACAAAATGGTGCCGTACAGCACGGACCAGTAGGACGACTTATGATTTCCTTAGTTAAATGGATTGGGACGCCTTTTCATTTATTTAAAGAAATTGTGAATCTCCGAACCATGAGGTTATATTTCTTGATTTACATCGACTGGGACGCCTTTCCATGTAAATGAGGAAATATAAATGAGTGGGCTTATGTGTTCCTGACATGGCATGAGTAAGGTAGAAAGGGTAGAAAACGAAAGCCTAGAATTAGTTAGAAGTTTTAAGAACTAAGATAAGTGGGGTAGAATTAGAATGCGACTTTTTAAACTGAGATATTAAGTAAAACCAACCATTAGGTGTCTATAGTATAACTCGAAAAGATTAAGAAATTGTTAATAATATTATAACATGCTTAGAGGCGTGGTACAAAATGTGAGTAATGAAGGTAATGGATGCTAATTATTATTGGCGCCTTTATAAGTAAATGTGGTAACGTAAGTTAAGTTTAGCTTTATGAAGTAAAAGTATTGATACTTCTTATGAGACTTGTTGTCTTTGACGCGACATTTATAAAAGATGCATAGAAAATGAGACGTTGTAATGAAAATGTTAATGGAATAAAGGAATGACAACGTTAAAAGGTGAAAGTCTTAGTTAACGTTGAATTGTGAAAGTCAAAATAACGTAAGATCTCCCGAGTAAACCTTAATACTTGGCGGAAATCCTTAGAAATGAATAGAGAAGATAAGGTGTTGAAGCAAAAGGTAAGGAAGGATAGTAGCATGAATACGGTTAAATAAGAAGGATAAGTGGTATTAACTAATGTTTGACTTAAGTAAAGTCAAAATAGAGTAAATTTACTCAAGTGACACATTGTCCATGATTAAAAGGTTAGAATAACTCAAGTAAGAATGTGACATAATGATAGTAAAGTTGGTTTAATAATACGTTAATCATAGTAAATGTACCTCGAATGACATAATGACCTTAGTAAGAGTCGTACGTGCTTAGAAAGTTAAATGAGAAGTAAAATGGATTAAGAAATTTTGGAATGTGTCGCTTAGTGCTGCTAGATCACTCAGATCATTGCAACGGAATATTTGAATGAAAATATGCTTAATGCTAAGTTGGGAGCAAGATGTGACCAAGTAGAGGTTATTTTAGACGAGAGATTTCGGAGAAGAAATCTAAATAAGGATGGTAGAATTATAACACCCTGAAACCGGGCCTAAGCATTTTATTACAAGAATGCCATTGGAATAGTTGACTATGACTTTTATAAGTTAAAAGGACTTACGGGATTGGTTAATCAACCCAGATAGTCAAACTACAAGTATTAAATGTTATGTAAATGGTTATTGTTAATACAAATAAGCCGTAAAAATGTTTATTTATATTTTACGATCTTCTAATGTTTTGTCGATAACAAACGTAAAATCATTTTAACGAAACAAATTAAATACATAAATGGTTTGAACTAATAGTTTCTAACATATTCACATTTTCACATAAAATACTAAAACAAGTATAAGTGATTTTATGATTTAATATTACATATGTACAACAACTAGTGTTAACATATTTGGGTAAAATATACACATAACTAGTATGTAGTATATTGGGTAATATAAATGGGTAGAAACTTGAGTATCATAGCCCATTGGGCAAATACATTAAATGTAGTTGGGTACAACCCACAGCCCATGACCCATGGAGCTTGACCCATAACCCATTGCATGACATCATGCTTATATCATGTATGGATAATATCTATAACCCATGGTTTTGACCCATACCCATGTGACTAGGTGCATTGCACTCAAGAGATACATTGTATCTAGCTAAAGACCCATGGATCAACCCATGACCCATGACCCATAACCAAAATACCCATGAGGAAAGAGGAGCGTCCCACGGATCCCTAGCTTTACGCTAGACGGATCCTTTGTGGAAGGGATCCGTGGGATCCGGGGAACAGTAGAATTTTTCCTCTATAAATAGTGAGCCATTTCTTCATTGTTTCTTGCCCCTTTCTAACATACTTTCCCCTAGAGTTAAAAACTCTCTAACCTCAGATCCAAGAGATCTATGTTTGTAGTTTTGTTTTTGTGTGATCTTCTAGGTTCCTCCTAAAGGCAAGATCACCACCTTTGAAGTCGAGCAAGCTCAAGTCCATGAGTTGCCGTGCTTCCTCATCATCAAGACTACTGAAGTCTTCTTGTTGATGATTGTTTTTCGTTTCCTAAGAAGTGTTAAAGACATTTGTGAAAGGTGTCTCAAGTGTCAAGACGAAGATATTAGTGAAGGGTATCTATCGTCAATATCATAAGCACTTGTGGTGGGTGCTTAGAAGTCAAGACTAGAAGCATTAGTGAAGGGTGCTTAGAAGTCAAGACACAAGACATTAGTGAAGGGTGTCTTGAAGATCTAGTTAAAGGCATTAGTGAAAGGTGCCTTAGATATACATTCTATATGGTGTGTTTCGATGTACAAGATATATTAGTACTAGATCCAAGGATATTAATATCCTTGATGATGTTGTAGAAAGGAGTTGATCTCCTTTGGGATTAGTCGTTGGTGTAGTGTTGGGTAGTAGTTCCTCCATTGCAATGGAACTAGGTGCTTAGCCTAGTACCTAATAAAGGGTAGGCGACGTTGTGTAGGTGTGGTTCACCTTGGTGTGAAAGAACTAGGTACTTAGCCTAATACCTTATAAAGGGTAGGCGACGTAGTGTAGGTGTGGTTCATCTTGGTGTGAAAGAACTAGGTACTTAGCCTAGTACCTTATAAAGGGTAGGCGACGTTGTGTAGGTGTGGTTCACCTTGGAGTGAAAGAACCCGGTGGTTAGCCTAGCACCGGAAAAAGGGTAGGCGACGTTGTGAAGGCTTCTCCGCCATAAGGAGATCGGTGTAGTGTTTACGAACTCTCGAGTAGGTGACTCGGGGAGTGGAGTAGGGCAAGGAAGGTGTCCTTGTAGCCGAACCACTATAAATACTCGTGTTGTGGTTTTGTGCTTCTTACTCTTATCTTTCATTACATACCTTTATATGTTTGTTTATCAACATCCAACACACACATCGAAATAGATTGACATAAGTCGATCTAAATAGTTTAAAAGGAAGTTTTAATTGGAAAAACTATTCAACCCCCCCCCCTTCTAGTTTTCCACAGTTATGGAAAATATGATGTGTCCCATTTATAAGGAAAATTGACTTAAGGGACCTAAGTTGCCAAGTGCTAACATGTTATAAAGTATATTGTGGCCAAAGTGGAAGAAAGGGAACCTAAGGGACCTAAAGTGCTAATTAGCCAAACTCATCCTCTACTAATGTCTGGATTATTCTCTTATCATCACAAGAGTTCCAGGATATTGTAAGTGTGTGTATGTGTGTGTGTGTGTGTCATGAAATATAGAAAGGAGGAAAGAAGGGACCAAGTCTTGATGATCAATTATGGTGTCTATGTGTTCCAAATCAAATAGATGAAGCCCTAGCAATGATCCTTGCAAGTAAGTAACCTCTAATTAGTGTTTAATTGATGATCGGAAGGTTAGGGTTTATGAACCCTAATTGGGGGAATAGGGTAAATGATGTTTATAAGCTAAATTAAGAAGTTATGATGAATATGGGTTAAATATTATTGAAGTTAAGTTAATAAGCTAGTGGGATTAATTATCATATAACCATCATATGATTATGTGATACTTAGTAATGGTTAAAAAGGGGTTATGGTTATTATGGCCATGACATAGTTGATTAATTATGTGTTTATGTCTATAGTGGTATTGGCTTAAATGTCAAGTATGGAGAAGATGATGTCCTTGGTTTCACTAGCTTGGAATTAAGGTAAGTAAACCGGTTATAAGTTAATGTTATATGGATTTCAATGCATTATGTGATATGTGATGTTTATGTTAAGGACATGGTATGACTCAAATGTTTGTGCATATGTGATATTGGATAGTAAGGCTAGTTTGGCATAACTAGCAAATGAATGTTAGAATAGGAGGGCTTGACTAGGAAGTAAATGGTGAAGCTTAGTGATGGTTTAAAGTATGTCTTATGTTCAAATGTTGTAATGGATGAATGGTTATAATGTGTATTGTGTGATTGATGTATAATGTTAAGTTATATCCGTTTTGCTTACTAAGCCTCGTGCTTACGGTTTAAGTGTTTAATGTTTTGTAGGTTGTGTATTGATGCTTGACTTGGACTAAGGTCTAAGGTTGGATTATGCGGAAGTTAGAAGATGGTAAGAAGGTAGAGCTTAGGTAGATACCGAGCTCGTTTCAATGTTGTACCCCCGAGAGTCGTTAATGGTTTTGTAAACGTGTTGTCTAGTGTCAAAGGTTATGTTTTGATTGTTATAGTATTTTGGTTGTCAAGTTGTATGTTATAGTAATGGGTTAAAGTTTAATATGCAAATGGGTCAAAACAGGTGTTTGGCATAACACCCGTTACATTGTAAAGTTCATTTCCGTGGATCTTTGAGACCACGAGTATTATGAAGATGGAATTATATGATGTTTAAATGATTTCTGGAAGTCTTCATGTAGAGTCGTGTTCAGGAAGTTAGTTTTCCGGTAATTGTGCAAAAGTTCTTCCCTAGGCATAGATCTTAAGATCTATGCTCAATCCAGAAATTTTAAATGTTCAAGAGTTTCTTTCCTGAGCATAGATCTTAAAATCTATGCTCAGACCAGAAAGTTGATTTCAAGGAGTTTCTTTCCTGAGGATCTATGCTCAGCCCAGAAAGTTGATTTCAAAGAGTTTCTTTCCTGAGCATAGATCTTATGATCTATGCTCAGACCAGAATTTTGACGTTTGGCAAATTTTTATCGTTTTGTTTATTTTGTATAAAATAAACTGTAAGTCGTTAGATGTCGTGCCACCCATCGTTTTAAAGGTCTTTGAGTCTAGTTTCATTTAAAAATACTTTCATGGGTCAGTTTTTTACAGGATAGTGTCAGTTTAATGATTAGCACACGTAAAAGTTCAAATTTTAATGATTTTAAGTCGTGTCGTTCACGGGGTGTAACAATTTATGGGTTGTTTGAAAGTGTATTGTATATGTACATTTGACATGTCTTAACCTTCTTAACTTCTAGATAAAGGAGCTTTGTGATCAGCTTGAGGCAAGGCAGACAAAGAAGGTAAAAGAAGCAAGGCAGGCATAGCATCATCAATTGAAGGATAGACCCAAAATATCAATAGCTCCCACAAGATAAGTTGCTTCCACTTCAACTTCAGCTCCAAAAGGGTACAAGAAAATACCCACTACTTGATGTGTAATTGCTTTAAGAGCTCCTAGTGCTCCTATTGCTTCAACTTCAGCTCCAATGAAGAGGAATTCCAAGAAACCTTAAATGGAGTATATGTGTTGTATTAGGATGTTTAAAAACACTTTACTTTTGTTGCTACATTTGGAGATTTTGTAGTAGGATGTTTATTATTAGTATTTGAATTCGTAATTCTGCATCTTTTTGCTATAAAACAACTATTTACTGTTTTTAGTATATGAATATGCATGATTAATATATAGGATTTCTTACAAACATGTATACTTAAATCATAGAAGCATATGGAGTGTTTAGAGAGAGAAGGTGAGATGTTCTAGTGAGAGAAACACATATAAGGTTAGATTCCAAATGAACATCCAACCCTCTCCCTTGTGAGGAGAGGGCTATTTATACATAGTAATACGCCCTCCTTCGGGCTGTGGATCAGGCATAAAATGGGTAAAGACTCGTCCTTCCTCCACGGTGTTGCACTAGACTAAACTACGCTAATAACTAACTAACAAATAACGTAATAAATGATATGTCTATGAGCTAACTTAAGCTAGATTATATTTTGGGTGACCGATGCTTCACAATAGAATTTCCAATTCCTAACAATCTCCCCTAAGGGAGGTCACCCCATGATTTACATTTTGTATCCTAGCACTCTATTTAATCTTCAGTCTTGAGCTCGTAGACTTCAATACATCAAAATATTCAAACTTTGTGCTTCCGTGGTGATTTCTTCATTGTCCAACTACTTTGTACATTAAGTGGAGGTTATAGAGCTGATCCACATTTTGATGACCTTCGAGCTTTATTTGAGATCATCAGCCACAGTTGATCTCAGCATCACCCTTTGTTGTGTTATCCTCATATGATGTTGTGACTTTTGAACCGACATGCTCACATTCTGGATCATGATTTCTTCTTATCAGAGTAGCGGAAGTTTTAGTTGATTCATGATATTTGCAGTAGCGTAGCAGAAGCATGGAGTGACAAAATCAGAGTCGTTGATGCACTTATCATGATTTCTTTAGAAATGAATGTGTAATGTGAGCATGCGGATATGGATTGACCTCTCAATTCTGATCAGCTGCAAACGTCGGGTGTACCTGCATACAACAGTTAGCAATAAAGCGCACGAAAGTGTCTTTGATTACTTTCGTTGAATTGAGGTACACGGCCCACGGTTCCCCGTTGATCAGTACAAGTACTGCCTGTGATCAGGTATAATTCCGAATAATCTCCTTGACAGGGTTTCGCAGCTGCTCTAGCTATTCTCAAACCGGAACGTCTCAAAGAAGACAACACAAAGTGAGTGAACCAGCGAATTTGAGATTCACTGATTGATGAAAAGAGATTTGAAAAACAATCGTGTACTGCTCAATAAAGTGTTTTTGCAATACAACGAAGGTTTTAAGGAAAATCAATTATCAATCATAAACACCTTTTATTTTTGAAGTATTAATACACAGTCGATGTGCTAGAGAAAAGAATTTTAAGCACAACGACCGGTTTTTCAAAGGTATCCGTCAATCCATTTCCTGGACCAAGGTTGATTCAAAAATGAATCGCACCATTGTTTCAATCCAGTTGTCACATGTTTGATCTATTGGATAGATCTCACATTCCACCTACCAAGAGCTTGTTTGATGTTGGCTCTAGAAGGTTTTCCATCGTCATTGTGAATATGTATGCATATCACTCAGATGTTCTGGCAATACCACAAGGATAGTGCGTAGGACTCTTAAAATATATTCTTTCTTTCCACATTGTGTGAAATAGAGAGTCTTCATTGACAGTGTCCTAATGAGATTTATTGATGATCTCGTGGCTCTAGACTCAATAGTGCACATTTGGTTCCTATGCCAGAGACTAGGGAGAGGGTCTCCTTCTTCAATATCAACCATCTCTAAGAGAAAGTCGATAGATAATGTAGGTTCCCTGTGAGAATGAAACAAGTCCTTTTAAGAGGAACTTGAGTAGCTTGGGAAGATGTAGTACAGTGCGTCCTTTGGGTCCATGACGTCTTGTCTTCAATACCGGTGATACCTTGGTAACCACCAGTAGCATATGAATTGAACCCGGTTTCTGCCCTAAGGTTGAAATAATGGAGGGCTATTTCTTTTCACCCTTTTCACATTCATTTCTTTTTCATTCTTCAACCCCTTCAGTGCTTACCGAGACTTCATTACTAGAACCTTGTTGGGTTTATTCCAGTTCTAGCTCTATCTCAGTCTGCACTCTTCCCATATTCTCATTTTTCTCCTTTTTTCATCATACCTAAGGACTCTACACTATCTAGTGGATTGTCCCTGGGTAGATCCCTCCGGCTCTGGTGGGATCGTGGGAACGAATAACTAACCTAACCATCCTTTTAACTCCATACATAAAGTAAATGTGGTCAGTCTTTTGGTATTGTTCTTCTTCCATTGAAAACCATTTGAAAATCAATCCAAGTACTTGTGATTCATGATCAAAACATTTTGTACCTGAATTGTTTTTGATATTTTTTAGAAAAAGCTCCCCCTTAACATGTGCATCATATATTTGAAATAGTTTTGGAACATGGAGGCAAGAGGACTTGAAAATCTCAGATTTAAGAATGAAAGATTCGATTCTTTGATCAACAATTTCTAAAAGATATCAACATCACTTTCCCGATCAAAATTAGTATTTTTCATACTTTGTTAAAGATATTTTTGGGAGAGGATGTGGTTTTCAAAAGAGTTGCTCCCCCTCAACTTGTGCATATAATTTTTGAAATTGTTTTTCACAAAGAGGGAGGAAAGAGTTCTTAGAAGCACTTTCACGATCATATAGCCATGCGAAAACCATTAGAAAATTAGAAAATCAATCAAGGTACTTTATGTTAAAACATAGAATTTTTTTTTTGTACCTTGAAAGTTTATTTTTTTTTGAAATGCCCCCCCTCAATATATGCTTCGAGATTCGAAAAGGGTTTAGCACATATTAGAGAGCAGTATGCACTTTGAGACAAAATTGGTCACCTTTTATCAGATTTCATATTTATATCACATTTTCTCCCCCGATCAAAAATTTCAAATCCTTTGAGATTTTGGATCACAAGTGATTTAAATATGTAAGAAACAAAACTTGTTGGAGAAAAATGTGTCAGGTTTTATTTGATCTGAAGTGGACTACTCCAAAGTTCCCTTTTAGACAAAAAGGGAAACAACAATACATAACCTATCACTACTACATACATTATAGTTATAGTTGTTCATAGTACAGTCACCACATTACACAAATCATAATTCACAACAGAACTACTCCAGGAAGATGTCTTCATTCAGTTCTTTGAAGTAGCTTGTAATGACCTTCGCGTAGTCTACCACCCACAAAACTTTCAAGGCTGTGAAAGATCTTTCTAGTCTTAAGTCTTCTCCCGATCGCAGCAATGAACTCTTCACACCTCTTCAAATCCTGTTCAGACAAGAATTTAGTTTTGTTCCACGGCTTCAGGTCAAGTTTTATTTCCTTCACTCTCGAGTTCAATTCTTCTTCAACCATTTTGAGTGTACCATCACTGAACTTGTATAGCTTGCACAGTCTCATTAGCATACGTGACCCGTATCTGTCGGTAAAGAGGACTGCTCTAGGGGTGTCAATCACTGTATAGTCGTGATGAAATTCATGTCCTGTTGCTTCCCATTACGGTCTTGTTATGTTGACCTGAGTCAGGTAGCTTTCCATGCCTAGCTGAAAATCCCCAACTCTTTGTCGAATGACTAAGCCCCTGATCCAAAGATTGACAGCAGCAGAGAGAGAGCCTTTTTCTCACGAACAGGTAGATGGTCAAGGTGTCCTTGACGGTTTAGAAGATAGAGATCTTCAAAGTCACTTGGCAACAGATGTTTGAAGTCGTTTTCTTCTATAACATGATCTTTCAAGTCTGCTCTTCGAAGGACAATCTTCTTCAGATAATCATAGTCATAGATTGGGAAGATCTCTACACTAACAACACTTAGAATCCGCAAGCTTGGATCGAACAGCTTTGCGTCTCTTTTCAGCTCCATGTCTATCAATGTAGAATTTCTTCTTCTTGAACCACCAATGAGAAATGACGTACGAAGCCGCGATGTCATACACTTGTTCTTTGTCTGTCCAGAATTGATCAGGTACCATCTGTTCAAGACCCGGATCTATGTAGGTTGCAGCTTTCATCTTAGAAATTGATAAAGCTGGTTTTCTTTCTGCATTTCGGGCACATAGATAATCCAGGGCATGGTTGAAGAAGAACTCTGATTGGATAGTCAACTGTCCTGGTTCACCTCCGAGAGGAAGAGGGTTGTTTACATCAAACCGATTGATCTGCTCACTGACTTGATCATTCAGCATATTATGGCATTCTTCCATCTGGTATTGAAGCTGATTAGCATCCGAGTGGAAGACTTTGACGATTTCAAACGCTGGGCCTTCAAGATCTTTAGGAGTGATTGATGTAATTCCCTTCTTCTCATAGAACCACTTCATAAAGCTTCCCATATCCCCTGTGAAGTGAAGAAGAGAGTCTTATCTTTGGAGCTTCATAGTTGGAAGTAATGGTTGTAGCCCAATTGTTGTCAGGGATTATCGAATCAGACTCGGGAATGGACCATGAAGGTTCAGGAGTTTGAGGCTTATCTTTGGTGAGCCAGCTTTGAGTCATGTCCTTTGAAGGTGCCGCTCTAGACGTTTTGATGCATTTACCCTCAATATACGCGTGTAACCAATCTTCTTCTTCTGTAACTTTGAGGATGTGCTTGGTGGAAGCATCATCGTCTTCTGATTCTGACTCTTGAGCAACGTAAGACTCTTCATTAAGCATTTGCTCTTCAGGAATAGAGGATATGGTTGGTGTAAACCTAGAGTCAACGGTGGTCCATGCTGTAGAAGTCTTTTGAGATCCTTGACCACTTGAAGTTCCGGTTTGATTCTGAGAATTTGGTGGAGGTGAAGGTGGGTTTGTCTTGTGAGTAGTGGCTGTACCGGAAGATCCACCAGCTCCAGATGTTCCTGCTCCACCAGTTGGAGGTGGAGGAGGCGGTGGAGACTTGGGGCCTCCAGACATTTCCTTTGTATCCATCAGTACAGTCCTTCTTTTCTTCTTACCCTCCCTTTCACATACATCCTCTAGAAACTGCTGATAATCGTCATGCCTTATCGATTCTTTGAGTGCCTCGTATAATTTCTTATGAGTTTTGTCCAAATGCTCTCCTGCATCATACATTCTTCCAGAGAGAACTGATCTCTTGTCAGAGATTGGCAAGTCTTTAAATCGCTGAATTAATGGAGCCTTCATTGCCCATTCAACCGCATCATTTACTTCTGCTTCTATTGCATCTGTTACAACTTCATTGAAGTTAAGATTGTCCAACTTTTTGACACGACGATCAAGGACGTTGATGGATTTAGGCAGGTGCTTCTCAAGAGCTTCAATTCTGAAAAGCGCTTCTGTGAGTAGTTGCTCTGAGGACTTAGCTGCAGGTGGTGAGGCCGGTGGTGTGACAGCGTCACTGATTGTGACAACTGGTAATGGATCTTTCGCGAGTTCGGGTGGTGGAGGTGAGGTTGTTTGAGCAGGTTCGGGTGGAGGTATGATTGATGGAGTTGTAGCAGATGTGGTGACAATTGGTGCAGACATCGGAGGAATGGTTGATGTGTCTTCAATGAATAGTGACTGAGAACATGGACTAAACTTCTTCCTTTTCATTAGTTTGCTTGTCCGACTCGATGTCTGAGGGTCCGTCCCTTAGGAATTGATCACCATAAGTAATGTCAGGATCAATGTTCTTCAATGATGACAATGACCCTGTGGACATGTGAGTTTCTTCTAGGCGCCTGTGTTCTTCAGATCCTGGCTCAAGAATCTCCTGTGGATCTTTCAGCAGTTCATTTTCTTCATTCTTTTCTGATTGGGTGTCACTAGATGCAAGTGTTTCTTCCTGTGTATCGGACACATCCTTTTCCATTCCCGTTGGTTCTTGAGCTGAAGATGATTCAATGCTTCTTTTCTTCAGCTCAAATTGGGTAGTAGTTTTTGGAGGTGGAGAAGAGATGGTCAGAAGCATATGAGCGGCTTGTTCTGCTTCTACACCTGCAATCCCTTTACCTTTGTCTTGTGTTGTAGGTGTGGTTTGTCGTGGTGTATGCACTGGTTCTCGAATCACAACTCCTCTGGTGGTCTATGAGGCATGTTTAGACTATCCAGGCTTTGTTGAATTCCTTGTTGTAGTGCAGCCTCGTCTTCATCTATCAAACCTATCTCACTTTCTGGAACCTTGGTTCCTTCATCATTACCCTTACCAGTGTCTCTCCTTCTCCTCTTTTGCTTTTGAGATGGAGAGTCATTAGATACTGAACTATCGGGTCTCTTCTTTTTCTTAGGTAGGCTTGAGTAGGTAGACACTGATTGTTTTGATTTTGATTGTGCGGGAGTGGACTTAGGTGTGTCATCAGCGGTTGTGGCGGAGGCTTTCTTTACATATCTTTTGAAATAATCAGCTTTCTTGATTCTTTCTGTAAGCAAAGCTTCAGGAACAGGCATTCCAAAGATCTCCTTGTCATGTCCTTTGGCAATATATTTTATGTTGCCTAGGACGAATTCATCGCTGGCTTCATGCAGGGCTGACTCGCTTTGTGAGTTGAACTTGTAAGTCATTGCAGATCTTGGATAATGAGTTTAGAAAACCCGATCTTTGGGAATTACTCGTTTGCCAAGGCCTTTTCTTCCTTTGACTTTATTCTGTGAGTTTAATCTATCAGTGATGAATGTGTCTAAAGACAGGGTGAATTCTTCCCAAATAAGTTCAGCGAAGTCAATATTTTTCCCTTTGACCATCCCCCACAGAATTTGCATTATAGGAGCTCTTACTCTATCCGTCCCTGATGTTTTATCGGTTAGGCATAAGTTGAGAATCGTTACAATTGATCTCCACGGCTGATATATTTCGGCATTGATGAGTGATGAAATCTTGGTTAGCCTTTCCGGGTATCCCAATTCATCGACAAAATCTAATATATCTTGAGTGGAGGGTGGAGTGACGAATTTGTTTGAAGGGTCTCTTGGCGTGATCTGAAGAGCATTCCTGAGAGTCTCAACGGAAATGTCATACCATTTGTCTTCTAGTTTACATGAGTACGTAGCAGACATCTTATCCCATGTAACGGTATTCCAGAACTGTTGAAGATAAATGGAGGGAATAGTGCAACACTTGGTTACGACACCAAAGAAGTAGGTGTCTTTCAAGATGTCGATAGCCAGTCGGTAAGTTGGATTTTGTTGGCCTCTATCCACATCTACATAGCAGTTGCTCTTAGCAATTGTAACCCATTCCGCACGTGGAAGTATTTCGTCATCAGTTAGAGTGACAGTTGGTGCAGTGGCAGCAAGTATATCAGAGGATGTGGTGTCAGCCATTGAAATCTGATATTTACACTTACAACAACAACAATATCCAGAAAATTTGTTAGGTATAGACAAGGTTATCCATTATGACCAATTTGTAACCCCATATCATAAGCACATGGACAGAAACATATAGTCTACTAAGAAAGTCGGATATGACAAATATGGAGACATAGGATGCACATCTCAGAAAAAATGTAATCAGTATGAAGAGACTTATAAATGCAAGAGGACATCAATAAGTTAATACCACAAGCAAAATTGACAACTCGCATTATTTAACTTGCATAGGACAAGTATGTCAACACGCATGCTGCAACTCGCTTTGGAACAACAATTTGAGCAACTCTCATAACTCAACACGCATAGGTAACAATTAGTTATTAACTCGCATACGTCAAAACATATGAGGTAAGTCGCATAGGGCAACTCGCATCCATCAACTCGCTTTGGTCAAAATATGATCAACACGCATAGTGTAACTCGCATAGGACAAAGTATGTGTTAACTCGCATACATCAAAATGTATGTGACAAGTCGCATATAGCAACTCGAATAAATTGACAAGCAAGAGACAATACGCATACACCAACAATTAATGCAACTCGCATATAAGCAACCAGGAATAACTCGCTTTCAAGAATATCATACAACAACTCGCATATAAGCCACCATGGGGAACACGCTTGAAAGAAAAATGCAAGGCAACTCGCATATAAGCAACCAAGGGAAACTCGCTCATAAGAACACTCAATGTTAGACCCAATTATCAAACACATATCCAAAGCACATGATAATTACCACACGGATGAATCACAAACCTAAAAAGAACATCATTCAAAGAACCAAAACAACAATATAACACAAATCCTATAACCACATCATACAAATCAATTTTAAAACGCAATATGCATCAATCAAATCACCAATATTAATCACACAAACAACCTAACTCAGATCATAATACAGAATACCCTAAGCGATATCATCTAAAACCAATATCAATTTCATTAATCAAAGAGAATCAAACCTAGTTTCAGTATTTAATTTTGATCAAGGCGATTAAGATATGACGAATTTTGCACAATTGGTTAAGATTAGATATGGTTCAAGTACAAATCATGATAGAAGTATGTTAAGCGAGATCAGATAAAAAAACTTACCACACAATCACAAGTTTGTTACCTCGCTTAGATGAGAGTTGAGAGAGAATGCAGTGAAAAATGCTTTGACCAAGTGAGTATGTGTTTTGACCAAGAGACAACACGCACACTTAAGTACACAGGTTTAGCGAGTTGACACTTTAAGTCCCTATACATTGCAACTCGCATAATTAAGCTAGAGAGACAACACGCATACATAAAGTTGAAACCTTATACTAGCAACTCGCATAATTAAACTGTTAGGATTTGGAAAATCCAGTAGTTAAAGTGTCGGTCACCTCAAGTATATGTAATCGTTAGAAAGCTCGTAGTCGTAGTTATTTAATGTTAAGTAGTATTTAGTTAAGTAACACCGTGGAGGAAGGACGGGTATTTACCCACTGTATGCCTGATCCACAGCCCGTCAGGTGGCGTTTTATTGTAAGACTATAAATACTCTCTACCTCCCAAGGTAGGGAGTTGGAGCTCATAATAAGATTTTTCTTTCTCTCACTAAAGTTCCCAAACCTCTAACTTCTCTCTCTAAAACTCATATTATACGCCTACTTTGTTTATGGTTTGATGTGTATGTGAAATCCAATATGTTACAAATGGTATCAAGAGCCATGGTTAGATCATCTCTTACACATCTTTGGATTTCTAGTGGTTTTAGGTGGTTTTTGAGTTTGAAAAAGTTTAGTGGTTTTGCATCATTTGGTTCATTTCTTGTGTTAAAGTTTGAATTTTGGGTGTACTTTTGAGTTTAGGATCATTATATGTGCTTGGGTTTTGATTTGGTAAGCTTGAATCACTGTGGTTGAGCTTGTTTTGGATTGAAAAGTGTGTTTTTAAAGTTTTTCTTGGTAGCGACTTGGGTCTCGGAGTGAATTTCTTGGTAGCGACTTGCTTCAGTAAAAAGTAGTGAGTTGTAGTCTGTTTTGGTAGCGACTTGGTCGTAGCGACTTGCCTCTTGAGACAAGCCGACAAACAGTACACTTAGTGGATTCTCCACTACGGGTAGCGACTTGGTAAGGTAGCGACTTGCTTTCAATTTTGATAGCGACTTGTTCTTTAAGTTTCTTAGCGACTTGGTGGTAGCGATTTGGTCCTTAGCGAGTTGCTATTTAGCGACTTGACATCTTAGCGTCTTGGTGTATAGCGACTTCTTTGTCAAAATTGTAGCGATTTGGAAATTTAGCAACTTGTCTTCAAATTACTTAGCAACTTGGTGCCTAGCGACTTGGTTCAAGGATTCTTAGCGACTTGGTTGACTTTTGTGTGTAATACGGTTTTCTCTTGATTTAGTAAAATCCCGTGAAAGAATCTATTTCCGGTTTAATCATTGAGTTATAAAATCCCGTGTTATCTTTAAACATGTCTACCAATGTACCTACAATCATCTCCACTGTTTCGAGGATGTTCAAGCAAATGGTTCGGATACTCGTCTACCCATGCTTGAGAATCGACTACGACTCTTGGGCTCAAAGAATCGATTGTCTTGTCTTGGAAAGAAAAATGGGGTCAACATTCTCAAATCGATTGATGAAGGACCTTATCGATTGAGATTACAAGAGACTTAATTGATACATACTGCAGATGGAACAATGATCTATGGATAGACAGACCAAAGACATATGATGAGCTTAATGATAAGGAGAAAAAGAGATTCAATCTTTGATATCAGGCTTCTAACATCATACTTCAAGGTCTTCCAAAAGATATCTACAAGCTTATCAATCACAACAACGGCCAAGGCAAGTGTGGGATAATGTCAAGATGCTTCTTTCGGTTCGAATTAACTATGGAAGACAGAGAATCACAACTCTATGATGAATTTGAGCACTTCAAGATGAAACCAGATGAGAGTGTCTATGAGTATTACGTGAGATTCCACAAGCTTGTTAATGACATGAGGAACATCAGAATGACTATGCCAAACATTCAGCTGAACTCAAAGTTTGTGAACAACATGAATCCCGAATGGCACAAGTTTGTCACCTCTGTGAAGCTAACCAAAGAATTGAAGAATACAAACTATGAGCAACTCTATGCCTTCCTTCTTCAGAATGAGAGACATGCTATGTTTGAAAAAAGGATTCTTGATCAGTTTAAAACCAACCTGAGAAAGACAAGCTCATCAAACGACTCAACTGCCTTCTACTCAAACATTGGAATTACCACCAAAGCATCTAAAGTTATACCCATGGGTGATGGCAATCACAAACTCATTCCCGATCCAAGATTCAAACAAGCTGATCTTGATCGTGACCGGGACACTTCATTAATCAACTGCCCTTATGGTTAAACAAAACTTGACTCTCACCACATACCAACGTCTTCACACCAACAATGAGATCGAATCGCGATCCAATCTTCACAATCATGCTCTAGTCGAGATGGAAAGGTTATGGTGCAACCCGCTTCAAGAAAGGCAAGATCGAACAAGGAAGAGGTGGAGTTGGTAGAGGTTATGCTGCAAATCGAGAATAGGGAAGGAATGGAAATCGTGGACAAGCTAAGCCGATCAAGTGTTACAACCGCGTGGAGGTGAGGGACATATTGCAAGGAACTGCACATGTGCGCCAAACGCCAATGCTGAGTACTTCAGGGATAAGATGTTGCTTGTTCTAGCTCAGGATAATGGTGCCGCTTTAGATGAAGAAGAGTTGTTGTTTCTTGTTGAGGGAAATGCCAAAACATATGATGCGATGTGGATGGCGACCAATTAGGAGATAGCCACAATCATCGAAATGCCTTTCAGTCTGCGATTATGATGCATACGACTCTGGCGTTGATGATGAACCCTCTTGAAACCATTTTCATGGCTAGCATTTCTCCAATGGTCCCTCCTAAATTCTCTTCATCACCACAACAAGCTGGTCCATCCAAAGACAATCATCTAGAGGTATTAAAACTATCGATGATCTTATGTGCAAAAGATGCATGACAAAGTACAATCAACTGAAACTATTGAGTCGGATATTGAAAATATGGGTAATATCAATGTTGTCCCATATGATCAATATGTGAAACAAAGTGAAAGTGATTGTACCAAGTATGAATCTTCTGATCCACGATGACTATGTTTTTGATGAATACACTACATGTGCCCATGATGATTTTGTTATCTCGAACTTTGCTTATAAAGAAGCAGTTGCCATTTATGAACAACGTGCTAAGTTTGAGTTAACTACTCGGTAGCGAGTTGGATAACCAAATGCGTATAATTATTAGAAAAAGTAATTATAGAGAAGAAGTGTTAAAACAAGAGTTAAACTCCTTACAAGAAAAGCTTTCTAAAGCTGCTAAGCAAAACAAAACTTCAAGAAAATGTTAAAGTGCTTAAGCGGAAATTTCATGCTAAGGAATCAAAACTTTTGAATGATTTTTCCAATCTAAAAACTTTGAAGAACAAGCTTGAAAATAAGTTATGCGTACAAGGAATACCATTAACTTTCACATGGTCACTAAGCATAGAGTTTTAAGCGATAAGCATAGTGTTCCCATCATAGATAAACCCACCACGAGTGCATTAAGTTAGCAAGGCAGCTCAAAATGTAATCTATGATGGAAATGAGATTCTTAAACCTAGACAGACACCTAGTTGCGTTGAGTGCGAGGAAGCGAGAAAATTAGATGATGCATCTAGGGAGAAAATGAATAAGAAGCTAGAAGATCCGAATGTAAAAGAATAACATCACGATCAAACCCCATGATTACAAGAAGGAAAACTGGATTTCCTTAAACAAGTTTAAGCCTCAAACGTTGTTAACACCTAAACAAGTGCGGAAAAACTTAGATAAGCAAAAGAGAGATCTTGTTGTTACAAACCCTCCCTTAGGAAAATGCCTGCTGCCATGTGTATCCTCCAAATTCACCAATGCATTTAGTTCCTAGAACTATTGCCACTAAGAGCAAGACCTTAATCATCAATATGTTATTTTTCAACTATTTGTTGATTTTGAGAAAACTTGCAAGAAAAGGATCACACCACCGGGATAACTGAAGGGGGAAGGGGTTTTGAACAAACAAAAGAATGCTATTTAACTGAGGTCATGCCTTTCTTTAAACAACTAAAAGATTATTTTGAGAGTCTTAAAAAGGGGATTGATTCAGATATTAAAGGAATGTAAAATGAATTTGTTGCAATGATTGTTGAGGTTTGTGACATGAGCGAGCATTAAAATATAATGAAATTGAGAGGAAGAACTTGCATACCTTAAATGAGAATATGATTTCTGATTGTATTTCTCAAGATGTGTTCTATACTGCCAATAACTGTTCTATTACTGCTTCTCAATTTCATGAATTATCTGTTGCTTTGAAAGTCTCCCATGATCGTGTCATTGAGCTTGAAATAAAAAACGCTAAACTAAGTGAGAAAATTGAACAGGATGATCATGATAATCAGTAAACATTTTTCTAAACTAGAAGTTGAAAATTTTGAGTTACAACTAAAATATCAACATCTCAAAGAAAATGTTAAAACCTCAAACATCAAGATATCCTCGGATGTTCGAGTTTGATCACGATTTTGAAATAAACAAAGATGATGAACAGATTCAAGCTCACTGTAACATGATCAGAAAGTTGAAAGCCCAAATTTCTCAATTAAAGGGTGAAATGAATAATGTGACGGCTCCCAATGCCTCCTCCTTTATATTCTCGGAATTCTCAAAATTTTCATCTTCAAAACTTGGTTAATGCTTTACAAAAGGAAAATGAGAGTTTTCTAGAAGAAAATGAAAAGGTTAAACGTCATTTCAATGAGTTATTTGAGTCAATAAAGTCACTCGTAACAAAAATAATGAAAAATAACTTCGTTGCAAAAGGAAATGAGAATCGAGTCGGGTAAAAGGGAAAATGCCAATGACAAATGGGAGAATGGTGTTTCAAAGGTGCATGTCTGTAATAAATATGCTTTGTCAGTGAAATATGTTCCTCCTCATCTTAGGAATAACAAACTTGCTATTCAAACATATTTCTCATACCTTAAGGACAGCCTAGAATGTCTCAGTGAGATTGTAGAAGAGGATAAGTTAGAGAAACCACTTGATAATGCAATTGGTCATGCATGCTTATATGCCAAACGATCTCAAGAACTTCTAGAATGCTTAATTACAATATGCCCTAAAACCTAAGGTGAGCAAGTCAATCAATTGATACCTTGTTCTATGCCTAGTGCCAAGTATACAACTCATTCAATGCCCAATGTTATGAATGTGAACTCTAGTAGGCCTTCAAGTAGTTCAGATCCTAGCACATCTAAACAGGAAATGCAAAAAGTAGCAAAACCAACTAATGTTCCCATTCCCTCTCAGAGTAATCAGTGACATTAAAGCTACAGGTCAAAGTCTCAAGGCAATACAAGGAATGATAGGACCTTGCAAGCTAAGAATGTGCATTGGAAAAGAGTAGAAGATCACCCTAGGAACACTATGTTTGAGTTGAATAAAACGAATCGTGTTGATTCTGGTATTAGCTATAAGCGTCTTTGTAATTAATTCGATTCTCTTGCTTGCAAAACATGTAATGGATGCTTGATTTATGGTACTAATCATGAATGTGTTGTGAATGGGTTGTCTAATGCTATCAATTGCCCAGTTAAAATTGTTAATGCTAAAAATC
This sequence comes from Chrysanthemum makinoi, assembly GCA_910596185.1. NCBI lineage: Eukaryota > Viridiplantae > Streptophyta > Magnoliopsida > Asterales > Asteraceae > Chrysanthemum > Chrysanthemum makinoi. The sequence goes on along the minus strand of OU343221.1, from coordinate 226,642,067 downwards.
ATGCAAAGAAGGCTAAAAGGCAAAAGCGAAAGAAAGTTAGAAAACAATGGAAACCCACAGGAAGAACATTTAGTAAGATATGTTATCAATGGATACCTTTTGGCCATAAGGTGTCATTCTGCCTCAATCGCTAAGACAATGCCCTAGAAAATGGATGCCTAATGGTAGAAATATTCCCTTAAGAAGTGAACATACTTTGAATAGGTCAAATCACGATACTAGCACTACATCTATTTCGATGATTCCATTGCTTATATTTCGATATGGGTGTTTATTTCGATGTGTGTTCCAATCACTGTTACTAACCAAGTGGAACCCATTCTTGCATGGGGATCCCAATTATCAAGTTATCCATTCTTGTCCGTGTTCAACTGCAGATCGTTCAAATCTTTGTGTACTTGGACTCAGTTTGTTCCAAGCATATATTGGAGACGGTCGCGACTCATGAACTTCGTGAGTAAATTCATCGGGATTGTTAGATTCGGGAACGACCATTTTGGAGCAATTATGGGTTATGGTGATTATGTAGTTGGAAAAGTGTAATCTCCAGGGTATATTATGTGGAAGGTCTTGGTCATAATTTGTTCTTTGTTGGTCAATCATTGATTCCGATCTAGAGGTGGCCTTTAGAAAACATACTTGCCGTGAGAACTTGATGGTGTGGAATTATTAAGAGGTATACGTGGTTCTAATCTATACACCATCTCTATCGAAGACATGATGAAGTCTTCTCCAATCGGCTTGTTGTCAAAGGCTTCTAAAACAAAGTCATGGTTATGGCATCGTCGTCTCAATCACTTGAACCTCGGCACCATTAATAACCTTTCCAGAAAGGATCTTGTCAGGCTTAATCCAGTTAAAATATGAAAAAGATCATCTTTGTTCAACTTGCCAATTGGGTAAAAGCATGAAATATGCCCACAAACCAAAACCCACAAATTCATTAATGGAAGTTCTTCATACCCTTCATATGGATTTGTCTTGGACCAATGAAGTGCAAGCGATAAATGGGAAGAAATACATTCTAGTAGTTGTTGATGACTACTCTCGATTTACTTGGGTAAAGTTTTGAGGACAAAGGATGAAACTCAGAGATGTTATCAAACTAATCAAACAACTTCAGGTTTGACTCAACAATACAGTTAAATTGTTCGAGCAGACAATGGCACAGAGTTTGTCAACAAAGACTTAATTCAGTTTTATGAAAGTGTTGGAATCAGTCATCAAAGAAGCGTTCCACGAACTCCTCAACAGAACGGTGTATGTTGGAATCACTCCTAAACCTTAATTCAAGTGTTAGTGATTCATATGTAATAGTTAGCTTAATATGGCCTTTATGTTAGTAATTAGCCTAGGCTTGTAGAAGGCCCATAAGCCTAGGCCTAGTCAATAAGGAAAGGAAGGGACTAGGAGTGTTGCCCTAGCTCCCTCTCCTATAAATACTATGTAATAACCCTCACGTGAGGGTTGGTTGTTCAATTCATTCTCTTTCACTATTGCTTTCGCATAACCTTTCTCTATATTTATACGCATAGTGTTTGTGTGTGTTGTTCAACCGATCCTTCTTCACCTCATTTCTTCTATTGATGCTTGTGTTACATATATGGAGACCTAACAGTGGTATCAATCGCCAACTAGTTGGGTGAATCGTTTGTTGTTAAAGTGAGTTTTGGGTCTTACGCGTAACAACGGTTCCAACTTGGTCACGCTTAAAAACTGATTTTTTACACTTTTTAATCAAAGATTCTTGTCCTTTCAACGTTTTTAGGTGTTAAAATATCTTTTTTGGCAAAAGTTTCAACAACTTCGTGTGGATCATCATTTTCTAGCTTGGTTTTATGGGGTATCATTCATAAGCGTATTATAAGCTTTGGATCATCAAGTTTCACACTTTTGTGTTATTTTGGTGATATTGAAGATACTTCATCAAAAATATGGTTTAGAAACATCTTTGGGCAAAAATCAATTTAGGAGGTTCTCTGGCGTAACAAAACCCTAAAACTACGCGTAACTTGTCCTTGGTTTGATCTTCAGTTTTCGTGGTTTACTCCGTGTTTTCTTGCTTGGATAAGCCTGAAAACACATCGACTTTGGATATCTTTTGCACTGTGATAGTGTAAAATATCAATTGGGCAAAAAAACCCTAAACTTACGCCTAAGCTTAAGCTTACGCGTAGAACCCATTACGCATAAGATTCATCTTACGCCTAAGCTTTGTCTTACCCATAAGGTAATCCTACGCCTAAGCTTTCTACTTTACTCGTTTACGCGCATAACTTTAGTGTTTTCTCCTTACTTACGGCGTAAGCTAAACCTCGGCTTTTTTTTGCTTCTGGCGTAACTTTGGTGTTTTTTACGCATAAGTGTTACTTGACTTTATTGTGATTTCTACGCCTAAGTATACTTCATCAACAAAGGTTCATTCGACTTCAAAGATCCATTTTACAACACAAGTTTTCAACATGTCACAACCACCATACTCTAACTATTTTCCTTACACTTATAATCAACAACAACAACAACAACAACTTAGTCCACAACATCAACAATTTAATCATCAACAACAAATTTATCAACAACAATTTAATCAACAACATACTCCACAACTTGCAGCAATCCCACAACCTCAAATGGTTCAACCACCACCAAGTCTTCAAGTACAACCTTACACAAACTTCTACAATCAACATCCATCGAGGAATACTATGAAGGAACCAACATGGTTTGGCAAGATGTGTGAAGCCTTAAGTAGCCAACAATCAATTCATGAAGCTGGCTCACTTGATAGACCTCCAATGCTCACTCCGGGAACTATGATCAATGGGTGATAAGGTTCTTTAGGTTTTGTGATCTAAAGAAGCCACATGGAAAGTTTTAAAGAAGGTCATTATGGAAGGTCCATTTCAAATGCCTACTATTATCACACCCGCAGATCCATTGCTAATCCACCAAGAGATCTGTCACCAATATTGCAACTGTCTTGAACCCTCACGTGATGAACTTCTACAATTTGAAGCCGATGAACTAGCAATGCAATACATCCTTTTGGGATTACCCAATCCGATCCTTCAAAGTGTTGATGCTCAAAAGGCCTAAAGCAATGTGGGAACATATTCATCTTCTTATGGAAGGCACAGCTCAATCGGAAGACATGGAATCCAAAATCTACTTGGATTATGAACACTTCATGATTGAACCAGGGGAGACATTAGAGTCATATCATCATCGATTTTCAGACATCATCAATGATTTGGACAAACACAATATCATCATGCCACGATGCTTTGTCAACACTAAGTTCCTAAGTAGTATTGGTTCGGAATGGGAGAAGTATGTCATTTTTCTCCGTCAAGCTAAAAATCTTCATCATGCTACATACGGTTGTTTATACGACTATTTGAAGCCTCAAGAAGTTGACAAAGAAAGGGCTATCCGTGGACTCGGATCCTGACCACTTCGGACAATCAACAACTTGCTTTGTGGGCTCAAACTAGTGTTCCTCCTCAACCTACTCATCAACCAACTGCAACCATCACACCATATGATCCGTCACAGCAACAACCTCAACAAACTCAATTGGTTCCATACAACAACAACAATGCTCAAGCACTTTCAGGAAAGTGATGAGGACTCCGATGCTTTTGATGACTTGCAACAAGGATTTGCTATGATTGCTAAAGCCTTCGGCCGGTATACAAACAAATCCAACAATCGCATTCGTTCATCATCAAACACTAGAATCGGTACATTGTGAACAATGGGCCGTTGAAGTTAGAATGTGGTTATGGTGTCGGATGGGAGGTGGTCAAGGGTTTAATACTATGGGCGGAATAACGGTGCTCCACAACAACGAAGCTCAAGTGGTTGAGCAGGCTTCGCGAGAATGGGGTTAATGGTATTCGTTGCTATAAGCGTAATGAGAAGGTCATCGGCTAATGCATGTCCTAAGCAGAGGACAAGAGGCAGTGCTTATTTCAAAGAGGCTATGCTCTTGGCTCTTAAGGATGAAGCTGGTGGAACTCTCTCCAACAAGGAGCAGCTTTATGGCGGATCGAGACTCGAGATGATGATATGGAGGACTTGCTTGCTATCACGTGATTATGTTGATGGCACAAATGCAAGCTCTACACATAGTGACCAGGTGATGTATGACAGCGGCACGCTTGTCTCGGTACATGAACAAACAATTATCATTAATGATCTATTATCTCCGCATACGCATCATTGACGGATCGAGTGTTCAACATGAGCCTACATCTCATTCGATGATCATCAACTAGAACCCGTAGTTACATTTGATGATCAAGATGACCTTATGGTTACCTTTGATGATCAAGTTGACTCCGTGGTTATACTTGAGGATCTAAATAATGACCATGTTGAGACTCGCTGAACAAATGATTCTATGTTTGATCGAGAATTTGAGCTCGGACCTAGTTAAAGACCAACAATCTCGAGTGAAACATTACCATGATGTCAATATCAAATTAAAGAGAAAAATGCAGCATTAACGGGGATAATGAATGCTTAATTAGACAAATCAATTTCTTTAAAACTCAAGAAAAACGTGAAAAGGGTTTTGAAGTCGCTTTTGCTAAATCTTATCAAAATGAAAAATCTTTAGAACGACATATCGTTGATCTAGCGCATCGAAGAATGCTTTATTGTCTCAAATAGAACAAGCTGAAACATGAACATAAACAACAACTGCGCTCTTACTTTGGAAACTCAAAAGCCAAGGCTGAGTTGTTAACTTGTCAACAACAGTTCTGCAGTACAAAAGCATACTTCACGAATAGATAACTATCTTGAAGAAATTGTCGACTTACAAAACAAAATCAAAGAGTTTGAAATGTTGTTTATAAACATGGTGAGTCAATCACAACTATTCAAAAGTTTACTTTTAAACAAATCCAAATGGATATGGTCCGATTCTTGCGATTACAAACCTAAGTTTTCAAGCGAGCATTCAAACCGAATCGAAGTTTCTGAGTGAGAACATAGAATTGATGATTCAATTATGACTATTGTTGAATATAATCGCATGGAAGAATTAGATGCAGATGACGAGAGTCGGTCAAAAATGGAAAATGTCGTTTATAACAAACCATTTAACTATTCGAAAGCCGTAACTTTTGTCACACAACAAGATACTTCAAACACACCTTTGGTTGTCACACCGATTTCGAAGTTGGTCCCCAACACAATGGTGCACAAATAAATGGTCCTTTACCTTCACTTAGTGAGGTGAAAACTAAAGCCGAAAGTTGTCGTATTATCAAATATTTTGACACTTTCTTATCTGAAATCAAACTTTTGGAACGTGAGATTGAATTTCAATATGAAATAAAAGTTGAACATTTTCATTAAGCCATTGGCGAGAACAAAGAGATATTCTTTAGAAAAGAATTTTACCCCATGTCAAAAATTTGAAAAATTGTGCACTATATTGGGAAAGGGATTTTCACAAGGAACTTGGTCTCATGAAAACAATTTTCGAGAAAACATAAACATCAATTTCAAATACTAAACGTAAAAAGAAATTGTTGCGAAAAGATGTTGATCGACTCTTGGAAAATGTTATTTGTCGATATCAATAATCTTGTGTTATTACAATCTGTTGCATATGCATCGATCATATCTCTGTGATTCTGTTGATATTGTTGAAATTGTTGAGAATCTGATAATGTGCTTGATTGAGTCTTTAAAAGTTGAAAATGAGCGATTATTAAACGAACTTTCATATGCAAAGCGTCGTCTTAATTGGTGTCAAAAAGATATTCACGATCAACAACTTGCTTTTCAAAACAAAATCGCCATGTTGCATGAAAAATCTTAATCAAAAATTGACCAACTGGATGATCAAAACGTGTCTTTTAAGTGTCAAATCTCAAAATATGAACAAGAACTTGCAAAAGTTAAAAGGAATATGGTGTCATATTTGACTTACTCAAACAGACTCGTGATGAAGCATCAAACGAACTTGATCATTATCTTGCATACACTAAAGAAGTCATGAATTTTTAAAATCTTAGTTCGAAAATCAAGAGGCACACTATCTTTAAGTTAAGGGAAATGTTAGGAAAGTATGAACAAGTTCACCTAGCATCATTAGAGAATTGCACGTAACACTTAGTACACGTGAACCTAGAATGCCTACTGACAAAACACAAGTTACTAATGTGCTTCCCTCTACTGAAACATGAATAGTTGCCTCTTTTCCAAGCGTCCCTTCCTCACTAAGGAGCAATACAAGGAAGAATAGGAAGTTGCGACCGAAGAAAAGACAAATAAAGAATCTTGAAGTAGAAGAACACCGTAGGACTTTGAATAAGACTCAGAGTTGCACCCTTTAGAGATATGCGGCAAATGTAATGGAAAAAGTGTTGTGGCTTGCAAACCTTTAAGTACTTTTGATATTAAAGTAAGATGCTTCTTGTGTTATTGTCGTAAAAGTATGCTTTCGATTGTCATGATAAATGTGTTAAGGCTATCTTGTCCGTTTACGGAATCCTAAGACTGGAACCTCTAGACCCACTACCTTCTAAATGCATTTAGGTAAACCACCCTCTTTAGATTCTAAGAAACGAATTGATGTCCCTGTAGCTCCAGTATCACCTCCAGATGTGAGTACCATCACTAGTGCATTCACTAAGACTAAAGCTAAGACTAGTTGGAGATGGGAGAAATGGATACATAATACACTAGGATTTAAATGGATGCCTAAAATCATTGATGTGTGTATTTCTACTATAGCTGGCGGGAACCCTCTAACTCATCGGGTTCCACGTCTACCTATTCCATCATGTCGTCATTGTGTGTATGCGGTGATCAGATCATCCTTTGGATTGTTGATAGCGGATGTTCTCGACACATGACGACCTTAAAGCGTTATCAAACTTTGTTGCAAAGTTCATTGCTTTGTCAGATTCGGGAATGATCGCCAGCGGCTATCATGGGCTCGGAGACTATATCAATGGAAATATCGAAATGGGGGTTTATTATGTAGAAGGCCTCAGTCACAATCTCTTTTCTGTTGGTCAATTTTGTGATGGAGACTTGGAAGTCGCTTTGGGGAGAAAACTTGTTTCCTTCGTGATTTACAAGGAAATGATCTTATGTCCGCCAACGCCATCCAGCTTCTACACTATCTCCATGCAAGACATGATTGCTTCATCTCCCATATGTCTACTCACAAAGGCTACATCTACAAAATCTTGGCTATGGCACCGTCGTCTCTCACATCTAAACTTTCAAACCATAACCAAACTTGCTCGACACAAACTTGTTGAAGGTCTCCCCGATTCCGTATACTAAAGATCATCTTTTCTCAGCTTGTGAACAAGGGAAAAGCACTCGTGCTCATTTTCCTTCAAAGGTGGAACACGTACCTCTCAAAGATGTGCTTGCGTGATCTTCTTCACATGGATTTGGTGGCCCGATGCTGCAGACGATTAATGGCAAACGCTACATCTTAGTAATTGTTGATGACTACTCAAGATGGACTTGGGTTTATTTTCTTCGAAGTAAAGATCAAGCTCCTGACGATGATCATCACCTTTCACGAAAAATTCAAATTCATCTCGGAACAACACGCACAAATTCAACGCACAAAGGAACTGAATTTTTGAATCAAACTCTTTGGGAATATTATGAGAAAGTGGGAATAGAGCATCAAACATCTATTGCACGGACACCCAATAAAACGGAGTTGTTGAAAGATCAAACCGTGACGTTAGTGGAAGTCGCCGAACGATGTTAATCAATGCTCAACTTCTAGATTACTTGTGGTCAAGTCGTCTCAACCGCATGCTACACTCAGAATCGCTCAATGATTACAAAACGCCATAACAAAACACCATTTGAGCTTCTCCACAACCGAAAACCGAATCTTAAACACTTTCATGTATTTGGATCCCTTTGCTATCCGAATAATGATCGTGATGACTTTGGAAAGCTCAAAGCCAAAGCGACATTGGTGTCTTTATTGGATATTGTCGAAATTCTAAAGGTTACCGGATCCGAATCGCTCGTACAAAACAGGTTATGGAAACGATTCATGCTAATTTTGATGAGCTTACGAAATGGCTTCGCAGCATACCGCCACTTGGAACCCGTCACAACCGCTTAAACTTCCTCAAACCCCATCATCGCTGAATCAAGCCCCAGCCTTACACGCCAACAAATGGAAAGACTATTTGCTCCTCTCGTCAGTGACGATATTGATGAACGTGCTCGGTGTATCCGCCGTTCCGCCGCTCAACCGATAATATTCCTATACCCGATACACCGCTACAACAACTACCGGAAGAAGCACCACCGCTTGACTCTACAACAACAGTTGAACAAACCGCTCTAAATGACGCTTGAACCAACTGATGGTGTTCTCAATGAAGTACCCCCACCTGCAGGTTTTGATCCAAATGCGTTCTTTAACCCGTTTGCAAATGAATCTGCTGCACCTAATGTCGCGGAATCATCCACAAGCCATTTGAATCCTCAAAATTTACATCAACCTTCCACTCATCGTTGGATGAAAGACCATCTTCTTGAGAATATTATTGGCAACCCAAATCAACCAGTCATTACGAGACAACGTCTTCACACAGACGGTGAACATTGCATTTATGCTCTCACTGTCTGCCAATCTGAACCTAAAAACATTAAGGACGCAATGAAAAAAGACAACTGGATTGAATCCATGCAGGAAGAACTCAACCAATTCAAACGTCTTGAAGTATGGGAACTGGTTGAAAGACCAACCGTGGGTCTTCGCATTGGTCTAAAATGGATTTGGAAAACAAATTGATGTCAAGGAACCGTGATTAGATACAAGTCACGCCTCGTGGCTAAGGGTTATAGACAGGAAGAGGGTATTGACTTTGAAGAATCATTTGCTCGTTGCTCGCCTTGAGGGTCGTTCGGATTTTTCTGACATTTGCGGCTCACATGAACATCACGGTCTTTCAAATGGATGTCAAAACGCTTTCTCAATGGACAACCAAAAGAAACGGTCTATGTAAGCCAGCCAGAAGGATTCGTTGATCCAGAGTTCCCTAATCATGTCTACAAACCGAAGAAAGCTCTCTACGGTCTCAAACAAGCCCCTCTGGGTGGTAACGATAAGTTATCATCCTTTCCTTATTGCCAATAAGTTTACCAAAGGTTCGGTCGACCCTACACTATTTATACAATATCACGGGGCTCACATCTTAATCGTTCAAATCTATGTGGATGACATCATTTTTGGGTCAACACATTTAAAATATTCAAATGCTTTTGCAAAACTTATGACAAAACATTTTGAAATGTCAATGATGGGTGAACTCACATTCTTCCTAGAAATGCAAGTTCATCAATCACCCCGTGGTATTTTCTTGAGTCAGTCCAGATATGCCCTTGAATTATTAAACAAATTTGGAATGCAAAACTATGACACCTATGCCACACCAATGGCTCATACCAAGAAACTAGACGCTGATTTACAAGGGAAATTGGTGGACCCTACAAAATACTGTAGTATTATTGGGTCTCTCATGTATCTAACAACTAGCAGACCTGATATTGTCTTTGCCGTATATCTTTGCTCCCGTTATCAGTCAAGACCAACTGAAACCCACCTCTCTGAGGCTAAAAGAATCCTTCGATACATCAAGGGAACCATTAATTTGGGGATCTGGTATCCGGGATTCCGTTTTGAACTAATTGCTTTTTCGCATTACCGACCACGCAGATGCTTAGATTCACGAAAAGTACTTCGGGAGCTTTACAATTTCTTGGTGACAAACCGTGTCGGGCAATCGAAAAAGAAGGATTGTACATCGCCGTCCTCAACGAAGTAATATGTAGCCATGTCGGCGTATTGTGCTCAAGTCATTTGGATAAGAACACAACTCAAGGACTATGGTTACGTATTTGACAGTAATCCCGATGTCTATCAATGACAATCGGAGTGCTATTGCGATCTCGTGCAACTCAGTTCAACACTCGAAATCAAAGCACATCGATCTTCGATATCATTTCATCAAGGACCACGTGGAGCAGTGCTGTTGAATTATACTTTGTGGAGTACAGAATACCAATTGGCGATCCTTCTCACCAAAGCCTTAGCTCCCGCTAGGTTTAATGAATTGGTCCACCGAATTGGTATGCGGTATTTGACTCAAGAGGAACTGGATGAACTCTTAAAACATTTTTAAAACCAGTCAAACACCAAAACCTCTTTTGTAAATATTTTCAAAAACAAAATACAAAATCATAAAATCAGATAAAACAACAAAAATATTCTTCTATCTCTATTTCTTTTAACATGGCAAGTACAACTCTTCCGTCAACACTCAAATCTTTCAAAATTCAGTATTTTTCCGATCAACTGTTGAGGGGGAGAAATCAAATATTTTTCAGTCTCATAAAAACTTGTACTTGCATGTTATTCTATCCCGGTTGTTTCTTAAATAATGGTGGTCACATTTCGGTTTTAAAGACACTCCTCGGACCAAAATTTATAAACTTTCATTATTTCATAAGTCGTGGGGGAGTGTCGTCAAAGTTATTTCCAAATATTCATTCGTTTGGTAACCAAAATGGAAGTTAAAGGCATTGGATGTAAATGGTAGAGGTGGTGGGACTGAAAGTGTCAAAAGTTTAAAGTATTTTCTAACATAACTCTCCACCTAACTTTAACTCTTCACATTTATTATCAAACCTACCAAATCCTACGCCTAATATTCAATCTCTCAATCCGGTCTCTTGATCCTCACTTTGTAAGTGTTTTCGTAATCTAAACGTATTTACAAACAAGGGTTTTGAATTTTATGCAAATCCAACGGCTAAAACGTGTGTTATGATGATCTTTGTGTTCTACGCGTAAGCATAAGAACACAAGATCATCATGTGTTTGTTTTTTAATGATGTAATGGTGTTAAAATGTTCATAACTATGTACTAAAACCATTTTCGTCAATCTAATTCACCCAGGTACACGAATTGTCTGTTTTTCAAAATTAGGGTTCATGAGTCGATTTGGGTGTTTTCAAATGAGAACATTTTTGGTGATAAATATTGTTGTATAAGGTTGTTTTCAAGTTGAATTGATCATATCTAAGCCCAGAAACTACCCAGAAACACTAATGATTCACAAACTGAAAACTAGGGTTTATGTTCATAAGAATTGGGTATTCTTGATTGGCCTTGAATTTGATGTTAAAACTTGGATAGGACAACTTACTATGCCTCTAAGACCTCCCAGAATCAATTTAGTGCAAATCCTATGGCTAGATTTCATACGCGTAATTCTTGAACTTTAGGGTTTTAGGCTACGCGTAACATATGTTCTACGCCTAACTATTTAAATGAGTGTTCGTGATTAAATATGTTATTGAATGAATGTATGCGTTAATATTGATGCTATGATGATGTTATTTCAGGTTTGCTACACGTAAAAATCAGAATCAAGGTTGTTAGACATCTACGCATAAGGATCACCTTACGTGTAGCATGTTATGCGTAAGAGAAATCTTAAGCCGTAGCTTACGCGTAAGGTTTTACATAAGGGACTACGCGTATCCTGTGAAGGATATGCGTAAACAGTGACCTCTACGCATAAGGTCTACTCTTACGAGTAAGCCTTACGCATAAGGTTTTATATGCGCTTATGCGTAAGCTCTACATATAAGGTCCCCTTTTCCTACGCATAATATTTCTTACGCTTAAGACAGGATCCTACGCATAAGCTTGCGTTTACGCGTATACCTCTCCTATTTACGCATAAGCTACTATTTCTACGCCTAAGCCTTGATTAAACCTTCATTATGAATTGTTACGCGTGTAAACTTGTAAATAAATAAATCATAACGTCACGAAACCAATAATGTCACTAATAAGCTTAAACGTTTAATATGTTGTGAAAAACAAGTGATAACATGAACTTTAAAACTTAAAGTTAACTAACTCACGAAACTTATCACGACGTCATTGGACTATTGGACAAACAAGTGACTTTGGACTCGTAACAATCATCAACATTGCACATTCAATAATTAGACAATAAAACCATCTGTTGACTAACATAATGTCTTTCGATATGTTGGTTCTTTTGGCTAAATATATTTCAGATCACGACATGGACGCTCAAATGAATGTGGATGCACCAAATGTTCTCACTATTGCTGATATCTTCCCAAATGGCTATCCGATGAAGATTGGAAAGAACAACCTTCATGTTGACTTTGAAACCCTCACCGCCGAGTCCTCTTGCTTGATTGTGGATATTCTAAAGAATCATCCTTATCGTAACATGCTCTCCAACTCGCATCTGTTCCGAGATCAACATTCATCAGCTTCGGAATACAATGCAAAAGATCAAAGGACGTAATGCTGTGACGTGACTCTCAACCACAAACAAGTCACCATCACACCTGCAGACTTACGGGCTTTTCTTCTCATTCCGATCATCGAGCCAACCGAACTCAATGCCACACCAACCGAAGAGACCGTTCTTCGCCTCGATCAATATTGGTTACGACGAAGCTACAGGAGTAATCACTAAGCATTCACATGTGGATCTTAAGAATATTCCTCAACCTTGGAGAACTCTCTACATCATCATCACCAAATCTGTTTCCGGTCGTGACAGTGGCTATGAGCACCCCAAGCTCATGGAACTGCAAATCTTTTGGGCTTTGGTCAACATGAAGCACATTGAAATCGAAGCTCTGATATGGGATGACATGATGACATTCCTCAAGAAGTTTGGCACAAAGATCCCTTATATCAGATATACTAAACTGTTGATCCAAAGAGCACTTAGGTTTAACCCTGATATCCCCAAGAGAATCAATGACCCCAACAATCACGACATGTTGTCTGAACCTACTCTAACAATCAGATTTAAGGAATCAACAACAAAGAAACAAGGTGTTGTGCTGCCGGATCACCTTCTCTCTGATGAAATCAAACAACTTTACTCATACAAAAGGTATCTGTAGCGTTGATGAAGGTAAAGTTGGTTCTCTCGATGATAAGTCTTCTGGTACACCTACCAGAAAACCAGAAAAGGCAGTGCAGGGAGTGTTGCAAGCACAGAAAGTCAAAGGAAGTTCCCAAAGAGGAAACCTCCACTCAAAAGGAAAGTTCCTTCTAAGGAAGCTATTCCAATTCTCGTACCTAAGCCTGAACCGCCAAGAAAGCTAGTGGACGAAAGCTCTGAGGAAACCGAATCAGACGATGAGGTCTTCTACTCTGAAACTGAACCGATATAACTCCATCAGTAGCTAAACCTCCCAGTCCACCAGCTGACAAATGTAAAGGGAAAACTCCTGTGATTGAACATGATAAGGAGAGTTCAGAAGAAGAACCAGTTGACGAAGAAAAGGAATATCAAAGGAAGTTGAAGGAACTCAGACATAAATATCTTGCCGAAGCATTTGCAAAGGATCAAATGGGTGGCCCCGGAGGGTCAAGTGGTGGAGTTCAATCTACACCAATTCCAGATGCGGTTAATCAACCCGATAAGGGAACTGGTGCCACCACTCTTTTGCAACAACAAAAACCCCGGAGAAACCGAAAAAGAAAAGTCGAGAAAGAAAAGACCTGATGAAGAGGTCGCAGCTCATGCCAAAGCGAAGAGGAAGCTAGGATTCAGTCGCTAGAAAAGACTAAAACCGGAAAAGATGACTATGATGATTTTCTTCTCAACATCCAATTCATTCCGAGGAGAAAACTTCTGATCCTCCTAAGGACCCTGAGTCTCCTCACGTCTCATCATCATTAGATTCGTCTTCTCATTCTTCACCACTACCATCCAAAAGATCAACCAGATCCACATCCAAATCTGTGAAGAAACCAACAGACTCTTGGTTATCCCGGGCTAAAACAAGGATTGTTAAAGCTGTCAAGCAAGTACGAAGAAGGATGTTACCAACAAAAAGCTGAATCAACTCGCTGACAGAATCAACTTTCTTCAAGACGGGATAAATGAGTTGTTGACAGAAAGGGAACAAATCCAGCAGTTTATCAAAGGAGGTTTCCAAAAGGAATTGGAGAAGACGGCAAGAGAATATACTCACAAGTTTCTTCTTGATACTATCCCCAGTGTGACTAGAGAAGTATTCTCCAGACAACTTACTCCAAACATCGTCGCATTGGTTAAAAATATAATGGCCAAAGAATTTGACCTTTCTGAAACTGAGTTAATCGCTAAATTAGTGATGCAAATGTCAAAAGAGTGAACCTTCACTTCGGATTAAGCTAAGTTTTTTGAGACTCTATTAGACTATCAACTCAGGTCTTCATGCAAAGAATCAGCAAGTCAACCAATACGACCAAGAGATGACGATGATAAGGACAAGGTTTCTACACCTAAACGTCCAAAGAAATCTGGTGAATCTTCCTCAATGCCACCTCCATCCTGAAGGACTTCACCACCAAGATGATCTCCTCCTCGCTCTTCTACTAAAAAACCTCAGGATTCTGAGTTACCACCCCAGACTCATAAAACCGGTGATCACTTTGAGTATACTGGTGGTGACGATGAGGAAATCCCTGAGCCCCACCAACAACCCATCTCTCCTAGCACAACAAAGGAACCAGCATCCTCCTCTAAGCCTAAGAAGAAGAAGAAGAAGAAGAAGAAGAAGAAGAAGACTAAGGCTGATGTCGTTTCATGGCTAGACGACGATGACACCGAATACGAATGGTTTTCCACACTTGTTGCCGCTACACCGCCTTTAACGACGACCAAGATATGGTAGAAGGTAGTACGTTGGATCATGCTAAGTTACTACAATCAAAGTTCCGAGTGAAGAAGATGACGAAATCAGAGTTGAAACGAATCAAGAATGAAGCATTCCAAATACTCAAAGACAGCTAGGAAAGTGCTATTGAGGTTGAATATCACCTTGAAAACATAGCACGAGCCATGTCTAACAACATTGATTGGCTCAACCTCAATCAAACATCGACTACACCGAAAAGACAACGCTCCATACTACACGATTGGACCAAACCTCTACCTACCATTGGTCGACTGATCAACCTCGATTCCATTTCGATACTTCTTCAACAACGACTTGGAATTTCTTCTACATGGTAGCGATGTGTCAAGGAAATACGCTACATCATTTACACTTCCATTCCCGGCAGCCATATACTCCAACTGCATAGCCATCGAAGAAAAGGCTACCCACATGTTCAACAACAGAGTGGAAGAGTATGACATCAATGCAATGTATGGGATTCACCATTGGCCGAACGGAGAATCTACTACAAGTTGCCGGTTCAGAATCTCAACATGAAGTGTATAGTGGTCAAGGGAACGTTGCTATTAAGCAGGTTGCTCTTTCGTCTAAATGGGACTACACCTTCCTAAAGAAGATCATGGTCAAACGACAAGACGAACAGGACTATGCTTTCTATGAAGCAGACTTTCAGAATTTGTCTCTCAACGACATTGAAGATCTGTATCTTGCCAAAGTACAGGGAAGAATGAGACAATTCTCGACTGAAATTCAACGCGAATACATCAAGTCCTTACTCATCTTCATCAGAAGCATCGTGATTCAGGAACGTGTAGAAGATTTGCAACTTGCTGTTGAGTCGTATCGACTGCGGTCAACTTCACAGACCTCACTAGAACTTCCTCGACATCAACCATCTCCCTCAATTCACTCTCATCAAGCAAACCCTTTGGAGTAGTCTACGCGCAGTGCACTCCACCGCAACGCTGATGACGTGTGATGAGCTTCATAAGTTTGGAGATTCAACATTGAAGCATGTCAGGGATGGGCTAGCATACCGATTAAAGGCGATTCAACAAGGCATGGGTCACCAACGATGGAATTCTCGGAAAGACGGAATGTAAAGAGAATCATCAAGATGATTGATGAAAGGTTGTTTCGAAGGGACCGTTCGAACATTGGAAAGCTTCGTCGGTGGTCGTCAACGCATTAATCTCACAGGCTATCAACGACTAGTTCGCATTCCTGGAGTTCTTGCGGAACTACCTGACATTCCTGGTACCCCTTAAACTGTTTCAGTTTCATACTTATTTGGATGTGTGATTATTTATGACAATGGCTTGTGCACACATATCAGTGTACAACCCGTACTTGTCAAGAAAGGACCCTGTGGTACGCTTCAGTGCCATAATCCTTATAAAAGGAGCGAAAGCTTCTTACTTTTGAGTAAAACCTATCAAACCTTTCATTTTTCAAAGGTTTTGCTCAAAAGGACAAGTACTTCCCCTTATGATTTTCAAAACCTCAACCGTTTATATCACTTGTTGAGGGGGAGTATTTGACTTAAAAACTTTGTTCACAAATTGTTCTTTGTGTAATCTTCCTACAAAACTCAAAATGGTCATATTTATTCTCAACATTTCTTCAAAAATAACATTTATATGCCATTTTTTAGGGGGAGAAAATTATGTGATAAGAAATATGTTGTGTTTTGCTATTGAATCCTCGTGTGAAAAGACTTCAACCCATGAATTGACGGGAACTGAACAGTCATACATTGAAAAGATTTGTCTTTCGAGACTTATCCAAGTAAATTGTACCCATTCGAGAAGTTCTTGATAGACATGAACTTTGACGGGTTTGACAACCTCTCGGGGTTGTCCACATCTTCAAGGTAGTTATTAGAGCTAGTTGTCACCTAAAAGCTGACAATGTATCTCTTTAACTATGCAACGTAATCGTGTCTCGCAAGGGATTGTCTATCTTGAGTCGATCAATTCAAAAAGTGCGCGCTCTTTCCTCACTGTGCAGATTTCTGTCAAAACTCTTAAGCACATGTTGAGGGGGAGTATTTCTGAAAATCTAAAACTCTTGAAGAGTTCAAACATGTTTTTCATTCACAAACACTTCGAGAGATTTTCATGAAAATGGTTTTATGGCAATGGAGTTATAAGGTGATTAAGGTTAGGAATAACCGTCCTATGATCCGCCAGAGCCGGAGGGATCTACCCAAGGACACCACCAAAAGTTAGAATTAGAAGTCCTTAGGTATGATTATAAAAAGAGGAAAATGAGAATCGGAGAAAGAAGGAGTTGAAGAATTAAAAAGAAATGCAAAGAAAAGGGTGAAAAGAAATAGCCCTCCAAATTATTCAACTTAGGGCAGACACCGGGTTCAATTCATATGCTATTGTTTGTCACTTGATGACGCCGGTATTGAAGATTAAAAGTCGTCATGGACCCAGTGACGCATGCACTAAACCTTCTTAGCCACTCAAGTTTCTCTCGACAGAAGCTTGTTTAATTCTCACAGGGAACCCTACATAATCTATCGACTTTATCTTAGAGATTGCTGATATTGAAGAAGGAGACCCTCTCCCTAGTCTCCACTCAGGAAAACCAAAAAGCACTATTGAGTCTAGAGCCATGAGATTCATCAAAAGATCTCTTAGGTACACTTGACATTTCATCACTTGTTGTTCAACAATAAGAACATCAGTGGTACGTTATCGAGTCCTTCACAGATCTTAGCAATCTGTCGAGAACATTTATGAGAGGTTCACAGTTGTTATCCTCAGTGATTGAATGGAAACTCCTGCCAATGTCAACATCAAACAGCCCTGACAGCAGGTCACTTCGGTAACTCCCCATGGATTACACTTAGTGTGTCTCAAACGGTCTACAGTCGTGGGGTGATGCTTCGGTGTACCTCAGCGACTCATCAGAACCGTAGATGTACTTCGGTACATCGCGTTATCTCACTTGTGGGACTCCGGTTCAGGAACGGCCTTTGTGAGAATTAGAGTTGTGTTTTCACACTATGCTGTTAACACTCTTGAAGTTCAAACTTGTAAGTGCCGGAATCCGCTTATTACTAACCTTTCTTATGTTTACTTCTTATGGAAGCTCTGGATCGGACTGATCGTGCAGATTCTTCACATGCTCATACCAACAACATCACTAATGGAAGTTCACTCAAAAGGCAACACAAAGTTAGAATGATTCTTCGTCTAAGTTAAAGAGTCTACAAAGTTTAAAGACTAAGAGAACTTCATCAGTACTGAAATCCAACGTCAAAGAGTGTGTGAGCATGTTGAAGAAAGACGTGGAGACACTGGAGCAACGAAGCTTGACTTGATGCAGACTACCATACCATACTATCACTTTCAAAGAACAAAGAACAAAAGAACAAAGAATTTGATGACGTCAAAGCAGAACTTTTTAAAGGAAACAATTTCTCTACACTGGGGAAATTGTTCGAATCAAGACACTTCTTCTCACAAGAAAGAAGAATGTCAGAAGACGTCAAAGCTACTATTACATCAGCACCTACATCGTTTATCACTCTTTCATTCATCACTAACACTTAGGGGGAGATGGTTGGAATCACTCCTAAACCTTAATTCAAGTGTTAGCGATTCATATATAATAGTTAGCTTAATATGGCCTTTATGTTAGTAATTAGCCTTAGGCTTATGTAGAAGGCCCATAAGCCTAGGCCCAAGTCCAATAAGGAAAGGAAGGGACTAGGAGTGTTGCCCTAGCTCCCTCTCCTATAAATACTATGTAATAACCCTCACTTGAGGGTTGGTTGTTCAATTCATTCTCTTTCGCTATTGCATTCGCATAACCTTTCTCTATATTTATACGCATAGTGTTTGTGTGTGTTGTTCAACCGATCCTTCTTCACCTCATTTCTTCTATTGATGCTTGTGTTACATATATGGTGACCTAAAAGTGTAGTTGAAAGACGAAATCGTACTCTTGTGGAAGCCGCAAGAACAATGCTAATTTATTCGAAGGTTCCAATGTTTCTATGGGCTGAAGCCATTGCCACTGCTTGCTACACCCAAAATCGTTCCCTTATACACACCACTCATGGAAAAACTCCATATGAACTTGTTCATAAACGAAAACCTGATCTCTCCTACCTTCGTGTGTTTGGTGCTTTGTGCTATCCAACGAATGACGGTCAAGACTTAGGTAAATTAAGAGCAAAGGCAGATATTGGAGTTTTTGTTGGTTATGCACCAAACAAGAAGGGTTACCGAATCTACAACAAGAGAACTCGAAATATCATGGAAACAATTCACGTTACGTTCGATGAGCTGACTGGTCAAATGGCTCCAGGACAATCCAGTTCTAGACCCGCACTTCAAAACAGTCCCATTGGTTCATCCCTTGTACCAAACTTTCCAACAACTCCATATGTACCTCCATCTGAAGATGATTTAAAGAAATTGTTTGATCCAATGTTTGATGAACACTATGAACCAAGTGCTGATGAAATGTCAATTCCATCAACAGAGGCGCTCCTATCCCCGTGAATGAAGTCAACCCTTCCGTCTCAATATCATTAAGTCAAGAAGCGCCTGCTGATCACTCTGTCTCATCAACAAATCATCAATCATCTAATGTACATCATGGAAGTGTTTCTGGCATCAATGATGAAGTTAATCCCTTTGCTACTCCTGAAGATGCTCCATTTGAAAATATATTTTCTCCCGAATCATCATCTGAACCATCTTCATCAGGAGATATCGACTCTGCTACTTCAGTTCCACAACAACAACCACATGAACACCTTAGAAAATGGACACATGATCACCCATTAGATAACATCATTGGAAACCCCTCTCGTCCAGTATCTACACGGAAACAACTTGCAACCGATGCCTTATGGTGCTTCTTCAACTCCGTACTCTCTAAGGTCGAACCAAAATACATTAAAATCGCCATGAATGAAGACTGCTGGTTCAATGCCATGCAAGAGGAAATTCATGAGTTTGATCGACTTGATGTATGGGAATTAGTACCTGCTCCAGATTGTGCTATGATCATTGCTCTGAAATGGATCTTCAAAGTGAAACTTGATGAGCATGGTGATGTCTTAAAGAACAAGGCTCGATTGGTTTCCAAAGGATACCGTCAAGAAAAGGGTATTGACTTTGAAGAATCATTTGCTCCTGTTGCTCGTATCGAGGCAATCCGAATCTTCTTGGCTAATGCTGGAAGTAAGAACATGGTAGTCTATCAAATGGATGTAAAGACGGCGTTTCTTAACGGAGATCTTAAAGAAGTCATATACGTCAGCCAACCTGAAGGCTTCGTGAATCCAGAGCATCCTACTCACGTCTATCGTTTGAAGAAGGCTCTTTACGGTTTAAAGCAAGCTCCAAGGGCATGGTATGATACGCTATCAAAGTTTCTTCTATCCACTGGATTTAGCAAAGGAGCAGTTGATCCGACATTGTTCACCCGGAAGTCAGGCAAACATTTAATTCACGTTCAAATTTATGTTGATGATATTATTTTTTCCTCGACTGACCCCAATGAATGTGATCGTTTTTCAAATGAAATGGGTTCCAAATTTCAAATGTCAATGATGGGACAAATGTCATTTTTCTTGGGATTACAAATTTCACAAAGTCCCGGAGGCATTTTTATAAATCAATCTAAATATGCAAATGAGATTTTAAAGAAATTTGTATTTGTATCATGTGACACCGTTGACACTCCCATGATTGAACGTACTAAGCTGGATGAGGACAACTCAGGGATCATGGTAGATCAAACGAAATATGGAAGTATGATTGGATCCCTGATGTACCTCACAGCTAGCAGACCAGACATCTTGTTCGCTGTATGCATGTGTGCTAGATATCAGGCTAAGCCTACTAAAAAGCACCTTGAAGCGGTTAAACGGGTCTTTCGGTATCTCCAAGGAACCATCAAATATGGGACTATGGTACCCGAAGGACACCGGTATCTCACTAACAGCCTATGCAGATGCTGATCATGCAGGATGTCAAAATACACGTCAAAGTACGTCAGAAGGTGCTCAGTTTTTGGGTGATAAGCTTGTGAGCTGGTCTTCAAAGAAGCAAATGAGTACTTATATTTCCTCTACAGAGGCTGAATATATAGCCATGTCATCTTGTTGTGCTCAAATCCTTTGGATGAGATCCTAATTATCTGACTATGGCTTTGAATTCAACAAAATCCCTCTGTACTGTGATAATAAAAGTGCTATTGTTCTCTCATGCAACAACGTTCAATACTCAAGAGCAAAGCACATCGACATTCGACATCATTTTATCAGGGAGCAAGTGGAAAAAGGTGTGGTGGAACTCTATTTTGTGAAGTCAGAATACCAGTTAGCAGACATCTTCACCAAAGCTCTTCCAAGAGAACGTTTTGAGTTTATTCTTCCACGACTTGGCTTGAAAAGCCTTCAACCAGAAACACTCAAACGTCTTCAGGAGGAAGACGAGGAGTAAAAGTCTTTCTTCATCTATATTTTGTATATATTTATCCAAAAAGCAAATAGAAAAATATAAAACTTTCAAAAAATCCATAAAAATCTAAAAATCTCGAAAAATTTCAAAAATATTGTCTTTTTTGTCATTTTTTTACCTCAATTCGATAATATCTACGGTCTTTGTGTTGTCATTCAAAGAATGACACGGGTCTTTAGATGTTGTTCGAATGTTAATATATATATATATATTTTGGGAGAAAGTAAAAATGGTTTATTGTCATTTCAGGCAGTAACCCGCTTTTCAAAGAAAGAACAGAGCCATGCTTTAACTCATGTTTCAAACCTAATGCTCTGATTCTAAAAACAAATGTTTGTCATTTACAAGACACATGTTCAATTTCAAATATTTTTCCTTCTAAAGATTCCTCTGAAAAATATTTGCAATCTTTTGAAAACTCAATTGTTTTTTAAAACACTTCGGACTCTATTTTTGAAAATCAAAAGAACTTATCAAGTGTCAAAATCTCAATCCATCAATCAACAACTTTCGTCATTGATTGAGGGGGAGAATAATTTTTCAATTAAATCAAAAAGTGTTCTCTTCAAACAATTAGCACTTAAATGAGCAAGGTCTACTTTAAATGTTTTACAATATGTTACACAATTGGTTCAAGACCTTGGTTCTTATTACGTTTTCAAAAGATAATTATGCATGTTTAATCAATGGAGTTTAAAGTCTCAAAATCCAATCCTTATCAAAAACGTTTTTCATAATCAAGTCACAATTCTCCTTAAAAGCTTTCAAAATCAATTTAAATCTACAGAGATCACAAATCTCAAATGATTTGATAATTGTGATCGGGGGAGAATTTGTGATTTAAATTGGATTTAAACTGATAATTCGATAAATGGTTTCATAAGTGTTTAGCATGTTTTCCTCCCGCATGTGACAAACGATTTCAAATTTTCCATGCACATGTTGAGGGGAGCATCTACTTTAAACCTCAAATTATTGAAACGTGATTGAATTGTCTCTAAGTGCAGGTTTCCTCTAATATGTGCAAAACTCTTTCAAACTTCGAGGCACATATTGAGGGGGAGCAAACTTTTGAAAACCTCATCCTTCCTTAAAATGTTTTATCTACTCAAATTGATTGGGAAGTGATGATGATCATTTTAGAAAATGTTAATCAAAAGATTGGACCTTTCATTCTTAATCTAACGATTTCAAAGATCTCTTGCCTCCATGTGCTAAACAATTTCTGAATTTTTATGCATATGTTGAGGGGGAGCATTTCTAAAATATCAAAACAATTAAGATACAAAATTCTTTGATTCTATATCACAAGTATCTTGATTGATTTTCAAATGGTTTTCAATTGGTTTCAAGGCGGAAGAACTATATCAAATGACCAACTAACTCTACTTTATGCATGGTGATAAAAGGATGATAAGGTTAGGTTAAGGTCCCATGATCCGCCAGAACCGGAGGGATCTACCCAGGGACAATCCACTAGATAGTGTAGAAGTCCTTAGGTATGATGAAAAAAAGGAGAAAAGTGAGATATGGGAAGAGTGCGGACTGAAACTGAGCTAGTACTGGAATAAACCCAACAAGGCTCTAGTTATGAAGTTTCGGTAAGCACTGAAGGGGTTGAAGAATGAAAAAGAATTGAATGTGAAAAAGGGTGAAAAGAAATAGCCCTCCAATTATTCAACCTTAGGGCAGAAACCGGGTTCAATTCATATACTACTGGTGGTTACCAAGGTAACATCGGTATTGAAGACAAGACGTCATGGACCCAGTGATGCACTGCACTTCAACTTTCCAAACCACTCAAGTTCCTCTTAAAAGGACTTGTTTCATTCTCACAGGGAACCGACAGAATCTATCGACTTTCTCTTAGAGATTGTTGATATTGAAGTAGGAGACCCTCTCCCTTGTCTCCGGCATAGGAACCAAATATGCACAATTGAGTCTAGAGCCACGAGATCATCAATAAATCTCATTAGGACACTTTCAATGAAGACTCTCTGTTTCACACAATGTGGAAGGAGAGATAAAATCCTATGAGTCCTACGCATTATCCTTGTGGTATTTCCAGAACATCTGAGTGATATGCAAACATATTCACAATGAAGATGGAAAGCCTTCTGGAGCCAACATCAAACAAGCTCCTGGTAGGTGGCATGTGAGATCTATCCAATAGATCAACCATGTGACAACTGAATAGAAACAATGGGGCGATTCAATCTTTTGAATCAATCCTGGTTCAGGTTATGGATTGACGGATACCTTTGAAAAAAAACCCGGTCGTTGTGCTTAAAAACTCTTTTCTTTAGCACATCGACTGTGTACTTATTTCTCAAAATAAAAGGTGTTTATGATTGATAATTGATTTTCATTAAAACCTTCGTTGTATTGCAAAAAAAAATTCTATTGAGCAATACACGATTGTTTTTTCAAATCTCTTTTCATCAATCAGTGAATCTCATTTCGCTGGTTCAATCACTCCGTGTTGTCTTCTTTGAGACGTTCCGGTTTGAGAACAACTAGAGCAGCTACCTGATCACAGGCAGTACTTGTACTGATCAACGAGGAACCGTGGGCCGTGTACCTCAATTTAATGAAAGTGATCAAAGACACTTTCGTATGCTTTATTGCTAACTGTCTTATGCAGGTACACCCCGACGTTTGCAGCTGATCAGAATGGAGCGGTCAATCCATAGTCGCATGCTCACACAACATATTCATATCTAAAGAAATCATGATTAGTGCATCAATGACTCTGATATTTTCACTCCATGCTTCTGCTACGCTGCTGCCAATATCATGAATCAATGAAAGCTTCCGCTACTCTGATAAGAAGAAATCATGATCCAGAATGTGAGCATGTCGATCCAAATGTCACAACGTCACATAATACCAACACCACAATGGATGAGTCAGAGATTAATGTGGCTGATGATCTCAAATCTGGCTTAAAACTCAGTATCACGTGGATCAGTTAAAGACCTCCACTAAGATTATCCAAACATGCAAAGATGAAGAATCAAAGACTACGAGCTACAGAACAAAGAACATGAACAAGAATTCAAGAACTATCTCAAAGAAATATCTGTTTGTATTCTATGTAATTTAATGTGTGTTTGAGGTGACCTCCCTTAGGGGGAGATTGTTAGGATTTGGAAAATCCAGTAGTTAAAGTGTCGGTCACCTCAAGTATATGTAATCGTTAGAAAGCTCGTAGTCGTAGTTATTTAATGTTAAGTAGTATTTAGTTAAGTAACACCGTGGAGGACGGACGGGTCTTTACCCACTGTATGCCTGATCCACAGCCCGTCAGGTGGCGTTTTATTGTAAGACTATAAATACTCTCTACCTCCCAAGGTTCATAATAAGATTTTTCTTTCTCTCACTAAAGTTCCCAAACCTCTAACTTTCTCTCTCTAAAACATCTTATACGCCTACTTTGTTTATGGTTTGATGTGTATGTGAAATCCAATATGTTACATAAACTGAAAGGACAACTTGCATGCATCAAGTAGTTTATCAACTCGCATATTATGAAGAAAAAAAAACTTAACAAATTGCTTAACTTAAGAGACAAGCATATCAGTTCAGAATACATAAAGTTTAGCAACTTAAGTCACACCAAGTATCATTAAATAACTCCACATAGCATGCAATAACCAGGCCACACAATCAAGAACGCAGACACACGCAACATAAAAGGACATGATTATTCTACCCCAAATACTAGTCATATGAAGAAGCACAATTCTCCCCCTCAATCAATGATACGGGTGAGAAAGTAATCATTGATTGATTCAGTTATTTTGCAGTGGGTCTTAGTCAACTTAAGTTTGTGATTATTAAGACGAGTAACAATAAAAATTTTAAAGACTCTGTTCGAACTTCATCTAAAGCCCCGTGCCATTGTTGAATGACATTTCTAGGACCGTAGATGTTATTGATGACAGATTTTTTTTATTTTTTTTTATTATTTTTTTTAAACGAGTATAATAATTAATTAATTAATTAATTTTTTTTAATGTAGAAAAATTTGTACAAGAATTAATGAGAACGAGTCCTGAATAGAGGAGATCAAGAGTCAGAGCACGAGGTACATCAATTCTGACAAGCTACTATTTCTGAGTGAGCAGTCTTCATTTCTGTTGGAAACCAGGTCATGATGTTCATGATTGAATTGAGCATTGTACCTGAAAAAGACTGAGGACACTTTGCACTAATAGCACATGTAGTATTGCAAATAGGTGGGTTAGTGACAGGTGTATCCTCATTTTTGGATGTTGTACAGTCAGGTCTATGAGTATCGTTAATAGAAATCCCTTTAGGTCCAACATTCTTGAAGATTTTACCTGTGGGCATCCACTTAAGACAAGATCTAGGTGAGTAAGTCCGTTTGGATCCTGTGAACTTAAATAATCTACCAGTAGGAATCCACTTAAAACAACTGCTAGCAGAGTTAGATGAAGCCATTTCCCTGTTCTAAACATTGGTCCTTTTGCAATTAATTTGTTTCTTTGGGGATTGGTCAGCCATTTGATGCTTCTTATATGGACTAGATGATCTCCTTATATTCCTGATCTTAGAGCTTTGAACCTTAAGCTGGGAATTGTTATTCATCATATCGGAATGAATTAGTGAAGTGACTGGTTTTGACAACACTATATTCTCATCAACTTGGGAGGCAGGCTTAGATTTCGATGATTTAAATCTTTCTGTTTTAAATGCATTGGGCTGCCTAACTACAGCTCGTTCTGTATTATTAAGTACAATTGGCTTACCCAAGGTCGATGGTTTTGTAAACTTAGTGTTCACTCTATTTCCAATAGTTTTCCTAAGCTTATTTTTTAAGGCAACAATGGTGAAGCTCTTATCCTGAATTTGGGCTTTGAGGGCATCAATGTTCACAACAAGGAGTTAGTTTGATCTAACAGCTTGGAATTGTTCTCTAATAAGTTCTTCCTCAAGGACTCATTTTCCATTAATAGCTTGGTCACACATAAAGCTAATTCATCATTCCTAGATTTAATCGGATCACTCACCTCATAGTTAAGATTGTTCATCCCTTTATTACATTTCTTATGCAGATCTGAGAGTTGTATTTTCAGATTACATATGGTTGAGTCTTTGTCATGAATCTGGGTTTTTAACTGGTTAATTTCAAAAAATTCTCGAAATTCTGGGAATTCCGAATTTATGCAAGGTTTTGTAGAAAAAAAACTTTCTTCTTTTTGTTGTATTGCAATTTCTAAGGAAATGCAGTATTTTTCGAGAATTGAGTATTTGTTAGAAAGTTCATCAAAAACCCTTTTTTCAACCATTTCATTTGTTTTGAAAATTCTAGACTCAGTCTCAACCAGGGAACATTCATCCGAATCATGTTCAGCCTTGAGATCAGTTTGTTTAGGTAGAATAGCAGATGCATTATGTTGAACAGTTAAGGGTACCTCATCAGATGACACCAGTTCATCCACTGGTCTGACATGTGTGTCCACATCAGGAGTTACCGAACTGCTGGTTACTTTATTCTTTGTATCTGATATTCTGTATTCAGCAACACCCGTCCTTTCAACTGAAATATTACCCGACATTTCGCCACTATCTCCTAATTGCACTTGACACTTATTCACGAAATCATCCTTTTGAGCAGCTTCCTCAATGTACTTTTCCACATTATCCATTAGTCGGATAAATGTATCGATGAACTCCTGAATTTCCATTCCAGTATGTTTCTTGAAAGAAATTCTAGTTGAGTGTGGATCGAAGTCTGCGGAATATTCCCCATTGATAAATGGCTGGAATTGGTTGTGGATTACCTGAAGTGCAGCATTGGAATCATCTTTTAGTACCTTCTTTTTGGTAAGTTGAAGCTTCAATAATTCTAAGTTCTTCAGCAAGGTTATCGTCAATGTAGGTAAGTCCCAGGAAAAGTGCACTACATGTTCGATCCACAGTTGTGGATAAGAACTGTAAGAGATGAGAGTGAAGTAGTTGATAGGGCTCAAGGTTGCATTCCATTAGCAAGGCATTTTACAGCATAAGCTGGTGTAGTTTCTTGGGATTTGACTCAAAGTACGAAGTGTTTTGATCATCATTGATTGAATCGGTTAAGGTTAAGCTTTCTGAGTAGTAAGTACTTTGTCTGCTGTCCACTGAGTCATATAGTTTGAGCACATTGGAAATTAATGGATCAGTGGTATAAGCCATGAATGTCAGAATTTATGGGATTTTATTATTCTTTGATTAAACCGGGAAATTGATTCTTTCACGGGATTTTACTAAATCAAAAGAACAACCGTAAAAATGCAGTACGAAGAAACGACAAGTCTCAAAAGACAAGTAGTGAATCTTGACAAGTCGCACCCTTACCAACTCGCTTTAATATCAACTTTCTTAATATACAACTCGCTTAAAAGACAAGTCGCTTATGTAGGATCGTTATATTATTGTGTTTGATGATTCGGGTGGTCTTGGATGATCAAAATACATGTTAGACATTTTAGAGAGAGAAAGTAGAGAGAGGGAGTTTCTTGGTAGAGACTTGTGGAACAAAAAATGAAAGGTTAGATTGAGAAGCTCCACCCCTTCCATGGATGGAAGAGGTATTTATACTTACAAACATAACGAACTCCTATCGGCCTGTGGATCAGGTATACAATGGGTAAAGACCCGTCCTTCCTTCACTTTGTTACACTACGCTAAACTAAACTAATAACTAACTAATAAACTGATAAATAACGTAACTAACGATATGTCTACGAGCTAACTTATGCTAGATAATATTTGGGGTAACCGACACTTTACATATGGAATTTCCAATTCCTAACAATCTCCCCCTAAGGGAGGTCACCCCATGTTTTACATTTCAAATCCTAGCATTCTATTCTTGACTTTGTTCTTGAGCTCGTAGACTTGAATTCTTCACTTCCGCAATCTTTGTGCTTTTGTAGCGATTCTTCAAAGTCCGCATTGTTTTGTATTTTTAGTGGAGGCCTTTAACTGATCCACATCTTTGATGATCTTCGAGCTTTCTTCGAGATCATCAGCCACAGTAAATCTCTGGATCACCCTTTATTGTGTTGCCATCATGTGAAGTTGTGACTTTTGGACCGACATGCTCACACTTTCTGGATCATGACATCTTTCCATCAGAGTAGCGGAAGCTTTACTGGTTCATGATATTTGCAGCAGCAGTAGCAGAAGCATAGTATAAAAATATCGAACCGGTTATGTAGATATGTACAAGTCATGATTTCTTCAATTAAGTGTGGATGCTGTGAGCATGCGGCTTTGGATTGACTCCTCAATTCTAATCAGCTGCAACCGTCCAAATGTACCTGCAAACAACAGTTAGCAATAAAACACACGAAAGTGTCTTTGATCACTTTCGTTGAATTGAGGTACACGCCCACGGTTCCCCGTTGATCAGTACAAGTACTGCCTATGATCAGGTAGGATTCCTAAGAATCTCCTTGACAGGGTTTCGCAGCTGTTCTAGGCGTTCTCAAACCGAAACGTCTCAAAGAAGACAACACGGAGTGAGTGAACCAGCGAATTGAGATTCACTGATTGATGAAAAATTGATTTAAAAACAATCGTGTATTGCTTGAAGAAAGAGTTTTTCAATACGATGAAGGTTTTATGAGAAAGATCAATTTTCAATCAAAAATACCTTTTGTATATGAAAGAGAATACACATTCGACGTGCTAGAGAAAAGAAGAGATTCGCACATCGAACGGTTTTTTCAAAAGTATTTTTTCAATCAGAGATACTTTTTGTGTTTGAAAACATGTGTACACATTCGACGTGCTAGAGAAAAGAAGGTTTGCACATCGAACGGTTTTTCCAAAAGTATTCGTCAATTCATTTCCTGGACCAAGGTTGATTAACGAGTGAATCGCCCCATCGTTTCTATCCAGTTGTCACAAGTTTGATCTTTAGAAAAGATCTCACATGTCACCCACCAAGAGCTTGTTTGATGTTCGCTCTAGAAGGATTTCCATCTTCATCGTGAATACTTTTACATATCACTCATATGTTCTGGCAATACCACAAGGATAATGCGTAGGACTCTTAAAATATTCTCACTTTCCACATTGTGTGAAACAGCAAGTCTTCATTAATTTTGTGTCCTAACGAGATATTGTGGATGATCTCATGGCTCTAGAATCAATTGTGCACATTTGGTTCCTATGCCGGAGACTAGGGAGAGGGTCTCCTTCTTCAATATCAACAATCTCTAAGAGAAAGTCGATAGATTATGTGGGTTCCCCGTGAGAATGAAACAAGCCCTTTTAAGATGAACTTGAGTAGCTTGGGAAGTTTAGTGCAGTGCGTCACTGGGTCCATGACGTCTTGTCTTCAATACCAGTGTTACCTTAGTAACCACCAGTAGCATATGTATTGAACCCGGTTAGTGCCCTAAGGTTGAATTAATGGAGGGCTATTTATTTTCACCCTTTTCACATTCAATTCTTTTTCATTCTTCAACCCCTTCACTACTTACCGAGACTTCATAACTAGAACCTTGTTGGGTTTATTCCAGTACTAGCTCTGTCTCAGTCTGCACTCTTCCCATTTCTCATTTTTCTCCTTTTTTTTCAATATACCTAAAGACTCTACACTATCTAGTGGATTGTCCCTGGGTAGATCCCTCCGGTTCTGGCGGATCGTGGGAACTAATACCTAACCTCACCATCCTTATAACTCTATACATAAAGTAAAATGGTCGGTCTTTTGGTACAGTTCATTCTTCCTTGAAACCAATTGAAAAATCATTTGGAAAAACAATCAAGATACTTGTGATACGAGATCAAAGCATTTTGTACCTTAATAGTTTTGATCATTTAGAAAACCTCCCCCTCAACATGTGCATATGATTTAGAAATTGTTTAGCACATGGAGGCAAGAGGACTTTGAAATATTTTCTTTGATCACAATTTTCATAGAAAAAACATAGGGACGAAAGATGTGAACATAGGAGAGTTCTTGGATATTGGTGTACTTCGGGTTCTTGAGCTTCATACACAATCATCAGGGACGAAAGATGTGAACATTGGGGAGGTGTTCTTCATTACCCTCATGATGTGTATTCGGGAGAGTTCTTGAGCATTATACAAAGAGACTGACTGCATCAATTCAACTACTTGGGGGAATTGTTCTCTTGACACCTTTTGGAATGCATTGCTTCAGACTTCAGTGGTAATGAAATATGAGAAGAAATTTAAAGAGTGGGATGATACGTTGTTGTTCTTGTTGATGATATAACCCCGAATGGAGATCCTCGATTATCATTCTTAAATGGAGCAGCGGGATTTATGATAATGGTGTGCTTCTCTGGGCACCTGGCTAAGGCAAGCTTGAAAGAAAGCTTTGAATCTGCTCAGCTAAAGGATTTTCGGTTTGGGGGGAAGCTGCCAAAGTCTCACTTTCAGATGGTTCAATTTCTTTCTTCAATGCAAGAGCCTCGGAAGCTTTGGTGGTGAAAGTTTTAGGGATGATGACTTCTATCTTCTACAACGGGGCTGCTCGATATCCTTATCTCGGTACTCGTATCATCATCTTCTTTAACTATATCATCTACTCTATCTTTGTAAATATTTATCAAAAACCAAATACAAAAATATAAAACCAGCAAAAGAAAATAGAAAAATATAAAATCAACAAAAATCCATAAAAATTTGAAAAATCAGAAAATACCAAAATTATTGTTTTTCTAAGACATGTCTTCTGGTATCGATAACATCTGCGGTCTTAGAAATGTCATTCAATAATGGCACGGGACCATAGATGAAGTTCGAGCATGAGGTGTAAATATTCTTTTCCAAAACATGTCTCAAATATGGCTTACAATTATTTCAGACTGTAACCCGTGCTTAAACTATGGCTTGCTATTATTTCCGATAGCAACCCGTTCTTCAAAGAAAGGAAAGTGCTGTGCTAAACCATCTTTCAAAATTCGTGCACTTATCCTAAATACTAATTTGAGGAAAGTATGTCGAAGGACTGCTGTTCCTACACAAATGTTTTTC
Source organism: Chrysanthemum makinoi (assembly GCA_910596185.1). Taxonomy (NCBI): domain Eukaryota; kingdom Viridiplantae; phylum Streptophyta; class Magnoliopsida; order Asterales; family Asteraceae; genus Chrysanthemum; species Chrysanthemum makinoi. Next base: position 226,610,789 of record OU343221.1, on the reverse strand, counting down.
CGTCTAAAATTCTTTAGAAAAATATTTGCTGTATTTCAAAATGGTGGAAAATGAGTTACTTGAAAAATCAATCATGTTAATACAAATAAGCCGTAAAAACGTTTATTTATATTTTACGATCTTCTAATGTTTTGTCGATTACAAACGTAAAATCATATTAACGAAACAAATAAAATACGTAAATGGTTTGAACTAATAGTTTCTAACATATTCCCAAGTATCATCACCACACCTCTACAATTTAGAGGACTTGCCTCCTAGGCCGTCTCATCCGCTTCCACCGACAACATTCTCCTCATTAGGAGGAATAATGGTTCAAAATCAAGGTGTTGAGTCAACACTTGCTCCGGTTTCCTTTTCGCCGTTTCCATCATATAATCCCATTTGGATTATGAGAAATCATCAAAGTCAACCACCCGACCATATGGAAGTTGACACTTCTCTACCACCACCATCATTTTTGGTTGAGTCATTCTCAAATGCACCTCCACCAATCCCTCCATCGTTTGAAGCTCCACAAGCTGCTTCACTTGATCCTTCGCATCAAGCCATTTCACTTCTTCCACCACCACTACCTAGCCATGACAAAGATTGCTATCATTGTCAACATGTTGAAAGTTTGATACATGAAGTACGAGAAGACCAACGTTTCATGTTCTATCATCTCCTCGAATGTTTCGACGAGATCAAACCTAAACAAAACTTGAGCTAGAAGATTTTAGTGGTGTCCTAGCATCAAGCGATAGTTGGTTTAGAATTCCTAGTCATGTATTTTCTTATTTTCTTAGTTTTTAGAGTCATGTATATCATAACTCTATTTTTATTAAATGGAATTACATGCTACTTGTTATTTTGTTGAGCATATGATTACTTTGTATTCATATCTTATTTTTGTGATAACATTACTTGTTATATCACCTTGGCTGTAATTAAACAGCTAATACAGATCCCTCAGAATTGCCTAGATGGATCCCTACTAGGAGGGAACCGTGGGATCCGTAAGACAGAAAGCTTTCTTTCTACTAACTTGAATCACATTTGCAGGAAATTGTGAATTATACTTGTTTTCTAACCTTTGTTTTGTAGTTATTCAATTTACATATGAAGACTTTGACATCCCAAAGCTAGGGGAGCTTTATGTCGAAGCAATACATTGCAAATTACTTGCAATACTAGGTTTACATTTCGTGACATCCCCTTGCAAAATTGCAATCATCAAGGGGGAGCACATCGTCTCTTAGACGATATCTTTTGCAAAATTATTTGCAAACAAACTAGATTAGTATCACTTACTTGACGCCCTTACAAAGGGATGGACTCGTCAAGGGGGAGTAAAGACGAGATCCTTTCCCGTTATTTGCTCTCTATTTCTCTTTACTTTTAATTCTTTCACGTGTTTTTCTTAAAAACGATGTGTTGCCTTCCTTCAAACACTTTTTGTTTCGACAAAAAGGGGGAGAAGAAAGTAAAAACTACAAATTCAAACTTTTACGAATTTTAGCTTTTCCTTAAAATAATTTTATGTTTTGTCATCAACAAAAAGGGGGAGATTGTTAATACAAATAAGCCGTAAAAACGTTTATTTATATTTTACGATCTTCTAATGTTTTGTCGATAACAAACGTAAAATCATATTAACGAAACAAATAAAATAATTAAATGGTTTGAACTAATAGTTTCTAACATATTCACATTTTCACATAAAACACTAAAACAAGTATAAGTGATTTTATGATTTAGTAATACATATGTACAACAACTAGTGTTTACATATTTGGATAAAATATACACATAACTAGTATGTAGTATATTGGGTAATATAAATGGGTAGAAACTTAAGTATCACAACCCATTGGGCAAATACATTGAATGTAGTTGGGTACAACCCAAAGCTCATAACCCATGGATCTTGACCCATAACCCATTGCATAACATCATGCTTATATCACATATGTATAATACCCATAACCCATGGATCAACCCATACCCAAGTGACTAAGTGCATTGCACTCAAAGATACATTGTATCTAGCCAAAGATCCATGGTTCAACCCATGACCCATGACCCATAACCAAAATATCCATGGGTAAAGAGGAGCGTTCCATGGATCCCTAGCTTTGTGCTAGCCGGATCCCAAGTGGAAGGGATCCGTGGGATCCGGGGAACAGTAGGATTTTTCCTCTATAAATAGTGAGCCATTTCTTCATTATTGATGATCCCTTTCTAACACACTTTCCCCCCTGAGTTAAATCTCACTAACCTTAGATCCAAGAGATCTATGTTTGTATTTTTGTTTTTGTGTGATCTTTTAGGTTCCTCTTAAAGGCAAGATCACCACCTTTGAAGTCAAGCAAGCTCAAGTCCATGAGTTGCTATGCTTCCTCATCATCAAGGCTACTGAAGTCTTCTTGTTGATGATTCCTTTCTTTATTCAAAGAAGTGTACTGTTGAAGACATTAGTGAAAGATGTCTCAAGTGTCAAGACGAAGATATTAGTGAAGGGTATCCATCGTCAATAGGATAAGCACTTGTGGTAGGTGCTTAGAAGTCAAGACAAAGAAGCATTAGTGAAAGGTGCTTAGAAGTCAAGACAAATAAGCATTAGTGAAAGGTGCTTAGAAGTGAAGACACAAGACATTAGTGAAAGGTGTCTTGTAGATCTAGTCAATGGCATTAGTGAAAGGTGCCTTAGATGTACACTGGATATGGTGTGTTTCGATGTACAAGATAGACTAGCATTAGATCCAAGGATACTGATATCCTTGATGATGTTGTAAAGGAGTAGATCTCCTTTGGGATTAGTCGTTGGTGTAGTGTGGTAGTAGTTCCTCCATTGCAATGGAACTAGGTGCTTAACCTAGTACCTAATAAAGGGTAGGCGACGTTGTGTAGGTGTGGTTTACCTTGGAGTGAAAGAACCCGGTGGTTAGCCTAGCACCGGAAAAAGGGTAGGCGACGTTGTGAAGGCTTCTCCGCCATAAGGAGATTGGTGTAGTGATTACGAACTCTCGAGTAGGTGACTCGGGGAGTGGAGTAGGCCAAGGAAGGTGTCCTTGTAGCCGAACCACTTTAAATACTCGTGTTGTGGTTTTGTGCTTCTTACTCTTATCTTTTCATTACTTACCTTTATATGCTTGTTTATCAACATCCAACACACACATCCAAATAGATTGTCATAAGTCAATCTAAATAGATTAAAAGGAAGTATTAATTGGCAAAACTATTCAACCCCCCCCCCTTCTAGTTTTCCACAAATCAGATTCAGAGTTCTTATAAAATTTGCAAACTCAATCAATGACTTCAGCGCTTTTAAACTTTTCAGAAAATGAGTCATTGATTGAGGGGGAGAATGTTTTCAAATTTATATCATCTAACGGGCTTTCTTAATTATCCTAATATGCTTAATTAAAAATGATGTTAACCTATGTTGAAGGACTAGGTGCCTAGGATATGATTGCTAGGATTAGATGATTAGAGTTTGATGTACACATTATTCCCATACATTTATATGATCTGATTGATATGTTACATTGACTTTTATTAGTCGATTGCTGTTTGGGTGATGTCGACCACCATATATCTGTGTGTGTGTTTACTAATGTATGCAGGTATATTGGTATATAATAATGTTCCCGATCCGGATCCCACAATTTAAGATGATTGGATGCCGAAAGGAAAGGGTAACTATATCTTGGGTTGACAAATCAAGAAACGGAGCTTAATTGGACTTCTATGGAGAGTTGGCATGAATGCAACGTAAGAGGTCTCACTGCATCAGCAGATGGTTTTCTTCTAAGTGATTGAAGAAACGGAGCTTAATTTGACCTCAGTTGGCCTTAAAATGCAACGTAAGAAGTCTCACTGCATCTGCAGACGGTTTTTCTTCCAAGCCCTACATCATCAACATAAGCTTCTCAACCACCTAACATATCTTTGTGCAGGATACCATTTTTAAACAATTTTAAAAAAAATTTGAATAAATTGTTTTGAAAATGGAAAATATTGTTTTGAAAATTTATTGAGCTAATCTTTGAAAATCACCGGACTTCATTTTATCAAAACTTAAGTCACTCAATCATCGACTACTGTCATGGTTTGAGGGGGAGAGTGATTTTAAATAAAATATTTTCAAACGATATTTCTTCATAAAATTTCCGGTTTGTACGTTAAATGTGGTGATCTAAAGATTTAATGTTATGTCATGGTATGATTTTTCTTTTGAATCAAGGTCTTTCAAAATGAAATTTTTTCTGTTCTTGTTTGATTGTGAAACTGTTTTATTTTTCTTAAAGATCTCTTAAAACAATCATACCTGACACTAACAATCTTTAATATCTTAAATTGGTCCTTATCTGTCATTTTTCAAAATCAAATCTTGCCACGTGTTTCCCCAAAATTTTCTAAATAATTTAAATCTGTTAGGATCACAAATCTCAAATGGTTTGAAATTTTTGATCGGGGGAGAGATAGTGATTTAAATCTCTTATCTGTTTAAATGGAATTGGTTTTAGTCCTTTATAGGCACTCCTGCCTCCACGTGCCAAACGATTTCAAATACACAATGCACATGTTGAGGAGGAGGATTTATCCAAAAACCAGATGAGTATTTAAACCAGGCCACAAGTTCTCCCATGTTTTCTAAACCGTATTAAATCACTTGGGATCCAAAATCTCAAAGGGTTTGATATTTTTGATCGGGGGAGAATTTGTGATTTAATAATAAAATTTGATAAAAGGTGATTGTTTGATTCAATTGTGCAGGCTGCTCTCTCATATGTGCTAAACACTTTCGAATCTCGAAGCACATATTGAGGGGGAGCATTTCAAAAGAAAATAAACCATCAAGGTACAAAGATTTATATGTTTCAACATAAAGTATCTTGATTGATTTTCTAATGGTTTCTTAATGGCTTTTGTGATCGTGGAAGTGCTTCAAATGAACTCTTGCCTCTATGTGATAAAATGATTTCAAATATCCTATGCACATATTGAGGGGGAGAATTTACCAAGAAAATCAAATGGTTTCTTAATTATCCTAATATGCTTAATTAAAAATGACGTTAACCTATGTTGAAGGACTAGGTGCCTAGGATATGATTGCTAGGATTAGATGATTAGAGTTTGAAGTACACACATTCCCAAAGAGAGAATAACTGATAACACCTCCCTCATGTTAAACATTTATCTTCCCTGAATATGTCGTACTTGTGTACCTCTTTTATCTTCAGAAACTTTCTCTAACATCTCTTCCCCCACATAGTTGGAATAAGAACACTAAACGCCATGAGTCAAACCTTGAGTTTCTCTGCGGTAATGACATATGTCTTCCCGGGATTTCTTCAATCACTTAGAAGTATTAAGCTCATCAAGTTTACTCGCGTTTAGATACGTGTCTCCTTCCCCCTTGCTGGTTTTGATACTTCAGAATCAGCAACTCTTTGTAAGCCCTTATACATGAAATCTTTAGAGAAGAACACTATTAGCACAAATATATCTGTGAGAATCAACTTGTTGAAGAATAGTGTGAGCAATTCTAATTGGGGATTAAATCTGACTTTTCACTCTCCCCCAATTAGTGCTCTCCCTAAACCTGACAATGCCGGAATATGAAGAAGTCTTTGGATAATCAAATGCAACTCGTCTTTAGTCTTCTAACATGTAGCAGAAAATGTAGAACAGACTGTAGACTCGACCTTCTTCAAGATTGTGCAGTTGGGGAATAAATAGTTAACATCTTCAACTCTCCAAAAAGCATCCCAATTAACTTACATCTTGCAAATCCCCTTAACTAAAATCCCTCCCAATCAAACAAGAACATAAAGATGTTCATCAAGGAAATCAGCAATCAGCCCGCAACGAACACACAAAATGGTAACACCAAACTACCAATCACATCAAACAAGAACAGAGAGATTGTTCGGAATCATCATGTTGATGTGTAAGTGAAGCATTAACCGGAAACACTTTGTCGTTAAACTCATATCAGCTTGTGAAGATGTCAACCAACGGCTCATAGAAGAAACTCCATGTAACGATGACCCGATAAGAAGAAGATAGGTTCTTACATGAGTTTGGAGCCGTTTGACCATTTATTCTCATAAATCAATCAACCATGCAGTAATTTCACACTTCTTCTCCCCCTCAAGAATTGCATACGGAGTTGCCATTCTTGATTAAATAAGTGAAAATCATCCGAATGTTCTATTCACACTTCTCTCCGCAAAATCAGCACATGATGTCGCCATCTTCATTATAATCGAGCAAGTGGAATGAGAAAACAATCGTGTAGCCCGGTTCACTTATGACTGAAGCGCATGGAAAAAGTATGAAGCATGTTGATGAGAATGGTCATAATAAGAAGATTTCTCTTCTTCAGAAGATAAAGCGCACTGAAGCGTACACTTTTCTTTTCTTTAGAGTACGAGGCATGAACTGTTGTGTTCATACGTCATAATGATGAAGTATGAGGCCTGAACTGATGTGAACATACGTCATAATCTCTTTCTTTTCAATCTCTTGGCAAAAACATGTAATCAACCCCATTATCATTCAGTAGGCCTTTTGTCGTGACAGCTGATGGAGAAAACCCAATATGATGAATTTGACCTTGAAGTAAACTAACCCGAACTCATGACTTAAACTTGCACATATGTAACAAAGAGCGGTGCCGATTTCCATTAGCATCTCTAAGTACTCTCTATGTACTCTATACTCTTCAACCAACCAACCATCAAGTATAAGACGTACATTACCTCTTGAAAATCCACAATTGAATGTGACACTGAGCACTACAACGTAACTCCTTAAAGTGATAGTTATTTTGTAGTGGTAAGAGCCCAATTCCCCCAAGTGGTAAAAGAAAAGGTAAAAGACACCCAACAATAACAAGATTTCCAAGTCTTCGTTTTTGATAATACACTTGAACAAGGATCATGAAGAATCTTCATCCAACCATCCCCGATACCTTCAGATGCTAAGTACACTCACCCGTGATAATTCACTTCAACCTCAAATAAATAATACTGAATTAACCCCGTTGTCACATTTTCTGGTTAACTTCTCAAATCTAGCATTCTTTGACATTTAAACGAACTTTGATAATGGTTTCATCCCGACCATGGTTAAAAGCACATCACCCCGTAAAACCATATAATAACTAAACTGCCATGAAGACAACCCAAACACACACCCAATTCATGAAGTACACCCTTTTATCCCTTCTTTGAAGCAGAAACCGTAGCACCAGCATCAGAAACGATCCCGAAATACACTTTCCTTTTCTCCAGGATGGTTCCATCATTACGGGATTTTACAATTCTATGGTTTAAACCGAGAAATAGTTTCTTTCGCGGGATTTTACAAAACCAAGAATAAACCGTAAGATAGATCCGGAAATGCACTTTACTATTACCAGGATGTTTCCATTGTCACGGGATTTTACAAGTCTCATATTTAAACCGAGAAATAGGTTCTTTCGCGGGATTTTACAAAATCAAGACAAAACCGTAAACAATGTCAGCTTGAATGTATTATGACAATTTTGGTTTCGGTGAATATCTGTTTTAGGGGAACATGCAGCAGTTTATCAACGGTTCAATATCCAATATCAACAAACTCATCAATCATCCAATCATCACTTTGGTAAACACATCATTCACGCGTTCTGTCGGCTATTGCAGTAATAACATAGAGAAGTAAACCCGATATGCCAAACTTGATCATGAAGTGAAATTCTCCAGATTTGTTACTTAAACTTGTACTAATCCTTGTGAAGATGAAACGGTGTACCCAATGTACAGAACCTCTTGACGTATCCTCAACTGCGTGAGACACCGAAGTGATAGTTACATTGTGGGTTAAGCGAGAAAGAATCACAATCGTAACTAAATAGCCAAGTCTTTATCACCCTCTATAAATGCCCAAACAAGTCATCTTCGCGGAAGGGTAGAAAGAAAGAAGACGAAATAAGTAAACGCGCTTGGAAAACCTCACTCCAAATTCAAATAAGAAATATCGTTCAAACAATCCCAAAGTCAACATTGTTCAAACAACAATTCAAGCCGCAACACAGTATCCTTCGTGAAAATGTAGAAACCAAAGTATCAAGCCTCATCACAACAAGTCTCATCATCAGATCTCATCAGTCCATCTTCCAAGAATAATCATACCAGACGGTCCATAAGAACACACTTCACTTTACAAATAAACAGTAGATCCGTTCAAGCTCATGAGAAAATCAAATCCGATCCAACTCTAATTCCAAAACTTAATCCAAGTTCATCCCACGAGGTAATAATACATTCATTCCAAATCATAATCATGAGATATCCTTGAAGAAATTACCACTAGTGTGCCAAGTATCATCAAACTAATATCACAAGAGTTTACTACACGTTTCATGTCATAACCCGATTCAACATAATCCATTCGTGATAGAAATCTGTATGGCATAAAATATAACATGGTCATGTGACGCCTTATATTTTCACGTATCATTAATATCCCAAAATTTGGCAGATAGGCCCAATGATCAAACAAAGGTAACAGCCGGCCCCATTTGAAATTCTCGGCCCACTTCCAATTCAGGTCCAGCTTCACATTTACCCTAAGTGTTGGTTTATAAAACGCAACATAACCTCATTTGCCCTAATAATTCTCACATATAAAACCTAAATCACCTCTCAAAACCTAACTCATATGCAGTCCGCCCCCTTTTTCTGTCGTCTACCTCCAACGCCTCAACAATATTCTCAGACCAAGGTTAATGTCCAAAGAAATAATCCTTCCATCATCACCTTATCTCAATTGATATCCTTCTTTTCTTGTTGACCTTGCCACAAAGATGGCTAGAGGTTTTGAGTCATGGTTATGCCACAGGGATGGTTAAGGGTTTTGAGTGCCGTCCACAGGGATGGCTTCCGTTTAGAGGTGGTAACGAGATGAACAACCAGCTTCAAGGTAGGTTATCTAAATTCTATTGTAAGCACTATTAAACCGAACAGGAAGGAGGTTAAAACTAATACAGTTTTTGATCTTTCTTTAATTAATTCGGATATTATAAAAACCTTTTTAGATCAATGATGGTTTTTCCTTAGAGGTTATTTGGATCTGGAAAAAAAAAGGTCTCGATAAAACCACAAAAGATGAAACTGAGATCTATAAACCATGTTTGTTTGACCCTTTATATTCATGTCGTTGCTAAATTAGTTTTGAGTCAAGAATCGAAACAATGATTTGAACTAACATAATTGTTAAGTTCACTTCTTAAGTTTTCGAATATTATCAAAAGACTTTTGATCTGTGAAGATGAATATCGAGGGGTTTTTATAAAACCTGAGTTGAGATCTTAAAGGTCTTAGCCAAACATTGAAATAATCTGAGATCGTATGAGGTTGAGATATGTTTACACGTTTGATATTGATGGTAGAGTGATAGAAGTAAGTAGATGTTGTGGCTGTTGAATGTATTAGATTTGTAGACTGAGGTTTCTGTTTTGGTATATTGGTTGTGGTCAAGGTCAATTCTTCTTCACATCTTCTTTATCTTTCAAGTCGCCAGTTTAGACACAAGTAGCCAGTTTTGACACAAGTCGCTAGTTTTGAAACAAGTCGCTATTTGTCACACGAGTCATGTATCAAGTCGCTAAACCATTCCAAAACAAATCGCTACTGACTTTCAATAAAATCAGCAAATCTCCAAGTCGCTACAGAAATAAATGTACAAGTCGCTACTTGTTAAAGAACAAGTCGCTACCAAAAATTAATAGCACAAGTCGCTACTTAGAAACACTGAATCTGGACAAAAAGTGACAAGTCGCTATGAAGATTATCCGGCGAGTTTTCCGACCATATTCCGACCATTAACATACTTACCCAGAAAATATGACAAAGACTGCTTCATTTATCCAGTTTGACCAAAGTTTTGAACATTTAAGACCATGTGATGAGTTTTGACCATAGTTTGACTAAACAGAAATGACTAAATGACCACCTTAAGCTTTTATGATATGGAACAAAAAGGTCACAAAATTTTGATATTCAAGACTGTTTAAAAAAACATGAGACAAACAATAATGAAAATATGATAAGACCATGTAACCATTTTTGACCAAAAGATACAAAAAAAACCAGTTAAAAAATGTTAACCCACATAACACGGAAACAAAAAATTCGATCATCATAAATAGTACCAAAACAGTAAAAACCAAAAAAAAACCACCATAAATCGACACAACACAACAACCTGGCTCTGGTACCAATTGTAGGATCGTTATATTATTGTGTTTGATGATTCGGGTGGTCTTGGATGATCAAAATACATGTTAGACATTTTAGAGAGAGAAAGTAGAGAGAGGAAGTTTCTTGGTAGAGACTTGTAGAACAAAAAATGAAATGTTAGATTGAGAAGCTCCACCCCTTCCATGGATGGAAGGGGTATTTATACTTACAAACATAACGACCTCCTATCGGCCTGTGGATCAGGTATACAATGGGTAAAGACCCGTCCTTCCTCCACGGTGTTACACTACGCTAAATTAAACTAATAACTAACTAATAAACTAATAAATAACGTAACTAACGATATGTCTACGAGCTAACTTATGCTAGATAATATTTGGGGTGACCGACACTTTACATATGGAATTTCCAATTCCTAACAGCTTAAAACACAAGTCGCATAAAGAAACAACTCGCTTAATCGACAAGTCGCTTAAAACCCAAGTCGCATAAAGAAACAACTCGCTTAACAGCCAAGTCGCATAAACCAACTCGCTTCCAAGACAACTCGCTTAAATGACAACTCGCTTAAGTATCAACTTGCTTCAGAGACAACTCGCTTCAAATAACAAAGCAACTCGCTCCCAGGAAACGTTATACCGTGACTCAACTCGCTTTGTACAATTTTCAAGAACAACCACTTTAACAATCAAAAACAGCCCAACCACGATGATACAAGCCTTCCAATTCAAAACCTAAACACATATGATGATCCTAAACACAAAAGTACAATAAAAATTCAAACTTTAACACTAGAAATTAACCAAATGATTCAAACTCTTCTAAACACTTATAACCACAAAAACCTTATGAAATCCACCAAAACAAAGAGCATGAAAGATGAGTGATCAAACCATAGCTCTTGATATCAATTGTAATATATAAGATTTCATACAAACATGTATACTTAAATCATAGAAGCATATGGAGTGTTTAGAGACAGAAGGTAAGATGTTCTAGTGAGAGAAACACATATAAGGTTAGATTCCAAATGAACATCCAACCCTCTCCCTTGTCGGGAGAGGGTTATTTATACATAGTAATACGCCCTCCTTCGGGCTGTGGATCAGGCATACAATGGGTAAATACCCGTCCTTCCTCCACGGTGTTGCACTAGACTAAACTACTCTAATAACTAACTAACAAATAACGTAATAAACGATATGTCTACGATCTAACTTAAGCTAGATTATATTTGGGGGGACCGATGCTTCACAATAGAATTTCCAATTCCTAACACCTAGGATTGCTATATTTTAGATATGTTGACTTATGTTTGTAGCAATATTACAGTTTGTAGTTTGAGTGTCTGCAGACTGCATTTCCATTCAAACTTCAATTTAACATTTGCAGTTTGACTTTCTAAAGTCAAACTACAAATGCTCATGACATGAGTTGACTGCATTGGATAAAGGGGGTGTTTGGATATAATTTGCAGACTGCATTTTCATTCAAAAATCTCATTTTCAAATTCAAAACTTTAACTCTGTCACACCCCCAAAATACTTGTTTTGCAGCGGAATGGAATACCTGGAGTGTGACTGCCATAGCATCACAGTTACAGTTATATTGAACGAACTAAAGCGTCGTTTTGAAAATACATAGTTTGATTGAGTAAAATAACCAGAGTTTACAAAATATAGGTCCCAAAAGATTTCCAAAAGTACCAACATGAGTTTGTTACAATCAAACGATAGTTAAGTGCATAAAATCCATGTGAGACGCGTCAACTCAACGACTCCATGCAGGCCATGATGATATGCTAAATACCTGAGATAAAACATGCTAAAAGTGTCAACACAAAGGTTGAGTGAGTTCATTGAGTTTGGTTAATCATGAAAAGCCTTTAAAGAACATTCACAACACAAAGGCATTGTAAATCCACTCAGTTGCAAGTCCCGCCCATACAAAACTTGTAACCTGTGTGTTCACAACCCATTGCACAAAATATAGTATAGTTTCAAATAGTTCCACGTCCGTTAGTTCATGATTGTACCAAGTCCGTTAGTTCAACATTATACCAAGTCCGTTAGTTCAATATTATACCAAGTCCGTTAGTTCGATATTATCCAAGTCAGTTAGATCAATATTATACTAATAGTGTTACTTAGTACCAATAAAACATTCAGCTCAGATAAACATATAGTTTGCAAATAAATGTGATTGTCATAAAAGTGGGGCTATGAAACTCACGGCAATCCTTAAAAGTTTAGAGTACTTGTGAAATTAAATTAAAATAGTTGAGCATGTATCTCCCCCAAAAGTAATTCAAAACGTATAAAAGTATGGGCTATGAAACTCACCTGATGCAATGATTATGATGAAAAAAGTGGATACACTTAAATGAGGTGCAATCTCTATCTGCAACCTAATATGAATTATATGTTCTAATGCAAGTCATGAAACAATGTCGTACATGCAAATCCACATGTAATCTATACCACTTGTGCATTTTTGAAAATGAAGTGTATCGTTGAAATATACGTTTGTGTCATATTGTCAAGTTATAAAATACTTTACAAGTATTTACGTTGAAACAACATCCTATGATAGTCGTTAAGTGATAAATCAAGAAAATATAGTTTTTCGTCGCAAAACAATGTACTTTGATAATTCGTGAAAATGGCTAAGTTTGATTGATCGTATATTATTCGTTATAACTTCATTTGATGAACGGTTGAACATTTTGGAAACTAGGCTAGGCGAACTCACTTATACTTATAGACATTATTTTCTCAAAAGTACTCTATCAATAAGAAAAACGGCTCCAAACATGGTCCTTCGCAATAACCATTTTGGCTTATTAGAAAATATATGAGTTAATACTTGTGAAAATAGTTACGATAGCCATATTTCAAACGCGTGTAACTTAGTCGTTATTGCTCCGTTTTCTACGTTCTATATATCCTCGGAATTGTGATAGTATGCATTAATATATTTTTGATAAGTCGACTCTTCTAGTTTATGTTTACAACTCGTTTTTTACCTTTGAAAAACCCTTGACAGCAAGAACTATTTCAGAAAATTAGTTTTCGTCGTTAAACTTGAAGCTAACGTATCTTTTTCGTTATAAACCCGTTTTAATCCATTCAAGCGACCACGGTTTCGTTTTTAAGTCTATTTTCTGAAAATATAAGCCAAAATAATCCACAACCTAATGAAATTTCCATATTTTACAAAATGTGACAGCCCTTAATTATTTGTTGTCGGAAATGATTTTTCTAGTTCAAAGCTTGTACTAAACCCTTCCAATCAACACCAAAACTATTATAAACCTATCATACACCCTCTTAGGGTGTCATGGGTACCTAAACTTCACCAACAATAATAGGGGTTCATGGGAATATTAATAAGATAGTTTAAACTCATTATATGTAGTAAAAATCATTTAAAAGTGGTATAAACACATGGTATACTTGCATGATTTGTTATAAGAACATAAAAATACATCAAGTAATAGTTTATAAGAGTTAGAAAAATTAGTTGAAACTTACTTGAGTGATTGAAGAGTTTTAGAGCTAGAAAACCTAATTAATCTATAGGTTTTTATTTCAAAACCTTAAAATAGATTACTAATAACACTTGATAAACAATTGAGCTAGGAAACATTTGATGTTCTTCTTATTCTATGGTTTGGCCGAGCTTTACAATGAGAGGAGAGAGTATTCTCTATTTTTTTCACCTTGTAATTATTTGTTTGTATGTATGTTTTTAGGAAATAAAATACATGTTCATGAAATATCTAAGTCAAATGTGTATATATGTAGTTTTTGTAGTCAATAAAATCAAGCCAAAAATGGTGACATGGGGGGGGGGGGGGAATGTGTAGATATTTAGCAAATTAAGCTTAGATATTTAGTTATTAGGTATAGAGTTAGCTAGAAATCGATTTTAGCGGAACAAGATAAAATATATCAAAGTCATAAAAATTATAAAAATGCATTTCTCGCAAGTATTGGGTGATTAAATTATTATCGTATAGAAATTTCATAAACCGTCGAAAATATATATATAACAATATATATACAAAATAAATCCAAATCATCGGGTAAACTAATAATATAATTTTTATAGCATTAAAATGAGTATAAAAATATATCTGGACAATTGTTGGAAGTGTCGGATCAATTATTCAAAATAAATGATCGTGCGATAGCGTTCATTTAAGATATAAATATACGATAATGAAATATGCAAACCCATGCATGAACTAATATGAAAATGATGTTACTGATGATATATAGACTAACTCTAGTCTATATGAAATGTTCTCAATGATGTTCCATGAATACGCAAGCTTAACCCTTACGGTTACGCGAATTCGATACTCGTAAACCTAGTTTACGAATAATGATGAATAGTAGTCATGAATAAAAAAAAATTCTCCGGGAATGAATAGTGTTTCGTGAATAGTAAAATTTTGAAATAACCTCTCAAATTCTCAAACCGACTTAAAAAATGATAAATAGTAACCGGTGAATAGTAATTTCCCGAGATGAATAGTGAAATTTTCAAAGTTTGATAAATGACCTGAAATTACGATTTGTCACATTCGTCCACCCAAAAAGGAATTCTGTCCCTGAATTCAGTTCGTGCTGGTTTATCAGGTTTAGGGTTTTTGATGAATAACGAGAAGAGAAGACATGAAGAAGTGTCGTTATGGCTATCTAGGATTAAGATTGTATAAAACATCGCGATAGAGAATATATTGGAAGAATCTCCCATGAGTATCACTTTGACTTTTAGGAATATGTGAAAAAAATTTCTGCACTAAGATCTATAAATAACTGCTCCCAACATAATATGATCCCTCCAGAATTAGACATAGTTAGCTAGGCTATGTATAATTAAGGAACGATAATGTGACGTTTGGTTTAGTTGTTATAACTCTCAATGTTTAAATAGATTTAAACCATGTCGTTAAAATGGCAGTTAAAGTAAAAGGAAGTAAAAAAATTTGTAAGTGATAACAAATCAGAAAGGCAAATAAAGTACGATAGATGAGAATATTTCACAACGAGTGGTTTATCAAACAGTAATACATCTTAAGTCTTAAAGATCTTAATACTAGGGAAGACATAGACTTAGTACGACATAGTGCATAAGGAAATAAGACTGTTAATTTCTAAACTTCTTCAGTCTGCCGCGTTGTTGATACCCTGGTGAGCTTCTCCTCCTTCTAACATATATGCTCTCCCATGAGCACCTTCAACTTGCTGACCTTGGTTTTGGGGACATTGGTTCCGATAATGTCCTTGCTCCCTACATCCGAAACATGTAATTATGGTCTTGCCTCTACAATCCCTGGCAAGGTGTCCCAGTTTTTGACAGCTGTAGCACTTAGCAGGGCAAGGACCTGAGTGATGAAACTTACATCGATTACATAGTGGGTGGGTTCCAACATAACCTATGCCTTGTGTTGGTGCAACAACATAAACCATTGCAGCTTCTTGTCTTCTATTCTGTTGTTGATGATGGTTAGTGTTACGGTTTTGGTTATCATTATTATAACCTCCCTGGTCATTTTCCCATTTCCTTTTGTTGTTGTTAATTTGGTTGTCATTGTTGTTGTTGATGGTGTGATTGTTGTTATTGTTGTTGTGGTTATTGTTGATAATGTTTTCCCTCTTCACAACTTGAGCCATGAGTTTTTGAGTTATCCTGATAGTCTCTTCAATTGTTTGTGGATCGAAAGAAGTTACATCTCCTTGAATACTTTGTGGAAGTCCTCCAATGAAATTTTCCAGTAATTTCTCATTGTCCGAAACCATAGTTGGACAAAAGCAGCCAACTCTTGAAACCTTCTGATGTAAGTCTCGATGTCATAACCAATAGTCACTAACTCATAAAATTCTATTTCTAGTTTCTTCACCTCTGTGCGTGGACAATACTTCTTAGTTACCAGCTTCTTGAATTCATCCCACGTGAGCTTGTAAGCATTTTTGATACCAATAGGTTGCGCATAAGAATTCCACCATGACATTGCGTCATCTAAGAATGTACTAGTGGCGAACTTCGCCTTGCAGTCATCTGGGAAATTGCATAAAAGAAATACAGACTCTATCTTCTCAAACCAACGGATCATAGCAGTAGCTCCTTCCGTGCCTTTGAACTTTGTGGGATCACCGCTCTTAAAGTCCTTGTATGTACAATTTCGAACTCCAGACCCTCCTGCAGCACCTGCAGCAGTAGCAAGTCTGGCAGCTTCAGCAGTAGTCGCAGCCTCGGCAGCAGTAGCAAGTCTGGCAGCTTCAGCAGCAGCCGCAGCCTCGGCAGCAGCAGTTACTGTTGCTCGTTCTTTCCTTAGTGCCTCGGCTATACTATCCTCTACATACTTTTGGATAGCAGCTTGTGTCATAGCTGGTGCAACTTTCTTCGGCGCTATAACTCTTCAAAATAAGAGGAAGGATGGGACGTAGCAAAGTCCTATGTTAAGAATAAGCGCTCTAAAGAGATGTGATATGAGGTGATAAGTTTAAGGTTATTTTTCAAAATGATCGAAGGTTTCTAGATGATGGGTTATGAGGTGTTGTAAGTGCTTCAAATGTATGACGATTTAATGACTTAATGTGTGATGTAACACGACATGTTGGTGGTGAAACAGAGGAGTGAGAGCGACTTCACCCTCCTTGAAGGTTTTGTCTCGGCATTCGATGTTATCGGTGATGAGTCTGGCGCTGAATCGACTAGTGTTAATATTGTGGTAGAGAATGTCAAGATATTCTCTACATTGGAGTCTGAAGAAAGAATAATGGAATGGGTATCTGAAGACATCTATGTGACAATCGATTTGAAATGAAAGTAAATAACTCACAAAATGTACGTATGAAATCGCATGCATAGTGAATATGTACTTATGATGAAATGATGAGATGCTATGATAATGCAGTTATAGTCTAGGGTCAATGATGCAACCTAGTTCTCTATAACTGTTGCTCTGATGCCAATCTGTCACACCCCCAAAATACCTGTTTTGCAATGAATGGAATACACGGGCGTGACTGCCATAGCATCACAGTTACAGTTATATTGAACGACCTAAAGCGTCGTTTTGAAAATACATCTTTTGATTGAGTAAAATAAACAGAGTTTACAAAATATAGGTCCCAAAAGATTTCCAAAAGTACCAACATGAGTTTGTTACAATCAAACGATAGTTAAGTGCATAAAATCCATGTGAAACGCGTCAACTCAACGACTCCATGCAGGCCATGATGATATGCTAAATACCTGAGATAAAACATGCTAAAAGTGTCAACACAAAGGTTGAGTGAGTTCATAGAGTTTGGTTTATCATGAAAAGCCTTTAAAGAACATTCACAACACAAAGGCATTGTAAATCCACTCAGTTGCAAGTTCCGCCCATACAAAACTTGTAACCTGCGTGTTCACAACCCTTTGCACAAAATATAGTATAGTTTCAAATAGTTCCACGTCCGTTAGTTCATGATTGTACCAAGTCCGTTAGTTCAACATTATACCAAGTCCGTTAGTTCAATATTATACCAAGTCCGTTAGTTCGATATTATCCAAGTCAGTTAGATCAATATTATACTAATAGTGTTACTTAGTACCAATAAAACATTCAGCTCAGATAAACATTTAGTGTGCAAATAAATGTGATTGTCATAAAAGTTGTTGAGCATGTATCTACCCCAAAGAGTTTAATAAAACAATTAAGTAATAGAAAGTGGGGCTATGAAACTCACGGTAATCCTTAAAAGTTTAGAGTACTTGTGAAATTAAATGAAAATAGTTGAGCATGTATCTTCCCCAAAAGTAATTCAAAACGTATAAAAGTATGGGCTATGAAACTCACATGATGCAATGATTATGATGACAAAAGTGGATACACTTAAATGAGGTGCAATCTCTATCTGCAACCTAATATGAATGATATATTCAAATGTAAGTCATGAAACAATGTCGTACATGCAAATCCACATGTAATCTATACCAGTTGTGCATTTTTGATAATGAAGTGTATCGTTGAAATATACGTTTGTGTCATATTGTCAAGTTATAAAATACTTTACAAGTATTTACATTGAAACAACATCCTATGATAGTCGTTAAGTGATAATTCAAGAAAATATAGTTTTTCATCGCAAAACAATGTACTTTGATAATTCGTGAAAATGGCTAAGTTTGAGTGATCGTATATTATTCGTTATAACTTCATTTGATGAACGGTTGAACATTTTGGAAACTAGGCTAAGCGAACTCACTTATATTTATAGACATTATTTTCTCAAAAGTACTCTATCAATAAGAAAAACGGCTCCAAACATGGTCCTTCGCAATAACCATTTTGGCTTATTAGAAAATATATGAGTTAATACTTGTGAAAATAGTTACGATGGCCATATTTCAAACGCGTGTAACTTAGTCGTTATAGCTCCGTTTTCTACGTTCTATATATCCTCGGAATCGTGATAGTATGTATTAATATATTTTTGATAAGTCGACTCTTCTAGTTTATGTTTACAACTCGTTTTTTACCTTTGAAAAACCCTTGACAGCAAGTACTATTTCAGAAAATTAGTTTTCGTCGTTAAACTTGAAGCTAACGTATCTTTTTCGTTATAAACCCGTTTTAATCCATTCAAGTGACCACGGTTTCGTTTTTAAGTCTATTTTCTGAAAATATAAGCCAAAATAATCCACACCCTAATGAAATTTCCAGATTTTACAAAATAGGACTGCCCTTAATTATTTGTTGTCGGAAATGATTTTTCTAGTTCAAAGCTTGTACTAAACCCTTCCAATCAACACCAAAACTATTTTAAACATACCATACACCCTCCTAGGGTGTCATGGGTTCCTAAACTTCACCAACAATAATAGGGTTCATGGGAATATTAATAGGATAGTTTAAACTCATTATATGTAGTAAAAATCATTTAAAAGTGGTATAAACACATGGTATACTTGCATGATTTGTTATAAGAACATAAAAATACATCAAGTAATAGTTTATAAGAGTAAGAAAAATTAGTTGAAGCTTACTTGAGTGATTGAAGAGTTTTAGAGCTAGAAAACCTAATTAATCTATAGGTTTTTATTTCAAAACCTTAAAATAGCTTACTAATAACACTTGATAAACACTTGAGCTAGGAAAAATTTGATGTTCTTCTTGTTCTATGGTTTGGCTGAGCTTCACAATGAGAGGAGAGAGTATTCTCTAGTTTTCACCTTTAATTATTTGTTTGTATGTATGTTTTTAGGAAATAAAATACATGTTCATGAAATATCTAAGTCAAATGTGTATATGTGTAGTTTTTGTAGTCAACAAAATTAAGCCAAAAATGGTGACATGGGGGGGGTCGGCAATGTGGATGACAAGGCAAGAGTTGTATGGTTTTGTTATTTAAAATGTATAAATGTGTAGATATTTGGCAAATTAAGCTTAGATATTTAGTTATTAGGTATAGAGTTAGCTAGAAATCGTTTTTAACAGAACAAGATAAAATATATCAAAGTCATAAAAATTATAAAAATGCATTTCTCGCAAGTATTGGGTGATTAAATTATTATCGTATAGAAATTTCGTAAACCGTCGTAAATATATATATATATATATATATATATATATATATATATATATATATATATATAACAATATATATACAAAATAAATCCAAATCATCGGGTAAACTAATAATATAATTTTTATAGCATTAAAATGAGTATAAAAATATATCTGGACAATTGTTGGAAGTGTCGGATCAATTATTCAAAATAAATGATCGTGCGATAGCGTTTATTTAATATATAAATATACGATAATGAAATATGCAAACCCATGCATGAACTAATATGGAAATGATGTTACTGATGATATATAGACTAACTCTAGTCTATATGAAGTGTTCTCAATGATGTTCCATGAATACGCAAGCTTAACCCTTACGGTTACGCGAATTCGATACTCGTAAACCTAGTTTACGAATAATGACGAATAATAGTCATGAATAAAAAAAATTCTCCAAGAATGAATAGTGTTTTGTAAATAGTAAAATTTTGAAATAACCTCTCAAAGTCTCAAACCGACTTAAAAAATGATGAATAGTAACCGGTGAATAGTAATTTCCCGAGATGAATAGTGAAATTTTCAAAGTTTGATAAATGACCTGAAATTACGATTTGTCACAAACTGTATTTGCATTTGCAGTTTGACTCATGCTATTTAGCATTTGCAGTTTGACTTTCTAAAGTAAAACTGCAAGTGCTAAATGGCATGAGTGTATCCATGAGCATTTGCATTTTGCAGTCAAAACTCCAAAATTAAAAACTCCCATTTCCAAATTGTATAAAGGGGGTGTTTGGATATGATTTGCAGACTGCATTTACATTCAAAACTACCATTTCCAAATTGGAAAGTTTGTCTGTATTTGCATTTCCAATTTGACTCATGGATACACTCATGCCATGAGCATTTGCAAATAGGAGTTTGGACTGCATTGGATAAAGGGAGTGTTTGGATATGACTGTGACATAACCCAACTGCATTGTTAGCCTACCTAATTGATTTGAAAAGTCAAACTAACCAAACACCACAAAATGTAAATTTTTGATTGTTGACTTCCCTAAATCAAACATATTTAGCAATTCACAAGCAAACACTATCAGTAACAATAACAACCCAGACATTTCTATTGATCATTAGAGAAGCTTGTAAATATATACACAACAACAAACATGTAATGCAAGAACTAGACTTGTTCAGGCATACAAATACATCATTAGTTCAATAACAACCCAAACCATTACAAGTTGACAATCATTACTGCTTCATCCCGTTTTGCTAGAACTACAACCTTCCCTGTCATTCCTTTCCTTGAGATGTGCATACAAAACTTCAAGATTTGCTATCCTCATTTACAAATCATCAACTTTTGGTAACTTACTATCCTCCAGCTCTTGATTCCCCTCCCTAGCACCCAACAACTTTTCATAGTAGTACTTTTTTCCCCTCAGCCAATTCAAAATATTTTCTCTCAACTCCTTAGGTATCTTCTTATATGAACCATATTCGCCAATTGGTTCATAGCCAAATGTATTACCTACTTCATCAAAGAGTAGTGTGTTCGATAACACTTTTTCCCACTCCTCTTCATCAGACCCAAAGTAATTTTCAGCCATTTAAGTTCTGAGTACCAAATAGATATAAGGGTTGGTTTATGTGTGTTTTGGAGGAAATTGGGGATTGGATTATGTGTGTTTTAGGGGAAAGTAGGATTGGAAAATTAGAGAAGTTATGTGTGTTTATAACCTGATGAGGGAGAAAGATAGAGTTTGGAGTCTTTGGTGGGAGTTAATAAAGGAGGGGGAAAGGTGTTGCAACTTGCAAGTATGGTCCCATTTAACGTTTACAGTTTGACTGTTAATGACATAAGTTGTGTAGGATCGTTATTTTATATTGTTCATATGGTTCGGGAGGTCGGGGATTATGAAAGACCAAGTTAGGCATATTTAGAGAGAGAAAGAGTAGAGAGGGAGGTTTCTAGAAAGAGAAAAATACTTAGTGTGTGTTTATTAGAATGAAAACCATCAACCCTTCCCTTAGAGGGAAGGGTATTTATACAACTTACTAAGCGCCACCTACGGGCTGTGGATCAGACATACAGTAGGTAAAGACCCGTCCGTCCTCTACGGTATTACTGATCTAACTAAATAACTAAGAAATAACATTATGTCTACGAGCTAACATACGCTAGACTATAGTTGGGGTGACCGACACTTCAACATGGATTTTCTAAATCCTAACAATCTCCCCCTAAGGGAGGTTGTTAGGAATTGGAATTTCCATGTTAAAGTGTCGGTCACCCCAATTATTGTCTAGCATATATTAGCTCGTAGACTTGTAGTTATTTACGTTATTTATTAGTTTATTAGTTAGTTAGTAGCGTAGAATAGTTTAGTGTAACACCTTGGAGGAAGGACGGGTCTTTACCCACTGTATGCCTGATCCACAGTCCGATAGGAGGACGTGTAGTTTGTAACTATAAATACCCTCTACCTCCCAAGGTAGAGGGTTGGACCTTTCACTTAATCTAAACTTCTATGTTTTCTTTCACTTTCTCTCTCTAGAAAGGCTCCCATCCTACTTTCTCTCTCTAAAACCTCTAAACTATACGCCCCATTTGATATGTTATGATGTGTTTATGAAATCCAATATGTTACAATTGGTATCAAGAGCCATGGTTTGATTATCTCTCTTACATATCCTTGGATTTCTAGTGGTTTTAGATGGTTTTTTAGTTTGAAAAAGTTTAGTGGTTTTTGCATCATTTGGATCATTTCTAGTGTTAAAGTTTGAATTTTGGGTGTACTTTTGTGTTTAGAATCATTGTAAGTGCTTGGGTTTTGATTTGGTAAGCGTGAATAACTGTGGTTTTTCTTGCTAGCGACTTGGTTCTCGTAGTGTTTTTCATCGTAGCGACTTGCTTCAGTAAAAGGTAGCGAGTTGTAGTGTTAATTGTTAGCGATTTGGTGACTTGTCTATTGAGACAAGCCGACAAACAGTACAACTTAGTGGATTCTCCGCTACGGCTAGCGACTTGGTGAAGTTAGCGACTTACTTTCAATTTTGTTAGCGACTTGTACTTAGTATTCTTAGCGACTTGGTGTTAGCGACTTGGATCTTAGCGAGTTGCTCTTTAGCGACTTGACTGTGTAGCGACTTGGTGCTTTAGCGACTTGTGTCCAGCGACTTGGTTCATAGCGAATTGTGTCTAGCGACTTGATCCACATCGACTTGAGCCTTTAGCGAGTTGTTACTTAGCGACTTGGTGACTCTAGCGACTTGTCTTACTAGCGACTTGTTGACTTTTCCCGACAAAACTTCAAACGGCCATAACTTTTGAACCGTAACTCCGTTTTCAGCGTTCTACCCATCAAAACGACCGTGAGAACAAGGAGAATGGCACGCCGAATGAACTATCAACCCTCGAGGCCTAAATCCACTTAGAACAGAAGTTATTGAGGTTTTTAAGTTTTTAGACCTAAATTTCTCCGTAAAATCGTGCAACAACCAACCCAAATCACAACCAAACAACATCTCTGCTAATCCTACAAACAATCATAAGACCTAACACACAATTGTCTATCACTGTGTCGATCCATCAGTTATTTTAACATGTTTTATTGATCACTATATCACGGTTTGGTCTTGATTTTAGTAAAATCCCGCGAAAGATTCTATTTCTCGGTTTAAATCACAGACTTGTAAAATCCCGTGGATTCATCAACATCATGTCTTACACTCCTAATTCAGTGATTTTAGAAGTACTCAAACTGTATGATGCTGTTGACAACCATGAGAATATTAGCTATACTGAACGGTTACAGATGATGGAATCAATCAATGATGATTTGAGATCTTCTTGCTCTGAGTCCAATGAGAAAGAATTGCACCTATTTAGACTACAGAATGCCATGCAAAAGGAAAGTAGCATTGAACCTTATCAACAACTTCAATCACACCTCATGTTACTCACATCTACAACTATGGAACGAACATGCATTGCCCTTTTCCATCAAGATTTATCCACATTAACGGAAGCATTACTATTGAACTTAGAACAATTAGAACAACAACTTGATAATGAAAAGGTTCAAAAGGATTGTTCTATTGCTGCACTTCATGTGATCCACAAACAATTTTAGTCATTCATCAGTAGGGAATTTACATCAGATTATGATCAAGACTTGACTGAAATATCTTTCAAGAGACATACTGGAATGGAAATTAGTGTGTTCATAGAGACACTTATCCATCTAATGGATAATGTGGAGAAGTATATTGAGGAAGTTATTCAGAAAGATGAAAAAGTGGATGAGTGTCGGGTGCAGTTGAGAGATAGTTGTGATGAGTCGGGTAATGTATTCCTTGAAAGATCGGATGTTGCTGAATGCAGAATAAAAGAGACAACAAAGAATGAGGCAACAAATTGTTCAGTAACTCATGTCAGACAAGATGAAGATACAGTAATCAGAGAGGTGAATGAATGTTTGGTGAATGAATGTGAAGTGGAATCAAGAGATTGTAGTGTTGAGATGGGTAAAGCATCAGATGATGGATCAGTTGGTACTGAATACATAGGCTCAGAGGCGGATAAGCTTGAAACAGCCAATAGTTCAGTGACTCTTGTTACACATGATGAGGATGCAGATATCAGACAGATAAATGAACATGTGTCATGTGATGAGGTACCCTTAACTGTTCAACACAGTGCATCTGCTAATGTACCGAAACATACTGGTCTTTATACTGAACATGATTCTGATAAATGTTCCTTGGTTGAGGCTAAGTCTGTGATTAAGTGTTTCAAAACAAAAGATATGGTTGATAAAAAGGCTTTTGATGAACTTTCAAACAAATTCTCAAATCTTGAAAAACATTGCATTTCACTTGAAATTGCAATACAGAGTCAAAAAGAAAGTTTTCAACTTAACAAACCATGTAAAAATTCGGAACTTCCTGAATTCCGTGAACTTTTGAAATAAATAACTTAAAAGCTCAGCTTCAAGCCAAAAACTAGACTATCAACAATTTGAAGAAACATATTTCTGGTATGCATGTGAAAAGTAATTTGGTTACAAGTAATTCTGATATTAATGCTATTTATGATATCCAAATGAGAAATGATGAATTAGCAGTTTGTGTGGCCAAATTACTAAAGGAAAATGAGTCTTTGAGAAAGCATCACATAGAACTAAGTGACTCTGTCAAAGAAGCTAGAACTAAGTCAATGGAACAAACAAATTCTTTGATAGCAAAATTGTTGAACTCAAAGCTCAACTTCAGGAAAAGTGTTTCGCTATTGTTGCCTTAAAAATGAGCTTAGGAAAACTGTAGGGAAAAGTGTCAACACTAATTTTACAAAACCATCAACCTTGGGGAAACCAGTTTCTCATCTCATTAGAAACCGGTCCGTTGTTAGGCAATCTACTGCGTTTATATCCGAAAGACCAAAATTTTCAAAAACACGGTTTGCCTCCCAAGTTGATGCGATAAAAGTTTTATCAAAACCAGTCACTTCACCTGAGTTACCTAAGAATAAGGCTTCTAGCTCCATTAACCCTCAACAAGTAGCCACTTCTACTCCCAGCACCTCAAGAATTAGTTCGAAAACAGTGTCAAAACCAAGCATTAAAACCCAGAATTCATATGATATGAATGACTTGTAGAAGAACTATTATCTAGAAGAAGCTAGAAAAAAGGCACAGATTCGAAAAGACGGAATTTTAGGTGCAAGACCTAGGGTGATGCATTCCACGAGATTTCAAGCACTTCTAGTAGCTGTAAACCATTACCTAGGAACACTCAAAAGACTAAGGGTTGGCTTGCATCTAAGAGTAGTTATATGAAGAAGAATGCTAAGCATGTAGAAAATGAAAGTAGAAATTCTGAGTCTTTTCCGAATAAGAAACATTTTTCCTAACTCACATGCTAAGGTACAATCCCCTAAGACTACCTTCATGGCTAAGGTTCAACATGTTATGAAGCAAAACAAACCCGAAACTTCACCTAGATGGATCCCAACTGCTAAATATTTGGAGTCTAGGAATAACGATAAGTCTTCCACTGTGCATAAGAATGTCACTAATCCTAGACCTTGCCATAAGTGGATTCCGTCTGGTAAAATGTTTAAGGATGTTGGACTTAGGTGGATGCCTACCGGAAAGCTGTTTACCGAAGACAAAATCAAGGTTGATTGTGAAACCCCAAAGGGTTTGGATACTAATGTCACTAACCAAAATATATGCAATCAAGTTTGTAATATTAGTGCGGTAGTCCTTACTCGATTGCGATACTTCGATCCTTTAATACATGGACTGGCTTAAAGTATGGATTACAAATGGATTGATATCTCATAACTCACGGGTTCAAGTAACTCAATCTTGATATTCATTCAGCGATGACGTTTGAATACTTCAGTTCAAGCCTCGTTCTCTAAAGAAAAGAAAAGTGTACGTTTCAGTGCGCTTTATCTTCCGAAGAAGAGAAATCTTCTCATTAATGACCATTCTCATCAACATGCTTCATACTTTTTCCATGCGCGCTAATTCATCAAGTGAACCGGACTACCGTTGATTGTTTTCTTATTCCACTTGCTCAATTATAATGACGATGGCGACATCATATGCTACCTTTGAGGGGGAGAAGTGTGAATAGAATGCATTTGGAAGATATTCACTTGCTTAATCAAGAATGGAAACTACGTATGCAATTCTTGAGGGGGAGAAGAAGTGTGAATTTACTGCATGGTTGATTGATTTCTGAGAATTAATGGTCAAATGGCTCCAAACTCATGTAAGAACCGAGCTTCTTCTTATCGGGTCATCTTTACATGGAGTTTCTTTTTAAGAGCCGTTGGTTGACATCTTCACACGGGCTGATATGATTATATGACAAAGTGCTTCTAGTTTCTGGGCTGATTTCTTTGATGAATATCTTTCTGTTCTTCTTTGATTGGGAGGGATTTTAGTTAAGGAGATTTGCTACATATAAGGTAATTGGAACGCATTTGGTGAGATGAAGATGTTAACTATCTAATCCCCAACTGGACAATCTTGAAGAAGATTGTCGGTTTAGGGGAGAGCACTAATTGGGGGAGAGTGAAATGTCAGATTTAATCCCCAATTAGACTTGCTCACGTTCTTCAGCAAGTTGATTCTCACAAAGACTTCAAGCGATCTTCTCAACAGATTTCAAGTATTTGGGCTGATAATACGTTGCTGATTCTGAAGTGTCAAAACCAGCAAGGTGGAAGGAGACACGCATCTAAACAAGAGTAAACTTGATGAACTTAATACTTCTAAGTGATTGAAGATATCCCGGGAAGACAAAGGTCATTACCGCAGAGAAACTCAGTGTTTATCTCATGGCGTTTAGTGTTCCTATTCCAACTATGTGGGGAAAGAGATGGAAGAGTTAGTTTCTGAAGATGAAAGAGGTACACAAGTGTGTGATGATTTTGATGTTATCACAATCATCATGGGAGAGAGATTGTGTACATTGGGGATGCTCAGCTGGTTTACTTGAGGGCTTAATCTGTGATTCAGAGATATAATCACTTATTCTGGAGTGGACATCCGCAGAGATAATCGATGATTGACTGTTTCTTCAATGTTATCGGTTATTCTCTCTTTGGGCATTCGGTACTTCGGGTTCTTGAGCTTCATACACTTTCTTCAGGGGGAGAGAAAAGTATACATCGGGAGTATTCTTTGGCTATTGGACTTAATCTGCTACTTCGATGGTATAAGTTTCTTTGTCTTGGTATGTGTATTGGGTTCGTGAGCTCTAGTCTAAGAGGCCGCATCAATTCATCTACTTGGGGGAAGTGGTCTCTTGACAACTCGTTGGGGGATGCATTGCTTTAGACTTCAGTGGTAATGAAATTTGAGAAGGGTTATTTATGTGTGGGATGATACGTTGTTGTTCTTGTTAATGATATAACCCCGAACGAAGGATCTCGATTATCGTTCTTAAAAGGAGCAGCGGGATTTATGATAATGGTGTGCTTCTCTGTGCACCTAGCTAAGGAAAGCTTGAAATAGAGCTTCGAATCTGCTCATCTAATGGATTTTCGGTTTGGGGAAGGCGCCAAAGTCTCTCTTTCTCAAAGGCTCATGTTCTACCTTCTATTCTGGAGCCTCGGAAGCTTTGGTGGTGGAAGTTTAAGAGATGACGAATTCTATCTTCTATGACGTCTTTGCTCGATATCCTTATCTTGGTACTCGTATCATCATCCTCTTAAATTATATCATCTACTCTATCTTTGTAAATTATTTTCAAAAACCAAATACAAAAATATAAAACCAGAAAAAGAAAATAGAAAAATATAAAACCTTCAAAAACCCATAAAAATCAGAAAATTTAAAAATACAAAAAATATGTTTTTATCAAGACATGTCTTCTGGTATCGATAATATCTGCGGTCCTATAAATGTCATTCAATAATAGCACGGGACCATAGATGAAGTTCGAGCAGGAGGTGTAAATATTTTTTTCAAAACATGTCTCAAAAAAGATGGCTTACGGTTATTTGATTGTAACCGGGCTTCAAATGATGGCTTACGTTATTTGATCAGTAACCCGCTTAAACCATGGTTTGCTATTATTTCAGATAGCAACCCGTTCTTCAAGAAAGGAAAGTCTCTGCGCTAAAACAATTTTCAAAATATTTCGTGCACTTATCCTAAAACAAATTAAGGAAAGTATGTCGAAGGACTGCTGTTCCTACACAAATGTTTTTCCGTCTAAAATTCTTCAGAAAAATATTTGTTATTCTCTAAAATGATGGTAAATGAGTTGCTTGAAAAACAATCAGTTTCCGAGTTTTTATTAAATTTGCAAACTCAATCAATGAATTCAGCGCTTTTAAACTTTTCAAAAATTGAGTCATTGATTGAGGGGGAGAATGTTTTCAAATCTATATCATCTAACAGGCTTTCTTAATTATCCTACGTGCTTAATTAAAAATGATATTTGCCTGTGTCGAAGGACTAGGGATTTAGGATATGATTGTTAGGATTAGATGATTAGAGTTTGATGAACACATTATTCCCATACATTTGAATGATCTGATTGATATGTTGCATTGACTTTTATTAGTCGATTTCTGTTTGGGTGATGTCGACCACCATATACCGGTTTGTGTTCACTAACGTATGCAGGTATTTTGGTATATAAGAATGTTCCCGATCCGGATCCCACAATTGAAGATGATTGGATGCCGAAAGGAAAGGGTAACTATATCTTGGGTTGACAAATGAAGAAACGAGCTTAATTGGACTTCTGTGGAGAGTTGGCATAAATGCAACGTAAGAGGTCTCACTGCATCAGCAGATGGTTTTCTTCATCGGCAAATGAAGAAACGGAGCTTAATTTGACCTCGGTTGCATGAAAAATGCAACGTAAGAAGTCTCACTGCATCGTGAGACGGTTTTTTCACGCCCTACAGCAACAACAACAGAAGTTTCTCAACCACCTAACGTATCTTTGTGCAGGATACCATTTTTTAAACAATTTTAAAAAAAAAAAAAAAAAAAAATATATATATTGGTTAAATTGTTTTGAAAATGGAAAATATTGTTTTGAAAATTAATTGGACTTAACTTTGAAAATCACCGGACTTCATTTTATCAAAACTTAAGTCACTCAATCATCGACTGCTGTCATCGATTGAGGGGGAGAGTGATTTAAACTAAAATATTTTCAAACGATATTTCTTCACAAAAGTTCTGTTTTGTACAATAAAAAGTGGTGATCTAAAGATTTAATGTTATGTCATGGTATGATTTTTCTTATGAATCAAGGTCTTTCAAAATGAAATTTTTTCTATTTTGTTTTTGTTGGTTTTGAAATTGTTTTATTTTCCTCAAAGATCTCTTAAAACAATCACACCTGACACCAACAATCTTTAATGTCTTAAATTGGTCCATTTCGATCATTTTTCAAAATTAAATCTTGCCACGTCTTTCCCCAAATCTTTTAACTGAGTTAAATCAATTGGGATCACAAATCTCAAAAGGTTTGAAATTTTTGATCGGGGGAGAGATCGTGATTTAAATCTCAAATCTGTTTTAATGGAATCGGTTTTAGTCCTTTATAGGCACTCCTGCCTCCATGTGCCAAACGATTTCAAATACACAATGCACATGTTGAGGAGGAGGATTTATCCAAAAACAAGATGAGTATTTAAACCTGGTCACATTTTCTCTCATGTTTTCTAAACCTTATTAAATCACTTGGGATCCAAAATCTCAAAGGGTTTGATATTTTTGATCGGGGGAGAATTTGTGATTTAATAATGAAACTTGATTAAAGATGATCATTTTGATTCAAATGTGCATACTGCTCTCCCATATGTGCTAAACGCTTTCGAATCTCGAAGTACATATTGAGGGAGAGCATTTCAAAAGAAAACAAACTTTCAAGGTACAAAAGATTCTATGTTTCAACATAAAGTACCTTGATTGATTTTCTAAATGGTTTGTTAATGGATTTTGTGATCGTGGATGTGCTTCAAAAGAACTCTTTCCTCTATGTGATAAAATGATTTCAAATATCCTATGCACATATTGAGGGGGAGAATTTACCAAAGAAAATCAAATGGCTTTTTCCATGGAAATTGTGATCAAGAATTTATTTCAAAAGAACTCTTGCCTCCATGTGCTAAACAATTTCTAAATCATATGCACATGTTGAGGGGGAAGTTTTTCTAAATGATCAAAACTATTAAGGTATAAAATGCTTTGATCTCGTATCAAAAGTATCTTGATTGATTTTCCAAATGATTCTTCGATTGGTTTCATGAAGGAAAGAACAATACCAAAAGACCGACCAATTTACTTTATTCATGGTGTTATAAGGATGGTTAGGTTAGGTAATCGTTCCCATGATCCGCCAGAGCCGGAGGGATCTACCCAGGGACAATCCACTATATAGTGTAGAGTCCTTAGGTATGATGAAAAAAGGAGAAAAATGAGAAATGGGAAGAGTGCGGACTGAGACAGAGCTAGTACTGGAATAAACCCAATAAGGTTCTAGTTATGAAGTCTCGGTAAGCACTAAAGGGGTTGAAGAATGAAAAAGAAATGAAATGAGAAAAGGGTGAAAAGAAATAGCCCTCCATTTACTCAACCTTAGGGCAAAAACCGGGTTCAATTCATATGCTACTGGTGGTTACCAATGTAACATCGGTAATGAAGACAAGACGTCATGGACCCAGTGACGCACTGCACTACAACTTCCCAAGCTACTCAAGTTCCTCTTAAAAGGACTTGTTTTATTCTCATGGGGAACCGACATTATCTATCTACTTTCTCCTAGAGATTGTTGATATTGAAGAAGGAGACCCTCTCCCTAGTCTCCGGCATAGGACCAAATGTGCACGATTGAGTCTAGAGCCAAGAGATCATCCACAATATCTCATTAGAACACATTATTCTTAAAGACTTACTGTTTCACACAATGTGGAAAGTGAGTATATATTAAGAGTCCTACGCATTATCCTTGTGGTATTGCCAGAACATCCGAGTGATATGTAAAAAATATTCACGATGAAGATGGAAATCCTTCTAGAGCCAACATCAAACAAGCTCTTGGTGGGTAACATGTGAGATATTTTCTAAAGGTCAAGCTTGTGACAACTGGACAGAAACGATGGGGCGATTCATTCTTGAATCAACCTTGGTCCAGGAATGGAATTGACGAATACTTTTGGAAAAACCATTCGATGTGCAAATCCTCTTTTCTCTAGCACGTCGAATGTGTATTCATGTTTTCAAACACAAAAAGTATCTCTGATTGAAAAAAATACTTTTGGAAAAACGGTTCGATGTGCGAATCTCTTCTTTTCTCTAGCACGTCGAATGTGTACTCGTTTCAAATACAAAAAGTATTTATGATTGAAAATTGATCTTTCTCATAAAACCTTCGTCGTATTGCAAAACTCTTTCTTCTAAGCAATACGCGATTGTTTTTCAAATCATTTTTCATCAATCGGTGAATCTCAATTTGTTGGTTCACTCACTCCGTGTTGTCTTCTTTGAGATGTTTCGGTTTGAGAATTGCTAGAACAAATGCGAAACCTGTCAAGGAGATTCTTAGGAATCCTACCGATCACGCGTACTTGTACTTGATCAATGGGGAACCGTGGGCGTGTACTCAATTCAAAAGTGATCAAAGACACTTTCGTGTGTTTTATTGATAACTGTTGTTTGCATGTACATTTGGATGGTTGCGTGATCGTAATTGAGGAGTCAATCCATTGCCGCATGCTCACAACATCCACACTTAATTAAAGAAATCATGACTGGTGCATATCTACGTAACACGGCTCGATATTTCTATACTATGTTTACGCTGCTGCAAATATCATGAGTCGATAGAAGCTTCCGCTACTCTAATGAAAGATGTCATGATCCAAAAGTGTGAGCATGTCGGTCCAAAAGTCACAACTTCACATGATGGCAACACAATAAAGGGTGATCGAGATTTCGTGGTGATGATCTTAATGAAAGCTCGAAGATCATTAAAGATGTGGATCAGTTAAAGGCCTCCACTAAAAGTACAAATCAATGCGGACTTTAAAGAATCGCTACTAAAGCACAAAGATTGCGGAATTGAAGAATTGAAGTCTACGAGCTCGAGAACTAAAGACAAAGAAAGAATGCTAGGATTCAAAATGTATTTCATGGGGTGACCTCCCTTAGGGGGAGATTGTTAGGAATTGAAAATTCTATGTTAAAGTGTCGGTCACCCCAATTATTGTCTAGCATATGTTAGCTCGTAGACTTGTAGTTATTTACGTTATTTATTAGTTTATTAGTTACTTAGTAGTGTAGAATAGTTTAGTGTAACACCGTGGAGGAAGGACGGGTCTTTACCCACTGTATGCCTGATCCACAGTCCGATAGGAGGACGTGTAGTTTGTAACTATAAATACCCTCTACCTCCCAAGGTAGAGGGTTGGACCTTTCACTTAATCTAACCTTCTATGTTTTCTTTCACTTTCTCTCTCTAGAAAGGCTCCCATCCTACTTTTTCTCTCTAAAACCTCTAAACTATACGCCCCATTTGATATGTTATGATGTGTTTATGAAATCCAATATGTTACAGAGGTCACCCCATGAATTACATTTTGCTACTCTATCTAGAGATGAGTCTCACAGAAATAGTCATGTGACTAATAAATCTGTTAAGAATGGGGTTGCAACCTTTGCTGCTAGGCCTAATACTAATTATTCTCAAAACAATAACTGGGAATAACAACAACAACAACAACAACAACAACAACAACAACAACAATAATAATAATAACAATAATAATAACAATAACAACAACAACAACAACAACAACAACAATAACAATAACAATAACAATAACAATAACAATAATAATAATAATAATAATAACAATAACAATAACAATAACAACAACAATAACAACAACAATAACAATAATAACAATAACAATAACAATAACAACAATAACAATAACAATAACAATAACAACAACAACAACAACAACAATAATAACAATAACAATAACAATAACAATAACAATAACAATAACAATAACAATAACAATAATAATAATAATAATAATAATAATAATAATAATAATAATAATAATAATAATAATAATAATAATAACAATAACAATAACAATAACAATAATAACAACACACACGTTTACTGTGGGCGATTGGATCACCCTCCCCATTTGATCTCCTTGTTCATCTCCCCCGGTTGATCTCCTGGATCACCCTCCCCATTAGATCTTCTTGATCTTACCGGGGTTGTGTTCGCGGGTGGGTGTGTGTTGGCCTTTGCGTTTTCTCTTGGGTTCGGCTAGGTGTTTAGAGGCCACTGCCCGTGCTCCTTCTTGCTCGGTTTTGTGTCACTAGTTGTGGGTTCTTTGTTGGTTCCCGGAACTGGTTTCCTTTTTCTGGTGTTGTGTGGTTATCGACACCGGTAGCAGAAACTGGGTAGCGTGTTGTTGACTGGATACTGGCGTTTTTGTAGATAGCGAGTTGCTGTGGATAGCGACTTGACCTTAGCGAGTTTTTACCCTTTCCTGGATAGCGAGTTGTTGCTTTTATGCTTTTCTGTGTTTTGACACAGAAACTGAGTAACGAGGATAGCGACTTGGCCTGCATATTTGCGTTTTTGTTGGCTTTGGTGGGACCCACGTTATTTTGGTCTATGTTCTTTTCAAAGTGGTAGGACCATGCATATATGCATGTGTTGCCTCTGTTTCCCTTTAGTATATTGTTTCTTTTGTTTTTTCTTAATTTAAGTTTGTTTTTCATACGGTTGGAAGGAAAAAAAAGTACAAAAATAAATAAATAAATAAAAATCTCTATGGCTATTATTCGGTTTCATTGTCCCTTTGCGGGTTTGAGTGGATGTCAAGACGGTAGTGGGAATGGGCTTACCAAAACCTCGTTGATTTCTCATCTTCGTGATTGTCATTTCAATGAAGATGCGCTAGCCACCACCAAACTTTCTTTGGCCACTAATCTGGTTGTTTTTTAGGCTGCTGAGGTTACGTTGAAACGTATGGGTCTTTGGTTGTGTGGGGTTTGCTTCAAGAAGCATACTCTTCGCTCTAAATGTTGGCATGAATCTGATTTTGTGCCACCCCCCGATTGCGGTGATGGTGTTGTTAGATTTGTGTTATTTGACCTCGCTAAGCCCCATGTTCCCTCCTCTGTTCAGCTCACTCGTGTTGAAGATTTGGTTTTGGAAGAGCACTCTAATTTTGATTTACACTTACTTGACACTTTGCTCGCTAAAGGGTTGCACACTGTCAAATCCATCCCTCCAAAGTCCGCTTGGTTTGGGATTCTCTCGTGTTTTGAAAGGAGCTCTTGATAAGGTGATTCACTTTTGAAGACATTTCTTGTTGGGTTAGCCTATTAGCCTTGCCTCTTTGTCTCCTTAAAACCTTTTGCCCAAGGAGTAACATGGAGTGTAGGTGCGCCACTAAGCGCCCCAAGAAGAATATATCGCTAATGCCATTCGGTCTTGGGCACGCTGGTGGTAGTTTTGACTTGTTAGAGAGGTTTTAGCTGAACCCTCCCTACTTGGTCTAATATTGAGGAGGAAAACCTGGAATTGGGTGAGCGCAATGTCAAGCAATGTAGGAGGAAGATTTATGATGGTCATTATACTGCCGCTGTCAGAGTTCTTTCTTCTTCAGGTGTTGCTCCTTATAATGATACTACCCTTGAGGACCTAAAGGCTAAAGCATCCCTTCAAGTATGCTCCTTCACTGCCTGGTATACCTATTGATCATCATAACCTCATTGCATCTCCTGCTATGGTTCTTGACATGATTAAGAGTTTCCCCCGTGGTACATCTTGTGGTCGAGATTGTTTACGCGCCCAACACCTATTG
Organism: Chrysanthemum makinoi; assembly: GCA_910596185.1. Taxonomy (NCBI): domain Eukaryota; kingdom Viridiplantae; phylum Streptophyta; class Magnoliopsida; order Asterales; family Asteraceae; genus Chrysanthemum; species Chrysanthemum makinoi. The sequence goes on along the minus strand of OU343221.1, from coordinate 226,575,586 downwards.
GATTGTTTTAGCAGTGCTGCTGTGGCTATATCTGATGAGTTAATCAACTCCATCACCCAGGTGGTAAATCTTTTTCTTGATGGTAAGTGTCCTAAGGCTTTGGGCGAGTATATTGCCGGTGCTCTCTCACACCGCTGATCAAACCGGTGGTGGTATCCGTATTGCGGTGGGGACTGCCCGAGGCGTTTAGTCTCTAAGGTTGGAGCTTCTATGATTGGCCACTCTTTGGATGGATACTTGAATGATCTGTTTCGGAGTTGGGGTTTACGGAGGAGGGAGGCCATTCTTCATGTCGTGAATCGGTTTGTTGAAGACCGTGGAGATGATGTGGGTCTTTCGATGTTGTTGGTGGATTTCAAAACGCCTTCAATCTGGTGGACCGTGAGGTTATGTTACAAGAGGTTCACCTCCATTGTCCTGCCATATCACGTTGGGTTGAATTTTGCTACTCCGGCCTAGCAGATTATATTATGGAGAACACACTTTATGGTCACACCAAGGCGTGCAGCAAGGTGACCCCCTTGGACCTCTCCTTTTTGCGTTGGTGCTACATCCTTTGGCTCGCAAGATCAAAGACTCCTTTTCTCTCCCTTTCAAGCTTGGTACCTAGATGATGGTACGATCATTGGAGATACTACTTTTTGTTGGGAAGGCCCTGGAGCTCATTATGATCGATGGACCTTATTATGGTTTGCACCTCAACGTCGATAAAACCGAGGTTTTTGGCCAAGGGAAGATCCTAGAAGCGACTTCGCGAGTGTTTTCCCCCAATATTGCCCGGCCTCTACATGGTGTAAAATTGGGTGGGCTGTTGGTGTTGACCTTGAGTTTAGCGAAGCTTCGTTTTGAAACAATTTCTAAAACTATTGAACTTATGGACGCTGTTGCTAAGCTTAATGATCCCCAATGTGAGTTGCTACTTCCTCCGTGCATGTCTTGGCATTTCCAAGTCAGTATTTCTCTATGCTACATGCTCCCCGTGTCTTTGAACGTGCTCGATTTCTTTCGATGAAGCGCTTGGCTCCTCTTTGGAGGCGTATTGTCACCGGCCACTGGCACTGGGTTTGGAAAATGGAAATGGAGATCGCCACTCTTCCTTTTGAATTTGGGGAATTTGGGTGTATCTCGCCGGGTGATGTTTTGAATTATGCCTTCCTTGCTTCTAGACTCCAATCGGCCGACCCTACGGAGCTTCTCCGACACCGGTGTTGGTGCTTCTAGATCTTCCTTTGATGATGCCTGCGTGTTTTAACGAGAAAATGGAGACCGACCTTTGGGTAGCTCTTGTGAGATTGTTGCCCCAAACTCATGAAGAAATTGGCGCTTTATATTTCACACGTGTCACAAAAGAGGTGAATCCACCTTCGCTTATCGCTAGACAGATGGCCCTGTGGAGATCGCAAATGGAAGATCATACTTCAGACTGGCTCAGAGTAGTCCCGATAGTTGGGCTGAGGCAGACTATGAATGCTAAAACCTACCGGTGCATTTTATGTTATCGTCTAGGCGTTCCCCTTTTCTCCACTCAGATGCCATGCTCTGCTTGTTCCAAGGTTTTTACGGGTGATATCTATGGGGATCATGCCGTATCATGCGCAGGTATTATTGGTATTAAACATCGACATAATGTGGTGCGTGATACTCTCGTTGATATCTGCTCCCGGATAGGGGTTTCGGCCCGTAAAGAAGTTGATATCGAGCTCTGCAGAGAGAGGGACAAACACCTACACCCAGCTGACTTGTTACTTTACTCGTGGGAGAGAGGCCTTGATGTATGTGTTGATCTTACTGGGTCATCGCCCTTGACGCAAACTGGTATGACTGACTTTGTGGCGGGGCGTGCGTGACAAGCGCACATGCAAAGCGTGTCAAGTACTGAAAACCAAATGTGCCGATATTGGATATGGGTTCGTCCCCTTCTCTTTCTCTTCTTTTGGTGAACTCGAGAAGGAGGCGGTGACCCTTTTGGCGGCGAATCCGAAAGTTCTTGGTCACTCAAGATATTGGCGCGCGTGGTGCTAACTATATTTTTAGTAGGGTTTGTTTTGCTATTGCTAGAGGAGTGGGAGCCCAGTTAGTTTCTCGGCTCCCCACTAATTTCTTGTAATTTCCTATGTTTTTCTAATGATAATAATAATAATAATAATAATAATAATAATAATAATAATAATAATAATAATAATAATAATAATAATAATAATAATAATAATAATAACAATAACAATAACAATAACAATAACAATAACAATAACAATAACAATAAGAATAATTATAATAACAATTGTTAGGTCACTAGTTTTACAACACAAGCAACATAGAAAGAGATAAAGGCGATTGAACAACACACAAACACACACACACGTGCAAGTAAAGAAAGGTTAGGCGTAGAGTGTATGTGAAAGAGTAAATTGAACAACCAACCCTCAAGTGAGGGTTATACAAGAGTATTTAAAGGCAAGGAGCTAGGGCAACACTCCCACTCCTTCCCTTTTTCCTTATTGGACATGGGCCTAAGCTTACGGGCCTTCTACATAAGCTAGACCTTAAACAAACATAAAGGCCATAATAAGCTACCTATTACATATGAGTAACTAACACTTTAATAAAGGTTTAGGAGTGATTCCAATAATCTCCCCCTCAAGTGTTGGTGATGAAAAACAGTGAAGGCATTGATGTAATAGTAGCTTTGACGTCTTCTGACATTCTTCTTTCTTGTGAGAAGAATTGCCTTGATTCGAACCATCTCCCAGTGTAGCGAGATAGTTTTCTTTGAACAGTTATGCTTTGGCGTCATCTTTAACTTTGTTCTTTGATCATTGTTCTTTGTGATGAAAGTGATAGTATGTTGTTATCGCATCAAGTCTGCCTCAGTGCCTTCGTTGCTCGGTGTCTCCACGTCATTCTTCAACATGCTCACATGCTCTTTTGACGTTGGAATTCATCGATGAAGTTCTTTAAGTCTTTAACTTTGTAGATTCTTTGATTTGACGAAGAATCATTACATTTGTGTTGCTTTTGGATAGAACTTCCATTAGTGATGATGATGTTGGCGTGAGCATGAGAAGAATCTGCACGATCATTCCGCTCCGAAGCTTCCATAAGAAGAAAACATAAAAAACGGTTAGTAATAAGTGGATTCCGGCACTTACAAGTTTGAACTTCGAGTGTTAACAAAGATAGTATGAAAACACAACTCTAATTCTTACAAAGGCCATTTCGAATGAGTCCCACAAGTGAGATAACACGATGTACCGAAGTACACCTATGATTCGATGAGTCGAGGTACACCGAAGCATCACCTCACGACCGTAAACCGTTTGAGACCACTAAGCGCAATCCACGGAGTTGCCGGCGACTGTGGTCGTTTGATGTTGACCGGCAGAGTTTCCATTCAATCACTGAGGATCACAAATGTGAACCTCACATAAATGTTCTCGACAGATTGCTAAGATCTGTGAAGGACTCGATAATGTACCACTGAAATTCTTATTGTTGAACGTCAAGTGATGAAATGTCAAGTGTACCTAAGAGATCTTTTGATGAATCTCGTGGCTCTAGACTCAATAGTGCGTTTTGGTTTTCCTGAGCGGAGACTAGGGAGAGGGTCTCCTTCTTCAATACCAGCAATCTCTAAGAGAAAGCCGATAGTTTACGTAGGGTTCCCTTTGAGAATGAAACAAGCTTCTGTTGAGAGAAACTTGAGTGGTTAAGAAGGTTTAGTGCATGCGTCACTGGGTCCATGACGACTTTTAATCTTCAATACCGGTGTCATCTAGTGACAACCAGTAGCATATGAATTGAACCCGGTTATGCCTAAGTTGAATAATCGGGAGGCCTATTTCTTTTCACCCTTTTCTTTGCATTTCTTTTTAATTCTTCAACTCCTTCTTTCTCGAATTCTCATTTTCTCCTTTTTATAATCATACCTAAGGACTTCTAAATTCTAACTATTGGTAGTGTCCTTGGGTAGATCCCTCCGGCTCTGGCGGATCATAGGACGATTATTCCTAACCTTAATCACCTTATAACTCCATTGCCATAAAACCATTTTCAAGAAAATCTCTCAAAGGGTTTGTAAATGAAAACATGTTTGAACTCACTTTGTGAGAGTTTTATCTCTTAGCAAAATACTCCCCTCCACATGTGCTTTAGAGTTTAGACAAATCACACGGTGAGGAAATAGCGCGCACTTTTGAATTGATCGACTCAAGATAGACATTCCCCCGTGAGACACGGTTACGTGGCATAGTTAAAGAGTTGCATTATCAGCTTTTAGGTGACAACTAACTCTAATAACTATCTTGAAGGTGTGGACAACCCCAAAAGGTTGTCAAACCCGTCAAGGTTCATGTCTACTAAGAGTTTCTCGAATGGTACATTCCACTTGGACAAGTCCTTTGCGAGACACGTTTACATTACTAGCGAACTAGCTTGAAATTATTACCCGTCCCGGACAAGTCTTTTCGAGTTACTTGGCAGTTAAGATCTCGTAAATTCTTGGGTTAAAGTCTTTTCACACAAGAGTTCATATAGCAAAACACAACATATTTCTTATCACGTATTTTCTCCCCCTAAAAAATGGCATATAAAGTGTTATTTTTGAAAAGTTGAGAATAAATATGACCATTTCGAGTGTTGCGGGAAGAATGACCACTGTGAACAATTTGTGAACAAAGTTTTAAGTCAAGTACTCCCCCTCAACGAGTGATATAAACGGTTGAGGTTTTGAAAAGCATAAGGGAAAGTACTTGTTCTTTTGAGCAAAACCTTGAAAAGTGAAAGGTTTGATAGGTTTTACTCAAAAGTAAGAAGCTTTCGCTCCTTTTATAAGGATTGTGGCACTGCAGCGTACCACAGGGTCCTTTATTTACAAGTACGGGTTGTACACTGTAATATGTGCACAAGCCATTGACATAATAAATCATACATCCAAAGTTATAATGAAAGAAGCAATTCAAGGGGTACCAGGTAGTCCAGAGATGTTGCCAGGAGTGTGAACCGGGTGTTGAACGCCGGTGATGTTAATCCGGGTCGACCACCAACATAGCTTTCCAATCTTCGGCGATCCCGCTAAACAACCGTTCATCAATCATCGTGATGATCCTCTTCACATCCCTTCGATCCCGAGAATTCCATCGCTTAGGAGACCCGATCTTTTGGTGTATATCCTTCAACCGGTAAGCCAATCCGTCCCTAACCATCTTCAAAGTGTGATCTCCAAACTTGTGAAGATCTCTGCACGCCATCAAGCAATTTCTTTGAAGTTCACTGCGTAAACGACGCGAATGGTTTCTTGATGAGTGTAAGTTATGAGAGCTGGTTGATGTCGGGAAGATCAAGCTGCGGTGGAGTGAAGTTGACACGGTCCGATAAGATTCAACCGCCATTTGGAGATCTTCTACACGTTCTTTGATAACTATGCGTCGATGAAGATGAGTACCGACTTGATGAATTCACGTTGTACTTCGGTGGAGAATTGTCTCATACGACCCTATACTTTGGCAAGGTACATGTCTTCGATGTCGTTGATAGACAAATTCTCAAAGTCACCTTCAGAGAATGCATAATCCCTTTCGTCTTGTCTCTTGACCACAATATTCTTGAGATAAGTGTAGTCCCATTTGGACGAAAGATCAATGTGTTTGATGGCAACGATGTTTTTAATCGAACACCGCATGTTGAGACTTATGTACCGGCTTACGTAGTAGATTCTTCGGTGTTCCAGCCAATGATGAATCCCATACATTGCATCTCGGTCGTATGCTTCCACTTTGTTGGAGAACAAGTGATTAGCTCTTTCCTCGATAGCATGCGGTTTGAGTATTAATTTCTGGGAATGGAAGTGTCAAAGATGTAGCGTATTTCCTTGAACCATCGCCACCGTGAAGAAGAAATTCCAAGTCTTTGTTGAAGAAATATCTGAATGGGATCCTAGGTTGATCTGGTTGTCCGATCGTTGATAGTGGTTTAGACCAGTCGGTGTAATATGGAGGGTTGTCCCGCTTCATAAAGTCGATGTTTGCTTCTGGGTTGAGCCAATCCATGTTATTAGACATAGCTCGAGCAATGTTGTCAAGGTGATATTCGACCTCGATGGCACTTTCTGAGCTATCTTTCCACAGTTGAAAAGCTTCATTCTTGATTCGCGCAACTTCGATTTCGTCATCTTCTTCACTCAGAATTTTTCTTGCAGTATCTTTGCATGCTCCAATGTATTACCGTCTACCAGATCTTGACCTTCAGGAGGGTAGGGAGTGGAATTAACAAGAGTAGAGAACCATTCAAATTCCTCTGTGTTATCTTCATCTAGCCATGATAGGACGTCCCTTGGGCCTTCTTCTTCTTTTCTTAGGCCTAGATGAGGATTCGGTTTTCGTACTTTGTGGGAGAGGCGGGTTGTAGATGGGGCTCATGGTATTCTTCATCGTCACCACCCGTATACTCAAAGTGGTCACCGGTTTTCGAGTCCGGGGTGGTGTCTCGAATCTGAGGTTTATCTGCAGAAGAACGATGAGGAGATCTTTGTTGAGCAGGAGTCCTTTGTGGTGGAGGTTGCATCGAGTATTGAATGGAGGATGATTCATCGACTTCTTTGTCGCGTTTAGGCTCCTTATCCTTATCTTGATCTTTGTCTTCGTCATCTCTTGAGCGTTTAGGCCTTACGACTTCTTCTCTGAATGATGACTTGAGTTGGTATTCCAAAGAATGCTTCAAACAACTTAGCCGTGGGAGGCAAAGCGTTGCAGGCGTTTGACATTTGTGCTACTAGCCGGTTCACCAATTCATCATCTGAGAAGATTGTCGATTCAACTGGATTGATGCTCAAATTCAATGGAGTTGATTTCATGGCTTGCTTGGCTAAATGTAAGAGATTCGGATAAAGTTGTGCCGTATACATCTCCTTTTTCAGTTTCGGAACGACCTCCATTAAGAACTTGTGAGTGTATCCTTTTATCATCTCGCCATGCTCCTTGAAGATCATCCTTCATAAGCTTCTGTACATACTCCCTTTCAACTTGCATCTTGTCATTCTCATCATGAAGGTACGTTAACGGTCACAATAAAATTTAGCTTTTGTAAAGCATGTCTTTCTTTCTAACTTGTTTGACCACATTCACAATTCTTTTATGAGTATGAGAAATCCAAGATCGAGGTGGCTTCTTTACTGATTTGGATGTTGATTTGGTTGATCTTTTTGATGGTGGTGGTGAAGAATGAGAAGACGAATCGGATGATGAAGAGACATGAGGAGACTCTGGATCCTTTGGAGGTGCAGAGGTTTTCTCCTCGAGCGGCAGGACTATCTAGCGAAAACTTATCATAATCATATCATCTCGGACTTTTCTTTTCTTGATCTTTTCGTCTCGATCTTTTCTTGTCACCCTCATCTTTCTCTGACTTTTCTTTAACAAGTTCCTCAAATTCATGCTCAATAGTTTCTTCCACGGGCTTTTGTTGTTGCTCCAAAGTGGTGGCACGATCCCTTATCGGGTTGATTAACCGCATCGGGATCAGTGAAGGTTGAGCCGCACCACTTGACCCTCTAGGGCCACCCATTTGATCTTTTGCAAATTCTTTTGCCACGTGTTGGAGTCTAAGGAATTTGAACTTCTTCCGTATGAAATATCGGTTGCTCTTCTTCTTCATCGAGCTTTCTTCATAAGGCACAAGTACAGAATCTTCCCTTTTTCTTTGTCAATGGTGGACTTGGAGGTTTAGGCTGAGGAGGTTCTTGGTTCAGAGTAGAAGATCTCTTCGATCGATTGTGTATCTTCGAGCTTTCGTCCACAAGCTCTATTTGCGGTTCAGCTCGACTTCGGGAATGGGAATAGAAGTAGCTTCCTTAGAGGGAACAGTCCTTTTCATGGAGGATTCCTCTTGGGATTATCCTCGACTTTCGACTTGCAAAGCACTTCCTCGTGACTTGCCTCTTACGGTTCTCCGTATAGGTGTTCCGTAAGACTTCTCATCGAGATGAACAACTTTGCCTTCTCTTATCGCTACAAGATACCTTTTGTATGTTTCAATCTTTTTGATTTCATTAGTCGAAGGTGATCGTGTAACACAAGCACCTGTTTCTTTGTTGACGATTCCTTGATTCTGACCGATAGGATGGGTTCAGTCAACATGTCGTGATTGTCAGGGTCATTGAGCCTCTTGGGAATATCGGGATGAAGTCCAAGTGCTCTCTGGATCAACAGCTTTGTGTATCTGATATAGGGAATCTTTGAGCCAAGTTTTTTGATAAATGACATCATGTCATCCCATATCAGAGCTTCAATTTCGATGTCCTTCTTGTTGATTAATGACCAAAATATTTGCGGCTCCATGAGCTTGGGATGCTCATAGCCAACGACTGAGACCGACTTGGTGATGATGATGTAGAGGGTTCTCCACGGTTGAGGAATGTTCTTAAGCTCCACATGAGAATGCTTAGTGATAATTCATGAAGCTTCATCATAGCCAATATCCATCGGAATTGCGAATGTCTCTTCAAGAGGTGTGGCATAGAAGTCGGTTGGCTCGATATCAGGAATAAGAAGAACGGCCCGTAAATCTACATGTGTGATGGTGATTTGTTTGTGATTTAACGTCACTGTCACCGCACTTTGACCTTTGATCCTTTGCATTGAATTCGTAATTGTTGTATGTAGATCTCGGTCGTAGCGAGTGTGAGAGCATGTTCTCGTAGGGATGATTCTTTAGAATATCCACGAATCAAGCAAGAAGATTCTGAGCATGTGAGGGTTTCAAATTCAACTCTGAGATTGTTCTTTACAATCTTTCTTGGATAGCCATTAGGGAAGACGTCAGCAATTGTGAGAACTTCTGGTGCATCCACATTCATTTGAGCGACCATGTCGTGATTCGAAATAACATTAGCCAAAAGAACCAACATATCGAAAGACATAATGTTAGTCAACGAAGGTTTTATTGACTAATTATTGAATGTACAGTGTCATTGATTGTTACAAGTCCTAAGTCACTTGTATGTCCAATATTTCAATGACGTCGTGAAACGTTTCATGAGTTAGTTAACTTTAAGTTTTAAAGTTTATGTTATCACATATTTTCACAACACATTATACATTTAAGTTTATTAGTGACATTATTGGATTCGTGACGTTATGATTCATTTATTTACAAGTTTGCACGCATAACAATTCAAAACGAAGGTTTGATCAAGGCTTATGCGTAGATATGGCAAAGTTACGCGTAAGCGAGAAGTATATGCGTAGACGCAAGCTTATGTGTAGGATCCTTACTTACGCGTAAGAAATGTTACGCGTAGGAAAAGGGGACCTTAAGCGTAGAGCTTACGTGTAGGCGTATATAAGACCTTACGCGTAAGGCTTACTCGTAAGAGTAGACCTTATCGCGTAGAGTCATCGCTTTCGCATATCCTTCACGAGATACGCGTAGTCCCTTTGTAGAACCTTACGCATAATAGTTACGCGTAAAATTTCTCTTACGCATAACTTTCTACGCGTAAGGTGATCCTTATGCGTAGAGTAACAATGACCTTGATTCTGAGTTTTATGCGTAGCAAGCCTGAAATAAAGTCATCATATCATCAATCTTAACATGTATAGTCATTTTGAAACAGCATTATGGCATGAAACACTTTTCACGGTTCTGGCGTAGAAAGTCATATGCGTAAGTCAAAACCCTAGAGTTTAAGAATTACGCATATGATTTCTAGCCATAGGAATTTACACCAAACGTTTTCTGGTAGGTCTTAGGTGTTGTGAGAGTCTAATAACCAAGTTTTAACATCCAAAACGCAGTGAATCAAAAATACCCAAACCTAAGAACATTAAACCCTAGTTACTAATTTATCATCAATTAGTGTTTCTGGGTTGTTTTAAGGCATAGATATGATCAATTCATCATAAGAGCATCATCACACAACAATCTTTTTGACCAAAAACCTTCACATTTGAAAACACCCAAATCGACTCAAGAACCCTAATTTTGAACAACCATCAATTCGTGTTTCTGGGTGGAATTTGAGGATAAGAATAGTATCCTTGATGTTAAAGAAACGTTTTGACCCATTTATCTTAACCTCAAACACATAGGTATGATCACGTGTTCTTACGCGTAGGCGTATAACACAAAATCAACCATATACGTAAATTTAACCGTTGGATTCGTTTGAAACTCAAAACCAATGTTTAAAAACGTGTTATCAACGCAAAAACACTTACAGATTGATGATCAAAACTTCGGATTTGTTGAACGAATTATATGCGTAGATTATGTTGGTTAGGAGTAATAAATGTGATGAAAAGGTTAGGTGGAAGGTGTTTTTATTAAAATGACTTTAACCTTTTGGCAGTTTTGGTCCCTCCACCTTTTCCATTTTCATTTAAAGCCTTTTAACTTCCATTTTTGGTTACCAAACAAAAGATTTTAGGAAATTACTTTGACGAAACTCCCCCTCGACTTAATAAATGATGAAAGGTTATAAATTTTAGTCCGAGGAGTGTCAGTTTAACCAGAAAAGTTTACCACCATTGATAAAAGATACAACCAGAATAGAGTAACATGCAAGTACACGGATGTTATTGAAACAGTTAAGTATTTATTTTCTCCCCCTCAACACTTGATCGGAAAAAATACTGAATTTTGAAAGATTAGAGTGTTGACGGATGAAATGTACTTGCCATGTTGAAAGAAAAATAGATAGAAGAATATTTTTGTAGTTTTATCAGGTTTTATATTTTTGTATTTTGTTTTTGAAAATAATATTTACAAAAGAGATTTTGGTGTTTGACAGGTTTTTTAAGACTGTTTTAGGAGTTCATCCAATTCCTCTTGAGTTAAACACCTCATACCAATCCGGTGGACCAACTCATTAAACCTAGCGGGAGCTAAGGCTTTGGTGAGAAGATCTGCCAATTGGTATTCTGTACCCTCAAGTATAATTCAACTACCACTGTTCCACGTGGTCCTTGATGAAGTGATACCGAAGATCGATGTGCTTTGATTTCGAGTCGAAAGAGTTGCACGAGATAGCAATGGCACTCGATTGTCGCAGATACATCGGGATTCGTTAAATATATAACCATAATCTTTAAGTTGTGTTCTCATCCAAATGACTTGAGCACAACACGCCGACATGGCTACATATTCTGCTTCGGTTGAGGACAACGATGTACAATCCTCGCTTTTTGATTGCCATGACACGGTTTGTCACCAAGAAATTGTAACGCTCACGAAGTACTTTTCGTGAATCTAAGCATCTGCGTGGTCGGAAAAAGCGATTAGTTCAAAACCGAATCCTTCAATACCGGATCCCTAAATTAATGGTTCCCTTGATGTATCGGAGGATTCTTTTAGCCTCGAGAGGTGGGTTTGCTTGGTCGTGGCGATAACGGGATCAAAGATATACGGCAAAGACAATATCGTCTAGTTTAGATACATGAGAGATCCAATGATACTACGGTATTTGGTAGGGTCAACCAATTTCCCATGTAAATCAGCGTCTAGCTTCTTGGTATGTGACATTGGTGTGGCATAAGTATCACAAGTATTCATCCCAAATTTATGCTGAATTTCAAGGGCATATTTGGACTGACTCAGGAAAATACCACTGGGTGATTGATGAACTTGCAGTCCTTGAAAGAACGTAAGTTCACCCATCATTGACATTTCAAAATGTTTCTTCATTAGTTTTGCAAAAGCGATTGAGTATTTTTTATGTGTTGACCCAAAAATGATGTCATCCACGTAAATTTGAACAATTAAAATATGTTCCCGTGATATTGTATGAAAAGAGTTGGGTCGACCGAACCTTTGGTAAAATTATTGGCAATGAGGAAAGATGATAACTTATCGCACACCAGGAGCTTGTTTGAGACCATACAGAGCTTTGTTCGGTTTGTAGACATGGTTCGGGTAGGCGGGATCAACGAATCCTTCGGTTGGTGACATAAACCGTTTCTTTAAGTTGCCCATTGAAAGCGCTTTTGACGTCCATCCGAAAGACCGTTATATTCATATGATCCGCGAACGCGAAATATCGAACGACCTCTAGGCGAGCAACCGAGCAAAAGATTCTTCAAAGTCAATACCTCTTTCACCGACGATAACCCTTAGCCACCATACGTGACTTATTTCGATAACATTCCCTTCAAAGATCCAATTTGTTTTTCCAAATTCATTTGAGACCAATGACGTAGACTCCTGTTGGTCTTTCAACCAGTTCCCATACTTCAAGATGTTTGAATTGGTTGAGTTCTTCTTGCATGGATTCAATCCACTTATCTTTTGTCATTGCATCCTTAATGTTTTGGGTTCGGTTTGGCGGAGGTGCATAAATGCAATGTTCACCGTTTGTGTGAAGGCGTTGTCTCGTAACGGCCGGTTGGTTTGGGTTGCCAATAATATTTGTCAGAGGATGGTCTTTTGTCCATCTATGTGTGGAGGGTTGATGTTGGTATACATTGTGCAGATTTTGAGGATTCAAATGGCTTGTTGAAGATTCTGCGACATCAGTGCGAGTCTCATTAGCAAAACGGGTTGAAGAACGCATTTGGATCAAAATCTGCAGGTGGGGGTACTTCATTCGAACATCATCACCGGTTCATCATTGTTAAAAGCGGTTTGTTCAACTGTTGTGTTGGAGTCAACTGGTGGTGCTTCTTCAACCGTAGTTGTTGTAGCAGTGTATCGGTATAGGAGTATTATCGGGTTGGCGGCGGAAAGCGGATACACACCGAGCACGTTCATCAATATCGTCATTGAACAGAGGAGCAAATAGTCGTTCCATTTGTTGACGAGTGAGTGGGGCTTGTTTGGTGATGATGGGGTTTGGGGAAGTTTAAGCGGTTGTGACCGGGTTCCAAGTCGTTATACTCGAAGCCATCTTCGTGAGTTCATCAAAATGAGCATGAATCGTTTCCATAACCTCCTTTGTTCGACGATTCCGGATTCGGAAACCTTTAGAATTATCACAATATCCAATAAAGACTCCAATGTCGGCTTTGGCTTTGAGCTTTCCAAAGTCATCACGATCATTATTCGGATAGCAAAGAGATCCAAATACATGAAAGTGTTTGAGATTCGGTTTTTAGTTGTGGACAAGCTCGAAAGGTGTTTTGTTGTGGCGTTTTGTAATCATAGATCGGTTTTGAGTATAGCATGAAGAGATACACGCCCATAAGTAATCTTGAAGTTTAGCATTGATTAACATTGTTCTTGCAGCTTCCACTAACGTTCGGTTTCATCTTTCAACAACTCCGTTTTGTTGGTGTATGCGTGCAATAGATGTCTGATGCTAAATTCCCACTTTCTCATAAAATTCACGAAGAGTTTGGTTAACAAATTCGATGCCTCATGTTACGATTTGTCGAACGGTGTTTCAGTAGTGAACTTGTATTTTCGTGAGAAAGGTGATGATCATCTGTGGAGCTTGATATTTGCTTCAAAGAAAGTAGACCCAAGTCCAGCGTGAATAGTCATCAACAATTACTAAGATGTAGCGTTTCCATTGATCGTTTGCACGCCAAGATCGGGCCACACAAATCCATGTGAAGAAGATGAAGCACATCCGAGAGTTGTGTTCCATCTTTGAAGGAAAATGAGCACGAGTGCTTTTGCCTTGTTCACAAGCTGAGCAAAGGTGATCTTTAGAATACCGAAATCGTGGGAGTCCTTCAACTAGTTTGTGTCGAGCAAGGTTGGTGATGGTTTGAAAGTTTAGATGTAAGAGACGACGGTGCCATAGCCAGGATTTTGTTGATGTTGCCTTTGAAAGTAAGCAGATGGGAGATGAAGCAACCATGTCTTGCATAGAGATAGTGTAAAGACTTGAATTACGCGAGCCGGACATAAGGTCGTTTCCTTGTAGATCACTTAATGAAACAAGATTTCTCCTGAAAGCAACCTCCAAATCTCCATCACGAACCCGACCTCACGAAAGCAGTTGTGACCGAGGCCTTCCACATAATAAACCCTACTAATTTCGATGTTCCCATTGACGTAGTCTCCGTAGCCCATGATAGCTGCGAAGTGATCATTCCGAATCGACAAGGTGCCAATGAACTTTGCAATAAAGTTTGATAACAGTTTAAGGTTGCCTATCATGTTTCGGGAACATCCGCTATCAACAATCGAGAATGATCGTATCACACATTACACATCGACGAGATGGAATAGAAGTAGATGTGGAACCCGAAATGTTAGAGGGTTCGAGCGATTATAGTAGATATACATTCATCAATAGCTTTAGGTATCCATTTAAATCCTAGTGTGTTATATATCCATTTCTGCCATCTCCAACTAGTGTTTGCTTTAATCTTAGTGAATGCACTAGGTGGTACTACATTCCTAGGAGGTGGCCGAGCTACTGAGGGGACAAAGGCAATGCGTTTCTTAGAATCTAAAGAAGGCGGTCTACCAAGCAATGACTTAGAATGATTAGTGGGCCTAGAGGTATTCCGGTTCTTAGGATTCCTTAAGCGAGAGATGATAGCTTTAGCAACACATTTATCATGACAATCAGAATTCATACTTTTACGACAAATAACACAAGGTGCATCGGACTGAATATCAAAAGTGCTTAATGGTTTAGCATTCGTTACATCACTATTTCTATTACATTTGCGGGCAATATCTATAGTGTAAGCAACGTGAGTCTTATTCATAGTCCTAGGGTGTTCTTCTACTTTAGCATTCCTTATTGATCTTTTCTTAGGTCGCAACTTCCTTTTCTTCGATGTAGTGCTCCTAGGCTGTGAAGTGCGGAAGTTTGGAAAAGACGCAACTATTCTGTTTCAAGAGAAGGAAGCACGTTAGCAACTTGTGATTTGGCAGTAATGATTCTAGGTTCACGATTACTAAGTGTTACTGGGGCTATTCTCTTAATCACGGTAGGCAAAAGTTGTTCATACTTTCCTAACATTTCTCTTAACTTGAAGATAGTGTGAATCGGATCTTGATTTTCGGACCAAATATTTCCAAAGAAATGCATAACTTCTTTAATGTGTGCAAGATAATGATCAAGTTCAATTGATGCTTCATCACGAGTCTTTTTGAGTAAATCAAATATGACACCATATTCCTTTTTAACTTTTACAAGTTCTTGTTCATATTTTGAGATTTGACACTTAAAAGACACGTTTTGATCATCCAGTTGCTCAATTTTGGATCGAAGTTTTGTCACGAATAGCGGGCGATTTTGTGTTGAAAAACAAGTTGTTGATCGTGAATATCTTTTTGAAACCAATTAAGACGGCGTATTGCATTTGAAAGTTCGTTTGACAATCGTTTATTTTCAACTTTTAAGGACTCGACCAAGCACATTATCGGTGTTCTCAACATTTACCACGAATCAACGATATCGCAGAGATATAATCAAATGCATATGACAAAGAATTCAATAGCACAACATTATGGACATCGGCACGATGACATCTTCCAAGAGACGATCAACATCTTTTCTCAACATTTTCTTTTTACGTTTAGTATTAGAAATAGATGTTTGTTTTCTAAAACGACCTTCATTAACCCAAGTTCCTTATGAAAGTCCTTTTCCCAAGACAATGCACAACTTTTCAAATTTTTAACATTTGGTAAAGAGATTTTTACGAAAAATGTCTCTTTGTTCTCGCGCTAGAGGCAATTGAAAATGTTGAACTTTGATTTCAAAATGATATTCTATCTCATGTTGTAAAGTTTTGAGGTCATCCATGAAAAGGTCAAAATATCTAAGAATTTTTGATTTTCGTGTTTTGAGTTTACTTCAATCGAGGAAGGTAAAGGACCATAAGTTTGTGCATAATCTGGTTTGGGATTAACATTAGAAGACTTCGAGGCGTTTTATGATAATCCTTGGTGTGTTAGAAGAATCCGTTGGTGTGACGAAAGTGACCGCTTTTATAATTAAAAGGTTTGTTGTAAACAACATTTTCTAATTTTGATCGACTCTCGTCTTATGCATCTAATTCCTCTTGACGATGATATTCAACAACACTCATAATAGAGTTATCAATTTTATATTACTTGCCTTTGAAACTTCGAGATTTGGTTTGAATGCTTTGGTTGAAAGCTTAGGTTTGTAATCGGCAAGATTTGGTCCATAGCCATTTGGATTTGGTTTTAAAGTAAACTTTTCAATAGGCGTGACCGAATCACCATGTTTGTAAACAACAGTTTTAAACTCTTTAAGTTTTTTTGCAAGCCGATGATTTCTTCAAGATGATCATCTATTCGTTTCGTTGAATGCTTTTTGTATGCAGAGAACTGTTTTTGACAAGTTAACAACTCACCTTAGTTTTTGATTTTCCAAGGTGAGAGCGTTAATTTGCTTTTTATGTTCATGTTTGATTGTTCTATTTCGCACAACAAAGCATTCTTGACGCTAGATTACGCATCCGTCTCTAAATATTGTTCGTTTTGATGAGATTTTGCAAAGGTTGCTTCAAAACCTTTTTCACGTTTTTCTTGAGTTTTGAAAAGTTGAGTTGCTTTTGTAAACATTCAAAATCCTTGGTTAACAGTGCATTTTACTTTTCAAGTCCTGATTAATTGCACGACATTCTTCCACTATGGTTTGTTGGTCTTGTATTAAACGAGCAAAATCTGGATGAGGCAAAAGTTCGGCGTGTTCAACGCGAGTCACAACATGATCATTACTGAGATCCTCAAGTATAACCACGGAGTCAATTTGATTATCAAGGAAACCGTTTGGTCATCTTGATCGTCAAATATAACTACGGGATCTAGTTGAAAATCGTCGGAATGAGATGTGGATGACTCATTTTGAACATTCGGAGCCTTGCCGGATTCGGATGTTGGCGGAGATATTAGATCAGAGATGAATATGGTTTATTGGTACACGAGACAAGCCATCGGTGTCATACACTGGGCCTGTGTCACTCATGTGTAACTCATGCATATTAAAATCAACATAACATTGCATTGGCTTGCAAATCCTCCATATCATCATCCGAGTCAAGATTTGCCATAAAGCTCGTTCTTTATGTGAGAGTTCCACCGACTTCATCCTTAAGAGCCAAAAGAAGAGCCTCTTTGTGATAAGCACCGCCCCTTGTCCTCGGCTTTGGGCATGCATTAGCCAGGTGTCCCTTCTCATTGCGGTTGTAGCATCGAAGACCATTCAACCCATTCGAGCATTCCTTGTTCCACCATTTGAGCTCTGTTGTTATTCCTACCCACAGCATTAAACCCTTGACCACCGCCCATCGGACGACCATAACCACGATTCTGAACTTCAACTCGTCCCATTGTTCACAAATTGATTCCTTGTGTTAGATGAGGAACGAATACGATTGTTGGATTTGTTAGTATAACGGCTAAAAGCATTAGCAATCATAGCAAATCCTTGTTGCAATGCTTGAATGGATCGATTCCTCATTAGCTTCAGCGACAAGTGCTTGAGCATTGTTATTATTGTATGGAACCAATTGAGTTTGTTGAGATTGAGGCTGTGAAAGATCATATGGTGTGATTGTAGCAGTTGGTTGAGTTGCTGGTTGAGGAGAATAACTGTTTTGAGCATACAAGGCAAGTTGTTGAGTTTTCGGTTGTGAAGGTGAAGACATTTGAGCACGGAGAATCCTTTCTCTATCAACTTCCTTTTCATGAGGCTTCAAGTAATCATACAACAATCCGTATGTAGAATGATGCATGTTCTTCGCTTGACGGAGAAAAATGACATACTTCTCCCATTCAGGACCAAGACTACTCAGAACTTAGTATTAACTTCAATTCTTGGCATGATGATGTTGTGTTTATCCAAATCATTTATGATGTCCGAGAATCGATGATGATAAGACTCTAGTGTCTCTCGAGGTTCAATCATGAAGTGTTCATAAGCCAAGTAAATTTTGGATTCCATATCCTCGTGATTGAGTGCAGATCCTTCCATAAGAAGACGAATATGTTCCCACATCGCCTTTGCGTCTTTTGAGCATCAACACTTAGAAGAATTGGGTTAGGTAATCCTAAGAGGATATATTGCATTGCAAGTTCATGAGCTTCATAGTGTAGAAGTTCTTCGCATTCAGTGCTGCAAAAGTAGCAATGTTTGATTGTTCATCTCTTGGTGGATTAGCATTGGATCGGCGGAGTACGACAACAGTAGGCATCTGAAATGGACTTTCCAAGATAGCCTTCTTTAAGAACTTTCCATGTGGCTTCTTCAGATCACAAAACCTAAAGAACCTTATCACCCATTGATCGTAGTTTCCTGGAGTGAGCATTGGAGGTCTATCAAGTGATCCAGCCTCATGAATTGATTGTTGGCTGCTTAAAGCTTCACACATCTTTGCAAACCAAGTGGGTTCCTTCATAGTGTTCCTTGATGGATGTTGATTGAAGTCATTTGTGTAGGGTTGAACTTGAAGACTTGGTGGTGTTTGAATCATTTGAGGTGGTGGAATTGCACCAAGTTGTGGAGTATGTTGTTGATTAAATTGTTGTTGATTAATTGCTTGTTGTTGATTCCATTGTTGATGTTGTGGAGTTAGTTTTTGTTGACGTTGAGAATAAGTGTAAGGGAAATAATTAGAGTATGGTGGTTGTGACATGTTGAAAACTTGTGTTGGTAAAAATGGATCTTTGTAGTCGAATGAACCTTTGTTGATGAAGTGTCCTTAGGCGTAGAAATCACAAGAAACCAAGTAGGACTTATGCGTAAAAACACCAAAGTTACGCGTAACAATCAAGAGTTACGCGTAGATTTAGCTTACGCGTAAGTAGGGTAAAGGCACTAAAGTTATGCGTAGACACAAAGTTAGGCGTAGAAACTTATGCGTAGGATTACCTTATGCGTAAGACAAGGCTTAGGCGTAAGATGAATCTTATGCGTAGGATTTCTATGCGTAAGCTTTATGCTTATGTGTAAGTTTAGGGTTTTGCCCAAATGATCTTTTACACTATCACAGTGCAAAAGATATCCAAAGTCGACGTATTTTCAGGCTTATCCAAGCAAGAAAACACGGAGTAAACCAACGAAGATCAAACCAAGGATAAAGTTACGCGTAAGATTAGGGTTTTGATACGCGTAATCTTACTCGTAAAAATGATTTTGCCCAAAGATGTTTCTAAACTAGTTTTTGTATGAGGAAATAGCTTCAATAACACCAAAATGACACAAAAGTGTGAAACTTGATGATCCAAAGCTCTCAAAACGGTTACGCGTAGGTTTACACCCTCATTCAAAAACAAGCTTAAAAACGTCGATCCACGCATAAAGGTTGAAACTTTTTGCCAAAAACAAGTATTTTAACACCTTAAAACGTTGAAAGTACAAGAATCTTGGATTAAAAAGTGTAAAAAACGAGTTTTTAAGCGAACCAAAGTATCACGTTATTCTACGCGTAGGACCAAAAACCCACTTCAAGAAATAACGATTCACCCAACTAGTTAGGCGATTGATACCACTGTTAGGTCACTAGTTTTACAACACAAGCAACATAGAAAGAGATAAAGGCGATTGAACAACACACAAACACACACACACGTGCAAGTAAAGAAAGGTTAGGCGTAGAGTGTATGTGAAAGAGTAAATTGAACAACCAACCCTCAAGTGAGGGTTATACAAGAGTATTTAAAGGCAAGGAGCTAGGGCAACACTCTCACTCCTTCCCTTTTCCTTATTGGACATGGGCCTAAGCTTATGGGCCTTCTACATAAGCTAGACCTTAAACAAACATAAAGGCCATAATAAGCTACCTATTACATATGAGTAACTAACACTTGAATAAAGGTTTAGGAGTGATTCCAACAATAATAATAATACTTTTTTTTTATGCCTGTCGTTAGATTCCATTGCCCCTTTATTGGTCTTAATGGTTGTCGCGATGGTGGTGGAAATGGTCTGACCAAAACTTCCTTGATCACACATCTTCGTGATCGGCATTTTAGTGGTGAGGCTCAAGCTATCATTAGGCAATCTCTTTTGACGGATCTGACTATTTTTGAAAGGGCTGAGGTTACTCTTAAACGTATGGGTTTGTGGTTGTGTGGTGGTTGTTTCAAAACGCATACTTTCCGGACTAAGTGTCGTCATGGTGTGGGATCTGATTTTGTGTCTCCTCCTGATTCTGGTGATGGTGTTGTTCGGTTCGTGTTATATGATCTCACCAAACCACAGGTTCCTTCTCATGTTGCCCTTGTTGAGGATTTGGCTTTGGACGAGCTTGGTGGTTTTGATTTACCTCTTCTTGATACTTTATTCTCTAAGGGATTGCGGACTGTCAAATCCATCCCTCCCAAATGTCGGTTGGAGTTCTCTCGTACTTTGAAAAGAGCTCTCGATAAGGTGATCTGCACGCCTGATGACATTTCTTGTTGGGTGGATTTGTTGGTCCTGCCTCTTTGTCTACTTAAAACCTTTTGCCCGAGGAGTAGTCAAGAGGGCAGGTCGGTCACTAAGCGTCAACGCCAGGAAGAATATATTGTTAATGCCATTCATGCTTGGGGCTCTTCTCGTGGTAGTTTGCAGGTTGTGCGGGAGGTTTTAGCCGAACCTTCTCCATTATGGTCTGGTATTGATGATGATAGCTTAGATCTGGGTGACCGCAATGTCAAGCAATGTAAGAGGAAGATTTTTGATGGTCATTATACTGCTGCGGTGAGAGTTCTTTCGTCTTCTGGTATTGCACCTTATGATGTTTCTACTCTTGAAGACTTAAAAGCCAAGCACCCTTTTCAGTCTGCTCCTCCTTTGCCTGATATACCTATTGATCATCATCACCTTACTGCTCCCCCTTCCACTGTTCTTGACATGATCAAGAGTTTCCCTCGTGGTACTTCTTGTGGGCGGGATGGGCTACGTGCCCAACACCTTTTGGACTGCTTATCTGGAGCTGCTGTGGCTATTTCTGATGAGTTGATCGCTTCTATTACCCCAAGTGGTGAACCTTTTTCTTGCTGGTAAATGCCCGAGGGCGTTGGGTGAGTACATTGCTAGTGCTCCTCTCACACCCTTAGTCAAACCAGGAGGGGGAATCCGTCCTATTCTTTGTTGGGACTGTTTGGAGGCGTTTAGTTTCCAAGGTTTGTGCATCTATGATTGGTCCCTCTTCTGATAGTTATTTAGATGATTTGCAATTTGGTGTTGGTGTGCCGGGTGGAGGGGAGGCTATTCTTCACGCGGTGAATCGGTTGGTTGAGGACCGGGGGACTGATGTTGGTCTATCTATGTTTTTGGTTGACTTTAAAAACACTTTCAACATGGTGGATCGTCTTTGTTATGTTACGAGAGGTTCGGCTTCATTTCCCGGCTATTTCGAGGTGGGTTGAATTCTATTATTCTAGTCCTGCCAGATTATATTATGGTGAGCATACTCTTTGGTCTCATCAAGGTGTGCAACAAGGTGATCCGCTTGGGCCTCTTCTTTTTGCTTTAGTGTTACATCCCCTAGCATGTAAATAATAATAATAATAATAATAATAATAATAATAATAATGATGAAAATAATGATGATAATAATGATGCTAATAATAATGATAATAATAATAATGATAATAATAATAATAATAATGATGATGATGATGATGATAATCATAATCATAATGATGATGATGATGATGATGATAATGATAATGATAATAATGATAATAATAGTAATAATAGTAGTAATAGTTGTAATAGTAGTAATAGTAATAGTAGTAATAATAGTAATAATAATAATAATAGTAATAGTAATAATAATAATAATAGTAGTAGTAATAGTAGTAATAATAGTAATAGTAATAATAATAATAATAATAATAATAATAATAATAGTAATAGTAATAGTAATAGTAATAATAATAATAATAATAATAATAAACAATTGCAAAGGTTTTTAGGATGTTTAAATTATATTCATGATTTTTTCAAAGATTTAGGGAGTATATGTAAACCATTATATGAAAGACTTAAGAAAAATCCTGAACCATTGTCAGAAAAACATACCCAAGTAATTAAACATATAAAAAATAAAATAAAAGAATTACCTTGCCTAACTATACCTAATCCAGAAGCAAGTCTTATAGTAGAAACAGATGCAAGTGATATTGGATATGGAGGTATCCTAAAACAAAAATTAAAAAATAATGATAAAGAACAATTAGTAAGATTTTTTTTCAAGATCTTGGAATGATACACAAAGGAATTATTCTATAGTTAAAAAAGACGTATTAAGTATAGTTTTAAATATTCAAAAATTTGAAGATGATTTATATATGAAACCTTTTTTATTAAGAGTTGATTGCTCTTCAGCAAAATATATCTTAGAAAAAGATGTTAAAAATTTAATTTCAAAACAAATTTTTGCCAGATGGCAAGCTATCCTCAATAATTTTGATTTTCAAATTGAGGTTATAAAAGGAGAAGCCAATTCTCTCCCAGACTTCTTATCAAGAGAATTTTTACAGGGATGAATTCAAAAGACAAGAAACCTCTTGTTCCTATACCAAAGCCCCGATTACCATCTCCATCAACATCTACAAGTATTATATCCCAGAATAAGTTCACACCATTATCTCCATTTTCTTCAAATCAATCTCCAAGAAGATCTTTATCCCCATTTTCATCAAATCAATTATCTCAAAGATTACCCTATTCTGCTTTGGCATACATGCCAAACATATCTCCGAGTCAAAACTCTTATACATCAGTTGCCTCATCCTCTAATATGCCTAGAAACCCTAATAAACCAGAACCCAAAATTAATCCAAATCGTCAAGTCGTAAAAATTCTTGAACCAGAAGAAGAAGAAAAGTTAAATCAAAGTTTTGGTTCTCTTATCAAATATATTTTCCCAGAAAATACTCATTTTTATAACATTGATTTTCAAACAAGGGAATATTACGAAGCTATTTTGTTAGAAAGTAATTCTATTGAATTATTCCATACTCAAGATATTCGAGTTCAAGGTCTTATCAGCAGTACTAAAGTCAAAATTCTCAAAGTTTTATCTTTAGAAGACTGGGGAAATAAACCCTATATCAATAAAGTTTTAACCCGTTTCCCTGAATACCCAGCATATAATTACTATGATTATCAAGAAGCTTGGTCTAAAGCGTTTTTTCTGAGAAATCATAGTCATACATGGTTTTTCCGATTTAATGAAGTATTCCCAAATAAATATCCAAGATGGTTTGTTAAATGGTTCAGATACATGGGAGGAATTCCAGAAATTTTCCCTCCAAGAATTTTACAAGGATATCAAAAATATAAATCAGTTTTTTCTCAAGAAAGTATCCCTCCGTTTGAATATACTTTACAGTTTATGATCATATTTAGACTCCCATGGATCATGTCATGGAATTATAAAAACAAGATGCAGAAGGAGTTTCTCCTCCTCTTTTAGTAAGGGAGTTCAGCACTAGATGGTGGAGTACAGTTTCAGAAGATCAAGCAGATGAAAAGCGGTCACAAATTATTATAACAATCTGGTCAGTTCACCTAGCTCAAGTCCTTCTATCCCCAACAAGTCCTATACAGATGAAGATGCAATCAAAAGAATTCAAGAATGTAAATCAAAAGAAGAAATCCAAAAGATTCTAGATGAAGTTCGTAAATCCCCTACTCCAAGTGAGGAATTATATCAAGATTCTCAAGATCCATATGAAGACGATGACTTTGAATTTCTAAGTTAAATCGTTATATTCAAGTTTTAAATTTGATATCAAAATGTAACATAAACGTGTCGAGTCTTTATATTTAAGTAAGATATATTAAAATAAATATCATTATCATTTATCGTCACATGGAGACTTTATAAAAGTTTGAAAGATAATTGAAGACATTGGCCGA
Source organism: Chrysanthemum makinoi (assembly GCA_910596185.1). NCBI lineage: Eukaryota > Viridiplantae > Streptophyta > Magnoliopsida > Asterales > Asteraceae > Chrysanthemum > Chrysanthemum makinoi. The sequence continues at coordinate 226,551,804 of OU343221.1, read as the reverse complement.
CAAAGTAAAGATGAAGATAATTGAAGATATTGGCCGACAAAGTAAAGATGGTGTAGCCCCTACGTTTATAATTATGGAAGATAATGCAGCTCCTTTTTGACTATTTTCATATGCAGACAAGAGACTTTATAAAAGTTGGAAATTAATCTATAATTAAAGATTTTACCGGCATTTGTAAGTCATCAACAATAATGAAGAAAATAACCGGTGTTTTGCAGTCATCACGATGAATGTAACCGAGAAGTTCAAGTATAAAAGAGGAAGACTCTCATAGTTGAGGGGCAGGATGAAGAAAAAAGAATCAGTTATATTATCCACTACTCAATGTTCAAAAACCCTAGATTTCCAAATTTGTATATCTCCAAGTTCTTCTATATGTCAGAATATCTCTCCTGTAAACTCTGAATCTCCTTGTAATAATTCAGAAACAAATAATAAAGGTATCATTTTATAATTCTTTGTTATGTTTAAATTAGTTGAGAAAATTTTTATTATATGTAAAATATTATTTCTCAATATTATAATTTTATCAATTGATATTGAAAAATTATTAATTATAAGTGAAATATTCTTTCTTAATATTATAATTTTTATATTACATTACTTAGACATAATTTATTATTATATCAGATGTTTAATCAATAAAGTTTATACATTAATTATAGATTTATTATCTTAAATTGAATTAAATTAATCGGTTTAATAGTTCCTTGGATTATATTATGACCTAAAAATCTTATCTCAGTTTGAAATAAAATTATTTTAGTATGAGATCTTTGCTAAACCATTTTTATATATAAGGTTATAAAATATATTTAAGTGTTTAAAATGCTGATGTATATTTTTAGAGAATATTAGAATGTCATCAATATATACTATAGCAAAATCACTTATAGGAATAATTATATTATTCATTATATTTTGGAACTCTGAAGGAGCATTTTTTAAACCAAAAGGCATGACATTCCATTCGTAATGACCAAAAGGAACATTAAATCCTGTTTTATATCTATCTTTTTCATTTATTTGAATTTGCCAAAATCCTGATTTCATATCAAATTTAGAAAATATTTTTGAATCATATAATCTTTTTAATAAATCTCTTTTATTTGGAATAGGGTATCTAATCCATTTTAGTACTTTATTTAATGGTTTATAATTTATAACTAATCTTGGTGCTCCTCTTTCTATTTCAGCGCTATTCATAACATAAAAGGCTGAACAAGACCAAGGTGATTTAGAAGGTCTTATAAGATTTTTATCTAATAAATCTTGTATTTCTTTTCTACAATTTTGAACTAATTCTTGAGACATATGTATAGATTTAGATTTAGTAGGAATATCCTTTTCATCAAACTCCTTTATATAAGGTAAACTAACGATATGTTGTTTTCTTGTCCAAAAAGCATTTGGTATAGTTGCACATACATTATTTTTAAATTTGTCTTCCAATTGTTTTATTTTATTTTTTATAATATTATTTTGTAATTGATCTTCTATTCTTTTATCATTTATTTCATTTACCAAATATTCTATATTTTTCCTTTTATTATCAATAATGTTTATTTCTTTAGTTATCATTGGTATAGCAAAGGGAAATAATATCTTTTTTCCTAAAATTTTTGTAGTTAATCCTTTTTCATTTACTTTAAATGGGTATAATTGTGTTATAAATGGTTGTCCTAAAATTAATTGAGAACCCATATTTTTAACTAGTATTAAATTTGTTTTATAACAATAATTATCATTACAAATATGAACATTTGATAATTTATATCCTATTTTTAATTTATCTCCAGTGACTCCAGATAGTCTTTGAGATAATTTTTCATAGTATTTAACTGGAACTAATCCTTCTTGTATACAATTTAAATCTGCTCCAGAATCTATTAAAGCTATTAATGATAGTTGTAGGATCGTATTTTATGTGTTTGATGATTCGGGTGGTCTTGGATGATCAAAATACATGTTTGCCATAGTTAGAGAGTTAGTAGAGAGAGAGAGGGTGTTCTTGCTAGAGGTTTACACAAATGTTGAATATTAGATTATGAGAAGCACCACCCCTTCCATGGATGGAAGGGGTATTTATACTTACACAATACACGACCTCCTATCGGCCTGTGGATCAGGGATACAGTGGGTAAAGACCCGTCCTTCCTCCACGGTGTTGCACTAAGTTATACTACGCTACAAACTAATAAATAAAATACTAAATAACGTGACTAACGACAAGTCTACGAGCTAAATTAAGCTAGATAACATTTGGGGTGACCGACTCTTCATTATGGAATTTTCTAATTCCTAACAATCTCCCCCTAAGGGAGGTCACCCCATGTTTTACATTTCAAATCCTAGCATTCTATTCTTGTCATTGTTCTTGAGCTCGTAGACTTCAATTCTTCATTTCAACAATCTTTGTGCTTTTGTAGCGATTCTTCAAAGTCCGCATTGATTTGTACTTTTAGTGGAGGCCTTTAACTGATCCACATCTTTGATGATCTTCGAGCTTTCATTGAGATCATCAGCCACAGTAAATCTCTCTGGATCATCCATAGTTGTGTTGCCATCATGTGAAGTTGTGACTATTGGACCGACATGCTCACACTTTTGAATCATGACATCTTTCCATCAGAGTAGCGGAAGCCTTATAGGTTCATGATATTTGCAGCAGCGAAGCGTAAGCATAGTATAAAAATATCGAACCGGTTATGTAGATATGCATCAGTCATGATTTCTTCAAATGAAGTGTGGATGCTGTGAGCATGCGGCTTTGGATTGACGCCTCAATTACGATCACCGCAACCGTCCAAATGTACCTTCAAACAACAGTTAGTAATAAAACACACGAAAGTGTCTTTGATCACTTTCGTTGAATTGAGGTACACGGCCCACGGTTCCCGTTGATCGTACAAGTACTTGCTGTGATCGGTAGGATTCCTAAGAATCTCCTTGACGGGTTTAGCGGTTTCTAGTGTTCTCAAACCGAACGTCTCAAAGAAGACAACACGGAGTGAGTGAACGGCGAATTGAGATTCAGCGATTGATGAAAAATGATTTGAAAATAATCGCGTATTGCTTAGAAGAAAGAGTTTTGCAATACAACGAAGGTTTTATGAGATAGATCAATTTTCAATCAAAAATACTTTTTGTATTTGAAAAGAGTACACATTCGACGTGCTAGCGAAAAGAAGAGATTCGCACATCGAGCGGTTTTTCTAAAAGTATTTTTCAATCAGAGATACTTTTGAATTTGAAATGAATACACATTCGACGTGCTAGAGAAAAGAAGGTTTGCACATCGAACGGTTTTTCCAAAAGCATTCGTCAATTCAATTCCTGGACCAAGGTTGATTCAAGATTGAATCTCCCCATCGTTTCTATCCGGTTGTCACAAGCTTGATCTTTTGAAAAGATCTCACATGTCACCCACCAAGAGCTTGTTTGATGTTGGCTCTAGAAGGATTTCCATCTTCATCGTGAATATTTTACATATCACTTTCGGATGTTCTCGCAATACCACAAGGATAATGCGTAGGACTCTCAATATATACTTACTTTCCACATTGTGTGAAACAGCAAGTCTTCATTAATATAGTGTCCTAATGAGATATTGTGGATGATCTCTTGGCTCTAGACTCAATCGTGCATATTTGGTTCCTGTGCCGGAGACTAGGGAGAGGGTCTCCTTCTTCAATATCAACAATCTCTAAGAGAAAGTCGATAGATTATGTAGGTTCCCCGTGAGAATGAAACAAGCCCTTTTAAGAGGAACTTGAGTGGTTTGGGAAGGTCTAGTGCGGTCGTCCTTTGGGTCCATGACGTCTTGTCTTCAATACCATGTTACCTTAGTAAACACCGGTAGCATATGTATTGAACCCGGTTTCTGCCCTAAGGTTGAATTGATGGAGGGCTATTTCTTTTCACCCTTTTACACATTCAATTCTTTTTCATTCTTCAACCCCTTCAGTGTTTACCGAGACTTCATAACTATAACCTTGTTGGGTTTATTCCATTACTAGCTCTGTCTCAGTCCGCACTCTTCCCATATCTCACTTTTCTCCTTTTTTCAATATACCTAAGGACTCTACACTATCTAGTGGATTGTCCCTGGGTAGATCCCTCCGGCTCTGGCGGATCGTGGGAACGAATACCTAACCTAACCATCCTTATAACACCATGCATAAAGTAAATTGGTCGGTCTTTTGGTATTGTTCTTTCCTTCATGAAACCAATTGAAAAATCATTTGGAAAAACAATCAAGGTACTTGTGATACGAGATCAAAGCATTTTGTACCTTAGTAGTTTTGATCATTTAGAAATGCTCCCCCTCAACATGTGCATATGATTTAAAATTGTTTGGCACATGGAGGCAAGAGTTCTTTGAAATAATTTCTTTGAAATAATTTCTTGATCACAATTTCCTTAGAAAAAGCCATTTGAATTTCTTTGGTAAAATTCTCCCCCTCAATATGTGCATAGGATATTTAAAATCATTTTATCACATAGAGGCAAGAGTTCTTTTGAAGCACATTTACGATCATACAAGCCATTAAGAAACCATTTAAAACTCAATCAAGGTACTTTATGTTAAATCATAAAAGCATTTGCACCTTGATAGTTTCTTTTCTTTAAAATGCTCCCTCAATATATGCTTCGAGATTCGAAAGCTTTTAGCACATATGAGAGAGCAAATGCACAATTAAATCAAAAACGATCACCTTTTATCAAATTTCATAATTAAATCACAAATTCTCCCCCGATCAAAAATATCAAACCCTTTGAGATTTTGGATCCCAAGTGATTTAATTAGGTTTAGAAACCATGGGAGAAAATGTGGCCTTGTTTAAATACTCATCTTGTTTTTGGATAAATCCTCCTCCTCAACATGTGCATTATGTATATTGAAATCGTTTGGCACATGGAGGCAGGAGTGCCTTTAAAGGACTAAAACCAATTCCATTTAAAACAGATTTGAGATTTAAATCACGATCTCTACCCCGATCAGAAATATCAAACCATTTGAGATTTGTGATCCCAACTGATTTAAATCATTTAGAAGATTTTGGGGAAAGACGTGGCTTGATTTAATTTTGAAAAATGACAGATAAGGACCATTTTAAGACATTAAAGATTGTTAGTGTCAGGTATGATTGTTTTAAGAGATCTTTTAGGTAAAATAAAACAATTTCACAATCAAACAAGAACAGAAAAAATTTCATTTTGAAAGATCTTGATTCTAAAGAAAATCATACCATGACATAACATTAAATCTTTAGATCACCACTTTAATTTGTAAAGCGGACTCTTTTTGAAGATATATTGTTTGAAAATACTTTAAATTAAATCACTCTCCCCTCAATCGATGACCGAAGTCAATAATTGAGTGACTTAGGTTTTGATAACAAGAAGTCCGGTGATTTTCAAAAATTAGTCCAATATAGTTTCAAAACAATATTTTCCATTTTCAAAACAATTTAATCAAATTATTTAAAATTGTTTAAAAATGGTATCTTGCACAAAGATACGTTAGGTGGTTGAGAAGCTTCGTTGATGTTGTTGTAGGGTTTGGAAGAAAAACCATCTGCCGATGCAGTGAGACTTCTTCTTACGTTGCATTTTGAATGCCAACTGAGGTCAAATTAAGCTCCGTTTCTTCAATCACTTAGAAGAAAACCATCTGCAGATGCAGTGAGACCTCTTACGTTGCATTTATGCCAACTCTCCATAGAAGTCCAATTAAGCTCCGTTTCTTCATTTGTCAACCCAAGATATAGTTACCCTTTCCTTTCGGCATCCAATCATCTTCAATTGTGGGATCCGGATCGGGAACATTATTATATACCAATATACCTGCATACGTTAGTGAACACACACAGATATATGGTGGTCGACATCACCCAAACAGCAATCGACTAATAAAAGTCAATGTAACATATCAATCAGATCATATAAATGTATGGGAATAATGTGTTCATCAAACTCTAATCATCTAATCCTAGCAATCATATCCTAGGCACCTAGTCCTTCAACATAGGTTAACATCATTTTTAATTAAGCATATTAGGATAATTAAGAAAGCCCGTTAGATGATGTAGATGTGAAAAAAAACATTATCCCCCTCAATCCATGACTCATTTTATGAAAAGTTTAAAAGCTTTGAAGTCATTGATTGAGTTTTCAATTTTACAAAACTCTGAATCTGATTGTTTTAAAGCAACTCATTTTCCACCATTTTGAAAACACCAAATATTTTTCTGAAGAATTTTAGACGGAAAAACATTTGTGTAGGAACAGCAGTCCTTCGACATACTTTCCTTGTTTTGTTTTTAGGATAAGTGCACGAAATATTTTGAAAATAGTTTAAGCGTAGCACTTTCCTTCTTTAAAAAACGGGTTGCTATCTGAAATAATAGCAAGCCATCATTTGAAGCAAAAAATAACGTAAGCCATTTTTGAAGCGGGTTACGGTCGAAAATAACGTAAGCCATAAATTTTGAAACATGTTTAGAAAAAGAATATTTACACCTCCTGCTCGAACTTCATCTAAAGTCCCGTGCCATTATTGAATGACATTTCTAAGACCGTAGATGTTATCGATACCAGAAGACATGTCTTTGAAAACATATTTTTGGTCTTTTTCAATTTTCTGATTTTTATAGGTTTTTTGAAGGTTTTATATTTTTCTATTTTCTTTTTGTTGGTTTTATATTTTTGTATTTTGTTTTTCTGATAAATATATACAAGGATAGAGTAGATGATATAGTTAAAGAAGATGAAGATATGAGTACCGAGATAAGGATATCGAGCAGCACGTCGTAGAAGATAGAATACGTCATCTCTTAAACTTCCACCACCAAAGCATCCGAGGCTCTTGAATAGAGTGAAGAACATGAGCCTTTGAGAAGCGAGACTTTGGCGGCTTCCCCAAACCGAAAATCCATGAGATGAGCAGATTCGAAGCTCTATTTCAAGCTTGCCTTAGCCAGGTGCACAGAAAAGCACACCATTACCATAAATCCCGCTGCTCCATTGAAAATCGAGGATCTCCATTCGGGGTTATATCATCCAATAGAAGAACAGCAACGTTTCATCCCACTCTTTAAATAATCTTCTCAAATTTCTTTTCTCGACGAAGCAATCCATTCCAAAAGGTGTCAAGAGACCACTTCCCCCCACGTAGTTGAATTGATGCAGTCAGTATCTTAGACTAGAGCTCACGAACCCGAATACACATACCCGAAGACAAAGAAACTTATACCATCGGAGTAGCAGATTAAGTCCAATAGCCAAAGAATAACCCCGATGTATACTTTTCTCTCCCCGAAAGAAAGTGTATGAAGCTCAAGAACCCGAAGTACCCGAATGCCCAAAGAGAGAACAACCGATAACATTGAAGAAGCGGGCCGAATCACTGATTATCTCTGCGGATGACAATCACTGCGGATGTCCACTCCGTAATAAGTGATTATATCTCTGAATCACAGATTAAGCCCTCAAGTGAGATAGCTGAGCATCCCCAATGTACACAATCTCTCTCCTCGATGAATGCGATAGCCTCATCACACACTTGTGTACCTCTTTTATCATCAGAAACTAACTCTTCCATCTCTTCCCCAACATAGTTGGAATAAAAACACTAACGCTATGAGTCAAATCTTGAGTTTCTCTGCGGTAATGACAATAGTCTTCTCGGGATATCTTCAATCACTTAGAAGTATTAAGCTCGTCAAGATTACTCGCGTATAGATGTGTGTCTCCTTCCCCCGGTTTTGACACTACAGAGTCAACAAATCATTATAAGCCCGTATACTAGAAATTTGTTGAGAAGAACACTTGAACTCTTGTGGGAATCAACTTGCTGAAGACTCTCTCGACTATTTTATCAACCCTTATGTAGACGATTTGTAGTGACTACTGAAGAAGAAAACCCAATATACCCTACTTGAAACTGAAGTCAACTTCCCCACATTTGTATCTTAAGCTTGCACCTAATGATGGAAGAACGGTGTAGAGAATTTATGCTTCAAGCAAATCTCTAAGTACTCACTACCCAAACAAAGTATGAGACATTAACACCTCTTGAGATTATCCACACCGTCATATGCGTGTGACATTGAGTAAAACAAAGTAACTCCTAATAGTGATAGTTATCCAGGTCTTCAACCATCCACCTCGATTGCTGGTAACTAGATAAACCAAGTCTTCACCTCAAATTCTTAAGCCCGAGCAAGTTATCAAATAAGAACACGCCTTTGTGAAAGTCAACTTCAATCTCAAATAAGTGATAAATGATTAACTCAAGTAATCACCTTGTGACAAATGTCCAACAATAGTCAATATCAACGTCTCGAGGAGTCACTGCTAAAAATATGAGCAAGTCTAATTGGGAATTGAATCTGACTTATAACTTTCTCCCAATTAGTGCTCCCCCCTAAACCGACAATCTGTTTGATAAATGCCCAGATAAAGAAGAAGTCTTTAGATCGTTAAATGCAACTCGTCTTTAGTCTTCTAACATGTAGCAGAAAATGTAGAACCGACTGTAGACTCGACCTTCTTCAAGATTGTCCGAATGGGGAATAGATTGTTAACATCTTCAACTCACCAAAAACAAGAACATCAGCAAAAAAAACATCCCAATCAACTTACATCTTGCACATCCCCTTAACTAGAATCCCTCCCAATCAAACAAGAACAGAAAGATGTTCATCAAGGAAATCAGCAATCGGTACCGAACACACAAGATGGTAACACCAAACTACCAATCACATCAAACAAGAACAGAGATTGTTCGGAATCATCATGTTGATGTATACGTGAAGCATTAACCGGAAGCACTTTGTCGATAAACTCATCAATCCGAATGAAGATGTCAACCAACGGCTCTTAGAAGAGAAAAACTCCATGTGAAGATGACCCGATAACAAGAAGCTCGGTTCTTACATGAGTTTAGAGCCGTATGACCATTTTTATTCTCAAATATCAATCAACAATGCAAAAAATTCACACTTCTTCTCCCCTCAAGAATTGCATACGGAGATGCCATTCTTGACTAAATAAGTGAAAATCATCCTAATGTTCTATTCACACTTCTCTCCGCAAAATAAGCACATGATGTCGCCATCTTCATTATAATCGAGCACGTGGAATGAGAAAACAATCAGTGGTAGCCCGGTTCACTTTATGACTGAAGCGCATGGAAAAAGTATGAAGCATCTTGATGAGAATGGTCATAAATAAGAAGATTTCTCTTCTTCAGAAGATAAAGCGCACTGAAGCGTACACTTTTCTTTTCTTTGAGGTACGAGGCATGAACTGTTGTGTTCATACGTCATAATCTATCTCTTCTCATCATCTCTTCGCAAAACATGTAATCAACCCATTATCATTCAGTAGGCTTTTTGTAGTGACAGCTGATGGAGAAAACCCAATATGATGAATTTGACCCTGAAGTAAACTAACCAGAACTCGTGACTTAAACTTGCACATATGTAACAAAGAGCGGTGTCGAGAATTCATGCCCTTTGAATCTCTAAGTACTCTATACTCTTCAACCAACCAACCATCAAGTAAAAGACGTACATTACCTCTTGAAAATCCACAATTGAATGTGACACTGAGCACTACAACGGAACTCCTTAAAGTGATAGTTATTTTGTGATGGTATGAGCCCAATTCCCCCAAGTGGTAAAAGAAAAGGTAAAAGACACCCAACAATAACTAGATTTCCAAGTCTTCGTTTTTGATAATAAGCATCGAACAAGGATCATGACGAATCTTCATCCAACCATCCCGATAACCCGGATACTAAGTACACTCACCCGTGATATTTTACTTCAACCTCAAATAAATAATAGTGAATTAACTCCGTTGTCACATCTTCTGAACTGCTCAAATCTAGCCTTCTTTGACATTTAAATGAGCTTTGATAACGGTTTCATCCCGACCATGGTTAAAAGCACATAACCCCGTAAAACCTTGTAATAGCCAAACTGCCATGACGAAAATTCAAACACACATCCAATTCATAAAGTACCCCCTTTTATCCCTTCTTTGAAGAAGCAACCGTAGCACCAGCATCAGATAAGATCCCGAAATACACTTTTCTTTCTCCAGGATGAATCCATCAATACGGGATTTTACAATTCTATAGTTTAAACCGAGAAATCGTTTCTTTCGTGGGATTTTACAAAACCAAGAATAAACCGTAAGATAGATCCGAAAATGCACTTTACAATTACGGGATGTTTCCATTGTTACGGGATTTTACAAGTCTATGATTTAAACCGAGAAATAGATTCTTTCGCGGATTTTACAAAATCAAGACAAAACCGTAAACAATGTCAGATTGAATATGTTATGAGAACTTTGGTTTCGGTGAATATCTGTTTTAAGGGAACATGCAATGCGGTTCATCAGGTTCATAACCAACATCCACAACATCATCAACAATCCAATACACACTTTTGGTAAACACATCATTCACACATTATGTCGGCTATTGTAGTGACCACATGGAGAAGTAAACCCGATATATCAAACTTGATCATGAAGTAGAAACCCCCAAATTTGTTACTTAAACTTGTACTCATCCTTGTGAAAAAGAAATGGTGTACCCAATGTACAAATCCTCTTGAATTATCCTCAACTGTGTGAGACACCAGAGTGATAGTTACGTTGTGGATTAAGCGAGAAAGAAGCATAACCGTAACTAAATAGCCAAGTCTTTATCACCCTCTATAAACGCCCAAACAAGTCATCTTCGCGGAAGGGTAGAAAGAAAGAAGACGAAATAGGTAAACACGCCCGGAAAACTTCACTTCAAACTGAAATAATAAATATCGTCCAAACAACTCCATAGTCACCCTAGTTCCAATAGAAATTCAAGCCGAGACGAGATATTCTTTGTGAAAATGCATAGACCAAAGTATCAACCCTCATACCACAACATCTTTGTCAAATTACACGTGTTCAAATTCACGTATTTACGATCCAAAATTGAGAAGCCCATCAGACCATCACATTACATCCAAACCATCATATATACAGGCACATCCGAAAAACATTCAAGCCCATATTCAATACAACTCCTCTCCGAAATCCAATACTCGGTCCATTAAAATTACAAATACTGAGATATATTCATGGTATATCACCTAACTCCTTAAGCTTGCAATTAACTCCATGTAATAAAATAAATTCCATCAAGAGATGAGCCATGAATAGACTGATGCAATAAGTTCCGCTAATCCCACTCTCAACACCAAGATCGTGTATTACCAAAATGAAGTCCAAATAACATATTACCAAAATAACATATTACCGAATAACATATTACGAAATACGTTATATACAAGCCAAAATGAAGTCCAAATGACATATTACCGAAGTCTGTCTAGGGCCCATAAAACGTTTTGGAGTGCATGAAGCTATATTATGCAATCTATAAGGCCCAATGTAAAATACCTCATTCAAGTCCGGTCCACGAAGTGATACCCTATTAGTAGCAATATTCACACCATATATAATATCACATACCCTAAAAATAAGGTATTAGCCACAAAACCTAATCAGATTTAGACGCCTCCATCTATTCTCCCACTCAAATCTGTCACACGAGTATCACTTCAGTTCACAAATCAAAACTGAACAAATCACACTCAAATCCTTTTATCCATCAACAAATAATTCACAACCGTTGTTCATTCTAATTCACCAACAAAAACAATTAACCCATCTTCTTTTTATGGTCATCGAATTACGAAGGTTAATGGTCTTCAAGGTCTCTGTTGAGGTCTCGGGTAGGTAACTCTTTCATTTTGGTTTTTCGTATTCAAGATCAATGATGAATATGTTCTTGTGTGAATAGATAGAATGATATCTATATGTATGAAGTACCACTCACATAAGGAACACAATCTGAGATCGAGTCAGTCATTTAATTTCTTTTCCTTGATTGTCCAAAATCTGAGTATCACGAAAAGTATTAAGCACAAGTTGTTTCTTATCTTTTCTTTTAAGATTTAAACATTATAAGTGACACGCACATATCACACTTGGATCAATGATGGAAGGATTGACTCGTGCATAAGACTCTTGGAAGTCTTGATGTTTCATTATGATGACCACGAGTCATGAAATCTGAGATCTATTTCAATTTGAATCGAGACATGAAAGGTATGATCTGTGATGATAGAGGTTTAAGAAAGAAAATCTTTAAAAGATAACTTTGAATCTTTATGAGATCTTGATTAGTTTTCATCTATTAATTGTGTCTCGGTTGAGATGTAGATTGATGTTGGGATTAGGAGAGTTTGGAGTTTTTTGTTGAATCAAACAAATGTTACTGCTTCACGATGGTATTTGTGTTGAGGTCAAGTGGTTGTGGTCAAGTCTTCTCTACTTCTACCTTTCTGTCAATGTCAAGTCTAGTCGTGAGACAACTCGCTAAGCCAAGTCGCTAAGCAAGTCGCTAAGCCAACTCGCTAAGCAAGTCGCTAAGCAAGTCGCTAAGCCAACTCGCTACGTCTTGTTCAAAAACAAGTCGCTACCGTTTTAAAGAGTCAAGTTGCTAGTATTTTTCCAAAGCAAGTCGCTAGTTAACTTTTGATATAACTCGCTGTTGACTTTCAAGAAAGTCAACGAGATAACCAAGTCGCTACAGAGAACCAGTGAATCTGGACAGTTTTGTGTCTAAGTCGCTATCAAGATTTTTACATTTTCCGATGATTTTTCCGACCTCTTTTCCGACCATCTTCAAAAATAACCCAGAAATACTTATGCAGAAAAAGTATGCTTCATTTTGACCCATTTTTATCATGTTAGACCACATATTATGACCAGTTGACCACTTTTACTACACATAAATGATGGCAAAAATGATAAGACAGCAGTATTGTTCACGGACATGACACAAGAAAGTTAAAAACGTAAATGGACCATAACCTTTATCATTTGACCAAACAAATGATACAGAAAAACCATGTTATAAAAAACTGTTTTTCACAAAAGTATTCGGAAAAAAATAATCCGACCCACAAAAATAGTGCTAAAAACAGTTTTGAACATGATCCAAAAACCAACATAACCATGATGTGAAACCACACAAATCAACACAACACAACAACCTTGGCTCTTGATACCAATTGTAGGATCGTATTTTATGTGTTTGATGATTCGGGTGGTCTTGGATGATCAAAATACATGTTTGCCATAGTTAGAGAGTTAGTAGAGAGAGAGAGGGTGTTCTTGCTAGAGGTTTACACAAATGTTGAATATTAGATTATGAGAAGCACCACCCCTTCCATGGATGGAAGGGGTATTTATACTTACACAATACACGACCTCCTATCGGCCTGTGGATCAGGGATACAGTGGGTAAAGACCCGTCCTTCCTCCACGGTGTTGCACTAAGTTATACTACGCTACAAACTAATAAATAAAATACTAAATAACGTGACTAACGACAAGTCTACGAGCTAAATTAAGCTAGATAACATTTGGGGTGACCGACTCTTCATTATGGAATTTTCTAATTCCTAACAATAGTCTATAATCATTATTTATTACAATATTTATTTTAATGTACCACCTTTGAGTGCTAATACTTTGTATATTATTAATAGCCATATTGCTAGATGTTCGTGTATCGTTATTATTATTAGTATCTTTTGCTTTATCTTTACTTTTTTCTAATATATTTATTCTTTGTTTTATAGTGACTATTTCTGCTTTAACATTTTTTATTTCTTCTTGAAGTTCTGGAATTGTTATAGGTTTGACCTTTTCATTAAATCTTTTGAATATTTCCAATAAATTATAATCTTGTGTTTCTTCTATAGTATTATTTTCTTTTATTTTTTCTTTAGTTTATCTAGATATATTCTTTTTATTTCTTTGTCTTCTATTTTTTCCATTAATTCTATTAATATTTTAATTTCTTCACTATCATTAGTTATAGCATTTATTTTATATTCACAAACACAATTACCTAAACATTCACATTCCTCTGATTCATTACTACTACTTGATTCATTTTCTACTATATTTAAATCATTTTCTTCATAATCAGATATATCAGATTCACTAGTTTTTTCATTTATCAATATTTTAAGAACTTGTTCTTTATATTCATCTGGTATATTTAATTCATTTATTTTCTTTTTAGTATAACAATTTCTAGATGTATGACCAGGCATCCCACATTTATAGCATATAATTGTATCTTTATTAGGGCCCGTTTGGTTTGGCGGAATCCTAAGGATTCTGGTGGAATTGGAATTCAATTCCATTTCATAACGTGTTTGGTTGAAAATTTTAAAGAATTTGGAATCTGAATCCATTCCTTACTGTGTTTGGTTGGCAAACGAAATGGAATGAAATTCCTTCAAAATCCCATATATATGGAATTCAACATTTCATGGCAATATGAGAAGGATTGTTTACAATTCCATGGAATTCATATTATTATTATTATTATTATTATTATTATTATTATTATTATTATTATATTATTATTATTATTATTATTATTATTATTTATTTATTTTATTTTTATTTTTATTTTAATTATTATTATTATTTTATTTTTATTATTTTTATTTATTTTATTATTATTATTATTATTATTATTATTATTATAAACGATCATTTAATTATTATTGTTATTATTATTATTTTTATAAACAACCATGTTATTAAGATTTAAAAATTATTGTTTATTTAAAATTGAATATAAATTCTTATTTACTTTAGAAAAATTATTATTATTATATTAAAAAAATTTTAAATTAAATATAATTTATTTATAGCTTACTTTTTTAATTTATACTTTAAAAAATACAATTGTATTTTATATAAAAAATTATTTATTTAATATATTAGTTTATATAATATTATTTAAAAAATTATTATTATAATTTGATAAGTAATTTATTTATTAAATAATATTTAGTTTATTAATCTTAAACTAAAATTAAATTTTAAATATTTTAATATAATAGTTTTTTGGGGGAATTGCATATATATCCCTCCAAAGATGAATAATTCCATATATATCCTTCTTACAAGTTTTTGATGCACATAGTACAATGATTTTTATGCATGCAAAGGATATATATGCAATTTTGCACCTTTGGAGGGATATATATGCAAATGACCCTAGTTTTTTTTCATTTCATTCTTCCAACCAAACATGCGTTAGTATTTGCAGATTTCAATTCCGTCAGATTTTAAATCCTAAGGATTTCAATTTCTAACATTCCATTCCTTCACATTTCAATTCCTTAAACAGATTCCAATTCCGTCAAAAACATTCTGCGAACCAAACGAGCCCTTATAGTTATACCTTTTTCTCTTGTTTTTGTATTTGTGCTTTTCATTTTTATTATCTTGTATATAATTTCTTTTAGGTTTTCTAAATTTTTTATATCGTTTTTCTTTCCTATATTTTTTATTATTGGATGATGGCAATTTTAAAGGTTCATATCCATATTGTTCACAAAAATTTCCTAATTCATTTTTATTATTAATGCCTTCTTTTTTAATTTTAGCTTTTAATTTCAAATATGAACATATAGCTAGACCTTCTTGATTAACATAATTTATAATTTCTCCATAAGTTATTTCTTTATATGGTATATAATTATTAAATTCAATGTTTAATTTGTTTCTTATTTTTTCTGCAAACAACTTAGGTAATCCTGCAATAAATCTTTCTTTCCAATATGCTTCTTTACAATCAGACCTAAGCATTACTTTTGATAAAAATACATCCTTATACCATCTAAAATCTTGTAGTTTTTTACAATTTAGATTTAATAAAATAGCAGCACTTCTATCTTGATAAGCTGCAGGGTTTCCTACAAAATTCTTAAGTATAGCAAAAATTAAAGTATTAACTGAGTCATTCATTTCAGTTGGTATTTGTTGACCATTTTCTTCTTTAATAATAATCTTTTTAGCAGAACGTATCGATTCCCTTTCTTCTTGTGAAACATACATATCCCACCAACCTTTTAAACTTCCAGTGAATCCACTAATTAATGCGTTAAAAACTCGTTGTTCATTATCTTTATTATGTGACTTATAAGCATTAGAGGCCATAGTCATTTCTTGTAACAAATTTATAATTTGATATTCGAAAACCATCTATATTCCATTCGTATATACAACTACCATCATATCTAGATTGTACTAAAGTATGTCGTTCTTCATATTGTAAATCTGGCGGTGTAGGCCTAGGATAATAGTTTCTTGTTTCTGGATTTGGTGTATATGTATTATATTTTATTTTATTTATTTTTAGATCAAATTGTTCTTCTAATTCTGATATATTATCTCCTGAATCATTTTTATTTATAACATTTATTTTTTCATTAGATATATTTAATTTAGATAATTTGGTTTCAATTTCTCTTAATATAGAATCTTGCTTTCCTAAATTAATAGGTGTGTCCATACTATATGGTACAAATAAAGGATTTTCTTCTATTTTTATTATCCTTTCTTTAGTTTGTGACGTACTGGCTTCTTTTTTATTTTCCATCCTATCTAATTGTTGTCCTATAGTATTTAGCATTTCATTTGCATGATTATTTTGATATATTATTGTTGATAATGATTTTTTATCGTCATTATTATGTTTGGCTAAAGGTTGTCCTATATATTCTTCATTATCTCTTTTAATTATAATATCTTTACATGGAGGATGTTGACATACTATGGGATTATTTGATTTTGGATCATAATATACTTTATTAATATCATCAGTAGTTACCTCTATTTTTTCTATAAAAGGGAAATCTATTTTTTGTTCTATACTGTATAATTGTAACCATGTGAAAAAAGGAATGTTTATTTCATTATCAATACTATATGATTGCTATTCTAAATTATGTAACATTCTTTTTCTTTCGTTAAATTTTTGATAATACCATATTAATTTTTCATTATTATAATTATTAAACATTTCCTTTTTTAGAAATTTTATTTCCATTCTAAAAGGAATATTATTTATTTCTTCCATATTAATGAATTAATCTTTTTAATTGTTCTAGTTTTTCTTTTAAACGAAGATTTTGTAAAACTAAACTTATTATCATATCTTTATGTGCCTTTTTACTAATAACATATTCTCCGGTGAATAACCCTTCTTTAAATATTTTTATTGATTTATTATGTCTTAAAATAGATTCTTGATAATATATTATTTGTTTTTTAAGTTCGTATTGATATAAACTCATTTTTAAGAAATAACTAATGGTGATCTTACCAATTTTATCATATCCTGATTTACCTTTAGATCTACCAGTAAATTTTTTAAACTCCATTCAATATCATATACTTGATAACCTCGATGTACTCTTAAATTTACATATTTCGCTCCTTTTTTAATCATATCTTTAACGTGATTTATTTCTATTCTTAAAGAATTTTCTTGTTTATATAAACTTTTTAAATGATTAATATTGTTTTGATTTCTAGCAATTTTTGCTTGTATCGAAGAATCACTCATAATTTTCTCTATAATATTCTACTTCAGATCTAGATGGTTGATCGCTAAAATCATCACCTATATTGTCATCTTCATATAAAGGTGTTGGAATAGACGTATCAAAATTTACTCCTTTAAGTTTCATAGACTGAGTTCTTGTTAAATTTATATTACTATTTGATGTGGATGGAACATACATTGAATGTCTGGATGAGCCAAAAGTTATATCTATATTTCCATTAGAATGATCTATAATATTATTTATATGACTATTAATTTCTAAAGGCTTAGGTTCTATAATTTCTTTAAAATTCCATGTTTAATTTCTAATAATTTCATCCCATTTAATCCTTTTAGGAACGGTTATATTAGAATTTTGAAAATTGGATTCTATAAGTAAAGTTTCATTAATAATAATAATAATAATAATAATAATAATAATAATAATAATGATAATGATAATGATAATAATGATAATGATAATGATAATGATAATGATAATGATAATGATAATAATAATAATAATAATAATAATAATAATAATAAGAGTGAATTACATAAATCGTCCTTGTGGTTTAGTAAAAATTACGGATCTTGTCCCTGTGGTTTTTTTTTAGCGGGTTTCGTCCCTGTGGTTTACAAAAGTTACGGATCTTGTCCCCCGTCTGACCCGGTCAAAAAAAAAGGACCTCCCTTGCAAATACTTTCTAACGTGAGGGGCTAACGTCATATTTTGGTTTTAACGATCGGAGTTAATTACATAAATCGTCCTTGTGGTTTGGTAAAAGTTAAGAATCTTGTCCCTGTGGTTTATTATAATATTTTTTTAAAAAAAAAACTGTTTTTTCTTTTAAAAAAATTAATTTTATTAAAAAAAAATTAAATTAAATTAAAAAAAAAATAATAATAATAAAAATAACTTTTTTTAATTTTATTATAAAACGAATGAAGACGTATAAAAAAACGTTTTTATACGGATTCTCTTATTTTCGTTCCATTTGTTTTTATACGGTTTCGTTCGTTTTTGTATGAAAATGTATGAAAACATTTTGTACAAAAATGTACGTTTTTGTATGAAAATGTATGAAAACATTTTTCAAAACGACAAAAAAGCGAACAAAATGAAAAAAAAAAAAATATAAACGAAAAATGTACGTTTTTGAATGAAAAAATGTATGAAAACATTTTGTAGTTTTTGTATGAAAAAACGTACATTTTCATACAAAAACGTACATTTAAAAAAAAAACAAAAAAAAAAAAAAACGTACGGTTTTGTTTAAAATGTACGTTTTTGTTTAAAACGTACGGTTTTGTTTTAAAAAAAACGTTTTTGTATAAAAACAAGTGAAACGTATAAAACGGACAAAACCGTATAAAAACGTTTTTTTATACGGCTTCATCCGTTTTATAAAAAACCGTTTTTATACGGTTTTGTCCGTTTTATACGTTTCACTTGTTTTTATACAAAAACGTTTTTTTAAAAAAAAAAAAACGTACGGTTTTGTTTAAAATATGCATTTTCATACAAAAACGTACATTTAAAAAAAATCGTACGTTTTTTTTTGTTTAAAATGTACGTTTTTCATACAAAAACGTACATTTTAAACAAAACCGTACGTTTTTTTTTAAATGTACGTTTTTGTATGAAAATGTGCGTTTTTGTATGAAAATGTACGTTTTTTCATACAAAAACGTACGAAAATGTTTTCATACATTTTCATTCAAAAACGTACATTTTTTCGTTCGTTTTTGTATGAAAAAATGTTTTCATACAAAAACGTACATTTTTGTACAAAAATGTTTTCATACATTTTCATACAAAAACGAACGAAACCGTATAAAAACAAATGGAACGTAAAAATAGAGAAATCCGTATAAAAACGTTTTTTTATAAGCCTTCATTCGTTTTATAATAAAATTAAAAAAAGTTATTTTTATTATTATTATTTTTTTTTTAATTTAATTTAATTTTTTTTAATAAAATTAATTTTTTAAAAAGAAAAAACAGTTTTTTTTTTTTAAATATTATAATAAACCACAGGGACAAGATTCGTACTATTTTACCAAACCACAAGACGATTTATGTAATTAACTCCGATCGTTAAAACCAAAATATGTCGTTAGCCCCTCACGTTAGAAAGTATTTGCAAGGGAAGTCCTTTTTTGGGACCGGTCCGAGGAGGGACAAGATCCGTAACATTTGTAAACCACAGGGACGAAACCCGCTAAAAAAAAACCACAGGGACAAGATCCGTAATTTTTACTAAACCACAAGGACGATTTATGTAATTCACTCTAATAATAATAATAATAATAATAATAATAATAATAATAATAATAATAATAACAGATGGCCCTATGGAGATCGCAAATGGAAGACCATACTTCAGACTGGCTCAGAGTGGTCCCGATAGTTGGGCTGGGACAGACTATGAACGCCAGAACTTACAGATGTGTACTATGTTATCGGCTAGGCGTTCCCCTCTTCTCAGTTCAGATGCCGTGTTCGGCTTGCTCCAAGGTTTTCACAGGGGATATTTACGGAGACCATGCTGTATCGTGTGCTGGCACCATTGGTATTAAACATCGGCACAAC
>OU343221.1:226511714-226521714 GCA_910596185.1 Chrysanthemum makinoi | reverse complement strand
TTACACTCCTCGTAATCATTGATATGCTGTGAAGGCTCGGAGTTGATGACTGATGGAATACTGTCGGGGTTGGAAATTGTCAAAACCGGGAGAATTGGAATTTTGAAAATTTTGATTCACCAGCTGACATTCAAAAGTCGCATGAGGACCCCCACAATTCTCACAACAGAGATAATTGGGAAAATAACTTTCACCAAAGTTCTGATTGTAACATGGTTCCGGCTCATAGACAAGCGGGGCCTGTGGTGGACAATCAAAACCGTAACGAGAATCATTCTCACAAAACTCGTATGAGTAGGATTCGTATTGGGGCTGTGGAGGTAGGTAGGAAAAATCGGGTGTTTCATTTGAAATGGGATCGGAATTACCGACAAATTTGTCCCCGAAACTCACATTGGTACATCGCCGACAATTTCCACCATTAAATGGACCTCCACACCAGGAACATGTCGAAAACCATGACATCAAGAATTAAACGGTTAAGAGGGATAAGAGATGAAGAATTAAACAGATTGGAGGATAAAGGAATGGAGAATTAAAAGATTAGAGGGTAAGATGAATATTTTTGGATTTTTGAAAAATAGGCTATAGAAACAAAGAATGAAAATATTTTTGGGTTTTTGATTTTTATAAGAAAATATAAATACATACAGATGGTATAAACAAGGAATGAATATCCAAATCACTAATCTGCTAAACGTAAGATAATCAGCACACACAGCTCCCCGGCAGCGGCGCCAAAATTTGATTCGCTCCCGAACAGTCAAGCTTTATCACACAAGCCTGCCACTTGTGAATGGCAGACCGTAACAAGCTTAAAACTGCCTAAGCACGAATGCAATGAAGATCTGGGGAGTATAGTGTTTCCCCGGGTCGTTATGTCCCAGCGAGCTATGCAATGGATTATCAAACGTATAGTGATCGGGAGATTTGAACGGAAAAAGGATATTGTGAATTATTATAACTACAGGAAAAGCCAACAAATTACAATGGCTTAAATGCAAATTAAAGGAAATTAAAAAGATAAAAACTATTAAATAAACGCTATCACTATATTTAAAATGATGAACGTTTAAAAATTAAAACTTAAAACTTACGTTTAAAATAAAATTACGTAAACGTACAAAATAAAAAGTGAAACTTACACAATATTAATCCTAAAAATATGAAAATAACATCTTTACAATCCTAATGATAAAAGAAACTTTTTAGAAAAAGAAAATTATTTTTATAACTATTTAATTAATTATTATTAATTAAAAACTATTTTTAACTATTTAATAATTACCTAAAATACAAGAAATTAGGAAATAAAGCTAGAAAAATAAAATTAAGACTTAGAAAAGTCTAAAATAACAAACTAGAATTTTCAAAACTATTTTTATATTTTTCTGATTATTTTTCTATTTTTTATGAATTAAAAACTATTTAAAACTAATTAAATTATTTAAAAATACAAATTTAACTAAGAAAAATATGGAAAATACTTTTTTGGCTTTTTATATTTATCTAAACTTAAGAAAATTGAAAAATTATTTTTTTGAAGCTTTTCTTAATTTTTTATATTAAATGCTATTTAAAAAGTCTTAAAAACTAATTTAAATTAAGAAAAATAGCAAAACACCTTAGAAAAATCTGAAAATTTCAGGAAAAGTCTAAAATAATATAAGGAATAAAGGAAAAAAAAAAAAAAAAAAAAAAAAAGAGGTTGTTAGGAGGAATAAGGATCTGATGAGGAAGTGCTTATTGAAATAAGCACTTTGATAAGCAAATGAAGTCCAAAGTCTACCAAACCAAAACAGAAGCCTAAGTATGCTAAAGGAACTAAAATGGAACAAGATTCAACAAGCTAAACACTCTGATAAGCTCATTACAACAGATTGATGATATGAGATTACGCTAAAAAACAGTTAACAGGTGCTCACTTTAGGCATAAGCACAAGCCACTCATTAAGCTAAAACTGAAATCAAGCAATTGGGACTAGGAAAGGACCTGGGTGAGATCTTACACACCAAAACTCAGACCTAATGGAGCTATAATAAGCTCTGCACAAGCTTTGCAAAAACTGCTCAAGCCCTGTGCAGGCAACAGTGCCCTGCACAGGGCACTTAAGCCTATTTTGAACAGCTTATTTGAGAGTTCTAAAAAATTTGCAAAATTCCATAAAAGTGATAATAAGAACCAAGACCAGGTGAGGTTTTTAAACATACAACTTTTACTTGCATTGACCTAGAACTGAGTGCATGAAAAATCCTCCATTTAGACTCAAAACTTGATATTATGCAAAATTGACTTTTGAAGAAAAAGTGGAAAGTTGACTTATCTGGATTTTGATCATGATTTGAAGACTGGAAATGAAATATTATGATGAAATAAGACTAATGCTAGCTTTGTTTAAGACTTCTAAACACAAAACCATGATCTGCAATCCTCAAATTCCAACAGTGGGCAAGTGAGATAGATTCAAAGGCAATTTTGACTATAGGTGGTTGCAGGCACAAAATAAAGACAGAAATGAGCTTAGATGGACTAAACAAGCATAGAGCAACAATTCTAAACTACTGATCAAGCCTCTAAAACAGTTTAACTTACTAATCCAAACACCATTTTAATGACAGATATACAATCTACACTACACAATCTGCTGAACTAGCTTATGTTATTGATCAAAATGAGTTTAATCAACCTTAATACAACTAATGAACAGATTAAAAACCAACTTAAACCATAAACACTGATTATGCAATATCTATTGAAAATCACTTACAAGAGGTCCAAACCACTATGGCTTGAAAACAGTCACCAAAGAACCACTAGCCTATTTAAATCAATCCATTGAACTTGAAAACAACCCAAATATATCACTGCATCACCCCTATCCATTTCCACTTCAATTTGAGCCCACAGTTGACTTGTGTTGACCATGAACCTAAATTACTTAAGCTTTGAATGTGAGCTGATACAAAGCTAAAATGAGCTTACACAAGCTTGTTTGAGATTAAATATAAGCTTCTGAAAGCTTAATCATAAGATTTTAAGATTGAAAATTTCAACAGTAACTTAAAATATGGAATTTATCTAAAAACTTGAATTGAGAACTCAACAACTCAGGACAATGATAAGTTAACTTAAATGTGATATAAGGAAAGTGGAGTTACAACATTTAGACTTAACTACTACTTTTTATTAAAACGACATTAAAGGAAAATTTAAAAACTAACTAACTGCCCCCATTGCTTCTTTCTTGCTCTTTTTATACTCCAAGTTGTCTTCCTCTTTCTCTCTCTGCAAATCCCACCATAAATCCTGACCCTTGGATGAGTTGAATGAATCTTGGCCATAGATTGTTTTGGCGCCAAAATTGATTTTATCCTGTTGGAGAGATTGAGTGTGGGGGAGGGAAGTAATTAGTGATTCTTGGATGTAGTGTTGGAGGGGGACATGGTAAGTGATAAGGTGAGGAGGGGGGTGGGTGATTGATTGATGTGTTTGCAGAATGTTTTGCATAAAGCAAGTGGGGGGGTGAAGGCTTGGCGCCTTTTCTGTTTGGTTTGACTAGAGGGTTGACCAGCAGTGTTATTAAATATCAAGGGGTCCAAACAGGGGAAAGGGTCAAAGGGTTAGTTGGCTCAGTCCAAAACAGTGGTCAAGGGTCCAAAATTGGTTTGAAGGTTTTAATATTTGAGGGACTTAAGGTGTAAATTCTGAAACTTCAAGTACCTAGGCTGCCAATTCTGGAAAAGTTTCTCAAGGACTAAACTGCAATCTCAAAAGTATAAGGACCAAACTTGCCATTTTGCCATTTTCCAAGGGCCATTTCTGCCAATTTTCAAAGTTGAAGGACTAAACTTGTAATTTTCTCAAACTTTTATATTTTGCAAAAGGACCTAAATTTGACAACTTTTGATTTAAAAGGACCTTTGGTGATTTTTCTTTAAATTTTGACTCAGTGGACTGTTTTGACAACTTTTGAAACTTGGGGGACTGAAACTGCAATTTTGCAAATTTGATATGTTTTTCATCTGATTTTGATATTTTTGCATTTAAAACCCATAAAAACATTGAGATTTGTGATATTTTTATTATTTTGATGCATTTTTGAGTGTTTTCAGATGATTTTGCAGTTTATATTGTACAAAAATGATGAGTATTAGACACTCATCAATCCCCCACACCTGAGATATGCTAGTCCTAGCAATGATTTGAGAAAACATAATGGATTTTAATCTCTTTACCAAAAGCCATAACTTCTGGAGTAGCCAAATGTTTCAGTTCAAGTAAGAACCATGGTACACCGATAACCATTGTGATTGAGCAAACCACCAGGTTCAACGGATTTGATTTTGTCTTTACCAGGAAGCCGTACCTTCCTGGACTAGCCAACTCTTAGATACTTATCAATATTATCTTTGGTGAGCTGATAACAATTAGTTTTTTCATGCCTTTACATAAGCCATAAACTTGCCAAGCTAGCCAACTCTTCACTAATTAAGGATATGGTGAGCTGAATACCATACAATTTTGGGCAAATTGCAAGCCATAAAAGGATTTGAGAAATCTTTACCAAGAGCCGTTTGCTCCTGGATTAGCCAATCTTTAGTTTATTAGACAAGGCGAATGATAAACCAATTGAGTAATGTAGAACATTTACTCCAAAAAAATTTGGCCAAAAATGGGGGAATTAGGCGGTATAATTACATCATAAAATTCGTGAGAATTCCCCCCCACACTTAGAAATGAATATTGCCCTCATATTCAAAGTACCCACGCGGTTATGCCGAAACAAAAGAACGTTAAAAGGAATATACCATTTTGCTTTTTTTTTTTTTTTTTTAAAGAGATATATATATATAACATGTGGGGCATCACCCCCACACTTAGGTGGTAGAAATGGGTAAGAAGACAGAATATGGGTGAAAACCCATATGGGGTGTGCTACTGTTTTGATTACCGAAGTCGCTAGCTTGACTCGACCCCGAATTAATTGTTCATGGGGAAGCAAAGTGGAAGAAACAATCTCCATCGGACTTTCATTCAAGATGTTTGGATAAACATTGAAGTACGGGAAAGTTCCACACCGATGAGATATAGAGAGAAACCTCAAAAAAATGATAAATGAAAATGCGGGATCAAAAATAGTGTCTCATCCCGAAGGAGAAAAGGGAACGAGAAGTCACACCATATGTGAAGAAAATAAGGAAAATCATGATGATGATCATGACTAACTCCTCATTATCAGAAGGGGAATTCATGATTTTGGATCATGAATTCAGACAGGTGAGGATAGAATGTATCACATGATGGAAGAGATAAGTTAGAATACAGAGGTGGGACAGGTTGTGCTCTGAGAGCTAGCATTTCATAACTTAAGTGATGGTCTTGTATCGGCAATTTTAAGACATTTCATGATAATAAGAGGGATTTTACTTCCCACAAGTGTAATAATCATTATTAAATCAAAAAGAGGATTGAGAAATCCCGGACAGTAACCTCATAAAATGTCAGAGATGATAAGAATCAAAAAAGGCAAATCACATCACTATCGGAATATATCCTCAGACTCACTTGGGATGGGACAAGATCCTCAACACTAGACGATTCCGTTTAAGAAAATAATGCTTGTGAGATGATAATCCTCCATTATGAGAGAGTCTTTGGATGGAGCAATAATAGGTAAGATTAGGCGGTGATAGAATATAATGAGGGATAATGTGGAGAAATAAGATCGTTCAAATGAATAACACTCTCCTCGTCGTTCTCATTAATAGTCCCTTTATTGAATACTATCTAATCATCGATCATTATAATCTGATTCTTATATTATCTGCTGAAGCTAATAACAATTATTTTAATTTGCGTTCTTTTCGACATGCGTATTTCTTAAGAACTTTGAGGAAGATTAATTACATCCTCGTAATCATTGACAATGCTGTGATAAGGCTCGGAAGTCTGATGATAATGGAATACGTGGGGGTTGGAAATTTGTCACAAACCGTGAGAATTTGGAATTTTGAAAATTTTGATTCATAGTGACAATAAAAAGTCGCATGATAGGGACCCCCACAATTCACACAACAGGAGGATAATTGGAAAAATAACTGGCAACCAAAGTTATGATTGTAACAGGTTTCCGGCTCATAAGACAAGCGGGGCTAATGGGGGACAATCAAAAACCCGTAACGAGAACATTATCACAAAATGTTATTGAGTAGGATTCGTTATTGATAATGATGTGGAGGTAGGTAGGAAAAAATTCGGGTGTTTCATTGATAATGGGATCGGAAATTACCGACAAATTTGTCCCCGAAAACTCACATTGGTACATCGACGACATTCCACATTAAATGGACTCCACACCAGGACATGTCGCAAAAACCATGACACAAGAATTAAACGGTTAAGAGGGATAAGATCCAGAATTAAACAGATTGGAGGATAAAGGAATGGATAATTAAACAAGATTAAGATAATGTAAAGATGAATATTTTTGGATTTTTGAAAAAATAGGATATAGATAACAAAAATGAAACTATTTTGGGAATTTTTTGATTTTTATAAGAAATAATAATAATAATACAGATGGTATAAACAAATAATGAATAATCCAAATCACTAATGCTAAACGTAAGATAATCAGACACACAGCTCCGGCAGCGCGCCAAAATTTGATTCGATCCCGAACGTCAAGCTTTATCACACAGCCTGCCACTTGTGAATGGCAGAATGATACTGTAACAAGCTTAAAACTGCCTAAGCACGAATGCAATGAAGATCTGGGGAGTATAGTGTTTCCCGGGTCGTTATGTCCCAGCGAGCTATGCAATGGATTATCAAACGTATAGTGATCAGGAGATTTGAACGGAAAAAGGATATTTGAATATATAACTAAGGAAAAGCCAACAAATACAATGGATAATGCATTAAAGGAAAATGAAAAGATAAAACGATTAAATAAAAGCTATTCATATATTAAATGATGAAGTTTAAAAAATTAAAACTTAAAACTTACGTTTAAAATAAAATTACGTAAACGTACAAAATAAAAAGTGAAACTTACACAATATTAATCCTAAAAATATGAAAATAACATCTTTACAATCCTAATGATATAAATTGACTGATTTTAGAAAAAGAAATTTGTATTTTTAGATACATGATAATTAATTATTATGCATATAAAAAACTATGATTTTACTATTAATAATACCTATAATACACAGAAATAGGAATATTAAAGCATTGAAAAATAAAATAAGACTAGAAAAGTCTAACATATACAAACTAAATTTTTCAAATACTATGATTTTGATTTTATTTGTTAATTTGAGTATTTTTCTATTTTTTTGCAACTAAAAAACTATTTACAACTAAGTAAATTATTAAAAATACAAATATTTAACTAAGAAAAATAAGGAAAATAATTTTTTGGCTTTTTATATTTATCTAAAACTTAAGAAAATTGAAAAATTATTATTTTTTTTTTTAAAGCTTTTCTTAATTTTATATTCATAATGATAATTTAAAAAGTAATTAAAAACTAATGTAAAGTAAGAAAAATAGCAAAACACCATTAGAAAAATCTGAAAATTTCAGATAAAGTCTAAAATAATATAAGGAATAAAGTAATGAATATAAAACAAAAAAAAATAAAAAAAAAAAAAAAAAAACAAGAGTGATTAGGAGGAATAAGGATCTAATGAGGAAGTGCTTATTGAAAATAAGCATTTGATAAGCAAATGAGTCCAAGTCTACCCAACCAAAACAGAATCCTAGTATGCTAAGGAACTAATGGAACAAGATTAAACAAGCTAAATAATCTGATAAGCTCATTACAAAGATGATGATATGCGATTACGCTAAAAAACAGTTAACAGGGTGTCAATTTTAGGCATAAGCAATAAAGCCACTCATTAAGCTAATACTGAAATCAAGCAATTGGGACTAGGAAAGGACCTGGTGAGATCTACACACCAAAACTAAGACCTAATGGAATATAATAAGCTTGCACAAGCTTTGCAAAAATGATAAAGCCTGTACATGATAACGTGATAATGCCAGGCAATTAAGCCTATTTTGAACAATTATTTGAGAGTTAATAAAAAATTTGCAAAATCCATAAAAGTGATAATAAGAACCAAGACAGGTGAATGGTTTTTTAAACATACAACTTTTACTTGCATTGACCTAGATAACTGATAGTGATAATAAAAAATCCTCCATTTAGACTCAAACTTGATAATTATGAAAATGACTTTGAAGAAAAAGTAATGGAAAGTTGACTGATAATGATTTGATCATGATTGAAGATGGAAATGAAATATTATGATAAATAAGAATAATGCTAGCTTTGTGTAAGACTTCTAAACACAACCATGATCTGATAATCTCAAAATTCAACAATGGGCAAGTGAGATAGATTTCATAAGGCAATTTTGACTATAGGTGGTTGCAGGCACAAAATAAAAGACAAGAAATGAGCTTATATGGACTAAACCGATAGAAGCAACAATTCAACTAATGATCAAGCCTCTAAACAGGTTTAAATTACTAATCCAAACACCATTTTTAATGACAGATATACAATCTACCCTAAATAATTATGCTGAACTAGATTATGTTATTGATCAAATGAGTTTAATCAACCTAATAATACAACTAATGAACAGATTAAAAACCAACTTAAACCATAAATACTGATTATGCAAATCTATTGAAAATGATAATGATATACAAGAGGTCCAACCATATGGCTTGAAAACAGTCACCAAGAACCACTAGCCTATTTAATGATCAATCCATTGAACTTGAAACACAACCCAAAATATATCACTGCATCACCCCTATCCATTTCCATTCAATTGAGCCCACAGTTGACTTGTGTTGGTGACCATGAACCTAACTACTTAAGCTTTGATGTGAGCTGATACAAAGCTAAAATGAGCTTACAAAGCTTGTTGAGATGAAATAAATATAAAGCTTCGAAAGCGTAATCATAAGATTTTAAGATTGAAAATTTAATACAGTAACTTAAATATGGAATTATCTAAAAACTTGATTGAGAACTCAACAAACTCAGGACAATGATAATAACTTAAATGTGATTATAAGGAAAGTGGAATTTAGTTACAACATTTGACTTAAACTACTACGATTATTAAAAAAAACGACATTAAAGGAAAATTTAAAAAAAACTAATACTGCTCCCTTGCCTTTCTTGCCTTTTTATACTCAAGTTGTCTTCCTCTTTCTCTCTCTGCAAAATCACACATAAATCCGATAATGGATGATGAATGAAATGGCCATAGATGTATTTTGCGCCAAATGAACTTTAAACCTGTGGGAGAGATGAGTGTGGGGAGGGAAGTAATTAGTGATTTCTTGGATGTAGTGTTTGGCGGGGAGACATGGTAATTGATAAGGGAATAGGGGGGGGGGGAATGAGTGTGCAGAAGTGTTTGCAGAAAGCAAGTGGGGAGGATGAGGCCTTGATAATTTTCTGTTTGGTTTGACTAGAGGGGATTGATAATAATGAGTTATAAAATATAAGGGGTCCAAAAAAGAAGGGAAAGGGTACAAAAGGGTAGTTGGCTGGGGGTCCAAAACATGTCAAGGGTCCAAATTGGTTTTAAGGTTTTAATATGGAGGACTTAAGGTGTAAATTCTGAAACTTCAAACAGACCTAGGATACTGACCATTCTGAAAAGATTTCTCAAGGACCTAAAACTGAACAATCTCAAAAAGTATAAGGACCACAAACTTGCCATTTGGCCATTTCAGGGCCATCTGCACAATTTCAAAGTTGACGGACTAAACTGGTAATTTTCTCAACCCTTTTATATTTTTCACCAAAGGACTAAATTTGACAACTTTTGATTAAAATGATAATTTTGGTGATTTTTCTTTTGAAATTTGAATCACAGGGCGTTTTGACACACTTTTGAAACTGGGGGGACTAAAACTGCAATTTTGCAAATTTGATCGTTTTTCATGCTGATTTTG
>OU343221.1:226398268-226511614 GCA_910596185.1 Chrysanthemum makinoi | reverse complement strand
TGAGCAATATCCAATTTACGAGTAGATCTACGCGTAGTGAAACCCTAAAACTACGCGTAAGTATTTCCTTGGTTTGATCTTCGTTTTCTTGGTTTAATCCGTGTTTTCTTGCTTGGATAAGCCTGAAAATACGTCGACTTTGGATATCTTTTGCACTGTGAAGTGTAAAAGATCACTTGGGATAAAACCCTAAAATTACGCATAAGCATAAGCTTACGCGTAGAAATCCTACGCATAAGATTTTTCTTACGCCTAAGCATAGTCTTACGCATAAGATAATCCTACGCCTAACTTTCTACGCCTAACTTTTGTCTACGCATAACTTTAGCGTCTTTTCTCTACTTACGCGTAAGCTAAATCTACGCGTAACTTCTTATTGTTACGCGTAACTTTGGTGTTTTTACGCATAAGTGCTACTTGGATTATTGTGATTTCTACGCCTAAGGACACTTCATCTACAAAGGTTCATTCGACTACAAAGATCCATTTTTACCAACACAAGTTTTCAAAATGTCACAACCACCATACTCTAACTATTTCCCTTACACTTATCCTCAACATCAACAACAACTAAGTCCACAACATCAACAATGGAATCAACAACAATCTATTTATCAACAAAAATTTAATCAACAACATACTCCACAACTTGGTGCAATTCCCCCACCACAAATGGTTCAACCACCGCCAAGTCTTCAAGTTCAACCCTACACAAATGAATTCAATCAACATCCATCAAGGAACACTATGAAGGAACCCACTTGGTTTGCAAAGATGTGTGAAGCTTTAAGCAACCAACAATCAATTCATGAGGCTGGATCACTTGATAGACCTCCAATGCTCACTCTCAGAAACTACGATCAATGGGTGATAAGGTTCTTTAGGTTTTGTGATCTGAAGAAGCCACATGGAAAGTTCTTAAAGAAGGTTATCTTGGAAGGTCCATTTGAGATGCCTACTATCATTGTACCGGAGATCCAAATGCCATTCCACCAAGAGATGAACAAACGAACATTGCTATCAGAGGACTTGAATCCTCAAGAACTTCTACACTATGAAGCTGATGAGGTTGCCATGGAATACATCCTCTTAGGATTACCAAACCCAATTCTTTGTAGTGTTGATGCTCAAAAGACTGCACAAAAAATGTGGGATCATATTCGTCGTCTTATGGAAGGATCGTACTCAATCGGAGGATTTGGAATCCAAAATTTACTTGGCTTATGAACACTTCATGATTGAACACGAGAGACACTAGAGTCCTATCATCATTGATTTTCAGATATCATCAATGATTTGGATAAACACAACATCATCATGCCAAGAATTGCAGTGAATACTAAGTTCCTAAGTAGTCTTGGTCCTGAATGGGAGAAGTATGTCATTTTTCTCCGTCAAGCGAAGAACATGCATCAGTCTACCTACGGATTGTTGTACGATTACTTGAAGCCTCATGAAAAGGAAGTTGATCGGGAAAGGATTCTCCGTGCTCAAATTGCTCCACCCACACATCCGGAAAATCAACAACTTTCCTTATATGCTCAACAAAATTATTCTCCTCAACAAGCAACTCAACCAACTGCTTCAAACCCACCAAACGATCAATCACAGCAACCTCAACAAAATCAATTGGTTCCTTACAACAACAACAATGATCAAGCACTTCATAGTCAAACTAATGAGGAATCCGATTCGTTCGAAGCATTGCAACAGGGATTTGTTATGATTGCTAATGCTTTTAGCCGTTATACCAACAAATCCAACAATCGTATTCGTTCCTTATCCAATACACGGAATCGCATTTGTGAACAATGGGACGAGTTGAAGTTCAGAATCGTGGTTATGGTCGTCAAATGGGAGGTGGTCAAGGGTTTAATGTTATGGGTAGGAATAACAACAGAGCTCAAGTGGTGGAACAGGGAAATGCTCAGAATGGGTTGAAGGGTCTTCGATGCTACAAGCGCAATGAGAAGGAACACCTAGCTAATGCATGCCCAAAGCCAAGGACTAGGGGCCGTGCTTATTTCAAAGAGGCTCTTCTTTTGGCTCTTAAGGATGAAGCTGGTGGATCTCTCACGGACAAAGAACAGAGTTTTATGGCAAATGCGACTCGGATGATGATATGGAGGACTTGCGGGCCAATGCAGCTGTTATGTTGATGGCTAATATGCAAGAGTTACACATGAGTGAAACAAGCCCAGTGTATGACATCGATGGCTTGTCTCGGTACCGAACAAACCATATTCATCTCTGATCTACTATCTCCGCCAACATCCGAATCCGGCAAGGCTCAGAATGTTCAAAATGAGTCGTCCACATCTCATTCGGACGATTTTCAACTAGACCCCGTAGTTATATTTGACGATCAAGATAACCAAACGATTTCCCTTGATAATCAAATTGACTCCGTGGTTATACTTGAGGATCTCAGTAATGATCATGTTGTGACTCACATTGAACACGCCGAACATTTGCCTCATCCAGATTTTGCTCGTTTAATACAAGACCAACAAACCATAGTGGAAGAATGTCGTGCAATTAATCAGGACTTGAAAAGTAAAAATGCAATGTTAACCAAGGATTTTGAATGTTTACAAAAGCAACTCAACTTTTTCAAAACTCAAGAAAAACGTGAAAACGGTTTTGAAGCAGCCTTTGCTAAATCTCATCAAAATGAAAAATATTTAGAGCGACAGATGCGTGATCTAGCCGCTTCGAAGAATGCTTTGTTGTCTGAGATAGAACAACTGAAACATGAACATAAAAAGCAAATCAACGCTCTCACCTTGGAAAATCAAAAAGCTAAGGCTGAGTTGTTAACTTGTCAAAAACAGTTCTCTGCATACAAAAAGCATTCAACGAAACGAATAGATGATCATCTTGAAGAAATCATCGGCTTGCAAAACAAACTTAAAGAGTTTAAAACTGTTGTTTACAAACATGGTGAGTCGGTCACAGCTATTGAAAAGTTTACTCTAAAACCAAATCCAAATGGCTATGGACCAAATCTTGTCGATTACAAACCTAAGCTTTCAACCAAAGCATTCAAACCAAATCCTAAAGTTTCCGGTAATATAAAATTGATAATTCATTATGAGTGTTGTTGAATATCATCGTCAAGAGGAATTAGATGCCGAAGACGAGAGTCGATCAAAATTAAAAACTGTTGTTTACAACAAACCTTTTAATTATTCAAAACCGGTCACTTTCGTCACACCAACAGATTCTTCTAACACACCAAGGGTTATCATCAAAACACCTGAGTCTTCTAATGTTAATCCCCAACCGGATTATGCACAAATTTATGGTCCTTTACCTTCCATCAGTGAAGTAAATTCAAAACATGAAAATCGAAAAATTCTTAGATATTTTGACATTTTCATGGCTGACCTCAAAATTTTACAACATGAGATAGAATATCGTTCTTAAATCAAAATTGATCATTTTCAATCGCCTCGGCGAGAACAAAGAGACATTTTCCGAGAAAAATCTTTTACCTAACGTTAAAAATTTGAAAAATTGTGCATTAGCTTGGGAAAAGGATTTTCATAAGGAACTTGGATTGATGAAGGTCGTTTTGAGAAAACGAAACATCTATTTCTAATACTAAATGTAAAAAGAAACTATTGAGAAAAGATGTTGATCGACTCTTGGAAGATGTCATCTGTGCTTATGTCCATAATGTTGTGCTATTGAATTCTTTGTCATATGCATTTGATTATATCTCTGGCGATACTGTTGATTCTGTGGTAAATGTTGAGAACACCGATAATGTGCTTCAGATCGAGTCCTTAACAGTTGAAAACAAACGATTGTCAAACGAACTTTCAAATGCAATACGTCGTCTTAATTGGTGTCAAAAAGATATTCACGATCAACAACTTGCTTTTCAACACAAAATCGCCCAGTTGCGTGACAAAACTTCTGATCCAAAAATTTAGCAACTGGATGATCAAAACGTGTCTTTTAAGTGTCAAATCTCAAAATATGAACAAGAACTTGTAAAAGTTAAAAAGGAATATGGTGTCATATTTGATTTACTCAAAAAGACTCGTGATGAAGCATCATTTGAACTTGATCATTATCTTGCACACACTAAAGAAGTTATGAATTTTGCTGGAAATATTCGATCTGAAAATCAAGATCCGATTCACACTATCTTCAAGTTAAGAGAAATGTTAGGAAAGTATGAACAACTTCCGCCTACCGTGATTAAGAGAATAGCACCAGTAACACTTAGTAATCGTGAACCTAGAATCCCTACTGCCAAATCACAAGTTGCGAACGTGCTTCCTTCTCTGAAACAGAATAGTTGTGTCTTTTCCAAACGTCCGCACTTAACAGCCTAGGAGCACTCAATCGAAGAATAGGAAGTTGCGACCTAAGAAAAGATCAATAAGGAATGCTAAAGTAGAAGAACACCCTAGGACTATGAATAAGACTTACGTTGCTTCCACTATAGATGTTGCGTCTGGCAAATGTAATACAAATAGTGATGTAACGAATGCTAAACCTTTAAGCACTTTTGATATTCAGTCCGATGCACCTTGTGTTATTTGTCATAAAAGTATGAATTCTGATTGTCATGACAAATGTGTTGCTAAAGCTATAATCTCTCGTTTAAGGAATCCTAAGAACCGGAATACCTCTAAGCCCACTAATCTTCTAAGTCATTGCTTGGTAGACCGCCTTCTTTAGATTCTAAGGCAAGCATTGTTGTCCCTGTAGCTCCAGTTTCACCTCCTAAGAATGTAGTAGTACCACCTAGTGCATTCACTAAGACTAAAGCAAAGAGTAGTTATAGATGGTAGAAATGGATATATAACACACTAGGATTTAAATGGATACCTAAAGTTATTGATGTGTGTATGTCTACTATAACTGCCACGGAACCCACTAACATTTCGGGTTCCACATCTACTTCTATTCCATCGTGTCGCTGTGTAATGCGGTGATACAGATCATTCTCTGGATTGTTGATAGCGGATGTTCCCGACACATGACAGCAACCTTAAACTGTTATCAAACTTTATGCAAAGTTCATTGGCACTTTGTCGAGGTTCGAATGATCACTTCGCAGCTATCATGGGCTACGGAGACTATGTCAATGGGAACATCGAAATCAGCATGGTTTACTATGTGGAAGGCCTCGGTCATAATCTGTTTTCGAGGTCCGTTTTGTGATGGAGATTTGGAGGTTGCTTTTCGGGAGAAAACTTGTTTCATTCGTGATCTACAAGGAAATGACCTTATGTCCGGCTCGCGTAATTCTAGTCTCTACACTATCTCTATGAAAGACATGGTTGCTTCATCTCCCATCTGCTTACTTTCAAAGGCAACATCAACAAAATCCTGGCTATGGCACCACCGTCTCTCACATTTAAACTTTCAAACCATCACCAACCTTGCTCGACACAAATTAGTTGAAGGACTCCCACGATTCCGGTATTCAAAAGATCACCTTTGTTCAGAATGTGAACAAGGAAAAAGCACTCGTGCTCATTTTCCTTCAAAGGTGGAACACGACTCTCGGATGTGCTTCATCTTCTTCACATGGATTTGTGTGGCCCGATTCGCGTGCAAACGATCAATGGCAAACGCTACATCTTAGTAATTGTTGATGACTATTCACTCTGGACTTGGGTCTATTCTTTCTTCAAGCAAAGACCAAGCTCCACAAATGATCATCACCTTCTCATGAAAATACAAGTTCACTCCGCAACAACCGTCGAGCTAATCGAAGCAGACAAAGGAACTTAATTTGTTAACCAAACCCTTCATGAATTCTATGATAAAGTGGGAATTCAAAGATCAAACATCTATTGCACGTACACCGAACAAAACGGAGTTGTTGAAAGACGAACCGAACGTTAGTGGAAGCTGCAAGAACAATGTTAATCAATGCTAAACTACCAGATTACTTATGGCGTAAGTGTATCTCTGCATGCTATACTCAAAACCGTTCTATGATTACAAAAAGCCACAACAAAACACCTTTCGAGCTCGTCCATAACAGAAAACCGAATCTAAAACACTTTCATGTATTCGGATATCTTTGCTATCCGAATAATGATCGTGATGACTTTGGAAAGCTCAAAGCCAAAGTTGACATTTGAGTCTTTATCGGATCTTGTGATAATTCAAAAGGTTTCCGAATCGGAATCGTCGTACAAAAGCGGTGATGGAAACGATTCATGCTCATTTTGATAAACTTACGGAAATGGCTTCGAGTATAACTTAGAACCCGGACACAACCGCTTAAATTTCCTCAACCCCATCATCACCGAACAAAGCCACCGCTAACTCGTCAACAAATGGAAAGGTTATTTGCTCCTCGGTTCTGTGACGATATTGATGAACGTGCTCGGTGTATCCATTTGTTTCGGTGCTCAACGATAATAATCTTATACCGATACACACTGCTACAACAACTATTGTTGCAGATGCACCTACACCAGTTGACTCCACCA
This sequence comes from Chrysanthemum makinoi, assembly GCA_910596185.1. Lineage (NCBI taxonomy): Eukaryota > Viridiplantae > Streptophyta > Magnoliopsida > Asterales > Asteraceae > Chrysanthemum > Chrysanthemum makinoi. The sequence goes on along the minus strand of OU343221.1, from coordinate 226,505,144 downwards.
CAACAGTTGAACACACCGCTTCCAACAATGATGAACCGGCTGATGATATTCTCAATGAAGTACCCCCACCTGCAGATTTTGATCCAAATGCGTTCTTTAACCCCGTTTGCTAATGAGCTGCGCACCGGATGTCGCGGAATCTTCAACAAACCATTTGAATCCTCGAACCGCACAATGTATACCAACATCAACCCTCCACACATAGATGGACAAAAGACCATCCTCTGGAAAACATTATTGGCAACCCGAATCAACCGGTCGTTACGAGACAACGTCTTCACACAGATGGTGAACATTGCATTTATACACTCACCGTCTGCCAATCTGAGCCTAAAAACATTAAAGACGCAATGACAAAAGACAGCTGGATTGAATCCATGCAAGAAGAACTCAACCAATTCAAACGTCTTGAAGTATGGGAACTGGTTGAAAGACCAACAGGGTCTACGTCATTGGTCTCAAATGGATTTGGAAAAACAAATTGGATCTTTGAAGGGAATGTTATCGAAACAAGTCACGCTAGTTGCTAAGGGTTATCGTCAGGAAGAGGGAATAGACTTTGAAGAATCTTTTGCTCCGGTTGCTTGTCTTGAGGTTGTTCGGATATTTCTAGCGTTCGCGGCTCATATGAATATGACGGTCTATCAGATGGATGTCAAACTGCGTTTCTCAATGGACAACTTAAAGAAACGGTTTATGTCAGCCAACCGGATGGATTCGTTGATCCTGAGTTTCCGAACCACGTATACAAATTGAACAAAGCTCTGTATGGTCTCAAACAAGCTCCTCGGGCATGGTACGATAAGCTATCATCTTTCCTCCTTGCTAATAATTTCACCAAAGGTTCGGTTGACCCAACTCTTTTTATACAATATCACGGGGCACATATCTTAATTGTTCAAATTTACATGGATGACATCATTTTTGGGTCTACACATAAAAAGTTTTCAACCGCTTTTGCAAAACTAATGAAGAAAAATTTTGAAATGTCCATGATGGGTGAACTCACGTTCTTTCTAGGACTGCAAGTTTATCAATCACCCCGTGGTATTTTCTTGAGTCGACCCAAATATGCCCTTGAATTGTTAAACAAATTTGGAATGAAAAACTGTGACACTTATGCCACACCAATGGCTCATACCAAGAAGCTAGACGCTGATTTACATGGGAAATTAGTAGAGCCTACTAAATACCGAAGTATTATTGGGTCTCTCATGTATCTAACGACTAGCGGACACTGATATTGTCTTTGCCGTTTATCTATGCTCCTGTTATCAGTCGCGACCAACTAAAACCCACCTCTCTCGAGGCTAAAAGAATCCTCCGATACATCAAGGGAACCATTAACTTGGGGATCCGGTATCCGAAGGATTCTGGTTTTGAACTAATCGCTTTTTAGATCGATCACGCAGATGTTTAGATTCACGAAAAAGTACTTCATGAGCACTACAATTTCTTGGTGATAAACTGGTGTCTTGGCAATCAAAGAAGCAGGATTGTACATCGCCGTCATCAACCGGCAGAATATGTAGCCATGTCCGACTGTTGTGCTCAAGTCATCTGGATGAGAACACAACTCAAAGACTATGGTTACGTATTTGGTAGAATCCCGATGTACTGCGACAATCGGAGTGCCATTGCGATCTCGTGCAATTCAAGACTCGAAATCAAAGCACATCGATCTTCGATATCATTTCATCAAGGACCACGTGGAATAGTGGTACGTTGAATTATACTTCGTGGGTACAGAATACCAATTGGCATATCTTCTCACCAAAGCCTTGCCTCCCACTAGGTTTAATGAGTTGGTCCACCGGATTGGTATGAGGTGTTTGACTCAAGAGGAATTGGATGACCTCCTAAAACAGTCTTAAAAACCTGTCAAACACCAAAATCTTTTTTTGTAAATAATTTTTCAAAAACAAAATACAAAAATATAAAACCTGATAAAACAACAAAAATATTCTTCTAATCTATTTTTCTTTCAACATGGCAAGTACATTTCTTCCTTCAACACTATAATCTTTTAAAATTCAATATCTTTCCGATCAAGTGTTGAGGGGGAGAAAATTTTCACTTAACTGTTTCAAAACATCTGTGTACTTGCATGTTATCCTATCCCGGTTGTTTCTTGTATCAATGGTGGTAAACTTTTCTGGTTAAATGACACTCCTCGGACTAAAATTTATAACCTTTCATCATTTACCTAAGTCGAGGGGGAGTGTCGTCATGTTTCTTTCCTAAAAAATCTTTGTTTGGTAACCAAAATAGAAGTTAAATGGCTTTGTTTGAAAAAGGAAAAGGTGGAGGGACCAAAAATGTCAAAATCTTAAAGTTACTTTAAATAAAAACACCTCCCACCTACTTCTAACTTCACATTTATTACTTTCAACCTTAAACATCCTACGCCTAAGATTCATTCAAGAAATCCGTGCTTTAGATCATCGTTTTGTAAGTTTTTTCACGATCTTAACAAGAATACAAGCTAAGGTTTTGAATTTCTAGTAAATCCTACGGCTAAGAATTTGTTACTGCGTGATTATGTGTTCTACGCATAAGCGTATGAACACACAATCATTGTGTGTGTGTTTGTGGTTAAATGGATAGTGTCAAAACGTTCCTAATACATAAATGATAACATTTTAACCATCAAAACCCACCCAGAAACACGAATTGATAGGGTTCTTGAGTCGAATTGGGTATTTTCAAAAGTAAAGTGTTTTGGTCAAAAAGATTGTTGGGTTATGTTCATATGTTGATGAATTGATGATATTCAAGGTCGTTAACCACCCAGAAACTCTAAATGATTAAAATTTTGGAATTAGGGTTTAAAGTTCATAAGTTTGGGTATTTTTGATTCTCAACGAATTAGATGTTAAGACTTGATCCATAAGCTCATACAACATCTTAGAACTACCAGAATTTGTTTGGTGCAAATCCCATGGTTAGAAATCATATGCGTTATTCTTAACCCTTAGGGTTTTGACCTACGCGTATGACTTTCTACGCGTAACTGTTTAACGAATGATTCATGCCATGATCTGTTGATAAAACGATTTCTTGTGTTAATATTGATGATTTGATGAATTTATTTCAGGTTTGCTACGCTTAATATTCAGAATCAAGGTCATTTGAATCTCTACGCATAAGGATTACCCTACGCGTAGTCAAGTTATGCGTAAGAATAATCCTACGCATAACTATTACGCGTAAGGTTCTACAATGGGACTATGCGTATCCTGTGAAGGATATGCGTAAACAGTGACCTCTACGCATAAGGTCTACTCTTACGAGTAAGCCTTACGCGTAAGGGTTTTACACGCCTACGCGTAAGCTCTACGCATAAGGTCCCCTTTTCCTACGCGTAACATTTCTTACGCGTAAGTTAGGATCCTACACATAAGCTTTCGCCTACGCGTATGTAACTACTGTTTACGCTTAACTTTGTCAATTCTACGCCTATGCCTTGATTGACCTTCATTATGAATTGTTACGTGTACAAACTTGTTAATAAAATTATCATAACGTCACGAATCCATTAATGTCACTAATAAACTTAAACGTTTGATATGTTGTGAACAATAAGTGATAACATAAACTTTAAAACTTAAAGTTAACTAACTCACGAAACATTTCATGACGTCATTGGACTATTGGACAAACAAGTGACTTAAGACTCGTAACAATCATTAGCACTGTACATTCAATAATTAGACAATAAAAACCTTCTGTTGACTAACATTATGTCTTTCGATATGTTGGTTCTTTTGGCTAATGTTATTTCAGATCACGACATGGCTGCACAAATAAACGTGGATGCACCAGAAGTTCTCACAACTGCTGACATCTTCCCCAATGGTTATCCGAGAAAGCTTGGAAAGAACAACCTAAGGGTTGATTTTGACACCCTCACTTGCTCAGAATCTTCTTGCTTGATTGCTGTGGATGTTCTAAAGAATCATCCCTACCAGAACATGCTCTCACACTTTGCCACACTACCGGAAATCTACATTCAGCAATTCTGGAATTCTATGCAGAGAATCACTGGTCAAAGTGCAGTGACAGTGACACTTAATCACAAACAAGTCACCATCACTCCTGCAGACTTACGAGCTGTACTTATCATTCCAGACATCGTGCCAACTGACTTCTTTGCCACACCTTCTGAAGAGACAGTTCTGCAATTTCTACTTGATATTGGCTATGATGAAGCGTCAGGAATTATTAACAAGCATTCTCACGTGGAGCTTAAGAACATTCCTCAACCGTGGAGAACCCTCTACATCATCATCACAAAGTCTATCTCTGGTCGTGACAGTGGCTATGAGCATCCCAAGCTCATGGAACTGCAAGTCTTCTGGTCATTGATCAATAAGAAAGACATTGAAATCGAGGCACTGATATGGGATGACATGATGTCATTTCACAAGAAGCTTGGCTCAAAAATTCCCTATGTCAGATACACAAAGCTTTTGATCCAGAGAGCACTTGGGCTTAATCCTGATATTCCCAAGAGGCTTAATGACCCTGACAATCACAACATGTTGACTGAACCTACATTATCTGTCAGAATCAAAGAATCGTCTACAAAGAAACAAGGTGCGGTGTTACCTGATCACCTACTGACTAATGAACTCAAAAAGCTTGAAACGTACAAAAGGTATCTAGTAGCAGTAAGAGAAGGCAAAGTTGGTCATCTCGATGAAAAACCTTCTGGTACACCTACTCGGAGAACCAGAAGAGGAAGTGCTGGAAGTGCAGTAAGTTCTGAAATTTATAGGAAGCTTCCTGATCGGTGCAAAACCGTCAAGTTTTCTCACGCTGTGATCACTTGTGAATGACCAGCCGTAAGAAACTTAAAACAGCTCACACACCAAATGCAATTTAGATCAGGAGAATACAATGGATTCCCGGGTCGTTAAGTCCCACGGAGGATGACTGGTGTTTAACACAATCAGATGTCGAATGATCACTAAGGATAGTGATCAAATAAGGATTTTGAGTTATTTAAAACTAAAGGGGCTAAAATGAAAATTAAAGGAGATTAAAAAGATAAACTATCTTAAATAAACGCTATCACTAATTTTAAACTAATGTTTTTGATTTTTTTGTTTTTATAAACTTAATTTAAAACTACGTAACGTACAAATAAAAACGTGAAACTTACACAATATTAACCCTAAAAATATGAAAATGATATTTTTACAAACCTAATGATATAAGAAAATTTTAAGAAAAAGAAAATTATTTTTATAACTATTTAATTAATTATTATTAATTAAAAACTATTTTTAACTATTAAATAATTACCTAAATTACAAGAAAATAGGAAATAAACTTAGAAAAATAAAATTAAGACTTGGAAAAATCTAAAATAACAAAATAGAATTTTCAAAACTATTTTTATATTTTTCTGATTATTTTTCTATTTTTTATGAATTTTAAACTATTAAAAACTAATTAAATTACTAAAAATTACAAATTAAACTATGAAAAATCTGGAAAATTACTTTTTTTTACCTTTTATATTTATCTAAACTTAATAAAAATGAAAATTATTTTTGGACTTTTTGATTAAATTGTATTAAAAGCTATTTAAATAATCCTAAAACTGTTTTTAATTAAGAAAAATAGCAAACAGTGTTGGAAAATTATGAAAATTTCAGAAAAACTCTAAAATGATATTATGAATCTAGGAAAAATAGAAAAACATGGGCTTGTGTGCAAGAAAATGGGACTGCTATACCAAGTGCTTAAAAATAAGCACTTATTTTAAGCAAATAAGCACAAAAAAGTACCAACTGATAACAGAAGCTAAAATAGGCTAAAAGTACCAAAATGCAACTAATCACAACTGCTTTTGACCTCTATAATGCAAGTAGCAATGACTTGGCTTGATTGAGTATAGGAGCAAAAACAGTTTGAGTGGTCACTTTTGAGCTTTAGTACAAGCAACACAATAAGCTAAAATGGAAAAACAGAAGTTGGTACCTATACTAGACCTGGGTGGCTATGTGTAAACCAAGTATTAGCCTTGGACAAGCTCTTATGAGCTTTTGCTAAGCTCTGCACTTTATCGAGAAAACTCAGATTAATCGAGTTGAGTGAACAGGGCAAATGAGCCCTGTTGGACAAGCTTATTTGAGGCTTAAAGAAAATTTCCAAAAATCTATAAAAATGACAAAAAGAAAGTGGACCAGCTGAAGTTTATGTAACCTTAATTTCACTTGATTAGACTCAGAAATGAACTCAAGATAATTCTTCCTAGATGAGCCCAAAACAGGTTTTTGCAAATTTTGACTTTTGAGAGCAGTTGAAGAACTTTGACTTTGATGAGATTTGCAACCAATTGTTGGACTGATCTTGTTGTATTATGATGAAATGAAGCTAATACAGGCTATGTTTAAGTATTCTTAACACAAAACAAGGATCCACTTTTTCAAAATCTTAACAGTTAATAGCTTTAAGACAGTTAGCATGTGATTTTGACTTCTAGCCTTTGCATACACAAAATGTTGACTGAGATGAGTATATTGGAGATAAACAAGCATGAAACAACTAATAACAACCACTGACTAAACCTTTGACAGTGTTTTGACAGCAAATCCAAACACCCTTGTATTAACTGTTTTGGAAACAAAATGAAGCTAACTAATGAACAGACTTGTTTAATTGATCAAACTAAGCTTACTTAACCTAATTACTACTAATCCAACAGGTTTTAACTATTTAAGACCACAAAAACAGATTATGCTAGAACTTGAAATTTGCACTTACAAATGTCCTTAGCCACTATGGCTTGCCACCAGTGATCTCAGAACCTCTAACCTATCCAAATCAAACCAAATGACTAAAAATCAACCCAACTCCATGTCTGCATCACCCATTGCCATTTCTAACCTACTTGAACCATATTTGCTTGCACAGTTGACTTTCTTTGACCATACACCAAATATGCTAAAAACTGAATTCCAAGCTTACAATAAGCTATGTTAAGCTTAAATAAACTTGTTTGCACTTAAAAATAAACTGTTGGAACCTTGGACATAACAGTTTGATATTTAAATTTGAAACAGTGAACTATGAAAATTGAAACTTGAATGAAACTTTTAATTGAGGCTCAAAACAGATTATAATGATCAAATCACTTAAGTTCAATACAAGAAAGCTTGAAAATTACAAATGTGAGAGCTAATTAAGATACTTTAAGAAAAACGACATACATTAATTTTAAAAAACTAACTACTCCTCTTCTTCTCTGTCTTCCTCCTCTTTTATGCTCCAAATCTGTTCCACGTGTCCTTCAGAGAGAATCCCACCTCTTTGTTTGGCCAATGGGTGAGTTTGGAGTGTGTTGCCTGTTTTTATCATTTTGGCGGGAAACAGGATTTGACTTGTTGCTCTGTGAAATAGCTAGTAGGGGGGGTGGCATTTATTGTAGTGGGTTTGTGATGATGGGGGGTGGAGGATTTGGTGAAAAGGTGATGGGAGAGGGCAGGCAAGTAGCAGGCAACTGGGTTGGGGAAGAAGCAGGAGGTGGCGGGCAAGTTGGGATTTGATTTTGGCTTGACCAGGGTTCAAAATAGCTAAAGACAGGGGGTCCAAAATGTATAAAGGCAGGGGGTCAAATTCAATTTGACAAGGCTTAGGTTTAGTATTATGACAAGGACTAATTTGCACTTTCTGAATTCTTGAAGGACCAAACTGCCATTTTCCAAACTTGATACAAGGACTAAAATTGACAATCTTTAATAGTACAAGGACCAATTTTGACATTTTCAAATTTTCAAAGGACCAAACTTGACAATTTTGAAAGTTCAGGGACCTAAGTTGTAAATTTGTAATTTTAAGTTTCAAGGACCAATTTTGACAACTTAGGAATCCCTAGGGACTCAAAATGATATTTTTCTTTATTTGGATTTACCAGGGACTGTTTTGACAACTTTTGAAACTTGGGGGACTAAAACTGCCAATTATGCAAACTTTATACGTTTTTCACCAGATTTTGATATTTTTGCATTTAAAACACATAAAACACTTATTTGTGATATTTTTATTATTTTGATGCATTTCTGAGTGTTTTCAGATGTTTTTGCAGTTTAAATGGTACAAAAATGATGAGTATTTAGACACTCATCAATCCCCCACACTAAGATATTGCTAGTCTCTAGCAATGTTTTAAGAAAAATTAATGGATTTTGTCTCTTTACCAAAAGCCATTACTTCTGGAGTAGCCAAATGTTTCAGTTCAAGTAAGAACCTTGGTACACCGATAACCAAGTGATTTTGAGCAAACCACCAGCTTCCAACGAATTTGATTTGTCTTTACCAGAAGCCGTTTGCTCTGGACTAGCCAACTCTTAGATAAATTATGTGGAGTTTGATATGACTCCTTGAGATCGTTTTGAGCCTCTAGGGTTAACAATAACAATGACAATAAACATGATACGCAGCGGAATAAAACAAATCAAAGTTATTGACACAAGGTTTTTCATTATAATCACTCCAAGCCTCAAATATTATTTGATCGGAATAATACGGTTACACTAAACTTGTAACAGGGATCAAAGATCCTTGAGGCTAAACTACACAAATCCTAGGCGTCCACTTAGAGGACTTGACGCCTAGACACACACACACCTTTAGTCTACATTATGGGAGACTTAATTATTTAAAACCTACATCCCTTGTCCTCTTTATATACTAGAGGATTAGGGTTTACAAATCTCTACCAAGGACTAAATAATAAATATTTTTTTTTTGCAAGCAAGTCCTTCCATCTTTTTGTAGGTTTCATCTTTGTCACTTTAAGTCCTTGATGTTTCATTCTTTCTTGTTTTGTATCATCGAATCAAGAATCCCAACAATCTTCCCCTATTTGATGATGACAAAACAAACAAAGTCGTGTACGAACTTCCCTAGACGAAGTAGCAGAAGTTGAGATAATTAAATCTCACCATGAATGAAACATTCTTGTCTTCCTTTGTCTTCCCCTTAATCCATGCCATGCCACTCCAATATATCTTCCCCTTTTTGTTATCAACAAATAGAGAATGTAAACATTAGAAACTTCCCCTTGAGTAGTGCATGAAAATTGAATGATTCTTCAAAACTGTAAGCTCCTTGTAATGATCACTTATGAAGAAAACCAAATATAACTAACTTGATAAAGAAGTAGAATAACCCAAACTTGTGTCTTATATCTTGCACTTTAGATGACATCGAACGTATACCCAATCTTGGTGTATAAGGAGACCGCAATCCCTTGACGATAATCACTGAGCACAATAACGTCACTCCTTTAAGTGTTATGTCAATTCTTCGTCATAATCATTGAAGCACGAACAAGTTACCTCCAAAGTGTAACACCCACTTTGAGATATGATAAGAGCACGAATCTGTGTTACTCAACTACAGTATCAAATAGGTTATGATCAATCTTCTTCGTAATCAATTATGCAATAAATCCAAATCCGAGCTTTTTAACACTTTTAAGAACAAATAAAATCCAAAACCATCTCCTGTGTGTGTAAACCAATAACCTATGTGTGTGTCCTCTGACAACCAAAACCAAATCGACTTTAGATATCTAACACACGTATATCTAATCTAACCTAGAACCTCCTTTTATAGACTAAGGAGTTCTATACAATATACAATACGTAACCTACAAGATAAATATCTTTTCCATATTTATCTGATACAATTAAACTAACCGACTATATAACACTAGCAGTGTTTACAATATACTATCAGCGATTACACAATACTACTAGCCGCGGTTATCTTCATCAGTGGTTACACTTCTTCAGTCCGTGGTTATCTTCAAGCTTGTCCGTGATTCCAATACTTAAAGTAATTCATCATCCAAGGAACCTAAAACCCAACAATCCTCCCCTAAACTTGATAAATTCTAACAAAATTCTCAAGTTTCTCTTAAACTCAAAACATCTGATGTGGAGGATGTAGCCAAACACTTACTTGCTTTAAGTATATTCTCATACTTCTTCAACAAGTCATAAGCTTGACCATCATAGGACAATAACATCTTGAAACAACCCGGCTTCAACATCGAGCAATTATTCCGGATGCTTATTCAATTTAGGATAATCACCTTCTACAAGCATATAAATAATCTGTCCAGAAACAGTTAGAACATGAACTCCACAGTTTGATATAAAACCAACGAGTAACTTGACCATTGTAGAGTCCGTGCCATTCAAGTTCAGCATGAGTAGGTTCAAATAGAATCTTCAAATTATGATACAACAACCTCTCATGATAATCATTTGGATGTACTTCACCAAAGTTATTCTTGTAAAGTATCCAAAGATTCATCAAATCATCTCTATCAAAATATTGAAGCATTTGAGAAAATTTATTATACTCAGAAACTTCATTATTGAGTCTTTGAATTTTCCAAACTCCTTCACTTCCATCTAAAAGATTAAACTCATAAGAAATGATTTGATTCACATCTGCAACAACTTTTAACTTCTTAGAATCGATGTCTCCGAACCTCGATGTTCTTTTTCGTTTACTTTGCATCCATGCATCATGCTCTTTAATCCACTCTTTCTCCTTTTCGAATTCATTGGACGAAATCATCATTATTAATTCTCATACATGTCTTATAGATTTCCAAGATTCGTTAAATGAACAGTACTAAGATTTTCGTGAAACATATATACCGAATTCTTGATAATCCTCATCAAAGCATTCCTCAACTGAGCAATAGAAGGAGGTTTCTTTCTTACAATTTTCTTCCTTTCTTTACTAACCTTCTTTGCCAACATTCCTAGAAGTCTAGCCTTTTCTTCATCATCGAACAAAGCCCATTCTTGTACTGTATACTCATCATTGATCAATTCAGAAGCTTTAAGATAGTTTTGAGATTCATACCATGTAGCTAATAACTTCTGACTAGCTTCTTCTTCATCTTGCTTTCTCTTCTCCAAAACTGCTTTATCCTCCTCTTCTAAACTTCTAGCAAACTCTTCATCATAAGCCTCTTGTTCTATTTTATTTTTGAACTTCAGTACTACTTCTTTGCCTTTTCCAACATTAGATTTGACCATTTTCTTCTTCAAAGGTTCACCAATAACCAAACAAGGTTCACCAATAACCAAACTTTTACCTTTTGGTTTAGTAGCAGTAGACTGAATATCTAAAACAGGTTCAATGATTGAAGTAGATATAGATGATGTTTTGCTCAGATGAATCAATGTGCTTGCAGCCTCTTTCTCTACTTCTTTAGGCTTAGATGATAACTCAGAAAGAGTTGTCACAACAGTAGAAGTAGTTGTGATAGCAGTGGGTATGATAATGGTAGGAACAATAACCATTCGAAACCACATCCGTGGTTACAAAAGTACTAACCATGGTTGCGGATATCTTGTCGGTGTTGTGTTCTGAACTACATCAACATTTTTCAAGTCTTCAAGAACAACTGCATTCCCAGCTTTATCAGAAACCAGAAAATCTTGATCTCCACTGTCAACCTCTTCCTCCATAGTAACATCTACAGATAAATTCATAGCCTCCCCTGAATTCATACCATCACTCCTCCCCTGTTTGGATACATCATTCACATTTAGATCAGCAGAGGAAACTACCTTCTTTTTCTTTCGGCGCAAAGCTTTCAAAGCAGCAACTCCAGGTCTTTTCACTTTCTCCAAAACCAAGACTTTATGCTTCAACCGCCGAATATCCTTACCCTGGAGTACAGATAACTCCTGTAAACTAGAAACAGTACCCTCCAGTTTAGCACACTTAACCGTCAATTCATTTAAGCGTTCAAGAATGTCCTCCCCACTTCGACCTGTGTTAACTGGTCCGAGAGGTGGATCATCGAAAAAGTCATCAGGTACATAGTCATTAACCGTCAATTCATTGTCAGGTTCCAACCTATCCTCATCACTTCGAGCTGTGTGAACTACTCCGAGCGGTGAATCCTTGGACATAGAAAACATAGCACCAGACCGAGCCTGATCATCTATGTACCCTGTAGCAGCCAGTTGGCTAGGGATACCTCCACCTGTGTTAAGCTCCAAAGAACTTTCCACATTAGGAGTTGCCAAAGGTCGGGTCTTATTGATGTTCCCACTATCCCGACCAGCATCTAAGCATGAATCAGTAGTGGAAGCCCTTCCAATCATGTCACCTCCACACCGCGTGTGACGACCTCATTAACCATACCACTAGCACTAGCCTGAGGAAGCTGAGTACCTTCAGAAATCTCAAAATCAGTAGGAAAATTAAGCATGTGAGGAAATAAAGGAACATCTTGAATAACAACATTCTGTGGCTGATTCCTCATATGAGCAAACACTCTAGGAAGCATACGATGAACCTCATATTCTCTAAGATGTTCAATTGGATCCTGTATTTGATGTGCCACTAGCAACTGAACAAATCGAGGATACAAATAATATTTACCCTTCTTCCTAAGATTCTGCACTAACCCCTCATATATCATCCTAGACCAATTAAACTTCCTTCCATCGGACAAACAAATAATAGCAGTAGCAATTTTGGAAGGAAAATCATTAAAGCCTGTGGTCTTATTGCTCATACACATCAATAAAGTATGAATCAAAAACTTCCATTGTTGAGAAAACATACTCTTAAAAAATTGTACCTTGTTACCCCTGTGTGTGTAACCTAATCGCTCTAAACCAGTAACAATCTCAACATCTGTAAGGTTCTCAACACCATCAGCATCATCAAGCCTCAAAAATTCTCTAATAAGCTCCTCGAAAAGAAATATCATGCTCATCCACCCTAGTACGAAAAACCTCCAACCCATTAACCTCTTCAAGTTTAGCATTCTTCCAAAACTGACGAATATAGGCTTTATAAATGGTAGGTTCAACTGTTAAAGCAAAGTGAATGTGACTATGAGCAAGAAAATCAATCATTTGATGAAATCCTTCAGAGCGAGCATCTTTCGTGAGAATAGCAACAAGATTATGTGAAGTGGAGTACGTCTCAGGCATTGACTGCGGTTCCATTGATGTAAATGAAGTGGGTTTGTGAAGAAATTAATAAAAGTGATTAGGGTTTTAGGATATTTGCAAGTGAAAGTGATCCATCCGTGGAAGTGATATATATACTTTTGCCAGAGTGACAAAACAACCCCTGAAGTATCAAAACAGAGTAACATACTATCCGTTGTTCCACAACAACTATCCGCAGTTATAATACACCATCAGTGGATACAGATAAGTACTTCTCCCAACTGGTTCCAAATTAGAGCAAGCAAATCCATGCCGCTGGAAAAGTGATCTCACAAAATAGGAAGGATTACACAAAACCATATACACAAAATATATATATATATATATATATATATATATATATATATATATATATATATATATATATATATTTTTTTTTTTAAACATAGCGGCAAACATACTAGCTCCTTATGCACACACATCCTTCTTTTCTGCAAGACAACACAAAACAAACACAAACACAAAGATTTTAGATGTCATTGGTTAGTAATAGCAGAAGTGGTTACAAACAACCTATCCGAGGTTAGAACAGGAAAGTCAACTTAGTCAACTTCTAGAATATATCTCAAGATAATCCCCAAAAACCTCATTAACTCTCCAACCACATTTAACCTGCCCCTTAGTTACTTCAGAAACCCTAATCCTCACTTATAAAAAGCACTCACATATCAAATAACGCCCAAACCAACCAAAAGAGAAAAACCCTAATTGCTCCAAAATCCCAATCAATCAAAATGTGGAACCCTAGTTGGAACAAACCAGAAGTGGTTGATCTAACCACCTCCTCATCCTCTTCATCATCTTCATCATCAAGTGAAGATGAAAACCCATGGCTAACCTATTTGCCTCCACTAGAACCAAGACCAAGAAAATCTCCATTTCTTTTAGCTCAATTTGTAGATTGCCCTGCACATAAGATTACAAAAATTAGTTCCTCTTTTGGACCCAAGTCAGTACTGACTTGGGTCTGCCCTGTGCATCAAAATATTCAAATTTTGTTAGGTCCATTGATGCACAGTTGACATTATGTAAAACCTTTGTCTTAGGCTTCCATTGCCAACTTGCTGAGGCCTTAACAAAGATAAAATGATTTCCAACCACGTACGGCTTATCACCTTTGGAATTTTTAAAACTTCTTTTGAATCAGTGGTGATATTTGGCTTATCGGTGGTTTGACACCTGCTTAGCCGTGTTTACATTTTGCTTAGCAGTGGTTGGAACCCATTTAGGAGAAGCAGTGACAATAGATTTTGTATTCCCATTCCTCATCAGCACTACTTTTGGAATCATGTTCTTGTTAGGATGAGGGTTTGTTTTTCTTGAAAAGTTTTTATGATTTACCCTCCTCCAATGATTCCAAACTTGTGGTCTGTTTTTATTACAATTTCTCTGTAAGTGTTCAAAACTACCACACACAAAACAAGCCTTATTAACACGTTGAAACTCATCACCTAATCTGTTAGAAATTAGACCATTGAAGCTTCTTTGATTTCCCCTAGGTTTAAATTGTTTCATCTGTTCCCTAGGAATTTCCCTGTACTCTACAACATTCTTGGTAACTTTAGCTCCAAATCTGGGTACAAGGTTGACTTGTTTAGAATCAACTTTCTTAAGCGGCTCTATCTTTTCGACTTAGTTGATTTAGTACTAACATCCTCGAATCGATTCCCAATCTTCAATTATGGGAGCACCGGATAACTTATCGAACTTATCTTAGGTTTTTCAGTCTTATTTACTTCTTCAACAGGTTTATTAAAACTGAATTCACTACTAAATGACAGTTCTTTAACCGGTGGTGCATGTTTCATTAAGGGGGTGGTGGCATATCATTGTACCCTATACCAGTACCATCTCTAAGTAGTTTTTGGCCAATTGGTTTTCGTACAAGGTCAAGCATATTGTAATTTAGCCACCCTAACAATATGTTTTCTTTTTCCTCTAGTGCACGAACTTTTAAACTTTCTACGCTAGTCTATCTTTAAGCATTGTAATCTCTCTGTTTTTAAGATCAATTTCACCACCTAGTATATTGATCTTTTCTACATACTCAAATTCACATTTAATACAGAATTTTAGCCTCTCTTCCATACCCTCTAAGCCAACTTTATATCCTAAGTTATCTAGAGTTAATCTATCTACTTCTTTTCTCAAACTCTCGGTGATAGCTTTTGAGACTCTAAGCTATCGGACATGATTTAAAAGAACAAGTAGATGTTTTAGAATCATTTGATACCTCGAATCGAACCAGAAGATGAAGCATAGGCCATTAGAGCAAAGTTATGCTCTTTAGAAGCTTCACTAGCAAGAAAAGCTGCATTTGGACCTTCTTCAATTTGCTCACTCCAATCATAATCACCAAGTCCATCCTAAGCAACTAAAGTCAAGTAATAGTAGGCTCTTCTTTTGTCTTCTTTATGCCCTCAAGTCTTTTAGGAGCTCGACATTCCCTAGCAAAGTGACCTTTCTTCTTGCAATTAAAGCACTCCATCTTGCTTTTGTCGAATCCAGCTCTCCTTTGACCATCATACTTCACTGTCTTCCGTCCTCCTCGAAACTTCCTTGCTTGAAGAGTCAACATTGCCATTTGCCATTGAAGATTAATCTCTTCAAGACCATCAGGATCAATTTCATCCGGATCTTGATTGAACGATAACATGGTAGTTAAATCAGCCGGGAAAGCACAGATTGCACCATCATCGACATTATCACTAACAGTGGTATTGTTTGCAATAGCCGTGGTTATACCATAGGCAGCAGTGGATGCATCTTGTGGACTTTTGTGATTAGTGGAGACAAAAGCAATGCTTTGATTAGAAGAAGACGAGTTAGTAAAGGTATTTTCGGACTCATAGACCTTCAAGTTATTGAAGAGATTGTCTAGAGTCATTGTAGGAAAGTCTGTCATGTTTCTCCACACAATGGTATGAATAGCCCAATCAGATGATAAGCTCCTTATGAACTTCAAATTAATGTCTTCTTGAAGGAACTTGTAACCCATGACCTTCAGGTTGACTGATGAGTTTTGAAGCCTATTATATGTACCATCAATCTTTTCTCCACTTTGAGCAGTGAAGGTTTCAAACTGATGCTTAAGCATGTTCATTCTTGACTTCTTGGTGGCTTCATTCCCAGAAAACCTTAATTCAAGAGCATCCAATAGTTCTTTAGCTGAATCATACTGATCAAAGTCTAATGCATACTCATTAGGTATTCCCATGGAGAGAATACTGTGAGCTTTTATCTCCATCTTCCTCTTAGCTTTATCAGGTTCACCGACAATAATAATTTCCTTACCATCCTCACCCTTCTTGGGAAGAGAGTCTCCCTTTTCAACAACATCCCATAGAGCATAATCAATCATGCGAATGTACTGCCTCATTCGCATCCTCCAGATTTGATATTCACCATGTTTGAGCATGGGAACCTTAGAAGCAATCACCATATGAGTTTCTTCAGACATCTTAACTTCCTTAAGTACAAATTAATAGAATTCTTCTTGATAATGCTTTCTAGATCACAAGCTCTGATACCACTTGTTGATCCCAGTTGAGCAAACGATCTATATAGAAACTAACTTGTAACAAAAGCTTATCAAGTATTACGCGAATTTAACACTTGATCTTAAGAAGAACAATTAACTTTCAACACCTCAATATTATTTATTAATACGAATACTCTTACAGTATTAGGGTTTTGCAACCTTGAAGTGAATCGACTTTAGATATCTAACACACGTATATCTAATCTAACCTAGAACCTCCTTTTATAGACTAAGGAGTTCTATACAATATACAATACGTAACCTACAAGATAAATATCTTTTCCATATTTATCTGATACAATTAAACTAACCGACTATATAACACTAGCAGTGTTTACAATATACTATCAGCGATTACACAATACTACTAGCCGCGGTTATCTTCATCAGTGGTTACACTTCTTCAGTCCGTGGTTATCTTCAAGCGTGTCCGTGATTCCAATACTTAAAGTAATTCATCATCCAAGGAACCTAAAACCCAACAAATTATCAATATTATCTTTGGTGAGTCGATTACCAATTATGGTTTTCCAACTGCCTTTACCACAAGCCATAAACTTGCGGGCTAGCCAACTCTTCACTTTTAAGGATATGGTGAGCTGAATACCATACAATTTTGGGCAAATTTCAAGCCTTCAACGGATTTGATATATCTTTACCAAGAGCCGTTTGCTCCTGGATTAGCCAATCCTTTTGTTTATTAGACAAGGCGGACTGATAACCATAAGATGAGTAAGTGCAAAACACTTACTCCAAAAAAATTTTGGCCAAAAATGGGGAATTAGGCGGTATAATTACATGATAAAATTCGTGAGAATTCCCCCCACACTTAGAAATGAATATTGCCCTCAATATTCAACGTACTGGCGGTTATGCCGAACCGAGAACGTAAAGGGAAATACTACGGCCATTATTTAGCAAGAAGATTTTTTTTTTATAGACTTATATACAACAAATGGGAAACTCCCCACACTAGGTGGTACACACGGGTGAAAACCCATGTTTAACTACTCTTTTTGATTACCGAGTCGCTAGCTTGACTCGACCCCGAATTAATTTGTTCATGGGAAGTAAGTGGAAGAAACAATCTCCATCGGACTTTCATTCAAGATGTTTGGTTAAACATTGAAGTACGTGAAAGTTCCACACCGACGAGATATACATAGAACCGGCTCAAAATGATAAATGAAAATGCCGGGATCAAAAATAGTGTCCTCATTCCTAAAGGAGAAAAGGGAACGAGAAACCACACCATTTGTGAAAAATGGAATAAAGATGTGCATCACAATGCAATCCCATTCTTCATTAGTGAGGAGCAAATCACCATTTGTTAGATTTTTAAGCTTAGACTTGAAGCTTGTATGGTGATTGTCAACAGAATTTCCGGTAGGGAGGGTTGGAAATGGTTCTTCAATCAACAGATTTTCTAGAAAAAGAATGTCCCCCTCCGGATCAAAGTAAGTATTATCAATTTCTGTTGGAATCGACTCATCACTAAGAAAGGCATCGACTTCATTCCAAAAGTTGTCATCTTCCTCATCAAGAGTGAGAGAAGGGATGGAAGAGTCAGGAATAATAAGACTAGAAGATGATGGATTCTTTTTGAGCAATTCATCAATGGGAAGAATGTCTCCCATTGGATCACAATCATCATCATCCAATTCGGATGAAACTGAAGAGAGTTTGGTTTCATCCACAGAGTTAACAAACTCGATGCGACAAACCGATTCCGGAGGTGGGACAAGTGGTGTGCTCTTAGAGCTAGCAGTTTCCACCACTTCCGATGAAGTCTCCGATTCTAGATCATCATCATCAAGAATACTCTTGACTTCCACGTACGACTTTCAAACCATTTGTTTGAACCGGGTTGATTTTCAAAGCTTTGAGCTCAAGCACCTTTTGGTGACTCGCCTTAACCGTGAAATTTGAGAGTGTTGCATTGATTTTTTTCAGATTTTTGATCAATTGTGGCAACACTCGCTTGTCTGAAGGTTTGGAGTTCTGGTTGATCTTAAACGTGAGTTCTTCGTTGTCAACCCGTATGGTCAATTCTTCAACAAATACATCAATTAGAGCACGGCTTGTTCTCAAGAAAGCTCTCCCTAAGATGAGGGAACTCTAGGATCTGCATCAAAGTCTACTACAACAAAATCAGTAGGAAAATGAAACTTTCCTACTTTTACCACGACATCCTAGGCTATCCCAAGTGGGACGAAGTTATGGTACAGATCCGCTAGCTCGAGTGTCATACAAGTAGATGTAAGTTTAGGAAGAGACAGTTTCTTCCATACTGAAAGTGGCATGAGGTTAATGCTTGCGCCAAGATCGGCCAAGGCGGAGCATTGAACCATCCCTAAGAAATCACAAGGGATTAAAACTGCCAGGTCTTCAAGCTTTTAGGAAGCTTCTTAAGAAGGACCGCTGAGCATTGCTCATTGAGAGGGGTTTTAGCCATTTCAGATAACTTATCTTTGTTGGTCAGTAAGCCTTTAAGTGTGGATGCAAATTTGGGCATTAGAACGAGAGCATCAACGAAGCTTATATCAAAGTGTAGCTCATTGAAGATTTGGAAAAATTTTTCCATTTGCTCTTTGTTTTTGTCTTTGAGCTTCTCATCATTCATTCTTGATGGGTAAGGAAGTTGACTAGACTTTTGAGCCGGGATGGAAGTATTTTCTCGGCTCGAATTTGTCTTCGAACTTCGGGTTCCGGACTTAAAGCTTGGACTACCGAAGGTGGGGCGTGTCTGATCGTGGGCTTGAGAAATGCACCTTGTCCGTTGTATCCTTGGTAACTTGACTCATTGCTCCCGGTGGAGGAGGCATTGGAGTCGAAGGTCCATTGTGCGTCTTACCACTTCGGTTGTGATCGCCTTTGCATCGCCCCTCGGGTTAGCGATCGTGTTGCTCGGTAAAGTACCCGAGCTCGAGGGTCGATCATTTAAAGACTTCTTGAGATCGCAATCTGACTGACCAACAACCCTGTTCATTTCATCTTGGGATTTCATGAACTGTTTCAAAGAACTCATCGATGATGGTATTGGAGGATGTGGAGGGAAATTCTGAGGTCGAATGTTTTGATTATGACCTTGTTGTTGAAAATTCCCTTGGTTAGGATTCACATTCCCCTGAAGTTGATTCCCTCGATTGGAATTGTTTTGATTAAGGTTTCCTTGATGTTGGAAACCTTGATTTGGTCCCGAATAGAAATTACCTTGGTTTTGATAACCTTGGTTCATTCTAGGTTGGTTCTGATTCGGTTAGGATTCGGTTAAAACCGGGTGGTGCTTGATAAGTGTTAGCACGGTAGTTTGGTTCATTTTGAGGACGGTATTGATTACCTCCTTGATTTGAAGTACCGGCTATAGCATTAGCTTCAAACGGACTACCATCGGTGGCAGTACAGTTGTAGTATGCATGAGGACCACCACAAGTAACACAAACTTCAACTTTCTTCACTTCACCATGTGATGGTGTTTGAGTGAAAGTGACTTTCTTCTGGTTAGCAAGAACCAAAGCCTGAACAATATCCGTGAGTTTGTCAATCTTAGCATCGGTGCTAGATGTACTCACAGGAGATGAAGTAGAAGGTCCAGCATTAGACTGAGTCTGATATGTCTTTGTGCGGAAAGGACGGACCTGGGACTTGTTTTCAATTATTTGCAAGGCTTCTTTTGTGGTCTTGCTCAGGAAATTACCTCCCGCGGAGGCATTTAGAGAGTCTTGATCACCTTGGTGCAGACCATTGTAGAAAGTATCCATTTGCATTAACTCGGTAAAACCATGATGCGGACACTTGCGGAGCAAGTCTTTGTAACGATCCCATGCCTCCCCGAATGATTCCTCAAATCTCTGAGAGAATTTCATTATCTCATTCTTAAGACTTGTAGTTCGGGATGGAGGGTAGAATTCGTTAACAAACTTGGTGACTAAATCTTCCCATGTCTCAATAGAACGAGGGGGTTGTTTCTCAAGCCAATTCCGGGCTTGTCCCTCTAGAGAAAATGGGAACAGAAGAAGCTTGATAGCTTCATGTGGGACATTCTTGTACTTGATGGTAGATGCGATCTTGTTAAACCATCGAATGTGTGCGTGAGGATCATCCCGCTCAAAACCATAGA
The DNA here is from genome assembly GCA_910596185.1 of Chrysanthemum makinoi. Lineage (NCBI taxonomy): Eukaryota > Viridiplantae > Streptophyta > Magnoliopsida > Asterales > Asteraceae > Chrysanthemum > Chrysanthemum makinoi. The sequence goes on along the minus strand of OU343221.1, from coordinate 226,484,464 downwards.
ATTGGCTTTGGGTTACAAGATTAAGCAACCCGGTTTTAAGCTCAAAGGTCTCACCACAATGGTGGGACAACAATGGCATCTCCGTAACCCTCGATGGGTGCTTGGAGAAGCTCATTCATAGGCTTATCTTACGCCATTACGGGTGGTGGTGGTGGTAGACGTTCCTCGCGGTGAAGGAGCTGAACGTCCTCTACGCTACGAGGAATCTTTCCAAGTTCGAAAGTGGACTTGTAGAACCGGAAGAACGAGTGCGCATGCACTAAGTTTAAAAATCAATTTTCAAAACAAATGCGAGGCAAAACGACAAGTGAACTTAACCAATAATCACAAATGAAATGGCTTCTTTGAAAAAGGTACACCAAATCACAAGGACAAAAAGGCAAGTTTTAAATCTGATGTTCGGGAACTTATTATGGTCACACCCCAGTTAGTAGGTGTACTGCCTTGATTTGCGGTGGTTGATTTTTATGTATATTAAGTATCACTGAAAAGACGTAGGTATAGATTTGTGCTGATGGGTTTAAAACTTTTGGACAATATTTTTGGTATCGTCTCGTTTAACCAAATCGTATTTCTTTAAGAATCACCTTAAAAGAAACACAAGCTAGAAAATGTTACGATTGTTTTGTTGTTTTATATTTTGTTTGGTGTTTTAACACTTTAGGAAAAGTGTTAATGAACTTTTTGATTTATATTTAACTTTACAAAAAACTGTTTACAAACTGTGGTATATGTGCAAGTACGGTCCGAAAATGCTTAAAACACGCTTACAAACCTCCCGGCGGCCAAAATTTGATCGGTGCAAAACCGTCAAGTTTTCTCACGCGAGCTGATCACTTGTGAATGACCAGCCGTAAGAAACTTAAAACAGCTCACACACCAAATGCAATTTAGATCAGGAGAATACAGTGGATTCCCGGGTCGTTAAGTCCCACGGAGGATGACTGGTGTTTAACACAATCAGATGTCGAATGATCACTAAGGATAGTGATCAAATAAGGATTTTGAGTTATTTAAAACTAAAGGGGCTAAAATGAAAATTAAAGGAGATTAAAAAGATAAACTATCTTAAATAAACGCTATCACTAATTTTAAACTAATGTTTTTGATTTTTTTGTTTTTATAAACTTAATTTAAAAACTACGTGACGTACAAATAAAAACGTGAAACTTACACAATATTAACCCTAAAAATATGAAAATGATATTTTTACAAACCTAATGATATAAGAAAATTTTAAGAAAAAGAAAATTATTTTTATAACTATTTAATTAATTATTATTAATTAAAAACTATTTTTAACTATTAAATAATTACCTAAATTACAAGAAAATAGGAAATAAACTTAGAAAAATAAAATTAAGACTTGGAAAAATCTAAAATAACAAAATAGAATTTTCAAAACTATTTTTATATTTTTCTGATTATTTTTCTATTTTTTATGAATTTTAAACTATTAAAAACTAATTAAATTACTAAAAATTACAAATTAAACTATGAAAAATCTGGAAAATTACTTTTTTTTACCTTTTATATTTATCTAAACTTAATAAAAATGAAAAATTATTTTTTTGGACTTTTTCTGATTAAATTGTATTAAAAGCTATTTAAATAATCCTAAAAACTGTTTTTAATTAAGAAAAATAGCAAACAGTGTTGGAAAATTATGAAAATTTCAGGAAAACTCTAAAATGATATTATGAATCTAGGAAAAATAGAAAAACATGGGCTTGTGTGCAAGAAAATGGGACTGCTATACCAAGTGCTTAAAAATAAGCACTTATTTTAAGCAAATAAGCACAAAAAGTACCAACCGATAATGAAGCTAAAATAGGCTACAAGTACCAAAATGCAACTAATCACAACTGCTTTTGACCTCTAGAATGCAAGTAGCAATGACTTGGCTTGATTGAGTATAGGAGCAAAAACAGTTTGAGTGGTCACTTTTGAGCTTTAGTACAAGCAACACAATAAGCTAAAATGGAAAAACAGAAGTTGGTACCTATACTAGACCTGGGTGGCTATGTGTAAACCAAGTATTAGCCTTGGACAAGCTCTTATGAGCTTTTGCTAAGCTCTGCACTTATCTTGAGAAAACTCAGATTAATCGAGTTGAGTGAACAGGGCAAATGAGCCCTGTTGGACAAGCTTATTTGAGGCTTAAAGAAAATTTCCAAAAATCTATAAAAATGACAACAAGAAAGTGGACCAGCTGAAGTTTATGTAACCTTAATTTCACTTGATTAGACTCAGAAATGAACTCAAGATAATTCTTCCTAGATGAGCCCAAAACAGGTTTTTGCAAATTTTGACTTTTGAGAGCAGTTGAAGAACTTTGACTTTGATGAGATTTGCAACCAATTGTTGGACTGATCTTGTTGTATTATGATGAAATGAAGCTAATACAGGCTATGTTTAAGTATTCTTAACACAAAACAAGGATCCACTTTTTCAAAATCTTAACAGTTAATAGCTTTAAGACAGTTAGCATGTGATTTTGACTTCTAGCCTTTGCATACACAAAATGTTGACTGAGATGAGTATATTGGAGATAAACAAGCATGAAACAACTAATAACAACCATCGACTAAACCTTTGACAGTTGTTTTGACAAAGAAATCCAAACACCCTTGTATTAACTGTTTTGGAAACAAAATGAAGCTAACTAATGAACAGACTTGTTTAATTGATCAAACTAAGCTTACTTAACCTAATTACTACTAATCCAACAGGTTTTAACTATTTAAGACCACAAAAACAGATTATGCTAGAACTTGAAATTTGCACTTACAAATGTCCTTAGCCACTATGGCTTGCCACCAGTGATCTCAGAACCTCTAACCTATCCAAATCAAACCAAATGACTAAAAATCAACCCAACTCCATGTCTGCATCACCCATTGCCATTTCTAACCTACTTGAACCATATTTGCTTGCACAGTTGACTTTCTTTGACCATACACCAAATATGCTAAAAACTGAATTCCAAGCTTACAATAAGCTATGTTAAGCTTAAATAAACTTGTTTGCACTTAAAAATAAACTGTTGGAACCTTGGACATAACAGTTTGATATTTAAATTTGAAACAGTGAACTATGAAAATTGAAACTTGAATGAAACTTTTAATTGAGGCTCAAAACAGATTATAATGATCAAATCACTTAAGTTCAATACAAGAAAGCTTGAAAATTACAAATGTGAGAGCTAATTAAGATACTTTAAGAAAAACGACATACATTAATTTTAAAAAACTAACTACTCCTCTTCTTCTCTGTCTTCCTCCTCTTTTATGCTCCATATCTGTTCCACGTGTCCTTCAGAGAGAATCCCACCTCTTTGTTTGGCCAATGGGTGAGTTTGGAGTGTGTTGCCTGTTTTTATCATTTTGGCGGGAAACAAGATTTGACTTGTTGCTCTGTGAAATAGCTAGTAGGGGGGGTGGCATTTATTGTAGTGGGTTTGTGATGATGGGGTGGAGGATTTGGTGAAAAGGTGATGGGAGAGGGCAGGCAAGTAGCAGGCAACTGGGTTGGGGAAGAAGCAGGAGGTGGCGGGCAAGTTGGGATTTGATTTTGGCTTGACCAGGGTTCAAAATAGCTAAAGACAGGGGGTCCAAAATGTATAAAGGCAGGGGGTCAAATTCAATTTGACAAGGCTTAGGTTTAGTATTATGACAAGGACTAATTTGCACTTTCTGAATTCTTGAAGGACCAAACTGCCATTTTCCAAACTTGATACAAGGACTAAAATTGACAATCTTTAATAGTACAAGGACCAATTTTGACATTTTCAAATTTTCAAAGGACCAAAGTTGACAATTTTGAAAGTTCAGGGACCTAAGTTGTAAATTTGTAATTTTAAGTTTCAAGGACCAATTTTGACAACTTAGGAATCCCTAGGGACTCAAAATGATATTTTTCTTTATTTGGATTTACCAGGGACTGTTTTTGACAACTTTTGAAACTTGGGGGACTAAAACTGTCAATTATGCAAACTTTATACGTTTTTCACCAGATTTTGATATTTTTGCATTTAAAACACATAAAACACTTATTTGTGATATTTTTATTATTTTGATGCATTTCTGAGTGTTTTCAGATGTTTTTGCAGTTTAAATGGTACAAAAATGATGAGTATTTAGACACTCATCACTTCCCAAAAGGAATCCTCCTCGTAAAAGGATTGTTCCCGTAAAGGAAGCTGAACCTATTCCCACACCTGAACCGCAAATAAAGCTTGTGGACGAAAGCTCTGAAGGTACTGACACAGATGAAGAGATTACCTACTCTGAAACTGCAAAGGATGACAATCCTTCAGTACCAAAACCTCCAAGTCCTCAAGCTGATAAAGGCAAAGGGAAGACTCCAGTACTTGTGCCTTATGATGAAAGCTCAGATGATGAAGAAGAGCAACTGGATATATCATACAGGAAGAAGTTTAATATCGTTAGACACCTTCAAAAAGCTAAAGAATTTGAACAAGAACAAATGGGTGGCCCCGGAGGGTCAAGTGGTGCTGCCCACTCTTCACCAGGTCCTGATGCGGTTAATCGACCCGATAAGGGATCTGGTGCCACCACTCTTGTGCAACAACAAACGCTTGTGAAGGAGTCTACTGATCTTAACATTGAGGAACCAGAAAAGGATAAGACTGAGAAAGAGAAAACTGATGAAGAAGCAAAGGATCAGACGGAAGAAAAGGCTAAATATGGACAAGATGACGAAGAGGATTATGATGACTTTCTTCTCAACAGTCCAACTCGTTCCAAGGAGGATACTTCTGCACCTCCAAAGGACCCCGAGCCTCCTCATGTCTCCTCCTCATCAGATTCATCATCTCACTCCTCACCACCACCATCAAAGAAATCAACCAAATCATCATCCAAATCAGTGAAGAAACCACCTCGTTCTTGGATTTCTCACACTCATAAAAGAATTGTGAATGCTGTCAAACAAGTCAGAAAGAAAGACGTGCTCAACAAGAAGTTGAATTTCTTTGCTGATCACATACAGCATCTGTATGACGAGAATGAAAAGATGCAAGGAGAAAGGAAGTTTGTTCAGGAATTCATGAAAAATCACCGTCAAGAGGAACTGAACGAAATGATCGAAGGATACACGAAAAAGTACCTTCTGCAGTACGTTCCTAAAGTCACAAAGGAGTTGTTCACCAAACAACTTTATCCAAATCTTATGCAGATCGCCAAGCAAACTATTCGATCAACGCCCTTAACCGTTACAATCAATCCAACCGATCCGGTAGTTTTCTCAAATAATGAATTGGTGGCCAAACTTGTAACACAAATGTCGCCACGATCGGCAATGTTCAATTCGAAGAAGCAAAATTGTTTCAAGCATTGCTTTGGACTACCAACTTCAAGAAGCTTGTAGATTCGAAGGCGAAGGTCTAAACGTCCTAGAGACGATGAAGACAAGGATAAGGATAAAGACTCTCTGCACCTAAACGCCGAAGCGGTCGGTGAATCTTCTTCGATGCAACCTCCTCCCCAACGGCCTCCTGCTCAACAAAGTTCTCCTCCTCGTTCTTCTCTGAAAACCTCGGGACGATTCCGAGTTACCACCCCCGACTCGAAAACCGGTGATCACTTTGAGTATACGGGTGGTGACGATGAAGAGGTCCTTGAGCCCCTACAACAACCCTCCTCTCCCAAACAAGTTCGAAACCGTAATCATCATCTAGGCCTTCGGAAAAGAAGAAGAAGAAGACGCCTCAGACTGACGTCGTATCATGGCTAGATGACGATAAACAGAGGAATTTGAATGGTTTGCTACTCTTGTTAACAACACTCCCTACCCTGAAGAAGGTCACGATTTGGTAGACGGTTCTACATTGGAGCATGCTAAAATTCTGCAAGAAAAGTTCCATGTGAAGAAAATGACGAAATATGAGTTGAAGCGAATCAAGAATGAAGCGTTTCAACTTCTAAAAGACAGCTCTGAAAGTGCCCTCGAGGTCGAATATCACCTTGAAAACATTGCTCGAGCTATGTCTAACCAAATGGATTGGCTCAACCCTAAGCAAACATTGACTTCACACAAAGGGACAACCCTCCATACTACACCGATTGGACCAAACCTCTACCAACAATTGGCCAACCAGCTGCACCAAGGATTCCTTTCGATATTTCTTCAACAAAGACTTGGATTTTCTTCTACACGGTGGCGATGGTTCAAGAAAATACGCTACAACGTTGACACTTCCATTCCCAGCAGTTGTCTACTCAAACCGCATAGCCATTGAGGAACGTGCCAATCACTTGTTCTCCAACACAGTGGAAGCATACGACCGAGATGCATAGTATGGGATTCATCATGGCCGTAACGTCGACGAATCTACTACGAAGCTGTAAGGTTCGAAGTCTCAACATGCTGTGTATAGTTCTAAGGATATCGTTGCCATCATACACGTTGCCCTTTCGTCTAAGTGGGACTACACATTCCTAAAGAAGATCGTAGTCAAACGACAAGATGAATAGGACTATGCTTTCTCAATGACTTTGAGAATTTGTCTCTCAATGACATCGAAGACATGTACCTTGCCAAAGTACAGGGTCGAATGAGACAATTCTCAACTGAAGTACAACGCGAATTTATCAAGTCACTTCTCATCTTCATAAGACGCATTGTCATCAAGGAACGTGTAGAAGATCTCCAGCTGGCTGTTGAATCTTATCAGACGCGTGTCAACTTCACTCCTCCAACGCTTGATCTTCCCGACATCAACCAGCTCTCACAACTTACACTCATCAGCAAACCATTCGGTGTCGTTTACCGCAGTGAACTTCAAAGAAATTGCTTGATGGCGTGCAAAGATCTTCACAAGTTTGGAGATCACACTTTGAAGATGGTTAGGGACGGATTAGCTTATCGATTGAAGGATATACGTGAAAACATTGGGAACCCTAAGCGATGGAATTCTCAGGAAAGGAGGGATGTGAGACGGATCATCACAATGACTGATGAACGGTTGTTTCGAAGGGATCAGTTCAGACGATTGGAGAGTTATGTCGGTGGTCGACCCAGGATTAACATAACCGGCTTTCAACGCCCTGTGCGCACTCCTGGGAACATCACTGCACTTCCTGGTAACCCTTGAATTGTTTCCTTCATATAATTTTGGATGTGTGATTTTAATATGTCTATGGCTTGTGCACACATAACAGTGTACAACCCGCACTTGTAAATAAAGGACCCTGTGGTACGCTTCAGTACCACAATCCTTATAAAAGGAGCGAAAGCTTCTTATTTTTGAGTAAAACCTATCAAACCTTTCATTTTTCAAGGTTTTGCTCAAAAGAACAAGTACTTCCCCTTATGATTTTCAAAACCTCAACCGTTTATATCACTTGTTGAGGGGGAGTATTTGAAACTTTGTTCACAAATTGTTCACAGTGGTCATTCTTCCCGCAACACTCGAAATGGTCATATTTATTCTCAAACGTTTCAAAAATAACATTTTATATGCCATTTTTGAGGGGGAGAAAATGTGTGATAAGAAATATGTTGTGTAAAATGCAAATGAATCTGTGTGCTTCAGACTTAACCAACGAATTGACGATGCTTAACTGTTAGTAACTCGAAAAGACTTGTCCTGGACGGGTAATAATTTCAAGCTAGCTCGCTAGTGATGTAAACGTGTCTCGCAAAGGACTTGTCCGAGTAGAATGTACCATTCGAGAAACTCTTGGTAGACATGAACTCTGACGGGTTTGACAACCTTTCCAGGATTTTCTACACCTTCAAGGTAGTTATTAGAGCTAGTTGTCACCTAAAAGCTGACAATGTATCTCTTTAACTACTCAACGTAACCGTGTCTCGCGGGGGATTGTCTATCTTGAGTGAATCAATTCAAAATGTGCGCGCTCTTTCCTCACTGTGCATTTTAACCGTTAAAACTCTTAAGCACATGTGGAGGGGGAGTATTTATGCAAAATCTTATCTCAACAGTGGTACTAAAATGTTTTTCATTCATAAACACTTTGAGAGATTTTTCACAACAGTGTTTTTAATGGCAACATAGGTTAGTCATGAAGTTATAAGGTGACTAAGGTTAGGAATAACCGTCCTATGATCCGCCAGAGCCGGATGGATCTACCTAAGGACACCACTAATAGTTAGAATTTAGAAGTCCTTAGGTATGATTATAAAAAGGAGAAAATGAGAATCGGAGAAAGAAGGAGTTGAAGAATTAAAAAGAAATGCAAAGAAAAGGGTGAAAATAAATAGCCCTCCAGATTATTCAACTTAGGGCAGACGCCGGGTTCAATTCATATGCTACTGGTTGTCACTTAGTGAAGCCGGTATTGAAGATTAAAAGTCGTCATGGACCCAGTGACGCATGCACTAAACCTTCTTATCCACTCAAGTTTCTCTCAACAGAAGCTTGTTTCATTCTCACAGGGAACCCTACGTAAACTATTGGCTTTCTCTTAGAGATCGCCGGTATTGAAGAAGGAGACCCTCTCCCTAGTCTCCGCTCCAGAAAACCAAAACGCACTATTGAGTCTAGAGCCACGAGATTCATCAAAAGATCTCTTAGGTACACTTGACATTTCATCACTTGACGTTCAACAATAAGAATTTCAGTGATACATTATCGAGTCCTTCACAGATCTTAGCAATCTATCGAGAACATTTATGAGAGGTTCACAATTGTGATCCTCAGTGATTGAGTGGAAACTCCCGCCAGGTCAACATTAAATGACCGACAGCAGTCACTTTGGTAACTCCCCGTGGATTACGCTTAGTGTGTCTCAAACGGTCTACATTTGTGAGGTGATGCTTCGTGTACCTCATGACTCATCCTGAATCGTAGGTGTACTTCGGTACATCGTGTTATCTCACTTGTAGGACTCCGATTCAGGAACGGCCTTTGTAAGAATTAGAGTTGTGTTTTCACACTATGCTGTTAAGACTCTCGAAGTTCAAACTTGTAAGTGCCGGAATCCGCTTATTACTAACCGTTTAAATGTTTTCTTCTTATGGAAGCTCCGGAGCGGGATGATCGTGCAGATTCTTCTCATGCTCACGCCAACATCATTACTAATGGAAGTTCTATCCAAAAGCAACACAAATCGAATGATTCTTCATCAAATCAAAGAATCTACAAAGTTAAAGACTTAAAGAACTTCATCAGTACTGTATTCCAACGTCAAAGAGCGTGTGAGCATGTTGAAGAATGACGTGGAGACACTGGAGCAGTGAAGCTGATCTGAGGCAGAATTGATGCAGACTACAACATACTATCACTTTCATCACAAAGAACAATGATCATAGAACAAAGTTAAAGATGACGTCAAAGCAGAACCGTTTAAAGAAAACAATTTCTCTACACTGGGGAGATTGTTCGAATCAAGGCAAATCTTCTCACAAGAAAGAAGAATGTCAGAAGACGTCAGCGCTACTATTACATCAACGCCTTCACCGTTCATCACCAACACTTGAGGGGGAGATTGTTGGAATCACTCCTAAACCATAATCAAGTGTTTGTAATTAATATGTAATAGTTAGCTTTATTATGGCCTTTATGTTTGCAATTAGCCTTAGGCTTATGTAGAAGGCCCATAAGCCTAGGCCTTAGTCCATTAAGGAAAGGATGGAAACTAGGAGTGTTGCCCTAGCTTTCCTCCTATAAATACCTTATGTAAACCTTCATTTGAAGGTTGGTTGTTCAAGTTTTTCTCTCATCACATATCCTACGCATAACCGTATTATTGTATTGTGTGTGTGTGTGTTTTACTTGTTCAATCGCCTTAACCTCTTTCTATATTACTTGTGTTTGTAAAACTAGTGACCTAACAAATACTAATAGGATAATTTAAACTCATATTAAGAAATAAAAACATGTAAAGAGTGGTATGAATCATAGTTGTCAGGATCCCTGATGAGTGCGTATTCACTCATCATTTTAGGTCAAATCTGAGCTGCAAAACATTTAAAAACACTCCGAAATGCATCAAAATACTAAAAAATATCTCAAAAGTGTGTTTTATATGTTTCAGATGCAAAATTATCAAAAACAAATGAAAAACGAACAAAGTTTGCATAATTGGCGCTTTCAGTCCCCGACTTTCAAAAAAATGACGAAATAGTCCCCGAGCACGTATTTTAAAAGAAAAGTCACCAAAGGTCCTTTTGAAATCATAAGTTGTCATAATTAGTCCTTTGGTGTAAAATTTCAAAAGTTTGAGAAATTACAGTTGTGATCCCCGATTTTTTTAAAATTGTCAAGATTAGTCCTCGGTTTCACAAATTGGCAAATTCAGTCCTCAGCACTTTTGGTGATTGACAAAGTAGGCCCTTGGAATACATTGTCGAATTACAGAATGGTCCTTGGAATATCAGTTTTAGCACTTTTGGTCCTTTAATGTTAAATGGGTTTCATGTTTAACCATTAGTCCAAAATACTAACCAAGGCCCAAATATTAACAACAACCCGGTCAACCCATATACCTTTGACCCGGTCTAAGAATAAACAAAACCCCCCAAACCCGTCTTCTTCCCTTTCCCGCCCAAGACTCCCCTGCTCCCAAGAACCCTAGCCTTTTTCATCTCCCCAGAACCCTCTCTCTTTCTCACCATCCCAGACACTCAACCTCTCAACTCTCTATTACCCAACTTCACCTTTACCCAAACCCCCTTATTCTCTTTTAACCGGATACACCCAAATCCCTAACCCACTACCATTTTTCCCCCACAATATCCAGCTCATCAATCCAAGTCAAAGTACCAGTGGATGGCTCAGATTCAAGCTTATTTGTTACCTAATTGATCAATGGTCAGGATTGGTTCAAAGAAGCACACATGTGACTTTTGCTTGGCTGCTCACACAAAAGAAACACAAGAAGAGAAAGAGACTTGAAGACCTAGACATTTTTAGTATAAAGAGTAGCATTGTAAGCCATTTATGGCAGTAGGTTTTAAATTTAAGAATAGTTTTTAGTTTTTTTTACTCAGTATTGTAATCTGTTTTCAGTTAATGAAAGTTTCATTTTTTTTTTCTGTCTAAAATTCCTTACTTGCAATTATGTGCTTATTAGAGTATTAGCTTATTCCAAGTTTCAAAGTGCTTTTTTATAGTTCATTAGTTTTAGTATAAAGTCTTTTACAACAATATCTTGAGTTTGCTTTGAAAAAAATCAGTTTTCCAAGCTAAACACCCCTTTTAAAAGGGTGTTTGGTTTACGCTTATTTGAGGTCAAAAAAGTCAGTTTTACCCACTTTGACATTTAAAGTCAAAGTGGTTTCAAGGTTTGTGCAAGTTTTTAAAGTTGTGTTTAGCTAGATTACATGGTTTGCAAGTTTGGTTTGATAGCAAAAAATAGGCTCATCTGTTTTCTGTCTTGAACATCCAAACGGCCAGATTAAGCTGCTTGTTTGCAGCTACTTTTCCCAGCTTATTTTTGGTCTAAATCTCCTCCAAATTGCTTTTCTAGGATCCTCACATACCACTCTCAACATAGCTTTAGCTTATTTGCACTTAGGATAGTTTTAGGTTAGCTTAAATTTGCATTTAAAATCTGTCCAAACCCCATTTTAAGCCACTGTTTCAGCAGCCTAGCTGCAGCCCCATTTCCAGCTTATTTTTGTGCTTTTTAGTGCTCCATTTAGCTTATTTAGGATCTCCCTTAGATGCCATGCCTTATTTCCCCATTAGTATAGCTTACGTTAGCTTATTTGGTGCTTATTATAGCTTATTTAGTTATTTAATTGCTAGTTGTATGCTTAGGATTCCCATTTCTTAAACTGCTTATTTCCTTTCTTCCCTTTTAGTTGCTATTTCCTGTGACTTTTAGCTTATTAATGTTCCTAGAGTGCTTATTTTCATGTTTGGATTGCTTATTGTATGCTTCTTATGCTTAAAAAATTAGAAACTTTGCAAAAGGGTGTTTGTTTTTAACCACTGTCAAAACTGATGTGAATAAGCAGTTTCAAACTGCTTATTCTGTTGGTTTGGTAAAAATTGTGTTCACAAAAAGTGCTTATTTTGGTGTTATAATTAAGTGGCAAAAAGAAAATTCAAAAAAAAAATAGTTTGCAAAAAAAGGTGCCAAGACAGATTCCAACCTGGGACCTTTAGCTCACATACCCAACACACAACCATTAACCAACTGCCCTAGGGACTTTGATTGTTAGAATCTTGCACCTTCTTTTATTTAAATACCATAACAGTTTCTAGCTTGTTAGCTTATTTAGGCTTTTTAGTTGCTTATTTCGTATAGTAGTGTACCACTTTTTTATTTTTCTCAAGATCAGTTAAGTTCATAGTATTTTTAGTGAAATTTTCAGATTTTTCCAAAATAGTTTAGTATTTTTAATTATTAAATTAGATTAAATTAGTTTTTAAATCATAATAAATAATTTAAAAGTCGAAAAAATACCCGGCTTTTTCCTAAAATTATTTTTAGTCAAATAGAACGTAGGAAAATTGATATCACACCCGTAGCCCTTAAATTGCAAAACTTTTACGGTTTTGGCTCGGGTGGTTGCCGGTTTTTAGCGTTTTTGCATTTTAGCACCCTAGGATGTAATTTAGTGTTGTTTTATTGTTTCTTAGGCTTAGTCGTAATTTATTTAGAGTTTACTTAGTTTTACATGCTTTATTTTCATTCCCGTTCTTTAATTTGTAGATTAGCGAAATCAAAATCCAAATTTGTTAAACCAATTCAAGTCCGTAATCACGAAACTCAACGATCCCGTCAATTTCACACCTCGTTGGGACACGACCCGGGGAAATCAGTTCCCGGTATCACTTTTATCACACCCGTGAGGTTTGGCACGTTGACCTTTTTCTTAAAAGGTCGATTTGTCGAATTTTACGGATAATTTGATATTGTTGATATCTGTGTTTTTCACACACTCACTTCAGAACGAATCAAATTTTGGCGCCGCTGCCGGGGAGGTGTGTTGCGACAATATCGTGGTTTTTGCGATTAGTGACTTGAAGATCCTTCCTCGTGAAGTTACCGTTTTTCATAAAATCCGAAAAAACCAAAAATATTCTTCTCATTCCTCTTATTCGTTGATTCTATTTCTCTTACCCTCTTTTGACGTTTAATTCTATCCTTCGTATCCTCTCGATCACTCAATTCTATCTCTTTAACCCTCTATATGTTTAATTCTTATGTCGACAACATCATCGTCACAAGTGTGTGTGAGCGGTGTGGAAGGCCTAGTTCAAGCGAATTTTGCAATTTGTGCGAATTATCCATAAAAAATTCTTTTCAAAGTTATTTTGACCACCCGCCACAACCCGAAATACGTTCTAATGTTGACAAACCCGTTCAAACATCGGAGTTACCTCAAGCACCTACCGAGGGTTACGAGGATACTTTCTTTGAAGTTGGAGCCCGTAATCTAATCGAGCAAATTCAAGCCGATGAAAAAAGGTCGAGAATTAGAATTGATTACGATGAACCCGTTCAAACACCGGAGACCATAACGGAAATGGTGGAACTTGCTAGCTCTAAGAGCACACCACTTGTCCCAACTCCGGAATCTTCAGAACGTTTTACCGACGATGTCTTTAGGGTCAGAAATGACATGATTCAAAACTTCTTAATTGAACTTCGTCAAGATTCAACTTCGGGAAATAACCTACCTCCATTTTGTGATGTTGTTGAACCCTCGATTCCTATTTCCGAGCCCGAAATACCTTTGTTTGATCAAAATTATTGCTACGGTTGTGGAGACTTGTTACCACAAGGTTTTCGTTGTTTCAAATGTATGTGCGAGTGGTGTGGAAACTATCTTGTTAATGGATGTTGTTCGATTTGTGCCGAGAATTCATTCGCTTATGATTCTAACCCAAACTCTTTCAATTATCCTCAAAACAATTTCAACTACCCTCCACAAAATTTATACGAACCAGAACCGTATTTTCATCATTTCAATGATCAAACATCGTTTCAAAATTTCTCTCCCCAATACCCTCATTGTGCTAAGTGTGGGGGTCCTCATGATGATTATCAATGTCAATCGTGGGATCATAATTACTTTGGACCCGATCCTTGTTATAACACTTCCAGTTTTGACAATGTCCAATCCCCACAACTTCCCGTCATCGATCAATATCCTTGTATCCTCGAAGAACTTTCCGAGGAACAAGTGCTTTCAACGAAAGATTACTAGCCGATGAGCGAGCAGCTCAAAAGCTTCTCCTCTTTAACGAAGCTTGCCGTCTCGATGACGAGGATGAGGAAGATTGGGAGATGACTAAGGACAAGGTGCATATCTCAAGCCCACAAAGTACCGCACATGTCCATTCTCCGCCCTTATCTTGCCTATCTACCTTAGAACCGTCGGATAATCTTTTAATGGGGGACGAAAATCTTAGCACTATTCTGGAAACGGAATCGTCTTGTGTTGAGAACCTTGTCCCAACCCCAAGTGAGTCCGAGGTTATCTCCGGTAATATGTTTGATGAGCCTATTGGTGATGATTCTTCTCCTCCTCTTGACATTCCAAACGATCATGCCGAGATGTTCTCCGATTCTGACAACTATTGTACTTCGTTTGACGATTCTTTATCTTATGGAGACATCGATTATGTCGAGGAGTTACCTTCTGAGCTAGTTAGCTTAGAGGAAGTGAGAGATTCTGATGATCTGGAAATTGAGGACGAGATACTCCGTGAAAAATTGTTCAATGTAAATCTCCTCGTTTCTAAGATCGAATCATTTTGTGCTAAACCAGCTTCATCTCCTATCCCCGTTGTGGATAGTGACTCTATCTTGGAAAAGCCCGAAACATTTCCTGAACTTGAGGCTTTCTCCAATGATTCTCTTCCGGAATTTGATGTATTCCGCTTTGATGACGTTCATACTGAAAAGGAGAATAGTGGCAATCCCACTTTTCATCTTTCTCTTCCTGAGTATGAGTCGTCCACATTTGAATTGCTTCCTCCTTCCGAAAGGAGTAGGCTTTTCCATGAGGAGTTCGCCGGTGAACTCGCTCACATCGATCCTCTTCCTCCGGGAATTGAGGATGAGCTTTTTGAGCAAAATGCTCTGCATCCCCTTTCATCCATGAGTAACTCATCTACCCTTGAGGATTTTACCGTGGTTGATACTTGCACTTCATTCCTCTCTGAGGATAAAGTTTTCAAACCCGGTATCTTACCTTTCAAGGGAGTTCACTCTCGGATATTTCTTAAGTCCAACACGGATGTTGTGACTTCTCTTGCGGTGGAAAAGATTTATGAACATTCCGTTAATGTTCCTCAAACTAATCTTTTGCCCACCTATCCCACCCGTTGTCAAGTAATTGACACTTTGCCTTCTCCTCCCATTTCTTCTCCATGTCTTAACTCCTACGAGAGTGAAGATACCATCTTTGATCCCGGCATTTCTCATTCTTTTGAGCCGGTTTTATCTCATCGGAGTGGAACTTTCATCACATTCAATGTTTATCCAAACTATTTGAATGAAAGTCCGATGGAGATTTTCTCTTCCACTTGCTTCCCCAAGAACAAATGAATACGGGGTCGAGTCAAGCTAGCGACTCGGGAATCAAAAACAGTAGCACGCTATATGGGTTTTCACCCGTATTTCTGACTTCTTTCTACTTTCTACCACCCTAGTGTAGGGGAGTTGCCCCATTTGTTTGTATATAAGTTTTCCAAAAAAAAAAAAATTCCAAATAATGGCCGTAGTATTTCCCTTTTACGTTCTATGTTTCGGCATAACCGCCGGTACTTTGAATATTGAGGGCAATATTCATTTCTAGTGTGGGGGGGAATTCTCACGAATTTTATCATGTAAATATACCACCCAATTCCCCCATTTTTGGCCAAAAATTTTTTTTTTATGGTTATCAGTCCGCCATGTCTAAAAAACAAAAGGATTGGCTAATCCAGGAGCAAACGGCTCTTGGTAAAGATTTATCCAATCCGTTGAAGGCTTGCAATTTGCCCAAAATTGTATGGTGTTCAGCTCACCATATCTTTAATTAGTGAAGAGTTGGCTAGCCCGCAAGTTTATGGCTTGTGGTAAAGGCAGTTGGAAATCCATAATTGGTAATCGACTCACCAAAGATAATATTGATAATTTATCTAAGAGTTGGCTAGTCCAGAGCAAACGGCTTCTGGTAAAGACAAATCAAAACCGTTGAAAGCTGGTGGTTTGCTCAAAATCACATGGTTATCGGTGTACCATAGTTCTTACTTGAACTGAAACATTTGGCTACTCCAGAAGTAATGGCTTTTGGTAAAGAGATCCAAATCCATTAAGTTTTCTCAAAAGATTGCTAGGGACTAGCAATGTTTTAGTGTGGGGGATTTGATGAGTGCGTATTCACTCATCATTTTAGGTCAAATCTGAGCTGCAAAACATTTAAAAACACTCCGAAATGCATCAAAATACTAAAAAATATCTCAAAAGTGTGTTTTATATGTTTCAGATGCAAAATTATCAAAAACAAATGAAAAACGAACAAAGTTTGCATAATTGGCAGTTTCAGTCCCCCGACTTTCAAAAAAATGACAGAAATAGTCCCTGAGCACGTATTTTAAAAAGAAAAGTCACCAAAGGTCCTTTTGAAATCATAAGTTGTCATAATTAGTCCTTTGGTGTAAAATTTCAAAAGTTTGAGAAATTACAGTTGTGATCCCTGATTTTTTTTAAAATTGTCAAGATTAGTCCTCAGGTTTCACAAATTGGCAAATTCAGTCCCTGCACTTTTGGTGATTGACAAAGTAGGCCCTTGGAATACATTGTCAGAATTACAGGAATGGTCCTTGGAATTTCAGTTTTAGCACTTTTGGTCCTTTAATGTTAAATGGGTTTCATGTTTAACCATTAGTCCAAAATACTAACCAAGGCCCAAATATTAACAACAACCCGGTCAACCCATATACCTTTGACCCGGTCTAAGAATAAACAAAACCCCCCAAACCCGTCTTCTTCCCTTTCCCGCCCAAGACTCCCCTGCTCCCAAGAACCCTAGCCTTTTTCATCTCCCCAGAACCCTCTCTCTTTCTCACCATCCCAGACACTCAACCTCTCAACTCTCTATTACCCAACTTCACCTTTACCCAAACCCCCTTATTCTCTTTTAACCGGATACACCCAAATCCCTAACCCACTACCATTTTTCCCCCACAATATCCAGCTCATCAATCCAAGTCAAAGTACCAGTGGATGGCTCAGATTCAAGCTTATTTGTTACCTAATTGATCAATGGTCAGGATTGGTTCAAAGAAGCACACATGTGACTTTTGCTTGGCTGCTCACACAAAAGAAACACAAGAAGAGAAAGAGACTTGAAGACCTAGACATTTTTAGTATAAAGAGTAGCATTGTAAGCCATTTATGGCAGTAGGTTTTAAATTTAAGAATAGTTTTTAGTTTTTTTTACTCAGTATTGTAATCTGTTTTCAGTTAATGAAAGTTTCATTTTTTTTTCTGTCTAAAATTCCTTACTTGCAATTATGTGCTTATTAGAGTATTAGCTTATTCCAAGTTTCAAAGTGCTTTTTTATAGTTCATTAGTTTTAGTATAAAGTCTTTTACAACAATATCTTGAGTTTGCTTTGAAAAAAATCAGTTTTCCAAGCTAAACACCCTTTTAAAAGGGTGTTTGGTTTACGCTTATTTGAGGTCAAAAAAGTCAGTTTTACCCACTTTGACATTTAAAGTCAAAGTGGTTTCAAGGTTTGTGCAAGTTTTTAAAGTTGTGTTTAGCTAGATTACAAGGTTTGCAAGTTTGGTTTGATAGCAAAAAATAGGCTCATCTGTTTTCTGTCTTGAACATCCAAACAGCAGTTAAGCTGCTGTTTGCAGCTACTTTTCCCAGCTTATTTTTGGTCTAAATCTCCTCCAAATTGCTTTTCTAGGGTCCTCACATACCACTCTCAACATAGCTTTAGCTTATTTGCACTTAGGATAGTTTTAGGTTAGCTTAAATTTGCATTTAAAATCTGTCCAAACCCCATTTTAAGCCACTGTTTCAGCAGCCTAGCTGCAGCCCCATTTCCAGCTTATTTTTGTGCTTTTTAGTGCTCCATTTAGCTTATTTAGGATCTCCCTTAGATGCCATGCCTTATTTCCCCATTAGTATAGCTTAAGTTAGCTTATTTGGTGCTTATTATAGCTTATTTAGTTATTTAATTGCTAGTTGTATGCTTAGGATTCCCATTTCTTAAACTGCTTATTTCCTTTCTTCCCTTTTAGTTGCTATTTCCTGTGACTTTTAGCTTATTAATGTTCCTAGAGTGCTTATTTTCATGTTTGGATTGCTTATTGTATGCTTCTTATGCTTAAAAAATTAGAAACTTTGCAAAAGGGTGTTTGTTTTTAACCACTGTCAAAACTGATGTGAATAAGCAGTTTCAAACTGCTTATTCTGTTGGTTTGGTAAAAATTGTGTTCACAAAAAGTGCTTATTTTGGTGTTATAATTAAGTGGCAAAAAGAAAATTCAAAAAAAAAAAATAGTTTGCAAAAAAGGTGCCAAGACAGATTCCAACCTGGGACCTTTAGCTCACATACCCAACACACAACCATTAACCAACTGCCCTAGGGACTTTGATTGTTAGAATCTTGCACCTTCTTTTATTTAAATACCATAACAGTTTCTAGCTTGTTAGCTTATTTAGGCTTTTTAGTTGCTTATTTCGTATAGTAGTGTACCACTTTTTTATTTTTCTCAAGATCAGTTAAGTTCATAGTATTTTTAGTGAAATTTTCAGATTTTTCCAAAATAGTTTAGTATTTTTAATTATTAAATTAGATTAAATTAGTTTTTAAATCATAATAAATAATTTAAAAGTCGATAAAATACCCGGCTTTTTCCTAAAATTATTTTTAGTCAAATAGAACGTAGGAAAATTGATATCACACCCGTAGCCCTTAAATTGCAAAACTTTTACGGTTTTGGCTCTGTGGTTGCCTTTTTAGCGTTTTGCATTTTAGCACCCTAGGATGTAATTTAGTGTTGTTTTATTGTTTCTTAGGCTTAGTCGTAATTTATTTAGAGTTTACTTAGTTTTACATGCTTTATTTTCATTCCCGTTCTTTAATTTGTAGATTAGCGAAATCAAAATCCAAATTTGTTAAACCAATTCAAGTCCGTAATCACGAAACTCAACGATCCCGTCAATTTCACACCTCGTTGGGACACGACCCGGGGAAATCAGTTCCCGGTATCACTTTTATCACACCCGTGAGGTTTGGCACGTTGACCTTTTTCTTAAAAGGTCGATTTGTCGAATTTTACGGATAATTTGATATTGTTGATATCTGTGTTTTTCACACACTCACTTCAGAACGAATCAATCCCGATCCTGATCTTAGGATCTTACGATTTTACGATTCTACAAAGCAAAAACGATCCGGATCTTACGTAGGATCTTAGAAAGCTTAAGATCTTACAGGATCCCGAACTTGACCGTAGGATCTTAAGATCTAATCCGATCCGATCTTACGTTTCTCCAACCGCAAACTAAAAAACTACAAAGTTATGGATTATCTTTTAATAGAATTAAAAAAACAATATATGATTCTTCCTAAACATTAAATTATTTATAATTTAGGACAATATTTCCATAAAAGATTCATATAACTTTTTATTAATGATATATAATAATTTGTAGATTTGAATAATATTATAAAGAATATTAAAAATGACACTGTAGTAGGATCTTAGGATCTCGATCCGATCTTACGATCACGATCTTGGTAAGAAGAAAATGATCCTAGGTAGGATCCCGATATTAACAACCTTGCTATGAATACATATAATACTTGCATATTTTGATATGAGAACATAAAAATAGATCCAATAGGAGTATGAAAGATTAAAAAAATTATTTAGAACACTTACTTGTAATATGAAGAGGTTTTTGGTAACAAGGTACCTAATAACTTCTTGGTTTTTATTTCAAAACCTAATAGAGAAGTATACTAGAGTTGTTTAACACTTGAAAATATAGGGTATTTGCTAATCATTGGCAATGGGGTTCTTGGCAAGTGAAAATATAGGGTATTTGGCAAGTGAAAATATAGGGTATTTGCTAATCATTGGCAATCATTGGGGGAATGTTTTTCTCGATTTCCGTGCCAAAATATAAAAAATTTGAGGTTTGGGTGCTTTGGTTTGCCAAAATAAAAGTAATACAAGTTTTTTTATTTTTAGTTTTACAAGTTTTTTAAGTTTTGTACAAGTTTTTATTTTTTGTTTTACAACTTTTTAGTTTTTTACAAGTTTTTTTTAGTTTTTTACAAGTTTTTTTTTGTTTTATAACTTTTTAGAAAAAAACGTAGTCGGAAATTTTTTGAGGCTCAGATTCGAAGGTTGTAAAGTGAGATTTTATCTCACTTTACCGTCCATTCGGTTTCGGTTATCATCATCGCCTCGGAAAATTTTAAGGCTCAAAAATCATCATCGCCTCGGAAATTTTTTGAAAAAGGCTCAAATTCGAAGGTTGCAAAGTGAGATAAAACTCACTTTGCCGTCCATTCGGTTTCGGTTATCATCATCGCCTCACAAGTCACAACAGGTCTCAAAACTGCACAAGTGCACAAGTTCACAACAGCAGTCTAGCCAAACTGCACAAGTCACCCCATGTCTCAAAACTGCACAACATGTCTCAAAACTGCACAAGTCACAACAGGTCTAAAAACTGCACAAGTCTAACCAAGTCACAACAGGCAAGTGATATATGGGGTGCCTGTGTAGAGGATGCCGCGAAATACCCTATATTTTCACTTGCCAAGCACCCCATAGCCCTTTCGGGTGCCTGCATAGCACCCCATGTCTCAAAACTGCACAACATGTCTCAAAACTGCACAAGTCACAACAGGTCTAAAAACTGCACAAGTCTAACCAAGCACAAACATGTTTTCATTGTGCAAGAGGTACGATTCCCTTTTTGCAAAAGTTTACAAGAAAGTAGAAAAGGTGCAGGCATTCAACCTTATAAGCAAAGCAGCAAGAACTAGCAAGAAAGCAACAACACAACTAGCAATATCTCCAAAAATCACAACAAACAAGTGTCACAGTCCACCACAACAAGCAACTAGCAACAACAGCAACTAGCAACAAGCAACAACCATGTCTAGTTCACCATTTGACACACAAGAGGTAAACTTATCAAATAGGCTCAGATTACTAGCTTTTTAACTCATGTTGGCTGCAAATTCAGTTTTGCCATGCCAAAACTCTTTAAGTTTTTTTTAAAAAAAAATCATCATTGCCATTTTTTTTTAGAAAATCATCAGTTTTGCTATGCCAAAACACTCAAGTTTTTTTTATTAAAGTTGCAAAGTGAGCTAAAGTTGATGACTTTACCATCCAGTAATGAAACGTGCCATGCCAAAACTCTCAAGTTTTTTCATTAAAGTTGCAAAGTGAGCTAAAATGATCACTTTACCATCCAGTAATGAAACTGCATTACCAAATCAGTGAATAATGGGGTGCTTGGCTAGAGTATCACCCCTGCAGCCCCAAAAGGGTCATGCTATTTAGGCACCCCAAACCTGCAAAACATAACAACAAAACAGATAATCAACGAAACAGATACCAAACATGTTTTCAAGATCTAACAAGTTTTATACTTGTTAGATCAATTTTTTACATCTAAAATGTTTTTAGATAATCAAAGAAAACTAAACCTTTTTTTTAACCAACCTCAAATTTTTTTCAAGTTCATAAAAAGATTCAAGATCTAAAAAAATTTTAGATCTAAAAACTTAAAGAACGAAACAGATACCACCAATGATACCACCACAGCATCACCACCATAACATCACCACCACAACATCATCAGTTTTCAAGATCTAACAAGTTTTATACTTGTTAGATCAAGTTTTTACATCTAAAATGTTTTTAGATAATCAAAGAAAACTAAACCTTTTTTTTAACCAACCTCAATTTTTTTTCAAGTTCATAAAAAGATTCAAGATCTAAAAAAAATTTAGATCTAAAAACTTAAACAACGAAACAGATACCACCAACGATACCACCACAACATCACCACCATAACATCACCACCACAACATCATCAGTTTTTTCAAGATCTAACAAGTTTTATACTTGTTAGATCAAGTTTTTAGATCTAAAATGTTTTTAGATAATCAAAGAAAACTAAACCTTTTTTTTAACCAACCTCAATTTTTTTTCAAGTTCATTAAAAGATTCAAGATCTAAAAAATTTTAGATCTAAAAACTTAAACAACGAAACAGATACCACCAACGATACCACCACAACATCACCACCATAACATCACCACCACAACATCATCAGTTTTCAAGATCTAACAAGTTTTATACTTGTTAGATCAAGTTTTTACATCTAAAATGTTTTTAGATAATCAAAGAAAACTAAACCTTTTTTTTAACCAACCTCAAATTTTTTTCAAGTTCATAAAAAGATTCAAGATCTAAAAAAATTTTAGATCTAAAAACTTTAACAACGAAACAGATACCACCAACGATACCACCACAACATCACCAACATAACATCACCACCACAACATCACCACCACAACATCACCACCACGATCTAACAAGATTATTACTTGTTAGATCTAACAAGATTAATCTACCCAAACTCATAGAGAGAGAGAGAGAGAGAGAGAGAGAGAGAGAGAGAGAGAGAGAGAGAGAGAGAGAGAGAGAGAGAGTACTTGTGATATGAGAGGTGAGAGAGAGAGTCAGATACTAGTAACGACTACCCAAGCAAAACCATGTGCTCACACAGAGATAAAGAAACCACAACAAACGAACGTGTTTGTTACCCCAACACCACACACGTAATATATGTTTTAAAATAAAAGTATTATAACTTTTATATAAATAAAACTAATTTAAGTAATATAAGTAATATAAGTATTATAACTTTTATATAAATAAAAGTAATATAAGTGTTTTAAAATAAAAGTAATATAAGTTTTATACAAATGTTTTTTAAAAGTATGCAAAAGTTTTTTTAAAAAAAAGTATGCAAAAGTTTTTTAAAAAAAAGACTACAAAAGTTTGTAAAAAAACGTATACAAATGTTGTTAAAAATGGTTTTATAAAAGTTGTATTTTTTAAGTTTTATAAAAGTTTTACAAAAGTTTTATTAAAAGTTGTATTTTTTAAAAGTTTTATTAAAAGTTGTATTTATTATTTTTTAGGTGTTCGGTACTGAAGTTGCTTTAACTGATTGGGTGCAATCTACTGCTGAATCGAACGGTTTTCTTATTGTTAAAGGAAAAACTAAAACAGATAGGGGCTATAAGTACTCAATCGAATTTAAGTGTTCTAGACATGGGACGTCTGCTCGTGAAGGTTTAGAAGATGAACTTGGGCGACCGTACCGCTAAAATTAATTGCCCATTCAGATTACTGGCGAAATTTATAAAAGGTCGAACTGGTACCGCTAAACCTAGTGGTTGGATCTTGAGGGTCAAGTGTCCGAGGCATAATCATGAATTTGTAGACTTGTTCCATGGTTTTTCACAGGCCATGCGATTAAAAGAAAGTGAGTTAGTTTTGGTGAAGCAGTTGACAAAACATCAAGTAGCACCACGAATTATACTTTCTTCACTAAAAGATAGCGATCTGAATAACGTGTCTAGCATTAAAACGGTATATAATGCACAAAACAAGATACGCAACGCCAATCGTGGTGATTTGACTCCGATACAACTCCTTTTAGTACATTTGAGGCGTAAAGGTTATACTTATTACCCCAGGGTAAATGAGCACACTGATGAGCTTGAGGAAATATTTTTTGTTCCCCGACGTCATATGCCCTGTGGACAACATTCCCGAAAATCATGCTGATGGACTCCACATACAACACCACGTTGTTTAAACTGCCATTCTTTACAATTGTTGGAGTTACTTCAACAAACAGAACATTCTCAATGGCGTTTAGCTTTTTGGACTGTGAAAAAGAGCCAAATTTCAAATGGGTGTTGGAATGTGTTAAGTTGGTGATACAAGAACAATATTACCCGCGGGTTATCGTCACCGACAGAGATTTAGCATTGCTTGGGGCATGCAGAGAAGAATTCCCAAACGCTAACAGATTACTCAGTCGATGGCATATCAATCAAAATGTGCTCAAGCATTACAGACAAAAATTCGATACGCTAGAGGAGTATGAGTCCGTTAGATGGACATGGGATTTGATGGTTACAGCTCCGACCGAAGATGTGTTCACACAATATTATCAACACCTACAGGATTTATTGGTCCAAAAACAGGGTACTTACCAATTAATACATTTTTTTTTTATTATTTAATAAATAACCACTCGAATATTTTTCTCACTTTATTAATTCTTTGTTTTCTCAGATGTTTTGCGGTATTTTCGTAACTGGCTGCGACATTACGACCGCATGTTTGTGTCGTACATTACCGATCAATATCGCAACTTCGGCCAGACAACAAAATGTAGAGTTGAGAGTCAACACGCGATGTTGAAGTTATACTTGGGCTCCACACAGTCCAGCTTAGACACGTTGTTGTGTTCGGTCGACAAGATTATAGCTGCGCAAGAAACTGCGATACGAGCCTCTTTGAATACAAGCAAAATCAAGAAACTGCATATGTGTAAGGGCACATTATTTAACGAATTGCGGTATACTGTTTCAAGAGATGCTTTACTACTCGTACTCGCAGAAAGTAAACGAGATGTGGACCCACATGAATGTGGTCATCAGTTGCGGTTAGTTTATGGTTTACCATGCTATCACGAACTGTATTACCTTCAAGCAAACGGTATGTATTTTAATTTTATGCCTATCAAGTTATTCTCCCCGTCAATACCGATAATTTTAACTAGTTCCTTTTTTCGAATACAGGATCGCCTATTCCGCTTGATTTTGTTGATAATTTTTGGAGAACACTAAGCGTTCCCTGGCCTGTTGTCCGAAATACTCAAGAGCCTGAAGAGCCTCAAGGGCCTGAAGAGCCTGAATAATTTTCTTGTCAAGATGACGTACAAAAATTCTAAAATGTTTTTACCAAAGCACCGTCGTTTGTCAAAACAAATATGTTAAACAGGCTCAGAGGTATATACGCTCCTGAATCTGTGTCAACCCAACAACCTGCTGTTAAATAAAGTAATCGTGGACGTCCGAGCGCAAAGGACAACAAATCAAAGGCTAAACAAAATATCCCAGATTTGAACAAAGAACCCTCTACAGGGCACCGCAGAAGCTGTACAAAACCTAAAAAAGTCCGAGACTTAAATGAAGAAGCTGCGAGACATAGTTCATACGTGGGAGAGCCTTCTAACGTCCCAGACTTGAACGAAGAACCTAGCAAGGGCGATTTAAGACATGACTTGTACATTCCAGATGACAGTAGCGAATATTTTATGGCTCGAATTCCACATCTTTTCCGATGCTGGATCCTAGGGATCGTTAACGTGGAAGGTGATGGAAATTATGGCTATCGAGCTCTTGCCGTAGGTCTTGGTCATCACGAACGAATATGGCCCAGACTTCGAGCTCTTGTCAGGGAAGAGGTAGACAATAACCGGGAAGTTTACATGCAAGTGTGGGGGACGGTATGGTTTACAGCTTTGGTCAACACGCTGAATTGGTTTGAGGAGGGCCCAACACCCTACGGTTACTGGATAATTATGCCAGACACGGGCGTGGCTCTTGCTAAAGCTCTTAACCGTACCATTGTATGCATATCCAATTCACAATCTGTTACGTGTTTTCCGCTGAGAGATGGTCCAGATACAACACAACTATTGTCCCCCGTTGTGATTCTTAGTGTGGGGGAAGACCCAGCTGCTCACTTCCTTCACGCAGTTCTGGATGAAAACTCACCACTCCCTCTCACTTACCCACAATGGAGATGGTTCAGAAATGACTTGGCTGCGGGATGGGCACATATGTTTACTGAACGACAAAGAATGTTTAGAAGGACGTAGAAAACAATTACTGATTTATATTGTAAATGACAAAACATGTATAGACGATTACTGATTTATAGTGTAAACGACAAAACATGTATAGACGATTACTGATTTATATTGTAAACGACAAAACATGTATAGACGATTACGGATTACTAATTTATAGTAAATGATTACTGATTTATAGTAAACGACTCGTCATCTTTTGTTACAGATTTCTGCTCTTGCTCCTGCTCCGGTTCTTCCTCATCTTTTGTTACAGAAATCGGATGACATTCAGTGGAGAGACATTCATTGTGTCAACAACACACCCGCTCGTGTTGAGAGTCCAGATTATGTGCCTTCTTCTCCATCTTATGTGCCTCCCTCTCCAGCTATATCTCCAGCTGCAGATGAGGAGAATTTTATACACCGTCCTCCGGTTCTTCCTCATCTTTTGTTATAGCCGTCTCGCGTTGACGAGTACGAGTGAGAGATTGTCGGATTGAGGAGACGCATCTCAGAGTTAGAGTTTCGTGTGGGACATATGGCAGCATCATTGGAGCGACTACGCCTCGGGCGTGATTGATCTTAGTTTCTAGTTATATTGTGATTTTGTGAACCATGTATCAACTATTAATCTATAACAAGATTGGTTATTTATGTATTCGAAGCTTCTAATTTTGTGAACCATGATATTACTGATTTATGTTGTGAATAATTATACAAATTCTTTTGGCCAGATGCAACAAGAAAATCCTTTCTTGTGTCGTTGTCGACGTGGATTTATAATTGAAAGAACATCCGACCAGCCCAAAACTTGTGGTCGGAAGTATTATGCATGTCCTTTATCAAAGGTAAATAATTAAACATTTGCTGATTTACGTAAATATATCAATAACTTGTTTGTTAAGAATACATTTTTTATAATCAATGTTGCAAAAATCGTGAATCGGTAGTCGGGCGGTCGACCACCCTGCAGCGGGTAATCGGTCAAGTCGAGATTAATCGGTGATTAATCGGATTGGTATTTCTTGCAATTTTTTGGTATTTCTGGAGACCAAACTAAAAATCTTAACCGATTCCAAGCCTGCTATGTTTCCAAACTTCAATAAAAGGCTCAAATTCTTATTATGATGCCCATTGTGCGTTATAAAGGAAATATACGATCCCCAAATGTCACACCCCCAAATTACCTGTTTTGCAGCGGAATGGAATTCCTGGGGGTTGACTGTCATAGCATCACAATCACAGTTATATTGAACGACCTAAAGTGTCGTTTGGAAAACATATCATTTGATTTAATAAAACAATCAGAGTTTACAAAGATAGGTCCCAAATGAAAGTTACTATGTGCGGAAAATAAGTTTGGTACAAGTCAAACGATGTTTTTAAAGCGTATAAATCCCATGTGAGATGCGTCGTCACCGCGACTCTATGATATGTCCACATGCATTCCATGAAGTGAATGCCTTAGTTACCTGAAAATACATTGCTAAAAGTGTCAACACAAAGGTTGAGTGAGTTCATAGAGTTCATGAAAATGTTTAATAAGACTACCACAAGTATAAATTATGTATGACAATGTCGTCACAAAAATGATACAATTGCTTAAGCACATAACACCGAAGCTTGACTGATGTTCGCCCCAATAGAGTGTTTTGCCAAACAACTCAAATAATGATAATGAAGTGAAATGCATCCGTCCGGTTGGAATCCACCAACCCGGATGGAGGTGTCACCCTCGATAGATCTATCCACTCACCTCGCTTCTATGAAATTAACGGTTCATGATTATGAAATGGGGACATTTAACTGGCAATGAGGTAACTTAAGCAATGTAATGAATTTGATATACTTGGCATCGTAATAAAATGATGTACAATGTATTCTCCCCCGTAGGTTTGAAATAAGTAAAAGCTTGAATAAATCGGGGCTATGAAAACTCACATGTTGCAATGATAATGATGATGTAATGGCAATACTGAAATGAGGCGCAACCTTTGACCGTGACCTATTATGAATGATATGTTCTATTGTAAATCATGAAACAATGTCGTGCATGCAAATCCACATGTAATCTATACCACTTGTACGCTTTTGAAAATAGAATTTATCGTCGAAATATATGTTTATGACATCTCGTCATGTTATAAAATACTTTACAAGTATTTACATTGAAATGATATCTTACGATAATCATTTAATGATTTATTATGAAATTATAAATTTTCGTCGTAAAATAATGTCGTTGAAATTTCATGAAAGTGACTAAACGGCCTCTAAAAGCTAGTCGTAAAATGGTGCACGTCGAGTATTAGAAAACGAACTCAACGGTTTTGTGAAGCTTGTATCATTATCTCAAAGTTTTAGTATTTAAGTTTTCATCCTAAAAGGTCTCGATCACGGAAAAAAATATAGGTAAAGTATGGTACTTGTGTCCAAAATATTGTTTAAGGATGGTTTTTGGCAAAGTTTAAGTGACCGTATTTTACTCGTTACAACTCCGCTTGACGAACGGTTGGACATTTTGGAAAATAGGCTCGATGAACTTACTTTTACTAGAAGACATCACTTTATAAAAAGCTCTACATCAATGTTAAAAACGACCTTCAACATGGTCACTTGTTTGCCGTAATACTTGTCTATTAGAAATATAATAGTTTTTCTTATATAATAAAGTTACGGCAACTTTGTGTAAACGTGTATAATTTAATCGTTACAAGTCCGTTTTCTACGTTTTATATGTCCTTAGCTTCGTATCAAAGTATACTAATATATTTTTGATAAGTCGAAATAATTTATAACGCCTAAGCCTCATTTTTTACTCGTACAAAATAGACGTAACATGCTGAAATTTTCAGAATTTATAGTTTTCGTCGCCTAAATTGAAAAATTCATAACTTCTTCGTTATAGCTCCGTTTTAATCCGTTCAAGCGGCCACGTTTTCGTTTTAAAGTTTATTTTCTAAATATCTAGGCCAAAAATTTTTATTTACTGTCGAGATTTCCAGATTTCGAAAATAAGGACAGACCCTTATGTAAACTTGTCGAAATGAGTTTTTCTCGCGCCAAACCTATTCTAACCAATTCAAAACAACTCCGAATCTAATCAAATCCTACCATACACCTTCTTAGGGTGTCATGGGTTCCTAGACATCACCAAAAGTGATATATTTCAAGGGATTCATTATAGGATAATTATATTACATAATAAGTAATAAAATCAACAAAAGTGGTATAAACTCATATGTAACATGCATGATTCTTGCAAAAATGATGAAATAACATAAAATGAATATGAAATAATTATGATGATCATGAAATGCTTACTTGAATGATGTTGAAGAGTTTTTGAGCTAAAACCTTAATAAATCTTTAGGTTTTTATTTCAAAACCTTGAAATAGATTAATAATAACACTTGATAAACACTTGAGCTAGGAAAAATTTGATGTTCTTCATGTTTTCTTGGTCATGGCCGAACCATCAATGGGGAGGAGAGGAGAGAAAAAATTTTGGTTTACACCTTCAATGTGTGTGATGTATGTGTTATGAAATAATATCTAGAGTAGATATATCTTAAGTTAATATCTAGTGAGATATTTTGTAACAAGTGGTGACTAAGGAGGGGGGTTGGCCGGCCATGTGATGTTTGGGGGTTTGATGTATTTTTGTTGTATAATGTTTTAAGTGTAAGTATAAAGTGTGATGTATAAATATAATTAGGTAATAATTGTAGCGTTAACTAAAAATAGATTTTAACGGAACAAAATAAAATGTATTGAAGTCATAAAAATTATAAAAATACATTTCTCACAAGTATTGAGTGAATAAATATTTATCATGTTGAATTTACGAAAACCGTCGTAAATATATATATATAACAATTTATATACAAAATAAATTGAAAACATCGGGTAAACCAATAATATAATTTTTATAGTCTTAAAAGGAGTATAAAAATATATTAGGATAATTTTTGAAAGTGTCGGATCAATGTTTCAAAATAATGTTTACGCGATAGCGTTTATTTAATAGGAAAATAAACGTTTTATGAAAAATGCAAATCTATGCATGAACCAATATGAAATGATGTTATTGATGATATGTAGACTAAATCTAGTGTATATGAAATGTCCTTGATGATATGTTCATGAATACGCAGCTTAACCCTCCAGGTTACGCGTATTTGATACTCGTAAACCTAGTTTACGAAAAATGATGAATAGTGACTCATAAATCGTAATTTTCTCCGGGAATGAATAGTGTTTTGTGAATAGTAAATTTTGAAATACGTTCTCAGAATATTACTTCGACTCCGAAAACGGTGAATAGTAAAATTTTGAATAGTAACCGGTGAATAGTAAATCCCCGAGATGAATAGTGAAATTTTCAAAGTTTGTAAAATGACCTGAAATTACGAGTTGTCACATTCGCCCAACCAAAAAGGAATTCAGTCCCTGAATTCAGTCCATGTTAGGTTCTACAATGTTACTTGTGAAAAGGTGAGGATATTTGAGTCACATTGGGTCGTCCAATGTTTTCTGAATCGTACCACGCCTTTCCAAGACGGGACTTTGAACATAAATTTGTTGCCAACTTGAAATTCTAATGGTTTGCGACTTATGGAACATACTTCCAAAATTTTGCGTCGTATATCGACGTAGCTTATCTAGCTATATGTTGTTATTTGTAACTGATTCTTGACCTGTACGATTACTTTGTTGTTTCATGAATGAGTCATTGACTAGTGAGTTGGACTTTCCTGGTTTTGACCCGTGAATAAGTGATTGACACCTCAACCATAGAGTGCCTCAAATGGTGTAGTCAATATGTTCATGTAATAACTATTGTTGTAAAGCAACTTGTCGATGAAGAATGATTTGCCTAATCATTTCTAGAAAGTCACACATGCTTGAGCATATCATCTAATGTGGGAATTGTTCTCTTGCTCTAACCATTGAGCTGAGGATAATAAGTGGTAATCATGTCCTAGTAGGTTCCATGGAAAGATTGAAATGATTATCAGGAGTCTAAGGCGAATTGAATAGCTTATAATAGGTACAACTGGAATTGATACCACGTGTCTCATGCCAAATTTCAAAATGTTAAGTCTGTCGAAAAGGACCTTATAGAAAAGAATAGATTATGGATAACAGTTGTGATTCCTCGCATTCCTCGTTCTAGCGAATGTCATTACTTGAATCTTACTTGCCTAAGGTGCTTAGTCTTCATGACTAAAATGTTTATTGTTTGATGATGATGACTCTCTTAATTTCTCTTATCGAAATATTTCCCCGCTCTATGTCGTAAAGTCACAAAACCTTAAATGTTTAAGTGATGTGGTGTAGTGATTGATTTCCAAGATTTGTCCCAATATTGAGTGTTTCTAAAATATTTCATCACTTAGATTATTATCATGCTAGCCAAAAAATAGATATCAGCTTATACTATACCAAGGAATGTTTGTTCTAATTTCACTTGTAGATGGAGAGTCATTGATTGTCCGATATGTTCAAACCTGTTGTATCTCTTAATATGAAAGTGAGGTTATCCGTAATTTCTAGAGAACACAATGCCTTAGGGAAAGTTTATATCGATAACCTTAGTTTAACCAAATTTTCCTTTAAGGGAAACTTATTGTAGGGACGTTCACATATTGTTGAGGCCATGTTAAATGAAATGTTCTATAGTCTTGGTTAGAAGACTTGGTTTGTCCCTATAGTGTTGCTTAGTGTGTATTCGCTTCGTACTAAATCTTGTAACTCGGTCTAGCTAGTACTTTTGAAATAATAGAATTTGGCTTCTAATCCAAAGATAGTGGTTCGGATTGTCCCGTGATGGCTTAAGATTTTTTATTGAGTTTTGAAAGATCTCGCTACCTACTTCTAGTCCTTGTTGGTAATTCCAAAATCCTTTCATTGTTTTCTTGTATCGAAGAATCCTCCTCACAGATGGTATAGAAAGCCTTTCCTAAAAAGGTAACTCGTCAATTTCTAACTTATTGGTTGAGTGAGTGATGAATGATATAGGAATCTATAGAGTGTTAACAAAAAGAAATGTTTATGAACAATTTATCTGATTACAAAGCTTTGCTTTTGAGTGAAGATTGTTTTAAGAGATTTGAAATGATGCTTGTTACTTTCATGACATAATTCTTCCTGAATTATACATAGGTGATCAGGCCATGTATAATCGAGGACAAATGATGTGATGCTTGGTTTTGTTGAAATGGTATTATGTTCTCCGAAGTTTTAAATGGTATTGAACGTTTTGTTTTGTAAGATAATGGCTCAATAATTTTTCAGAGTAACATGAAAATCGTTTCGCATGATGATATTAAATCGTTGATAAAATGACTGAAAACCAATTGATAGGGTGGTAACGAAACAACTTGTTTTAAAACTTTATGAAACTATGTTTCTAAGATAGTGTAGAATAGCTTGAAATAAAATTATGTGAAATAATTTTATGAAGTAGTAGCAAAATAACTTGAAATATAATTTGTTGAATGGTTTGTAGGGTACACGGGGAAATCTCATAGAATGGTAATAGTTTCCTAATTGGTCAAGAATAAAGTTGGCCTAACCCCTAGTAAGATAGTGAGGTATCGTCGCGAAATGATTGAAAATTGGGCAATTGGAAATGGGGAATGAAATAAACAAAGGTTGTGATTATCGTGGAGATAATAAATGATAAAGATTACACTAAATAGAAATGTACTTATTATCTGTTCCTGTTGATGGTCTAATCATGTCTCAAGTGTAGGAGCAGTAGGCGGTCTAATAACAACAGCTTTGAAACTCTCACAGTCCTTAAATCTATAAGATAGTGTAGTTTCTGTAGTCATAGTGATAGATGGTAGTAATGTGTCGAATCATGCACGCTTCCCCAGCGGCAAATCAAATGTATGACTAATAGGTCCACTAGGACTAAGCTTGTAAGTCCTACCTAATGGTATGATCTGTCTCAACAGAGTGATAATAATTGTCCTGATCCTACAGTGAATCAATGGTGATCGTGATGGTGTAGGTACAACTTCGTCCTCCTAAAAGGGTTCAGTCTCATCATCTAATGTTATCGGTGTTGAGTCAACTGATGTTAAAATTGTGATAGGGGAATGACAGGGCATTCTCCATGTCAAAGTGATGTGAGTATGATGGGATGAGTATTTGAAGGCATCTATGTGACAATCGATTTTGAAATGAAAGTAAATAACTCGCAAAATGTGCGTATGAAACCGCATGTATAGTGACTATGCACTTATGATGAAATGATGAGATGCTATGATGATGTAGTTATAGTCTAGGGTCAATGATGCAACCTAGTTCTCTATAACCGAAGCTCTGATGCCAATCTGTCACACCCCCAAATTACCTGTTTTGCAGCGGAATGGAATTCCTGGGGGTTGACTGTCATAGCATCACAATCACAGTTATATTGAACGACCTAAAGTGTCGTTTGGAAAACACATCGTTTGATTTAATAAAACAATCAGAGTTTACAAAGATAGGTCCCAAATGAAAGTTACTATGTGCGGAAAATAAGTTTGGTACAAGTCAAACGATGTTTTAAAGCGTAT
This sequence comes from Chrysanthemum makinoi, assembly GCA_910596185.1. Lineage (NCBI taxonomy): Eukaryota > Viridiplantae > Streptophyta > Magnoliopsida > Asterales > Asteraceae > Chrysanthemum > Chrysanthemum makinoi. Next base: position 226,451,018 of record OU343221.1, on the reverse strand, counting down.
AAATCCCATGTGAGACGCGTCGTCACCGCGACTCTATGATATGTCCACATGCATGCCATGAAGTGAATGCCTTAGTTACCTGAAAATACATTGCTAAAAGTGTCAACAAAAAGGTTGAGTGAGTTCATAGAGTTCATGAAAATGTTTAATAAGACTACCACAAGTATAAATTATGTATGACAATGTCGTCACAAAAATGATACAATTGCTTAAGCACATGACACCGAAGCTTGACTGATGTTCGCCCCAATAGAGTGTTTTGCCAAACAACTCAAATAATGATAATGAAGTGAAATGCATCCGTCCGGTTGGAATCCACCAACCCGGATGGAGGTGTCACCCTCGATAGATCTATCCACTCACCCTCGCTTCTATGAAATTAACGGTTCATGATTATGAAATGGGGACATTTAACTGGCAATGAGGTAACTTAAGCAATGTAATGAATTTGATATACTTGGCATCGTAATAAAATGATGTACAATGTATTCTCCCCCGTAGGTTTGAAATAAGTAAAAGCTTGAATAAATCGGGGCTATAAAAACTCACCTGTTGCAATGATAATGATGATGTAATGGCAATACTGAAATGAGGCGCAACCTTTGACCGTGACCTATTATGAATGATATGTTCTATTGTAAATCATGAAACAATTTCGTGCATGCAAATCCACATGTAATCTATACCACTTGTACGCTTTTGAAAATAGAATTTATCGTCGAAATATATGTTTATGACATCTCGTCATGTTATAAAATACTTTACAAGTATTTACGTTGAAATGATATCTTACGATAATCATTTAATGATTTATTATGAAATTATAACTTTTCGTCGTAAAATAATGTCGTTGAAATTTCATGAAAGTGACTAAACGGCCTCTAAAAGCTAGTCGTAAAATGGTGCACGTCGAGTCGTCGAGTATTAGGAAACGAACTCAACGGTTTTGGGAAGCTTGTATCATTATCTCAAAGTTTTAGTATTTAAGTTTTCATCCTAAAAGGTCTCGATCACGGAGAAAAATATAGGTAAAGTATGGTACTTGTGTCCAAAATATTGTTTAAGGATGGTTTTCGGCAAAGTTTAAGTGACCGTATTTTACTCGTTACAACTTCGCTTGACGAACGGTTGGACATTTTGGAAAATAGGCTCGATGAACTTACTTTTACTAGAAGACATCACTTTATAAAAAGCTCTACATCAATGTTAAAAACGACCTTCAACATGATCACTTGTTTGCCGTAATACTTGTCTATTAGAAATATATTAGTTTTTCTTATATAATAAAGTTACGGCAACTTTGTGTAAACGTGTATAATTTAATCGTTACAAGTCCGTTTTCTACGTTTTATATGTCCTTAGCTTCCTATCAAAGTATACTAATATATTTTTGATAAGTCGAAATAATTTATAACGCCTAAGCCTCATTTTTGACTCGTACAAAATAGACGTAACATGCTGAAATTTTCAGAATTTATAGTTTTCGTCGCCTAACTTGAAAATTTCATAACTTCTTCGTTATAGCCCCGTTTTAATCCGTTCAAGCGGCCACGTTTTCGTTTTAAAGTGTATTTTCTAAATATCTAGGCCAAAAATTTTTATTTACTGTCGATATTTCCAGATTTCGAAAATAAGGACAGACCCTTATGTAAACTTGTCGAAATGAGTTTTTCTCGCGCCAAACCTATTCTAACCAATTCAAAACAACTCCGAAGCTAATCAAATCTTACCATACACCTTCTTAGGGTGTCATGGGTTCCTAGACATCACCAAAAGTGATATATTTCAAGGGATTCATTATAGGATAATTATATTACATAATAAGTAATAAAATCAACAAAAGTGGTATAAACTCATATGTAACATGCATGATTCTTGCAAAAATGATGAAATAACATAAAATGAATATGAAAGAATTATGATGATCATGAAATGCTTACTTGAATGATGTTGAAGAGTTTTTGAGCTAAAACCTTAATAAATCTTTAGGTTTTTATTTCAAAACCTTGAAATAGATTAATAATAACACTTGATAAACACTTGAGCTAGGAAAAATTTGATGTTCTTCATGTTTTCTTGGTCATGGCCGAACCATCAATGTGGAGGAGAGGAGAGAAAAATTTTTGGTTTACACCTTCAATGTGTGTGATGTATGTGTTATGAAATAATATCTAGAGTAGATATATCTTAAGTTAATATCTAGTGAGATATTTTGTAACAAGTGGTGACTAAGGAGGGGGGTTGGCCGGCCATGTGATGTTTGGGGGTTTGATGTATTTTTGTTGTATAATGTTTTAAGTGTAAGTATAAAGTGTGATGTATAAATATAATTAGGTAATAATTGTAGCGTTAACTAAAAATAGATTTTAACGGAACAAAATAAAATGTATTGAAGTCATAAAAATTATAAAAATACATTTCTCACAAGTATTGAGTGAATAAATATTTATCATGTTGAATTTACGAAAACCGTCGTAAATATATATATATATATAACAATTTATATACAAAATAAATTGAAAACATCGGGTAAACCAATAATATAATTTTTATAGTCTTAAAAGGAGTATAAAAATATATTAGGATAATTTTTGAAAGTGTCGGATCAATGTTTCAAAATAATGTTTACGCGATAGCGTTTATTTAATAGGAAAATAAACGTTTTATGAAAATGCAAATCTATGCATGAACCAATATGAAATGATGTTATTGATGATATGTAGACTAAATCTAGTGTATATGAAATGTCCTTGATGATATGTTCATGAATACGCAGCTTAACCCTCCAGGTTACGCGTATTTGATACTCGTAAACCTAGTTTACGAAAAATGATGAATAGTGACTCATAAATCGTGATTTTCTTCGGGAATGAATAGTGTTTCGTGAATAGTAAATTTTGAAATACGTTCTCAGAATATTACTTCGACTCCGAAAACGATGAATAGTAAAATTTTGAATAGTAACCGGTGAATAGTAAATCCCCGAGATGAATAGTGAAATTTTCAAAGTTTGTAAAATGACATGAAATTACGAGTTGTCACACCAAATTAAGTAGAATACCTAAATTATTATTTTTTTTAAAATGACCAATTTGACCGATTCGGCCGATTTTTGACCGATTCAGCCGATTTTTTGACTGTTTAGTGTTGATTTTTTTCCTAGCCGATTTTTCGACCGATTTTCAAAAATCGACAAGTTACTCGGCCGATTAACGATTATTCGGCCGATTTGAACGATTTTTGCAACATTGCTTATAATTGTTTCATCGTGTAACAGCCAGGGACTGAAGACTATGGGTGTCGATACTTTATGTGGAAGGAAGTATTTTTACAAAAGTACTTTGGTCAAGCCTCTTCTTCAACGCAGTGCTCAAACTGCGAAACTAAAGATCACACGATCAAAACTATTGGCTCAAAACAATTTGTTGAAGGCAAGAATAAACACGTTGGAGGCATCGCTGGAATTGGCAAGAAATCCAGTTGATCACGCATGTCAGTCGAGCGGAATACTCTATGAGCTTATAGATGACATTAATAATCTTCATGTGGAGTAAATTTCGTTATAATATTTGTAACATTTGTTGTTGTACTTATTTAAAGTTTTAATGTCTAATTTTTTATTGTTATTGTTTAATTAAATGGAAAAAATACACAAATAAATACTCTACATATAAAAACACTACACAAATAAATACACTATACATATAAAAATATTACACAAATTAAATATACCACACAAATAAACACTACACAATTAAATAAAATAAATACACTATACATATAAAAACACTGCACAAATTAAATATACCACACAAATAAACACTACACAATTAAAAAAAAAAAAGAAAAAAAAAAAGGTACCTGCGCCGCCGTATGGATGGGCCCCATTTGCCTATGGGGTGCCTGGCAAGTGATATATGGGGTGCCGCAGTAGAGGATGCCTTTGTATTTGTACCTATCAAGTTGAAGCTCTATGTCCTACTGGTTTTGTCTCCTTGAAAGACTATCGCATCAATACCAAGGTTACGAGCTGCCAGCCTGCCATTGAAAGGATGTCAAATGTTTTGGAAAATTTGTTACAAACGTTCGATTTGCGACTCTATTACTTTTTCTACACATGTTTCATTTTCTTATTATTAAATTTTTTGTGATTACGGGATGCACATGCACGCCTATAATGACGTGTTTTTACAAATTTTGTATACTGACGACTATTGTCCTTATGTGCGACTTAACTTTTGTCTTTTAGCGAATAAAATATTTTTATCATGAGATAATTGATTGAAAATATATTCGAGCTACTAATTTTTACTGTGTCATTTATTCTTATTATTATAATTTTTGTGGTTGATGTGATGTGTAAGCTACACATATAAGAGTGAAAGGTGTCATGATGAGCAAGTTCGCCACTTCCGACGTGGCAGCTCGCAACTTGCTTGCCACCACACCAACACCTCTCGTCATGTAGAAACTTATAAAATCAAAGCAAAATTATCACAAAACAGTTTTAAGAGTGAATCCAGCCAACCTCCCATTGGCTCACTTTTATTATATCAATGATGGCTATAGAATAACAGTCTTACAATATAGAAAAGAATAGAAAAACAATTTACACAAACTAGGGTTTCTCTCTTCTCAGTGAAACTCAAGAGAGAAGAAAGAAGATATCACACAGTAAAAATAAAACGTAAATGACAAAATAGGCAAAGACTTGGCTTATATAGCTTCAAGTATGAGAACTCCACAAATACTCCTTGAAGTTTCAGGAATGCACCACTTTGGCCTTTCAACTTTATAAACTTGTACTTTTAGGAACTGAAGCTTATATCTTTTAACACTCCCCCATAAGCTTTAGCTTCCTGAAGCTCCCCCATCATCCTTGCCTTGCTCACTAGCATTATCCTGAAACACATTAAATAAAGGGTTATGGTACAGAAAAGTTACTAAAGTTTACAAAAAATTTGTCCTAAGGTAATATAGTTTCATTTTGTTCAGTTAGGTTACTAAACTTTCGGTAAGCATACACTTCGAAATTTCAGTGTTAGTCCAAGTAACTTGGTTGTATATTTTTTGATAAGTTCAGTAACCTGAGTGAACAAAATTCAAAGTTCAATAACCTAAAAATTCACTTTAATAAGTTCAGTTACCTAAGTGAACAAAGTTTTAAAGTTTAGTAACCTGGATGAACAAAATAAAACTATATTACCTTAAGACAAATTTTTTGTAAACTTTAGTAACTTTTGTGTACCATAACCCTTAAATAAACCAAGAACTTTGAAAAAACTGTATGGTCAAAAATGTTAAGACCTTTGGTGAACAGATCTGCTACATTATCCTCAGATCTGACCTTAACTGGCTTTATAAAACCATCAGCCACTTTTTCCCTTAAAAAAGAAAGGTCAATCTCAAAATGCTTGCTTCTTTCATGAAGCACAGGATTAACAGAAATCTGCATAGCAGAACTGTTATCACAATACATTTCCACAGGCAACATCACACCAACATGCAGATCAACCAAGACTTTGGTGATCCACATAACTTCACAACACACATTGCACATTGCCCTGAACTCAGCCTCAGTAGAGGATTTAGCAACAACAGCTTGCATTTTACTTTTCAAGGAAACCAAATTATTTCCCAGAAATACACTATAACCAGTTACAGATCTTCTGGTTACTTTACATTTTACCCAATCAGAATCAACAAACACTTTTATACTCTTATTATCACCTTCTTTAAAAGTGATACCAAGACCAGGCTCCTTTTTCAAATACCTCAAAACTCTAAATGCAAGCCTCATATGAGACTTCATAGGCTTATGCCTTATTTGACTTAGACAATGCACAGTATAAGAGATATCTGGCCTTGTCAAAGTCAAGTAAATTAATTTGCCAACAAGTTTTTGATAGTTTGTTATAACAGACAAAGGTTCATCATCACCAAACTTAGAAACAAGCTTTTTATTATCTGGATTTGTCTCAATAGGAGAGCTGCATGGTTTACAACCAAGCATACCATACTCTGTTAAGAGCTCAGTGCAATATTTCCTTTGAGTAAGACAAATACCATCTTCAATATCAAGAACCTCTATTCCAAGAAAATATTTGAGTTTACCCAAGTCTTTAATCAAAAACTTTGAACTTAAAAATTTCTTAAACTTGTTAATTTCATCAATATTGTTTCCAGTGATGATAATATCATCAACATATACCAATAAAATCAACAGAACATCATTCTCAATTTTAATGAACAAAGAAAAATCATTTGGACTTTGCACAAACCCATTTTCTTTAAGCACAGATACCAGTTTCTCATTCCATTTTCTAGGAGCTTGTTTTAATCCATATAAAGACTTAACCAGTTTACAAACTCTTTTATCATTCTTATCAGAAAATCCTTCTGGCAAGGTCATATACACATCTTCCTCTAATTCACCATATAAGAATGCATTATTTATATCAAGTTGGAACAAAGGCCACTTGTTATTAACAGTTATACTCAAAACACATCTTATAGTAACAATTTTAACAACAGGAGAAAAAGTCTCCTCATAATCAATTCCTTCTCTCTGATTAAACCCTTTAGCAACTAGTCTAGCTTTAAACCTCTCAACTTCTCCATTTGCTTTATATTTAACTTTGAAACCCCACTTATAGCCTATAGCTTTTCTACCAGCAGGCAATTCTATAATAACCCAAGTACCATTTCTATTTAAAGCCTCAATTTCTTTGTTCATTGCATCAACCCATCTGCTGTCTTTAACAGCTTCCTCATAAGTAGTGGGATCATAAATTTTATTTAGACTAGATGTGAACACAAAGTTATCAAAGCTTAAGTTGGAGTATTTAACAACTTTATCTATACCATACTTATGATTCTTATTAAGCACATAATCTTTATATTTAGATGGTAAAGCTGTCATTCTACTAGTTCTCCTAACAGTTTGTGCCCCTGCTGGTTCTGGTGACTCAAACATTTTACCAAACATATCTAATTCCTCACCCTCAGATATATATCCATCATCAACATGACTAGTACCCTGTATACCATCAGAAACAGTAGTTTCTGTTGCATACTCACTATTTTCTGTGTCCTTCCTACTAAAAGTGTTACTAGTGTTGTCTACATTAACTGTGTCTATAGTCTCTACTATATCAACTGGAAAATTGATATCTACATCAGTTGTATCAGTAGTATCTATAGTTTCAGTATGCAGATGCTCATCAACATTAGCATCTTCTTCTACAGTGATGACACTAGGCTTATGGGTACTAGGGTCAGGTACAGACTTGCTGTTACCATCTATACTACTTGTCTTATCATCATAGGGTTCATTGGTTCTAAAATTATTTTGACTGCTATCAAATTCTTGATCAAAGAAATTTAAATCATTCATTCCATTATCCTTAAACACAAAGTCTTTAGTGAAAGAAGTATTTTTAAAAGGAAATACAGTTTCATAAAACTTTACATCTCTTGAAAAAAACAAATTTCTTTTGATCAATATTATAAAGTTTGTATCCTTTTTTATCAAAAGCATATCCAACAAACACACATTTATCAGACCTGGATGCAAACTTATCATATTCATTTAAAACAGTTGAAAAACATAAGCAGCCAAAATATTTTAGATTCAACAGATTAGGTTCAGTATTATACACCATTTCAAAAGGACTTTTAGCAGACAACACAGCAGTTGGCAACTTGTTAATAAGGTAAGTAGCAGTTAGAATAGATTCAGTCCACATGTTCAAAGGAAATCCCCCCTGAAACATGAGGGCTCTAGCAGTATTTAACAAGTGCCTATGTTTTCTCTCTGCTACACCCTTCTGTTGGGGTGTATAAGGACAAGAGGTTTGATGTAAAATACTATTATTGGAAAGAAATGTTTCAAACCTCTTATTTACAAACTCTGTCCCATTATCACTGCTAAAAACTTTAATAGTTTTTTCAAATTGATTTTTAATGAGATTATAAAAACTATTAACATGATCAAAAACCTCAGTTTTGTTTTTCATCAGAAACACCTAAACAACTCTGGTGTAATCATCTACCACAGTTAGAAAATACTTAAAACCATCTCTACTAGTCACCTTATATGGTCCCCACACATCTAAATGAACAAGATCACCCATATTTTTAGTTTTATGATCACTTAATGGAAATGGTTCTCTTGTCTGTTTAGCTTTATGACATATTTCACAGGGTTCAGAACTAGTACTCTTTAGGTCTTTTAGTTTATGTTTAAGCACAATTAAGACTTGGTTAGAGGGGTGTCCAAGTCTATTATGCCAAATACAATTTGACATAAGACAACTTTTAATATTACTATTATTAACCCTCTTACATTCATCAAGAAAATAAAGACCATCTTTCTCACTACCAGTTCCCATCAGGAACCTTTGAGTTAAATCCTGAATTTTACAAGTCTTATCATTAAAACTGACAACCACACTATTATCTTTAGACAACTTATGAACAGATAACAAACTCACATGATACCCAGGAACTACCAACACATCTTTTAAAATCAGATTATTACCAAATTTAAAGCTTCCAGTTTGTTTTACTAGTGCAACAGTCCCATTGGGATGTGCAACAGTAAGGTTTAATTGAGAAACATCCATTATATCATAAAGATGAGTGGCACAAAAAGTAATATGTTGACTAGCTCCTGAGTCAATGATCCAACCAATATAAGTACTATAGGTACTTATATTAGAGTTAAAATTAAAAAACCTACTAGTAAAGAAACTTATCACACAATTTGAAGCAATAACAGTACCTGCAACACTAGCATGAGCCTTGCTAGCATCACCTGAACCACTAAGTAATGACATTAATCTGTTATACTGATCACTAGTAAGAGTATGAGAGATACTCTTACTAGTATCAGTCTTGTTATCAGTCACATTATTAGCATTATTAGCATTGCCTTTTTTAACAAAACCAAGTGGATATCCAACCAATTCAAAACACCTATCAATAGTATGACCATTCATATTACAATGCTTGCAGACAAGATTTAACACCCTGCCAAACCTTCTATTATTATTATTATTATCATTATCATTATCATTATCATTATCATTATCATTATCATTATCATTATCATTATCATTATTATTTTTTTTTTCAAAGGTAAAATACATTAAATAAAATGGAAAAAGTTATGTACAAGGAATAGCACAAGAAAAAGACACTACTAGGACAACCCCTAAGTAGATCTTTTCTTGCCTAGGAAATAAAAATGGACAACAACACAAACCAAATACAAAGCTGCTAATGACAAAAAAACTAGATAACCAACAAAACCAATAACACCAAAACAAGCAGCCCCCAAACATCAGCCATTACAACAAAAAATAAGCTTGATCAAGAGTTACCATCATACTCTGAATCATGGAGTATACTAAGGGACCAACCAAAGCATAACCAAACATCACCATATGAGATAACTAAAAGAAAGCCAAGTTGCAAAAACTGATAATCTGGGAGTTACTACACTGAATAGCATACATTATACAACAAAAACCTTCAACCATCTAGATCTTGAATATTCCATACTTCTGATAGCAGCCAAGAAATAGGATGAATCATCATAGCAAGCAATCACCCAAGTACCTTGTCTCATTAAAAAACCTTTCCAAATAAAAACCCTGTGGGAAAACTTTGAACAAGGAAAAAGAGTACAAGATATGTTTGTGTTAGAGTACCAAGTAACATAGTCAAAAAAGCCCCAACTCCAACTATTCCAAACAACCCCATAACCCAAAACCGAAACCAATATCAGCTGCAAATGGGTAATGAAATCTGCACATGATTGAGAAAACATGCCCTTATCAAAGACTTTATTGCAGCTCCAAAAACCAGTTCTCAGACAATAAAGCTTTTGTAAAGTTAAATCCAGGTCATTGCACCAAACATCAATACCAAACCAAAACAAAAGGCCAGCGCAGAAAGTTAGACTAAAATCTGTAGTGCATAGCCTACTACACCGCGACCCTCCAAAACAGCAGGCCAGCGCATAATTTAATCTCCCATTCTGTAGTGCATAGCCAATTGCACAATAAACACCAAACCTCCAAAACAGAACAAAAGTCAGCTCAATAATTAAAGAACCTTTGTCATACATAAGCCAACTCCCAATATCAAAGAACAAACCATAACCCAAACAGTACTTAGATAAAGTCACCAAAAAGAGTCTAATAGTGAAAAGACCATCATAATCAGACCACAAATCAAACCTGGTGCAGAAACTCAAGACAGTCACAATAATCATTAAACTCATTGGAGACTGCTTGAAAGATGCCACCACCAGATCAGTAAACCAGCAAAAGGGAAACCACAGAGGAAAATAGTCAAAAATGTCAAAACCATGGTACTTGATAATATTCATATAACTAATAGTCCTCAACAGGCCCTCATTAGTACAAAAATAGAACCAAGTCCATGGATGACATTTGACCATAATCTTGTTAGCCATCCAATTATCCACCCATAACAAGAGGCCAGCGCAGATAATAAGACTCAATTCTGTAGTGCATAGCCTACTCAACCTCAAACCTCCAAACAGCAGGCCAACGCAGAATTGAATCATTCTATCTGTAGTGCATAGCCAATTGTATAACCACCACCGAATACCAATAAAACTAGACCAGCTCAGGCTAATTGCAAAGGACCAAAGAAAATGTTTAAATAACATACCTGGTACTTCAACAACACCAAAGGCATGATAAAAAAACATACCAGGGCTCCCGCTTTTACCTGTAGTGCATAGCCTATATAAAGAAAACATGTAATTGACTGTACCATCATTCCCACGGTCAAAGATTCGATTACTGCTCCAAAAACCAGTGCCCGAACAAAACCAACAGACCCAACACACATGAAGATCAACCAGCTTGCACTGGAACAAATGATAAACTGCATCAGCACCATAACAAAAGATACGAGGATTCCAAGCACAATACCAAATCCCCTGATCAGCCCGACAAATCTGCACATGACTCAATGTGATCATGTACAACATAAAACAACTCCAATTACTATTTGATACCATCCATACCATCATTATAAACCTTCCAAGTACTACCGTTACTGCATTTCAAAGGAATTTTCCAAATATTAACAGCTTTTTCAACCTCACGGGAGTGCTTAATTTTCAAACCCATGAGCTTATGTCTAACCGTATCCACAATCAATCTAAAAATAATCTCTTCCGACCTAAACACATTTTGGAAGATCCTCATATTCCTCTCTTGCCAAATATAATAAACTGTAGCACCAAACACTAAACGCTGAATAATACTCCATAAGGAGTTGTTGGCCGTTTTAATTGATAAACCCGAAACAATTTCAGCCCATACACACGATAAACCCTCAAGTCTGCATAAAGGTTTAAGGTTGTCCCAAACGCTCCTAGAAAAATTGCAACTAAAAAATAGATGACTGTGAGTTTCATCTACCATATTACACAAAGGGCAACAAGTACTAGAGATATTAAACCATTTAGAAATTCTATCCATGGTTTTGAGTCTACCCCTCATAGCCATCCAGAGCACAAACGCGTGCCTAGGAATACATTGAGAAAACCAAACGTGTTTATACCATAAAACCTTTGGACAATCAAGTCTTAGAGCTTTCCATGCTTCCTTAACGCTAAAATTCGACTCCTTATTCTTCTTATTCACCCATATAATCTTGTCATCACAGTCACTACTTAAAACAGGAACCGGGACTCTAAGAACCTCTCCAAACCTATCATTCCATTCAAGAGGCCATTTCCATCCATTCTCATCGATCCAATCAGCCACTTTGTCATTCACATCAAAACCATGTTCAGTGAGAAAGCCATGAGTAATGAGTTTGCACAAAGGGCCGTTGGTGTGCCATTTATCAAACCAAACCGAACACTCCCTACCATTACCCAACTTAACAGCAACAAAACTACGAATCTTATCTCTAATTCTCAGAATCTGATTCCAACTCCACGAACCATTCACAAAACTGACATTATGCCAAATATTTCTACCCTTAATCCTATAAGCATGCACCCATTTAACCCACAACGATTCTTTTTTGCAAATAACATTCCAAAGGTGCTTGGTCATTAACGCCTTATTCATTAGCCTAAGCGGTTTAAGACCAAGACCTCCTTGATTTTTTGGCTTACAAATATCTTTCCAAGAAACACTTGCAATACCACTACCATTACCCCCACCAGCCCACAAAAATTTCTTAAGTAGTTTATCAATACTATCACAGACGTAAACAGGAATGCTGAACATTGAGGCCCAATAGACATGAAGCGAAGAGAGAACAGAAGCAATTAACTGAAGTCTACCCGCAAAGGACAAAGTTTTGTTCCTCCAATCATGAATTCTGTTCTTAACCTTTTCAATAAACACCCTACAATCATTGTTGCAGATTCTCTTACCCGTCAAACGAATACCTAAATATTTCATAGGAAACTCACCAATACTAAACGGCATAGCAAGAAGAATCCTAGACTTAACCTCCTCTGTAACACTTCCAAAGAAAGCTGAACTTTTAGCAGGACTAGGGAATAAGCCAGAGGACATGGAGAATTCATCTAAGGCCCTTCTTAAAATACAAGCAGAAATCTCATCACCATGGCATAACAATAATAAGTCGTCCGCAAAACACAAATGGGTCAGCAATAATTTCTTACACCCCCAATGGTAACGAAATCTACAATCCCTCCTAATTTGTCTCTTAACCATCAAATTAAAAACCTCCATAACAATGGTAAATAAGTAAGGCGACATTGGGTCCCCCTGCCTCAATCCCCGTTTACTCTTAAAAAAACCCATGCAATTCCCCATTAACACAAATAGAAAAAGAAGCAGAAGTGAGACATACCATGATCCAGTGCACCATTGAAATATGAAAGCCAAACTGAGTAAGGACAGTCTTCAAAAAATCCCAATTAACGGTATCATAAGCCTTCTGAATATCCACTTTAAAAGCACACTTACTGATCTTACCATTCCAACTGTAACCATGCATAAATTCCTGCGCCAAGAGAAGGTTGTCACCAATATGTCTTCCCGGAATGAACGCACACTGGTTGCTATCAATCAATTCACACAAGCCTTCTTTGAGTCTGTTGGTGATGACCTTGGTGATACATTTGTATATAACATTACCACACGCAATGGGCCTATAATCTGAGACTTTCAAAGGCACTTGAATCTTGGGAATAAGGGAGATGAGGTTGGCGTTGAACTCTCCAAGTAGCTTACCAGAACTGAAAAACTCTTTCACCGCTGCACACACATCACTCCCAACAATGCTCCAAGCCGATTTGAAAAACTTGGACGTAAACCCATCCGGACCAGCAGCTTTGTCTTCATCAATACTAAACGTTGCCTCTTTAATTTCAATATCCGTAACAGCTCTAACCATGTTATTAGCAACCATAGGATCAAGTTTCTTGGTGAACAAATCATCACAGTCATCAATAGAAAAAACTTCATCTTCTCTTCCCAAAAAATTTTGAAAGTGATCAACAAAGCATCCTGGAACATCATCACCATAGTACTTGTTACCCTGCTCATCATGGACCACCTGAATTCTACACTTATTAATTCTGCTTTTAAGAACATTATGGAAATACGATGTATTCTGGTCACCATCTTTTAACCATTGAATCTTGGTTTTTTGCCTAAGTAAATTCTCCTCGTCCCTAACCGCTTCCTTATACGCCTTACAATAGAACATCTCCTCTTCCCTAAGACTGCAATCATTAGGTTCTTTATCTAAACTTTGCTGAACCCTTTTGAGCTCAACCCTTAACACTTTAACCTTATTAAAAACATTTCCATTTACCCTATTCATATTTCTCAAGTGCCTCTTCATATTTTTTAACCTTTTGGCCAGGATAAACATACGAAAACCATTAACATCAATACCCCAATTATCTTTAACAGTAGGAATAAACATTTCCTTATCAGCAAGAAAATTCGCAAACCGAAAGGACCTAGGTTTGGAAATTTTAGCTAAGTGGTGCACCAAGATAACGGGCAATGATCCGATGTTAGAAACGGAAGCAACTCAGCGAAACAATTCTCATACGTTGAAATAAAACTACCATTACCCAATGCTCTATCTAGTTTCTTTAAAATACCAGTTTCAGGATCATTACGCTTCTGAATCCAAGTATAAAACATACCTTTGCTATTAATATCTTCCAAATCCAAAGACTCTAAACAGTTTCTGAAATCTTTCACATCTTTATCTTTGACAGCATTGAGATCAGAACAGTCTTCAATATTCAGCGCCACGTTAAAATCACCCAAAATAGCCCACGGCTCACCCTTAACCAGCTTACTGTGTTCCAACAAGTTATCCCATAGTGCCTTTCTTTCCCCCATCAAAATTTTTAGCATAGACAAACGTAATAAACTGCTTTCTGTGGTCATGAACAAAATTGACTTCAAAATGCATAGCCTGGTCAAAATGAGAAATCAGGTTAGCACCTACAATATTACTTTCCCATCCCACCATAATTCTACAAACACTTCTACAATCCCCAATATTAGAAACCCAAGACCAGTTGCCAAAAACGTTATCTCCAGCAACTTTGACAAACTTCTTCCTAAGACGGGTCTCAACCACAGCACACATACTAATGCCTTCCTCCTTAATAAGATTTTTCACTTCATCTTGTCTCGTGGTTTTGGACAGACCACGGATATTCCAAACTCCAAGTTTAACAATCATTGGATCAGAAGGATGTGATGCAAAAACACCACCATTTAACGCCATGGAACTATCAATTACATTGGAGACTTCATTTTGCGCCATAAACTGAGCAGAACCACTTGTGTCCTCCTCCACTTCACTAGCAGAACATGAACCTCCTATATCAGTTAGATGTCCATTAATACGATCACTTTCAATCTCCTCACATCTACTCAAATAATACTCCATCATATCATCAGTCCACATTTTTTTACGATCATCATCCAAAACCTTATTAGGTAGTATAAAAAACTCAACTTCAAAAAGATTCTTTTCCTTTTTCAATTCCTCTATTTTAGCCACTTCCGCTCTATAGGCTACATCATAAAACTTATTAACAGAAACTTCATTTATATCTTGAGTAGTCAAACCAGATTTTTTGAACATCTTTTCAGCATTTAACTTAGAATTTTTGTTAATATTCCTACTTAGCTGAACAATCTAATCAGACAAACTTTTCATTTCAGCTTCCAAACTAATTTTAACTGATCCACTCTTCTTGGTTCTATTATTCCATTTAACCGTATAAAACTTAATCATATCCGCAATCCAACCTTTAACCACATTTTCTGCAACAGGAATACCAGTAACACATGCAGTAATCACTTGATCTTTAACCATCTTCCAAACATCTGATTCCTCATTAACACCCTCATCTCCTAACAAATCAAACCTATTACTAGTAGCAACTCCCTTGGCTCCTACCGACTCTTTAGAACTGATTCCACTACTACTATTAGTACCCTTACCATTCTTGTTACCATTACTAACCCCCCTAACATTCTTGTTACCAGAATTCTGATTCAACACAGCCTTTTTAGGCTCATTATTCCCACTATTACTTTTCCCATTATTAACTCCAACCTCCTCATTAACTTTGTTCTTACTCTTATTTGTAGACTTACCATCATCATTCACAACCACACTCTCATCCACCTTACCCACATTTCCATTCTTTACAGGTTCAACTTTCTTATTAACCTCATTAGTACCCCTACTACCAACACTAGAATTACCCTTATTATTAACACCACTCCTATAGTTATTAACTACCCTTCTACCATTATATCCTCCAAAATTCCCTTGTCGACCATTATTCCCAGCACCTCTACCATTCCTACGATTACCAACATTTTGCCAACCTTCCTCACCATCACCAATTTTAGCCCCTTCACTATTAGTACTCTGCTTAACATCAGTAGCCCTAACATCTTCCCCGTTCTTATTAACTTCTTTAACAACATTCACCTTTCTAGCACAATCATTCACATAATGCCCAAAAACCTTGCACTCATCACACCGCGGTGGAACCCACGTATACTCAACCCACAGCCTTAGAACCTTACCCAAACTTTCATACCACAACTCGACATTATCCACTAACGGTTTACTAGAATCAATTTCAACCAATACCCTAGCAAACGATGCCCTACCATATGGCTTCTCACAAATGGAAGTAGTCATTCTGTCCATAATGATTGGAACACCAACTCTACTCACAATCCTACTTATACCCTCCACGTTCCAAGCTTCCAACGGAATATCATAAACCTTAATCCATACCGGCACCTTTGTTACTTCTGGTTTAGACATACACAAACCCGGCTCCCACTTTTTCACAAATAATGGTTTATTATCAACCAACCATGGACCGTTTTCAATGACCAATTCCATCCCATCATTTGATTTGAAATTGAAAAAGCACATACCATTCTGATTCATTATCACCTCTTCCAACTGATATAATCGCCACATTTTCTTCAAATGATATACCAAATCCCTGTAGTTCATACGAAAGCCAACAAAAAA
Source organism: Chrysanthemum makinoi (assembly GCA_910596185.1). NCBI lineage: Eukaryota > Viridiplantae > Streptophyta > Magnoliopsida > Asterales > Asteraceae > Chrysanthemum > Chrysanthemum makinoi. Next base: position 226,434,440 of record OU343221.1, on the reverse strand, counting down.
ACCAACCACAGAATTACTCCATCTTTTGCAACCTTCTTCCAAAACCGGATCCATCTTAGCCACTTCCCTACCATCACCAATAATCGAAGTAGGAACAAAGTGAAGCTTATTGTTCCCATTTCCACCAAAACTTCTTGCAACAGCATCAACAAAAGACCTATTACTCTTTCCGACATTATTATCCTCCATTACATTATCATTGATAGCACTAGTCTCCCCTGCTTCAAAATTACTAACAACACCATCACCCTTCCTTAAACCATTAACATTTCCATTAAGCTTAAACATACCAGGAACCCTAACATCCCCAAAACTAACCTTATTAGGACTTTTCGGCTTATCAGTTTTAGACTTAGGATTCAACGCAGGGTTGTCATCAAACGGAGCATGCATTACAGGCTCCTTAGCACCATTCTTATCACTAACAGGCTTAGAACTAGAACCTTCAACACCCACATTAACATTAGAAACATTAGCCTTACTCTTATCAACAGAATTACTTCTAATACTAGCAGCAATTTCATCAATAATATCTTTATGACTACTCTCATGACTACCATTACAATCATTAACATCATTACCATTAACTGAAACACCTTTACCTGATTCAGAGCAATCACCAACACTACCCACATCATTCATACCCATATCCACCTCACTAATACCTTCACTACCATCAGTGATTTCAGAAACAGTATCACCATACACCAAATCCTCCATATCACGTAGGACCCTATACCCTTAGAACCAGAACGATTATCAACTTTCTGAAATGTCCCTTTAGATGTTTTAGAAACCATATTCACATGTTTCATAGTGGATTTACTAAGAGGATTCATAGTTCTTGTTGTTTTCCTGGGTTTAAGGACAGAATCCATCCTATTAGAGGACGGATGAGATTTGAGATCAGGTTCTGGATCTGACATGATGATTATTGAAGAGCAATCATATCAAACCCAGAAGAAGAAAGAGGAAATAACAAGTAGAACGTTATACAGTAAAGAGAAAATAAAATGAGAGAGGCGCGTTCGTTTATTTAATAAAATGGAACTAAAAACAACGGATCAACAGTAGCAGAAAGAGGATAAAATTGTTTTAAGGAAATAAAATGAAGGAAATTAAACCGTATAGATCAACAGTGATGAGTAGAAGAATACAGTATAAACCCTAGATCCCATTTCGCCAAAATCGCCCACAGTGAAGGTGTATTATTATTATTATTATTATTATTATTATTATTATTATTATTATAGTGAAGGTGTATTATTATTATTATTATTATTATTATTATTATTATTATTATTATTATTATTATTATTATTATTATTTAGATAGAAGATGATTTAACATGTGAAACTAATTTTAAAATCATTTCAAAAATATATAAAATTGCTAAGAAATTGTATAATAGAATAATTTCAAGAATAATCAAAACTTTTGACATAGTCGAGGAATTATAGAATAATACCTTTTATTAAATCTTGATCAATAGAAAGAGAATTACAGGACTCGGACTGAACAATAGGAACTGGAGAGATACAAATTTGAAAATCTAAAGACTTTGAACATTGGGTAGTTGATAATATGACTGAGGGTTTTTTCTTCATATATTGAACTCTGCTTGAGAATGAAAATCGAGCCTCCTTTTATAGCTGAAATCTTTCGTAAATCTTCTGTAGGAAACCGGCAACTGGCGGTAAACATTGAGATAAGCCTTCAATTATTATTGTCTTCAATTATAGATGTCTTCAATCTTCAATTATAGACGTCTTCAAATTTTGTCGTCTTCGTCTTTAATTATAGCCATCTTTACCTTTTCGTTTTCAATTATAGCCATCTTTACCTTTTCTTTTAATTCTTTTGTCGTCTTTTTTCTTTTTTCTTTGTAGGCTGCCTAACTTAATCAATTATAGCTACATTTTCTTTTGTCTTTTACGTCTTTTTCTTTGCCTAACTTAAATTATTGATTCTAGCCAACTAACTTTGAATATAGACTAAACTTTTACATAATACAATATTTAATTTAAATCAAAATCTTCGTATGGGTCTTGAGAGTCTTGAAATATATCTTCACTTGAAGTGGGAGATCTCTTAATTTCATCAATAATCTTTTGTATTTCTTGTGGAGATGAACATTTCTGAATTCTTCTTATTGTCTCTGCATCAGTTGGACTTGAACTTGAACTTGGACTAAAATGGCTGTGAGAACTTTTTGAAATTTTTCATGGTATAGAGTCACTGCTTTAACATCTGATTGTTCTTCATTAATCTTCTTCCACCATTTGACACTGAATTGTCTGTATAGCAAGGGTGGAGATGTTCCTTCTATTTCTTGTTTTTTATAGGTAAAAGATAAAATCCAAGGTATTTGAAATAACGCTGAAAATTGTAACATATATTCACAAGGAGGAGCATTTTCTTGACTAAAAGTCTTTTTATATTTATTAAAACCTAAAAGAACATTGGTTGGGAAAATTTCAGGAATACTTCCCATAAAATTAAACCATTTAATAAACCATCTGGGGTATTCATTGGAAAATTCCTGATCAAAATGGAAAAACCAAGAGTGTTTATGACCTCTTAATAGAAAAGCTTTAAACCAGGCTTCTTGATAATCATAATAGTTATAGAATGGGTGATCACGAAAACATGATAAGGTTCTGTGTGTAAATGGTTTGTTACCCCAATCTCTTGGTGATAAAACTTGTTTAATTTTGGCTTTGCTAAAACCAATTTGATTTGGTATTTCAGCATCAGGATTATGCTTGACTTCAATAGAATTACTATCAATAAGAACTGATTCATAATATTCTCTTGTTTGATATTCAGTTGTATAGAAATGAGAACCTCTAGGATATAGATAATCAATGAGAGATAGAAAATTCTGTTTTAATTTTTCTTCTTCGTATGGTTCTAAAATCTTAATAACTTGTTTATTAGGATTAATGTGGAATACTGTGTTATCAGAGAACTTTGAAGTATTTGGAGTTGATGATGGAGATCTTGGTATAGGAAAAGTATTTGATTTCTGGTTCATAGGAGAGAGTTGTGCTAAGGTAGAATATGGTGGTCTAGGTCCTAAAACAGAAGAATAGGGTGATAATGGTGTAAATCTATTAATAGATGGAAGTTCTTGAGATGGAGATGGGGGAGAAGGAATTCTTGGTTTTGGTACGATAAATTTTTATCTGGATTCATAGTCCCTGTAAGAATTCTCTGGATAAGAAATCTGGTAAAGAATTGTTTTCTCCTCGAATAAATTCGATTTCAAAATCAAAATTACTTAGAATAGCTTGCCATCTAGCAAAAACTTGTTTTGAAATAATATTTTTAATATCTTTTTCTAAAATATATTTTGCAGATTGACAATCAATTCTTAATAGAAAAGGTTTCATATATAAATCATCTTCAAATTTTTTAATATTTAAAACAATACTTAAAATTTCTTTTTTAACCGTAGAATAGTTTTTCTGTGTATCATTCCAAGAACCTGAAAAGTATCTAACTAATTGTTCTGATTTATTATCTTTTAGTTTTTGTTTTAATATTCCTCCATATCCTAAATTACTAGCATCTGTTTCTACTATAAGACTTGCTTCTGGATGTGGTAAATTTAAACATGGTAGATATTTAATTTTTTCTTTAATATGTTTAACAATATTAGTATGTTCTTCAGTCCATGGTTTAGGATTCTTTTTTAATCTGTTATATAGAGGTTTACATATAATTTCTAAATCTTTAAAGAAATCATGAATATAATTTAAACATCCTAAAAATCTTTGTAATTGTTTTTTATCCTTAATTTCATCAGGAAATTTGTTAGAAAATTCTAAACTTCTATCTATAGGTTTTATAGTGCCTTGAATTATATCATGGCCTAAAAATCTTATCTTTGTTTGAAATAGACTTATTTTTGTAGGGGAAACAGCTAAACCATTATTATATATTATAGTATAGAATATGTTTAAATGTTTAAAATGTTGATCTATATCTTTTGAAAATATTAATATATCATCAATATAAACTATAGCAAAATTACTTATAGGATTTATTATATCATTCATAACATTTTGAAATTTAGAAGGGGCATTTTTTAATCCAAATGGCATAACATTCCATTCATAATGACCGAATGGTACATTAAAACCTGTTTTATATTTATCTTCTTCAAAGATTTTTATTTGCCAAAATCCTGACTTCATATCAAATTTTGAAAATATTTTTGAATCGTATAATCTCTTTAATAAATCTCTTTTATTGGGTATAGGATACCTAATCCATTCTAACACTTTATTCAATGGTTTATAATTAATAACTAATCTTGGTACACCTCTTTCTATCTCTGCATTATTCATAACATAAAAGGCAGAACATGACCATGGAGATTTAGATTTTCTTATAATCTTTTTATTTAATAATTCTGAAATTTCATTTCTACAATGTTTTTCTAATTCTCTAGACATATGTATAGATTTTGACTTGGTAGGAATATCTTTTTCGTTAAAATCTTTAATATATGGCAATCTGACAATGTGTTGTTTTCTTTTCCAAAAAGCATTAGGTATAGTAGAACAAACATTATTTTTAAATTTTTCTTCTAATTTTGTTATCTTAATCTTTATATTAGTATTCTGTAATTGATCTATTATCCTTTTATTTTTTATTTCATCAGTCAAGTATTCTACTTGTTTATTTTTTATTTCTAATATATTTACTTCTTTTGTAATAATAGGGGTAGCAAATTCGAATATAATATCTTTTCCTAATACTTTGGTAATTAGTCCTGTTTAACTAACTGAAAATGGATATAATTGAGTTATAAAAGGTTGTCCTAAAATGATTTGAGAAGTTAGATTTTTAACTAATATAAGATGAGTTTTATAACAATAGCCTTCTTTACATATATGAACATTTGATAACTTATAATTTATTTTTAATCCATCACCACTAGCACTAGATAATTTTTGTTTAGACTTTTCAAAATACTTTCTTGGTATAAGACCTTCTTGTATACAATTTAAATCTGCTCCTGAATCAATTAATGCTACTAAAGTTAATTTGAATTCCCCATTTATTACTATATTTAACTTTGTATACCATCTTTGAGTACTTATTGTTTTTATATGATTTATTTTAGGGTCACTCCCTGATGTTCCTATATCACTGTCCTTTTTATTATCTTCTATGTTTTTCATTCTTTGTTTTAATAGAATTATTTCAGATTTTACCGTATTTAATTCTTTTTGTAATTCAGATATAGTTACTGGTTTTGTTTCTTGATTAAATCTTTTACATATTTCATTAAAATTATATGCTTGAGTCTTTTCTTCATCATTATTTATCATGTTTTTACCTTTTAATTGCTCTTTTAATCTATCTAAATATGCCTTTTTAATATCTTTATCTTCAATTTTATTCATTAATTCTATTAGTATCTTAACTTCTTCATTTTCATCATTAATAGTATTTATTTCTTTAATATCACAAGTGCAATTTCCTATACATTCACAAGCTTCAGAATCACTAGACTCTGAAGTATCATTATCTATAACATTTAAGTCTTCTTCTTCATAGTCAGATATACTAGAATCACTAGTTTCATCATTAATTAATAACTTCATAATTTGTTTTTTGTATTCATCAGGCATTTTTAATTCATTTATTTTCTTTTTAGTATAACATTTATTAGAAGTATGACCAGGTTTTCCACATTTATAGCATATTATAGTATCTTTTTTATCACTATTATTATAGTTAAATTTTTTATTCTTTTTATATTTATTTTTTCTTTTTTCATATGGTTTATCTTCTCTTTTATTATTATTATATTTTTTGTATCTTTTAGTTTTATAATCTCTTCTTATTCTTTTAGAACTACTAGAAGGTAATTTTAATGGTTCATATCCATATTGTTCACAGAAATTTCCTAATTCTTTTCTATTATTTATACCCTCTTTCTTGATTTTAGCTTTTAATTTTAAATCTGAACATATAGATAAACCTTCTTGATTTACATAATTTATAATATCTCCATAAGTTAAATCTTTATATGGTATGTAACCATTATAATCCATGCTTAATTTATTTCTTATTCTTTCAGCAAATAGTTTTGGTAATCCTGCTATAAATCTTTCTTTCCAATAGGCTTCTCTACAATCTGGTCTAGTCATTACTTTTGATAAAAACACATCTTTATACCATCTAAAATCTTGTAATTTTCTACATGTTAAGTTAAGTAATATAATAGAATTTCTTTCTTGATATTGTGATGGGTTACCAACAAAAGTTTTTAATATAGCAAATAATAGGGTATTAACAGCATCATCTTCTTCTGATCGTACTTCCATATTATTTTCACTTTTAACAACAACTTTTTTAGCATTTAAAATATTTTGACTATCTTGTTCTGTTAAATAGCTATCCCACCAACCTTTTAAAGTTCCTGTGAATCCCGAAAGTATTATCGTTATTACTTTTCTTTCATTATTCTTATTATGTATTTTGAATGCGTTTGATGCCATAGTCATTTCTTGTAATAAGTTTAATATATGATATTCTGTTAATCCATCTATATTCCATTCATAAATAGAAGTACCATCATATTTAGATTGAACTAAAGTATGCCTTTCTTCGTATTGTAAATCAGGTGGAGAAGGTTGAGGATAATAGTTTCTTGTTTCAGCTCTAGGCGTATATGTATTATTCGATGTATATGGATTATATTTTATTTTATTTATTTCCATATTATTAAACTGTTGTTCTATTTCAGATATGTTATCATCAGTTATATCTTTTTCAATTGTATTGATATTTGGATTTGATATGTGAAATTTAGATAACTTTTCTTCAATTTCTCTTAAAATAGACTGTTGAGAACCTAAATTTACAGATGTATCAATGTTAAAAGGTGTAAATATAGGATTTTCTTCTATTTTTATTTCTTTACTTTGTGAAGTATTAGATTCATTATCATTTTGAATTTTATCTAATTGTTCTATTCTATCTAATTGTTGACCAATAGTATGTAACATTTCATTTGTATAATTATTTTGATATATAATGGTTGTTATAGCTTTATTCTTATGTTCAAAGTCTTTAGATTTTCAAATTTGTATCTCTCCAGTTCCTATTGTTCAGTCCGAGTCCTGTAATTCTCTTTCTATTGATCAAGATTTAATAAAAGGTATTATTCTATAATTCCTCGACTATGTCAAAAGTTTTGATTATTCTTGAAATTATTCTATTATACAATTTCTTAGCAATTTTATATATTTTTGAAATGATTTTAAAATTAGTTTCATATGTTAAATCATCTTCTATCTAAATTTAATTATTATTATTACTATTACTATTATTAATATCATCTATACTAAATATTAAGTATTAGCATCGATCCTGTCAGCAATTGGTATCAGAGCCAAGTGTTTTCGACGAGGTAATAGATTTGATTATTTATAAGTTATGAATCTTTTTTTGTTTAGATTATGTTAAATCGAAAAGACTAAATAATATATTAAATGAATTATGCCTGCGTTGGTAAGCCCTGTCGGTCAATCGGTTGGAATTAGTCGCAGTGTGTTGTAAGACGACCGTACCACGATGACATGGGGGTGTTCCCGGAGATACATATATTCAGTTAATATAATATTTAGCTCTTAGAGATTTAACAAAATAGAAACAAAATTTATTCATTATGAATAAATTATCAAAGGTATTACTAAATCGGAAATATGGTTCCTCTTCTGATGCTGAAGATGATAATGATCGTTCTAATTCTTTAGAAGTTAATATACCTAATATAGAAAATAATCTACAAAATTGGAGTATACCTAGATTAGATGTTAAAAATATATATAAAATTGGATCTTTTGATTGGTTTCAAAGTTATTCTATTAAAACTACTGAAAAGACTTTACCTTTATTACAGAACTCTCAAAGTATAAAATTATTTTCTGAATACTCTATTAGAGAACATAGAAAGAATTATAAATTTTTACATGTCGGATTAGTACAAATAGCTATAAAACCTATGACTAGATTAGGAATTGATGCTCCTATTTGTATTGTTTTAAGAGATGCTAGATTAATGAATTTTAAACAATCTTTATTAGCTCTTGCTGAATCTAATATATGTAATGGTCCTATATATTTTAATTGTTATCCAAATTATACCGTATCTCTATTTGATAAAAATATTCTAGATGTTTTGACTTTAAACATAAAAATAAAGAATTTAGAAATAAGAGAATGATCTGATCCTTTAGTAGTTATTTATAGAGTATATTATAAGACTATGTCTACCACTATAGAACCAAAATGTTTAGTTAGAAATTCTGAAAAGGAAACAGTTTTATTTGAGGCAAATCTAGATCACTCTATAGTAAATATTCCTAAGCGATTAAAATGGGAAGAAATTACTAAGTAATCAATCTTGGAATTTAGAAAATTTAAGCCAACCTAAACCTATTAAGTTAAATACTCAAGTATCTAATATAATAGATAATACAGATGGAAATATAGAAATAATATTTGGAAATAATAGATTTGAATCTGCTAGATATTCAAATTATACATCTGAACCTTCTACATCTTATAATAGTTTAAGAAGATCTCAATCTATGAAGCTTAGAGGAGTTGATTTTAGAAATACTATTCCTAAACCTATTTATGAAAGTGATAATTTAAGTGATGATACCTATAATCCTACAAAATCAGAAGTAGAATATTACGAAAGAGAAAATTTATGAGTGATACTTCTATACAAGCGAAGATTGCTAGAAATCAAAATAATATTAATCATTTAAAAAGTCTATATAAACAAGAAAAGTCTATAAGATTAGAAATAAATTACGTTAAAGATATGATTAAAAAAGGAGCAAAATATGTAAATTTAAGAGTACATCGAGGTTATCAAGTATATGATATTGAATGGAGTATTAAAAGATTACAAGATGATTTAAAAGTCAATCAAGATATGATAAGAGTTGTAAGATCACAATTAGTTATTTCTTAAAATAAATGAGCTTATATCAATACGAACTTAAAAAACAAATAGTGCATTATCAAGAATCTATTTTGAGAAATAATAAATCAATAAAAATATTTAAAGAAAAATTATATACAGGAGATTATGTTATTAGTAGAAAAGCACATAAAGATATGATAATAAGTTTAGTTTTACAAAATCTTCGTCTAAAAGAAATATTAGAACAAATAAAAAGATTGATTCATTGAATATTATTCCTCTTTAAAATGGAAACTATTAAATTAAAAGATAACACTAATATGGAATATTTAAGAGATGAAATGTTAAATGATTATAATAATGAAAAATTATTTTGGTATTATACCACGTTTAATAAAAAGGAAAGACTATTACATGACGTTGAATGGCAATTATATATACTTAACAATGATGAAAACATTATATTTTTCTCTTTGTTTGAACTCTATTGTTTAGAAAATAAAATTAAATTTCCTTTTAGAGAAACTGTAGAAGTTATTATAAATAAAACATATACAGATCTTAAAACCAAAGAAACTATTACAAGTACAAAACCACCTTGTAGTGATATAGTTATAAACAATGAATTTATAGGAAAACCTTTAGCTAAACATGATGAAGATAAGAATAAAGCTATAACAACCATTATATATCAAAATAATTATACAAATGAAATGTTACATACTATTGGTCAACAATTAGATAGAATAGAACAATTAGATAAAATTCAAAAATGATAATGAATCTAATACTTCACAAAGTAAAGAAATAAAAATAGAAGAAACACCTATATTTACACCTTTTAACATTGATACATCTGTAAATTTAGGTTCTCAACAGGCTATTTTAAGATAAATTGAAGAAAAGTTATCTAATTTTCACATATCAAATCCAAATATCAATACAATTGAAAAAGATATAACTGATGATAACATATATGAAATAGAACAACAGTTTAATAATATGGAAATAAATAAAATAAAATATAATCCATATACATCGAATAATACATATACGCCTAGAGCTGAAACAAGAAATTATTATCCTCGACCTTCTCCACCTGATTTACAATACGAAGAAAGACATACTTTAGTTCAATCTAAATATGATGGTACTTCTATTTATGAATGGAATATAGATGGATTAACAGAATATCATATATTAAACTTATTACAAGAAATGACTATGGCATCAAACGCATTCAAAATACATAATAAGAATAATGAAAGAAAAGTAATAACAATAATACTTTCGGGATTCACAGGAACTTTAAAAGGTTGGTGGGATAGCTATTTAACAGAACAAGATAGACAAAATATTTTAAATGCTAAAAAAGTTGTTGTTAAAAGTGAAAATAATATGGTAACACGAACTGAAGAAGATGATGTTATTAATACCCTATTATTTGCTATATTAAAAACTTTTGTTGGTAACCCATCACAATATCAAGAAAGAAGTTCTATTATATTACTTAACTTAACGTGTAGAAAATTACAAGATTTTAGATGGTATAAAGATGTGTTTTTATCAAAAGTAATGACTAGGCCGGATTGTAGAGAAGCCTATTGGAAAGAAAGATTTATAGCAGGATTACCAAAACTATTTCTTTGAAAGAATAAGAAATAAATTAAGTATGGATTATAATGGTAACATACCATATAAAGATTTAACTTACGGAGATATTATAAATTATGTAAATCAAGAAGGATTAGCTATATGTTCAGATTTAAAATTAAAAGCTAAAATCAAGAAAGAAGGTATAAACAATAGAAAAGAATTAGGAAATTTCTGTGAACAATATGGATATGAACCATTAAAATTACCTTCTAGTAGTTCTAAAAGAATAAGAAGAGATTATAAAACTAAAAGATACAAAAAATATAATAATAATAAAAGAGAAGATAAACCATATGAAAAAAGAAAAAATAAATATAAAAGGAATAAAAAATTTAACTATAATAATAGTGATAAAAAAGATACTATAATATGCTATAAATGTGGAAAACCCGGTCATACTTCTAATAAATGTTATACTAAAAAGAAAATAAATGAATTAAAAATGCCTGATGAATACAAAAAACAAATTATGAAGTTATTAATTAATGATGAAACTAGTGATTCTAGTATATCTGACTATGAAGAAGAAGACTTAAATGTTATAGATAATGATACTTCAGAGTCTAGTGATTCTGAAGCTTGTGAATGTATAGGAAATTGCACTTGTGATATTAAAGAAATAAATACTATTAATGATGAAAATGAAGAAGTTAAGATACTAATAGAATTAATGAATAAAATTGAAGATAAAGATATTAAAAAGGCATATTTAGATAGATTAAAAGAGCAATTAAAAGGTAAAAACATAATAAATAATGATGAAGAAAAGACTCAAGCATATAATTTTAATGAAATATGTAAAAGATTTAATCAAGAAACAAAACCAGTAACTATATCTGAATTACAAAAAGAATTAAATACGGTAAAATCTGAAATAATTCTATTAAAACAAAGAATGAAAAACATAGAAGATAATAAAAAAGACAGTGATATAGGAACATCAGAGAGTGACCCTAAAATAAATCATATAAAAACAATAAGTACTCAAAGATGGTATACAAAGTTAAATATAGTAATAAATGGAGAATTCAAATTAACTTTAGTAGCATTAATTGATTCAGGAGCAGATTTAAATTGTATACAAGAAGGTCTTATACCAGTAAAGTATTTTGAAAAGTCTAAACAAAAATTATCTAGTGCTAGTGGTGATGGATTAAAAATAAATTATAAGTTATCAAATGTTCATATATGTAAAGAAGGCTATTGTTATAAAACTCATCTTATATTAGTTAAAAATCTAACTTCTCAAATCATTTTAGGACAACCTTTTATAACTCAATTATATCCATTTTCAGTTAGTGAAACAGGACTAATTACCAAAGTATTAGGAAAAGATATTATATTCGAATTTGCTACCCCTATTATTACAAAAGAAGTAAATATATTAGAAATAAAAAATAAACAAGTAGAATACTTGACTGATGAAATAAAAAATAAAAGGATAATAGATCAATTACAGAATACTAATATAAAGATTAAGATAACAAAATTAGAAGAAAATTTTAAAAATAATGTTTGTTCTACTATACCTAATGCTTTTTGGAAAAGAAAACAACACATTGTCAAATTGCCATATATTAAAGATTTTAACGAAAAAGATATTCCTACCAAGTCAAAATCTATACATATGTCTAGAGAATTAGAAAAACATTGTAGAAATGAAATTTCAGAATTATTAAATAAAAAGATTATAAGAAAATCTAAATCTCCATGGTCATGTTCTGCCTTTTATGTTATGAATAATGCAGAGATAGAAAGAGGTGTACAAAGATTAGTTATTAATTATAAACCATTGAATAAAGTGTTAGAATGGATTAGGTACCCTATACCCAATAAAAGAGATTTATTAAAGAGATTATACGATTCAAAAATATTTTCAAATTTTGATATGAAGTCAGGATTTTGGCAAATAAAAATCTTTGAAGAAGATAAATATAAAACAGGTTTTAATGTACCATTCGGTCATTATGAATGGAATGTTATGCCATTTGGATTAAAAAATGCCACTTCTGAATTTCAAAATGTTATGAATGATATAATAAATCCTATAAGTAATTTTGCTATAGTTTATATTGAAGATATATTAATATTTTCAAAAGATATAGATCAACATTTTAAACATTTAAACATATTCTATACTATAATATATAATAATGGTTTAGCTGTTTCCCCTACAAAAATAAGTCTATTTCAAACAAAGATAAGATTTTTAGGCCATGATATAATTCAAGGCACTATAAAACCTATAGATAGAAGTTTAGAATTTTCTAACAAATTTCCTGATGAAATTAAGGATAAAAAACAATTACAAAGATTTTTAGGATGTTTAAATTATATTCATGATTTCTTTAAAGATTTAGGAATTATATGTAAACCTCTATATAACAGATTAAAAAAGAATCCTAAACCATGGACTGAAGAACATACTAATATTGTTAAACATATTAAAGAAAAAATTAAATATCTACCATGTTCAAATTTACCACATCCAGAAGCAAGTCTTATAGTAGAAACAGATGCTAGTGATTTAGGATATGGAGGAATATTAAAACAAAAACTAAAAGATAATAAATCAGAACAATTAGTTAGATACTTTTCAGGTTCTTGGAATGATACACAGAAAAACTATTCTACGGTTAAAAAAGAAATTTTAAGTATTGTTTTAAATATTAAAAAATTTGAAGATGATTTATATATGAAACCTTTTCTATTAAGAATTGATTGTCAGTCTGCAAAATATATTTTAGAAAAGGATATTAAAAATATTATTTCAAAACAAGTTTTTGCTAGATGGCAAGCTATTCTAAGTAATTTTGATTTTGAAATCGAATTTATTCGAGGAGAAAACAATTCTTTACCAGATTTCTTATCCAGAGAATTCTTACAGGGACTATGAATCCAGATAAAAGAGTTATTGTACCAAAACCAAGAATTCCTTCTCCCCCATCTCCATCTCAAGAACTTCCATCTATTAATAGATTTACACCATTATCACCCTATTCTTCTGTTTTAGGACCTAGACCACCATATTCTGCCTTAGCACAACTCTCTCCTATGAACCAGAAATCAAATACTTTTCCTATACCAAGATCTCCATCATCAACTCCAAATACTTCAAAGTTCTCTGATAACACAGTATTCCACATTAATCCTAATAAACAAGTTATTAAGATTTTAGAACCATACGAAGAAGAAAAATTAAAACAGAATTGTCTATCTCTCATTGATTATCTATATCCTAGAGGTTCTCATTTCTATACAACTGAATATCAAACAAGAGAATATTATGAAGCAGTTCTTATTGATGAATTCTATTGAAGTCAAGCATAATCCTCGATCTGAAATACCAAATCAAATTGGTTTTAGCAAAGCCAAAATTAAACAAGTTTTATCACCAAGAGATTGGGGTAACAAACCATTTACACACAGAACCTTATCATGTTTTCGTGATCACCCATTCTATAACTATTATGATTATCAAGAAGCTTGGTTTAAATCTTTTCTATTAAGAGGTCATAAACACTTTTGGTTTTTCCATTTTGATTAGGAATTTTCCAATGAATACCCCAGATGGTTTATTAAATGGTTTAATTTTATGGGAAGTATTCCTGAAATTTTCCCAACCAATGTTCTTTTAGGTTTTAATAAATATAAAAAGATTTTTAGTCAAGAAAATGCTCCTCCTTGTGAATATATGTTACAATTTTCAGCGTTATTTCAAATACCTTGGATTTTATCTTTTACCTATAAAAAACAAGAAATAGAAGGAACATCTCCGCCCTTATTATACAGACAATTCAGTGTCAAATGGTGGAAGAAGATTAATGAAGAACAATCAGATGTTAAAGCAGTGACTCTATACCATGAAAAATTTCAAAAAGTTCTCACAGCCATTTTAGTCCAAGTTCAAGTTCAAGTCCAACCGATGCAGAGACAATAAGAAGAATTCAGAAATGTTCATCTCCACAAGAAATACAAAAGATTATTGATGAAATTAAGAGATCTCCCACTTCAAGTGAAGATATATTTCAAGACTCTCAAGACCATAAAGATTTTGATTTAAATTAAATATTGTATTATGTAAAAGTTTAGTCTATATTCAAAGTTAGTTGGCTAGAATCAATAATTTAAGTTAGGCAAAGAAAAAAGACGTAAAAGACAAAATAAAATGTAGCTATAATTGATTAAGTTAGGTGCCTACAAAGAAAAAGAAAAAGACGACAAAATAATTAAAAGAAAAGGTAAAGATGGCTATAATTGAAGACGAAAAGGTAAAGATGGCTATAATTAAAGACGAAGACGACAAAATTTGAAGACGTCTATAATTGAAGATTGAAGACATGTATAATTGAAGACAATAATAATTGAAGGCTTATCTCAATGTTTACGCCTGCGGTTTCCTCAAGATTTCACGAAAGATTTCAGCTATAAAAGGAGGCTCGATTTTCATTCTCAAGCAGAGTTCAATATATGAAGAAAAACCCTAGTCATATTATCAACTACCAATGTTCAAAGTCTTTAGATTTTCAAATTTGTATCTTTCAGTTCCTATTGTTCAGTCGAGTCCGTAATTCTCTTTCTATTGATCAAGATTTAATAAAAGGTATTATTCTATAATTCCTCGACTATGTCAAAAGTTTTGATTATTCTTGAAATTATTCTATTATACAATTTCTTAGCAATTTTATATATTTTTGAAATGATTTTAAAATTAGTTTCATATGTTAAATCATCTTCTATCTAAATTTAATTATTATTATTACTATTACTATTATTAATATCATCTATACTAAATATTAAGTATTAGCATCGATCCTGTCAGCATGATATTAATAATAGTAATAGTAATAATAATAATTAAATTTAGATAGAAGATGATTTAACATATGAAACTAATTTTAAAATCATTTCAAAAATATATAAAATTGCTAAGAAATTGTATAATAGAATAATTTCAAGAATAATCAAAACTTTTGACATAGTCGAGGAATTATAGAATAATACCTTTTATTAAATCTTGATCAATAGAAAGAGAATTACATGACTGAACAATAGGAACTGGAGAGATACAAATTTGAAAATCTAAAAACTTTGAACATTGGGTAGTTGATAATATGACTGAGGGTTTTTTCTTCATATATTGAACTCTGCTTGAGAATGAAAATCGAGCCTCCTTTTATAGCTAAAATCTTTCGTAAATCTTCTGTAGGAAACCGGCAACTGGCGGTAAACATTGAGATAAGCCTTCAATTATTATTGTCTTCAATTATAGATGTCTTCAATCTTCAATTATAGACGTCTTCAAATTTTTTCGTCTTCGTCTTTAATTATAGCCATCTTTACCTTTCGCTTTCAATTATAGCCATCTTTACTTTTCTTTCAATTCTTTTGTCGTCTTTTCTTTTTTCTTTGTAGGCTGCCTAACTTAATCAATTATAGCTACATTTTCTTTTGTCTTTTACGTCTTTTTCTTTGCCTAACTTAAATTATTGATTCTAGCCAACTAACTTTGAATATAGACTAAACTTTTACATAATACAATATTTAATTTAAATCAAAATCTTCGTATGGGTCTTGAGAGTCTTGAAATATATCTTCACTTGAAGTGGGAGATCTCTTAATTTCATCAATAATCTTTTGTATTTCTTGTGGAGATGAACATTTCTGAATTCTTGATCGGTGCAGAACAGTCAAGCTAAATCACTCAAACCGGCCACTTGTGAATGGCCGACCGTAACAAGCTTAAAACTGCTCAGACACAAAATGCAAATGAAGATCAGAGAAATACAGTGTATTCCTGGGTCGTTAAGTCCCACGGAGGATGAATTGGTGTTTAAACAACTTCAGATGATAGAATGATCACTAAGGATAGTGATCAGTAAGGATTTTGATGGAAAATTACCTAAAGAAAAGATTTACAAATTACAGCGACTTAAATACAAATTAAAAGAAATTAAAAAGTTAAAATATATTAAATAAACGCTATCACTATTTTTACAGATCGATGAACGTTTATTTTATAAAACAAAATAACTTAAATAAACTATTTTAACTAAAACGTAAACTCAAATTATCTAAAAACGTGGTTTAAAATGAAAACGAGCGTTACGTTTAAAAATTACTGGGCTAAGCAAAAACGTAAAATTTATGAAATAAAAGGCCTACGAATGTAAAACTAATTTTATTACGTACTAAATGACAAAAGAAAATTTTTGAAAAAAGAATTATATTTTTTTGACTTTTATATTTTTTATTATGAATTAATTACTATAAAACATTAATTAAATGTTTAAAAATACTAAAAATAACGAGAAAAATCTGAAACTTTTTTATAAAATACTTAATACTAATAAAAATCTATGAAAAATAGAAAAGTTGCAAAAGCTTGTTCGAATAAGCTAGTAATAAGCTAAAATAGTCGTATAAGCTAAATGAGACAAAGAGTGGTTATGTATTTAATTGTGTAAACCATGACAAGAAAGACCCAAGGGCGCAGTCTATCCAGGTACACTCACTATCACTCTCTTGAGGTGGGAGGTCTCAGGTTCGAGCCTGCCTCCCCACCTTTTTGCCAAACATTTTTTTTTTCGATTTTCTTTTACAAACTCAATAAGCACAAGAAAATAAGCAATTATTAAAACTACAACTTTATCTGAAAATGACTAATAAGCTGATTTAGAGCTTATTTTTCCAACAGTGGGCTAAAATGAGATAAGCTCATTGATTAAGCTATAATGGCTTATAAACTCATGAAATAAGCTAAGTTATCTGAAAATAAGCCAAGCAGCTTATGATAGGCTAATATTACAACTGAAAAAGCAATTTGAAATACAAATAAGCACTTATTAAAATCTAAATGAGCTTAAACTTTACTGGTACACAGTTGACTTTAGATTTCTAGCTATCTTCTAGCTTATTTTTAAGCAACTGAATAAGCTATAAAATGGAAACAATCACTGGAATAGATAATTATGCCAGCTAAACTATCTAAAAGATTAATTTACACAGGCTTGGGAGTACTAGAGAGCTTGTAACAAGCTTGTGAAAAAGCTTATGGATCCTGTGCACAGAGCACTGTTTTAAATTACAAGGCACTTACAGGTTTATTTTTAAGCATTAAGATAAGCTATAAAATGAAAACAAAGACTGCAGTCAACAAGTTGACCAAGCAAACTATCCAAAAAGCTAAAGATCTCACTGTGGGGTCCACTAGAGAGCTTATGAATAACTTGAGAAGAAACTGAAAAATAACTGAGTATGACTTATTTGTATGCTGAATGAAATAGGACAAAGATAAAAGCCATGAGCAGGCTTATTGAATAAGCTGAAAATTGGAAATTAAGAACTGGAAACTTGAGAATGCTAGGTGAGCTTCTCAAAAAGCTAATTTACACAAATTAAAGCTCATTTATAAGCTCTCTGTGAGCTTTTGAAATAAAGACTGCACAACTGTGCAGTGAACATTTTTTTGACTTTTTATTTAAACTGCAAGTTTGACCATGATGAACTTATAATCTATTATACTGACTTATTATGTTATTATAAGCTGTAATAAGTTGAAATTAAGCTACTGTATCCATTTATAAGCTAAAATGATTAGATTTACAATCTACAAGTTCAACAGTGAACTGGCAAATTGAGTTAGAAGCTACTTTGACTTTTACTTAAATAAGAACAAGTTTTATTGCTTGAACTGAGTTGCTAGATTGTATTGTGACAGATATCAGACAAGTATTCCACTATAAACAATCTCTTAACACAGTTTCTACATCTAAACCAAACAACCCTTAAAGAAGCTGTTATGAAGCTTAACACACTAAAACAGATTTTTTAAAGCAAGTAACCTGTTGTTTAACTGAAATTACCATATTTACACATGATTGAGCTAGAATTAATAAGGTTTGATTACCAATATTAGAAAATGCAAGTTTCAAAGAAAAGGCTTACAACATATGAATTCATGCACAAAAAGGAACCAAGGACTGGGAATCACTCCTATAGCTTTCCAAAAAGCACTAAACCAAAATGCAATCCATTTTCAACACTGCTTCAGTCTCTTGATCATTGCCCCATATATTTTTATTTTTAGCTAATTTATTTGGTATTTTTTTTTTATTTTTTTCTATTAAAGCTCTAAGCTGAGTTTAAAGGTATTTAATAGCTTAGAAAAGCCTTTTTAAGAGCTTTTATGAGCTTACAAATTCTTAACAACAACTGGGAACATCATTTGACAATTTTGGAAATTTGAACATTGAAATAAGCAAAAACTGAATTAGTAGACCATAATTTAAATTGAGACTGAAAGTGAGTTTTTATTAAACTGAGAAATGATTACAAACTCTTTTAAAACTTAAACATACATTGGAGAACTTAAAAAGCTTAAAACGACATAAGTAAAAATAAAACTACACTACTTGGCCTTCTCCTCTGCTTCTATCTCTTGTTTTATAGCTTTTTCAGACTCTATGTCTACCTCTTGCATTTCCGACTTGATTGCACCTTTGATTTCATCCTCATCGTCCATGTGTAAAATTTGGCGGGAAAAGTCATGAAGCAGGTAGTAGCATTAAATGAGGTGGGGGGGTTTGGTTTGCAAGGTGGAAAGGTTGAGGTGAAAGGTAGGTATGTGCTGGAGAGATAAGGGTGATGAGGTGGTAGTGAAACCATGGCGGTTTCTGGTTTAACAGGTGGAAGGGAGAAAGGGGATGAACAGTAGTACCTGGCGGTTTTATTTAAACACTGGGGTGGTTTGGGCTTTGGTTGGGATTGGGCCAGTAGCTGGATTTTGGATTTATTGGGTTTGGGTTAAATAATTAACCAAGGGTCCATTTGGTTTAAGTAACTTATTGAACACAAGGACTAATCATGTAATTTGGTAAAACTGAAGGACTGATCTTGATAATTTTCCAAAGCTCTCACAAGGATTAAACCTGCAATTATTGGTTAGTACAAGGACAAATGTTGCATAAAATTCCATTTTTATAAGTCCAAGGACTAAAACTGCCAATTTAGAAACTCTAGGGACCAAACTTGTAATTTTCCAAAAGTTTACCATAAGGACCAATTTTGTCATTTATTAATAGTACAAGGTTAAAATTTGATAATTTTCACTTTTTAAATTAACCAAGGACTATATTTGACATTTTTCAAACTTGAGGGACTAAAGTTGTCATTTTGTGATTTTTGAACTTTAAAAGGTTTGTTTTGACAACTTTTGAATCTCATGGACCTAAAATGATATTTTACAAGTTTTTGAATTACCAGGGACTATTTTTGACAACTTTTGTAACTTGGGGGACTAAAACTGCCGATTATGCAAACTTGATATGTTTTTTCATCGATTTTGATGTTTTTGCATTTAAAACATATAAAACACTTGTTTGTGATATTTTTATCATTTTGAAGCATTTCTGAGTGTTTTCAGATGTTTTTGGCATTCTAAACAGTATAAAAATGATGAGTATTTAGACACTCATCAATTCTTCTTATTGTCTCTGCATCAGTTGGACTTGAACTTGAACTTGGACTAAAATGGCTGTGAGAACTTTTTGAAATTTTTTCATGGTATAGAGTCACTGCTTTAACATCTGCTTGTTCTTCATTAATCTTCTTCCACCATTTGACACTGAATTGTCTGTATAGCAAGGGTGGAGATGTTCCTTCTATTTCTTGTTTTTTATAGGTAAAAGATAAAATCCAAGGTATTTGAAATAACGCTGAAAATTGTAACATATATTCACAAGGAGGAGCATTTTCTTGACTAAAAATCTTTTTATATTTATTAAAACCTAAAAGAACATTGGTTGGGAAAATTTCAGGAATACTTCCCATAAAATTAAACCATTTAATAAACCATCTGGGGTATTCATTGGAAAATTCCTGATCAAAATGGAAAAACCAAAAGTGTTTATGACCTCTTAATAGAAAAGCTTTAAACCAGGCTTCTTGATAATCATAATAGTTATAGAATGGGTGATCACGAAAACATGATAAGGTTCTGTGTGTAAATGGTTTGTTACCCCAATCTCTTGGTGATAAAACTTGTTTAATTTTGACTTTGCTAAAACCAATTTGATTTGGTATTTCAGCATCTGGATTATGCTTGACTTCAATAGAATTACTATCAATAAGAACTGCTTCATAATATTCTCTTGTTTGATATTCAGTTGTATAGAAATGAGAACCTCTAGGATATAGATAATCAATGAGAGATAGAAAATTCTGTTTTAATTTTTCTTCTTCGTATGGTTCTAAAATCTTAATAACTTGTTTATTAGGATTAATGTGGAATACTGTGTTATCAGAGAACTTTGAAGTATTTGGAGTTGATGATGGAGATCTTGGTATAGGAAAAGTATTTGATTTCTGGTTCATAGGAGAGAGTTGTGCTAAGGCGGAATATGGTGGTCTAGGTCCTAAAACAGAAGAATAGGGTGATAATGGTGTAAATCTATTAATAGATGGAAGTTCTTGAGATGGAGATGGGGGAGAAGGAATTCTTGGTTTTGGTACGATAACTCTTTTATCTGGATTCATAGTCCCTGTAAGAATTCTCTGGATAAGAAATCTGGTAAAGAATTGTTTTCTCCTCGAATAAATTCAATTTCAAAATCAAAATTACTTAGAATAGCTTGCCATCTAGCAAAAACTTGTTTTGAAATAATATTTTTAATATCTTTTTCTAAAATATATTTTGCAGACTGACAATCAATTCTTAATAGAAAAGGTTTCATATATAAATCATCTTCAAATTTTTTAATATTTAAAACAATACTTAAAATTTCTTTTTTAACCGTAGAATAGTTTTTCTGTGTATCATTCCAAGAACCTGAAAAGTATCTAACTAATTGTTCTGATTTATTATCTTTTAGTTTTTGTTTTAATATTCCTCCATATCCTAAATTACTAGCATCTGTTTCTACTATAAGACTTGCTTCTGGATGTGGTAAATTTAAACATGGTAGATATTTAATTTTTTCTTTAATATGTTTAACAATATTAGTATGTTCTTCAGTCCATGGTTTAGGATTCTTTTTTAATCTGTTATATAGAGGTTTACATATAATTCCTAAATCTTTAAAGAAATCATGAATAGAATTTAAACATCCTAAAAATCTTTGTAATTGTTTTTTATCCTTAATTTCATCAGGAAATTTGTTAGAAAATTCTGAACTTCTATCTATAGGTTTTATAGTGCCTTGAATTATATCATGGCCTAAAAATCTTATCTTTGTTTGAAATAGACTTATTTTTGTAGGGGAAACAGCTAAACCATTATTATATATTATAGTATAGAATATGTTTAAATGTTTAAAATGTTGATCTATATCTTTTGAAAATATTAATATATCATCAATATAAACTATAGCAAAATTACTTATAGGATTTATTATATCATTCATAACATTTTGAAATTCAGAAGGAGCATTTTTTAATCCAAATGGCATAACATTCCATTCATAATGACCGAATGGCACATTAAAACCTGTTTTATATTTATCTTCTTCAAAGATTTTTATTTGCCAAAATCCTGACTTCATATCAAATTTTGAAAATATTTTTGAATCGTATAATCTCTTTAATAAATCTCTTTTATTGGGTATAGGATACCTAATCCATTCTAACACTTTATTCAATGGTTTATAATTAATAACTAATCTTGGTACACCTCTTTCTATCTCTGCATTATTCATAACATAAAAGTAACATGACCATGGAGATTTAGATTTTCTTATAATCTTTTTATTTAATAATTCTGAAATTTCATTTCTACAATGTTTTTCTAATTCTCTAGACATATGTATAGATTTTGACTTAGTAGGAATATCCTTTTCGTTAAAATCTTTAATATATGGCAATCTGACAATGTGTTGTTTTCTTTTCCAAAAAGCATTAGGTATAGTAGAACAAACATTATTTTTAAATTTTTCTTCTAATTTTGTTATCTTAATCTTTATATTAGTATTCTGTAATTGATCTATTATCCTTTTATTTTTTATTTCATCAGTCAAGTATTCTACTTGTTTATTTTTTATTTCTAATATATTTACTTCTTTTGTAATAATAGGGGTAGCAAATTCGAATATAATATCTTTTCCTAATACTTTGGTAATTAGTCCTGTTTCACTAACTGAAAATGGATATAATTGAGTTATAAAAGGTTGTCCTAAAATGATTTGAGAAGTTAGATTTTTAACTAATATAAGATGAGTTTTATAACAATAGCCTTCTTTACATATATGAACATTTGATAACTTATAATTTATTTTTAATCCATCACCACTAGCACTAGATAATTTTTGTTTAGACTTTTCAAAATACTTTACTGGTATAAGACCTTCTTGTATACAATTTAAATCTGCTCCTGAATCAATTAATGCTACTAAAGTTAATTTGAATTCCCCATTTATTACTATATTTAACTTTGTATACCATCTTTGAGTACTTATTGTTTTTATATGATTTATTTTAGGGTCACTCCCTGATGTTCCTATATCACTGTCTTTTTTATTATCTTCTATGTTTTTCATTCTTTGTTTTAATAGAATTATTTCAGATTTTACCGTATTTAATTCTTTTTGTAATTCAGATATAGTTACTGGTTTTGTTTCTTGATTAAATCTTTTACATATTTCATTAAAATTATATGCTTGAGTCTTTTCTTCATCATTATTTATCATGTTTTTACCTTTTAATTGCTCTTTTAATCTATCTAAATATGCCTTTTTAATATCTTTATCTTCAATTTTATTCATTAATTCTATTAGTATCTTAACTTCTTCATTTTCATCATTAATAGTATTTATTTCTTTAATATCACAAGTGAAATTTCCTATACATTCACAAGCTTCAGAATCACTAGACTCTGAAGTATCATTATCTATAACATTTAAGTCTTCTTCTTCATAGTCAGATATACTAGAATCACTAGTTTCATCATTAATTAATAACTTCATAATTTGTTTTTTGTATTCATCAGGCATTTTTAATTCATTTATTTTCTTTTTAGTATAACATTTATTAGAAGTATGACCGGGTATTCTACATTTATAGCATATTATAGTATCTTTTTTATCACTATTATTATAGTTAAATTTTTTATTCCTTTTATATTTATTTTTTCTTTTTTCATATGGTTTATCTTCTCTTTTATTATTATTATATTTTTTGTATCTTTTAGTTTTATAATCTCTTCTTATTCTTTTAGAACTACTAGAAGGTAATTTTAATGGTTCATATACATATTGTTCACAGAAATTTCCTAATTCTTTTCTATTGTTTATACCTTCTTTCTTGATTTTAGCTTTTAATTTTAAATCTGAACATATAGCTAATCCTTCTTGATTTACATAATTTATAATATCTCCGTAAGTTAAATCTTTATATGGTATGTTACCATTATAATCCATACTTAATTTATTTCTTATTCTTTCAGCAAATAGTTTTGGTAATCCTGCTATAAATCTTTCTTTCCAATAGGCTTCTCTACAATCCGGCCTAGTCATTACTTTTGATAAAAACACATCTTTATACCATCTAAAATCTTGTAATTTTCTACACGTTAAGTTAAGTAATATAATAGAACTTCTTTCTTGATATTGTGATGGGTTACCAACAAAAGTTTTTAATATAGCAAATAATAGGGTATTAATAGCATCATCTTCTTCAGTTCGTGTTTCCATATTATTTTCACTTTTAACAACAACTTTTTTAGCATTTAAAATATTTTTTCTATCTTGTTCTGTTAAATAGCTATCCCACCAACCTTTTAAAGTTCCTGTGAATCCCGAAAGTATTATTGTTATTACTTTTCTTTCATTATTCTTATTATGTATTTTGAATGCGTTTGATGCCATAGTCATTTCTTGTAATAAGTTTAATATATGATATTCTGTTAATCCATCTATATTCCATTCATAAATAGAAGTACCATCATATTTAGATTGAACTAAAGTATGTCTTTCTTCGTATTGTAAATCAGGTGGAGAAGGTCGAGGATAATAATTTCTTGTTTCAGCTCTAGGCGTATATGTATTATTCGATGTATATGGATTATATTTTATTTTATTTATTTCCATATTATTAAACTGTTGTTCTATTTCAGATATGTTATCATCAGTTATATCTTTTTCAATTGTATTGATATTTGGATTTGATATGTGAAAATTAGATAACTTTTCTTCAATTTATCTTAAAATAGCCTGTTGAGAACCTAAATTTACAGATGTATCAATGTTAAAAGGTGTAAATATAGGTGTTTCTTCTATTTTTATTTCTTTACTTTGTGAAGTATTAGATTCATTATCATTTTGAATTTTATCTAATTGTTCTATTCTATCTAATTGTTGACCAATAGTATGTAACATTTCATTTGTATAATTATTTTGATATATAATGGTTGTTATAGCTTTATTCTTATCTTCATCATGTTTAGCTAAAGGTTTTCCTATAAATTCATTGTTTATAACTATATCACTACAAGGTGGTTTTGTACTTGTAATAGTTTCTTTGGTTTTAAGATCTGTATATGTTTTATTTATAATAACTTCTACAGTTTCTCTAAAAGGAAATTTAATTTTATTTTCTAAACAATAGAGTTCAAACCAAGAGAAAAATATAATGTTTTCATCATTGTTAAGTATATATAATTGCCATTCAACGTCATGTAATAGTCTTTCCTTTTTATTAAACGTGGTATAATACCAAAATAATTTTTCATTATTATAATCATTTAACATTTCATCTCTTAAATATTTCATATTAGTGTTATCTTTTAATTTAATAGTTTCCATTTTAAAGAGGAATAATATTCAATGAATCAATCTTTTTATTTGTTCTAATCTTTCTTTTAGACGAAGATTTTGTAAAACTAAACTTATTATCATATCTTTATGTGCTTTTCTACTAATAACACAATCTCCTGTATATAATTCTTCTTTAAATATTTTTATTGATTTATTATTTCTCAAAATAGATTCTTGATAATGCACTATTTGTTTTTTAAGTTCGTATTGATATAAGCTCATTTATTTTAAGAAATAACTAATTGTGATCTTACAACTCTTATCATTTCTTGATTGACTTTTAAATCATCTTGTAAACTTTTAATACTCCATTCAATATCATATACTTGATAACCTCGATGTACTCTTAAATTTACATATTTTGCTCCTTTTTTAATCATATCTTTAACGTAATTTATTTCTAATCTTATAGACTTTTCTTGTTTATATAGACTTTTTAAATGATTAATATTATTTTGATTTCTAGCAATCTTCGCTTGTATAGAAGTATCACTCATAAATTTTCTCTTTCGTAATATTCTACTTCTGATTTTGTAGGATTATAGGTATCATCACTTAAATTATCACTTTCATATACAGGTTTAGGAATAGTATTTCTAAAATCAACTCCTCTAAGTTTCATAGATTGAGATCTTCTTAAACTATTATAAGATGTAGAAGGTTCAGATGTATAATTTGAATATCTAGCAGATTCAAATCTATTATTTCCAAATATTATTTCTATATTTCCATCTGTATTATCTATTATATTAGATACTTGAGTATTTAACTTAATAGGTTTAGGTTGACTTAAATTTTCTAAATTCCAAGATTGATTACGAGTAATTTCTTCCCATTTTAATCGCTTAGGAATATTTACTATAGAGTGATCTAGATTTGCCTCAAATAAAACTGTTTCCTTTTCAGAATTTCTAACTAAACATTTTGGTTCTATAGTGGTAGACATAGTCTTATAATATACTCTATAAATAACTACTAAAGGATCAGATCCTTCTCTTATTTCTAAATTCTTTATTTTTATGTTTAAAGTCAAAACATCTAGAATATTTTTATCAAATAAAGATACGGTGTAATTTGGATAACAATTAAAATATATAGGACCATTACATATATTAGATTCAGCAAGAGCTAATAAAGATTGTTTAAAATTTATTAATCTAACATCTCTTAAGACAATACAAATAGGAGCATCAATTCCTAATCTAGTCATAGGTTTTATAGCTATTTGTACTAATCCGACATGTAAAAACTTATAATTCTTTCTATGTTCTCTAATAGAGTATTCAGAAAATAATTTTATACTTTGAGAATTCTGTAATAAAGGTAAAGTCTTTTCAGTAGTTTTAATAGAATAACTTTGAAACCAATCAAAAGATCCAATTTTATATATATTTTTAACATCTAATCTAGGTATACTCCAATTTTGTAGATTATTTTCTATATTAGGTATATTAACTTCTAAAGAATTAGAACGATCATTATCATCTTCAGCATCAGAAGAGGAACCATATTTCCGATTTAGTAATACCTTTGATAATTTATTCATAATGAATAAATTTTGTTTCTATTTTGTTAAATTTCTAAGAGCTAAATATTATATTAACTGAATATATGTATCTCCGGGAACACCCCCATGTCATCGTGGTACGGTCGTCTTACAACACACTGCGACTAATTCCAACCGATAGACCGACAGGGCTTACCAACGCAGGCATAATTCATTTAATATAATATTTATTCTTTTCGATTTAACATAATCTAAACAAAAAAGATTCATAACTTATAAATAATCAATTCTATTACCTCTTCGAAAACACTTGGCTCTGATACCAATTGCTGACAGGATCGATGCTAATACTTAATATTTAGTATAGATGATATTAATAATAGTAATAGTAATAATAATAATTAAATTTAGATAGAAGATGATTTAACATATGAAACTAATTTTAAAATCATTTCAAAAATATATAAAATTGCTAAGAAATTGTATAATAGAATAATTTCAAGAATAATCAAAACTTTTGACATAGTCGAGGAATTATAGAATACTCCCTCCGTCTCAAAATTATTGTCAGGAGACAAGAAGCACATAGTTTAATAAAAGTGGGACCCCTACAAATTTCAACCACTCAAATAGAATATTCCTCCACTAAATTCTCTTTTTATTACCTAAAATAGAAGGTGGACAATTATTTTGAGACACCCAAAAA
Organism: Chrysanthemum makinoi; assembly: GCA_910596185.1. Lineage (NCBI taxonomy): Eukaryota > Viridiplantae > Streptophyta > Magnoliopsida > Asterales > Asteraceae > Chrysanthemum > Chrysanthemum makinoi. The sequence goes on along the minus strand of OU343221.1, from coordinate 226,406,802 downwards.
AGGAAATATGGACAATTATTTCGAGACGGAGGGAGTAATACCTTTTATTAAATCTTGATCAATAGAAAGAGAATTACAGGACTCGGACTGAACAATAGGAACTGGAGAGATACAAATTTGAAAATCTAAAGACTTTGAACATAAGAATAAAGCTATAACAACCATTATATATCAAAATAATTATACAAATGAAATGTTATATACTATTGGTCAACAATTAGATAGAATAGAACAATTAGATAAAATTCAAAATGATAATGAATCTAATACTTCACAAAGTAAAGAAATAAAAATAGAAGAAACACCTATATTTACACCTTTTAACATTGATACATCTGTAAATTTAGGTTCTCAACAGGCTATTTTAAGAGAAATTGAAGAAAAGTTATCTAATTTTCACATATCAAATCCAAATATCAATACAATTGAAAAAGATATAACTGATGATAACATATCTGAAATAGAACAACAGTTTAATAATATGGAAATAAATAAAATATAATATAATCCATATACATCGAATAATACATATACGCCTAGAAATTTGAAACAAGAAATTATTATCCTCGACCTTCTCCACACGATTTACAATACGAAGAAAGACATACTTTAGTTCAATCTAAATATGATGGTACTTCTATTTATGAATGGAATATAGATGGATTAACAGAATATCATATATTAAACTTATTACAAGAAATGACTATGGCATCAAACGCATACAAAATACATAATAAGAATAATGAAAGAAAAGTAATAACAATTATACTTTCAGGATTTACAGGAACTTTAAAAGGTTGGTGGGATAGCTATTTAGCAGAACAAGATAGACAAAATATTATAAATGCTAAAAAGGTCATTGTTAAAAAAGAAAATAATATGGAAACAATGAAGAAGATGATGCTATTAATACCCTATTATTTGCTATATTAAAAACTTTTGTTGGTAACTCATCACAATATCAAGAAAGAAGTTCTATTATATTACTTAACTTAACGTGTAGAAAATTACAAGATTTTAGATGGTATAAAGATGTGTTTTTATAAAAAGTAATGACTAGGCGGATTGTAGAGAGAAGCCTATTGGAAAGAAAGATTTATAGCAGGATTACCAAAACTATTTGCTGAAAGAATAAGAAATAAATTAAGTATGGATTATAATGGTAACATACCATATAAAGATTTAACTTATGGAGATATTATAAATTATGTAAATCAAGAAGGATTAGCTATATGTTCAGATTTAAAATTAAAAGCTAAAATCAAGAAAGAAGGTATAAACAATAGAAAAGAATTAGGAAATTTTTGTGAACAATATGGATATGAACCATTAAAATTACCTTCTAGTAGTTCTAAAAGAATAAGAAGAGATTATAAAACTAAAAGATACAAAAAATATAATAATAATAAAAGAGAAGATAAACCATATGAAAAAAGAAAAAATAAATATAAAAGGAATAAAAATTTTAACTATAATAATAGTGATAAAAAAGATACTATAATATGCTATAAATGTGGAAAACCCGGTCATACTTCTAATAAATGTTATACTAAAAAGAAAATAAATTAATTAAAAATGCTTGATGAATACAAAAAACAAATTATGAAGTTATTAATTAATGATGAAACTAGTAATTCTAGTCTATCTGACTATGAAGAAGAAGACTTAAATGTTATAGATAATGATACTGTGAGTCTAGTGATTCGAAGCTTGTGAATGTATAGGAAATTGCACTTGTGATATTAAAGAAATAAATACTATTAATGATGAAAATGAAGAAGTTAAGATACTAATAGAATTAATGAATAAAATTGAAGATAAAGATATTAAAAAGGCATATTTAGATAGATTAAAAGAGCAATTAAAAGGTAAAAACATAATAAATAATGATGAAGAAAAGACTCAAGCATATAATTTTAATGAAATATGTAAAAGATTTAATCAAGAAACAAAACGGTAACTATATCTGAATTACAAAAGAATTAAATCGGTAAAATCTGAAATAATTCTATTAAAACAAAGAATGAAAAACATAGAAGATAATAAAAAAGACAGTGATATAGGAACATCAGAGAGTGACCCTAAAATAAATCATATAGAAACAATAAGTACTCAAAGATGGTATACAAAGTTAAATATAGTAATAAATGGAGAATTCAAATTAACTTTAGTAGCATTAATTGATTCAGGAGCAGATTTAAATTGTATACAAGAAGGTCTTATACGGTAAAGTATTTTGAAAAGTCTAAACAAAAATTATCTAGTGCTAGTGGTGATGGATTAAAAATAAATTATAAGTTATCAAATGTTCATATATGTAAAGAAGGCTATTGTTATAAAACTCATCTTATATTAGTTAAAAATCTAACTTCTCAAATCATTTTAGGACAACCTTTTATAACTCAATTATATCCATTTTGATTAGTAAACGAGGACTAATTACCAAAGTATTAGGAAAAGATATTATATTCGAATTTGCTACCCCTATTATTACAAAAGAAGTAAATATATTAGAAATAAAAAATAAACAAGTAGAATACTTGGTGATGAAATAAAAATAAAAGGATAATAGATCAATTCTGAGAATACTAATATAAAGATTAAGATAACAAAATTAGAAGAAAAATTTAAAAATAATGTTTGTTCTACTATACCTAATGCTTTTTGGAAAACAACACATTGTCGGATGCCATATATTAAAGATTTTAACGAAAAAGATATTCCTACTAAGTCAAAATCTATACATGTCTAGAGAATTAGAAAAACATTGTAGAAATGAAATTTGAAATTATTAAATAAAAGATTATAAGAAAATCTAAATCTCCATGGTCATGTTACGCCTTTTATGTTATGAATAATGCAGAGATAGAAAGAGGTGTACCAAGATTAGTTATTAATTATAAACCATTGAATAAAGTGTTAGAATGGATTAGGTATCCTATACCCAATAAAAGAGATTTATTAAAGAGATTATACGATTCAAAAATATTTTCAAAATTTGATATGAAGTCATGATTTTGGCAAATAAAAATCTTTGAAGAAGATAAATATAAAGCAGTTTTTAATGTACCATCGGTCATTATGAATGGAATGTTATGCCATTTGGATTAAAATGCCCTTAAATTTCAAAGTTATGAATGATATAATAAATCCTATAAGTAATTTTGCTATAGTTTATATTGATGATATATTAATATTTTCAAAAGATATAGATCAACATTTTAAACATTTAAACATATTCTATACTATAATATATAATAATGGTTTATTTGTTTCCCCACAAAATAAGTCTATTTCAAACAAAGATAAGATTTTTAGGCCATGATATAATTCAAGGCACTATAAAACCTATAGATAGAAGTTTAGAATTTTCTAACAAATTTCCTGATGAAATTAAGGATAAAACAATTACAAAGATTTTAGGATGTTTAAAATTATATTCATGATTTCTTTAAAGATTTAGGAATTATGTAAACCTCTATATATGATTAAAAAGAATCTAAACCATGAATTTGAAGAACATACTAATATTGTTAAACATATTAAAGAAAAAATTAAATATCTATCATGTTTAAATTTACCACATCCAGAAGCAAGTCTTATAGTAAAGCAGGATGCTAGTAATAGGATATGGAGAATATTAAAACAAAAACTAAAAGATAATAAATCGGAACAATTAGTTAGATACTTTTAGGTTCTTGGAATGATACCTGAGAAAAACTATTCTACGGTTAAGAAATTTTTAAGTATTGTTTTAAATATTAAAAAATTTGAAGATGATTTATATATGAAACCTTTTCTATTAAGAATTGATTGTCAGTCTGCAAAATATATTTTAGAAAAAGATATTAAAAATATTATTTCAAAACAAGTTTTTGCTGAGGATTCATAGTCCCTGTAAGAATTCTCTGGATAAGAAATCTGGTAAAGAATTGTTTTCTCCTCGAATAAATTCGATTTCAAAATCAAAATTACTTAGACTTTTCTTGTTTATATAGACTTTTTAAATGATTAATATTATTTTGATTTCTGTAATCATCCTTAAATTATCACTTTCATAAATAGGTTTAGGAATAGTATTTCTAAAATCAACTCCTCAACCATAGATTGAGATCTTCTTAAACTATTATAAAGATGTGAAGGTTAGGATGTATAATTTGAATATCTAAGATTCAAATATTATTTCCAAATATTATTTCTATATTTCCATCTGTATTATCTATTATATTAGATACTTGAGTATTTAACTTAATAGGTTTAGGTTGACTTAAATTTTCTAAATTCAAGATTGATTATGAGTAATTTCTTCCCATTTTAATAAGCTTGAATATTTACTATAGAGTGATCTAGATTTGCCTCAAATCTTTACTTTTCCTTTTGAGAATTTCTAACTAAACATTTTGGTTCTATAGTGGTAGACATAGTCTTATAATATACTCTATAAATAACTACTAAAGGATGAGATCCTTATCTTATTTCTAAATTCTTTATTTTTATGTTTAAAGTCAAAACATCTAGAATATTTTTATCAAATAAAAGATCACGGTGTAATTTGGATAACAATTAAAATATATAGGACCATTACATATATTAGATTCAGAAATAAGAGCTAATAAAGATTGTTTAAAATTTATTAATCTAGCATCTCTTAAGACAATACAAATAGGAGCATCAATTCCTAATCTAGTCATAGGTTTTATAGCTATTTGTACTAATCCGACATGTAAAAATTTATAATTCTTTCTATGTTCTCTAATAGAGTATTCAGAAAATAATTTTATACTTTGAGAGTTACGTAATAAAGGTAAAGTCTTTTCTGTAGTTTTAATAGAATAACTTTGAAACCAATCAAAAGATCCAATTTTATATATAGTTTTAACATCTAATCTAGGTATACTCCAATTTTGTAAATTATTTTCTATATTAGGAATATTAACTTCTAAAAGAATTGAGCGATCATTATCATCTTGACATCAGAAGAGGAACCATATTTCCGATTTAGTAATACCTTTGATAATTTATTCATAATGAATAAATTTTGTTTCTATTTTGTTAAATCTCTAAGAGCTAAATATTATATTAACTGAATATATGTATCTCCGGGAACACCCCCATGTCATCATTAGTACGATTAGTCTTACAACACTGCTGCGACTAATTCCAAGTGATTGACCGGCCAAGCGGGAGAAATACCAAGCTTGAGGCATAATTCATTTAATATATTATTTAGTCTTTTCGATTTAACATAATCTAAACAAAAAAGATTCATAACTTATAAATAATCAATTCTATTACCTCGTCGAAAACACTTGGCTCTGATACCAATTCTTTGACAAGGATCGATGCTAATACTTAATATTTAGTATAGATGATATTAATAATAGCAATAGTAATAATAATAATTAAATTTAGATAGAAGATGATTTAACATATGAAACTAATTTTAAAATCATTTCAAATATATATAAAATTGCTAAGAAATTGTATAATAGAATAATTTCAAGAATAATCAAAACTTTTGACATAGTCGAGGAATTATAGAATAATACCTTTTATTAAATCTTGATCAATAGAAAATTAGGACTCGGTTGAACAATAGGGCTGGAGATACAAATTTGAAAATCTAAAGACTTTGAACATTGGGTAGTTGATAATATGACTAAGGGTTTTTTCTTCATGTATTCAACTTTGATTAGGAATGAAAATCGAGCCTCCTTTTATATTTGAAATCTTTTAAATAAATCTTACTGTAGGAAACCCGGCAACTGGCGGTAAACATTGAATAAGCCTTCAATTATTATTGTCTTCAATTATAGATAATCTTCAATCTTCAATTATAGGCGTCTTCAAATTTTTGCGTCTTAGTCTTTAATTATAGCCATCTTTACCTTTTCGTCTTCAATTATAGCCATCTTTACCTTTTCTTTTAATTCTTTTGTCGTCTTTTTTCTTTTTTCTTTGTAGGCTGCCTAACTTAATCAATTATAGCTACATTTTCTTTTGTCTTTTACGTCTTTTTCTTTGCCTAACTTAAATTATTGATTCTAGCCAACTAACTTTGAATATAGACTAAACTTTTACATAATACAATATTTAATTTAAATCAAAATCTTCGTATGGGTCTTGAGAGTCTTGAAATATATCTTCACTTGAAGTGGGAGATCTCTTAATTTCATCAATAATCTTTTGTATTTCTTGTGGAGATGAACATTTCTGAATTCTTCTTATTGTCTCTGCATCGGTTGGACTTGAACTTGAACTTGGACTAAAATGGCTGTGAGAACTTTTTGAAATTTTTTCATGGTATAGAGTCACTGCTTTAACATCTGCTTGTTCTTCATTAATCTTCTTCCACCATTTGACACTGAATTGCGTATAGCAAGGGTGGAGATGTTCCTTCTATTTCTTGTTTTTATAGGTAAAAGATAAAATCAAGGTATTTGAAATAACATTGAAAATTGTAACATATATTCACAAGGAGGAGCATTTTCTTGACTAAAAATCTTTTTATATTTATTAAAACCTAAAAGAACATTGGTTGGGAAAATTTCAGGAATACTTCCCATAAAATTAAACCATTTAATAAACCATCTGGGGTATTCATTGGAAAATTCCTGATCAAAATGGAAAAACCAAAAGTGTTTATGACCTCTTAATAGAAAAGCTTTAAACCAGGCTTCTTGATAATCATAATAGTTATAGAATGGGTGATCACGAAAACATGATAAGGTTCTGTGTGTAAATGGTTTGTTACCCCAATCTCTTGGTGATAAAACTTGTTTAATTTTGACTTTGCTAAAACCAATTTGATTTGGTATTTCACATCGGGATTATGCTTGACTTCAATAGAATTCTTGTCAATAAGCTGCTTCATAATATTCTCTTGTTTGATATTCAGTTGTATAGAAATGAGAACCTCTAGGATATAGATAATCAATGAGAGATAGAAAATTCATTTTAATTTTTTTCTTCGTATGGTTCTAAAATCTTAATAACTTGTTTATTAGGATTAATGTGGAATCTTGTGTTATCGAGAGAACTTTGAAGTATTTGGAGTTGATGATGGAGATCTTGGTATAGGAAAAGTATTTGATTTAAGTTCATAGGAGAGAGTTGTGCTAAGAATATGGTGGTCTAGGTCTAAACGGAAGGAAGAATAGGGTGATAATGGTGTAAATCTATTAATAGATGGAAGTTCTTGAGATGGAGATGGGGGAGAAGGAATTCTTGGTTTTGGTACAATAATTCTTTTATCGGATTCATAGTCCCTGTAAGAAATTCTCTGGATAAGAAATCGGTAAGAATTGTTTTCTCCTCGAATAAATTCAATTTCAAAATCAAAATTACTTAGAATAGCTTGCCATCTAGCAAAAACTTGTTTTGAAATAATATTTTTAATATCTTTTTCTAAAATATATTTTGCAGACTGACAATCAATTCTTAATAGAAAAAGGTTCCATATATAAATCATCTTCAAATTTTTTAATATTTAAAACAATACTTAAAATTTCTTTTTTAACCGTAGAATAGTTTTTCTGTGTATCATTCCAAAAACCTGAAAAGTATCTAACTAATTGTTCTGATTTATTATCTTTTAGTTTTTGTTTTAATATTCCTCCATATCCTAAATTACTAGCATCTGTTTCTACTATAAGACTTGCTTCTGGATGTGGTAAATTTAAATATGGTAGATATTTAATTTTTTCTTTAATATGTTTAACAATATTAGTATGTTCTTCAGTCCATGGTTTAGGATTCTTTTTTAATCTGTTATATAGAGGTTTACATATAATTCCTAAATCTTTAAAGAAATCATGAATATAATTTAAACATCCTAAAATCTTTGTAATATTTTTATCCTTAATTTCATCAGGAAATTTGTTAGAAAATTCTAAACTTCTATCTATAGGTTTTATAGTGCCTTGAATTATATCATGGCCTAAAAATCTTATCTTTGTTTGAAATAGACTTATTTTTGTAGGGGAAACAGCTAAACCATTATTATATATTATAGTATAGAATATGTTTAAATGTTTAAAATGTTGATCTATATCTTTTGAAAATATTAATATATCATCAATATAAACTATAGCAAAATTACTTATAGGATTTATTATATCATTCATAACATTTTGAAATTGAAGTGGCATTTTTAATCCAAATGGCATAACATTCCATTCATAATGACCGAATGGTACATTAAAACCTGTTTTATATTTATCTTCTTCAAAGATTTTTATTTGCCAAAATCCTGACTTCATATCAAAATTTGAAAATATTTTTGAATCGTATAATCTCTTTAATAAATCTCTTTTATTGGGTATAGGGTACCTAATCCATTCTAACACTTTATTCAATGGTTTATAATTAATAACTAATCTTTGTACACCTCTTTCTATCTCTGCATTATTCATAACATAAAAGGCAGAACATGACCATAAACCTGTTTTATATTTATCTTCTTCAAAGATTTTTATTTGCCAAAATCCTGACTTCATATCAAAATTTGAAAATATTTTTGAATCGTATAATCT
>OU343221.1:226312588-226398168 GCA_910596185.1 Chrysanthemum makinoi | reverse complement strand
TTAGGAATTAGAAATTCCCGGTATTAAAGAGTTCGGTCACCTCAAGTATATGTAATCGTTAGAAAGCTCGTAGTAGTAGATCTTTGTGTTAAGTAGTATTTTGTTTTGTAACACCGTGGAGGATGGACGGGTCTTTACCCACTGTATGCCTGATCCACAGCCCGTGTTGTGGCGATTATGTAAGACTATAAATACTCTCTACCTCCCAAGGAGAGAGTTGGAGCTCATAATAATATCTTTCACTTTCTCTCACTAAGTTCCCTAAACTTAACTTTACTCTTTCTCTCTCTAGAATTCCATCTATATGCTACTTTTGGTTATGGTTGATGTGTATGTGAAATGTTATATCTTACAATTGGTATCAAGAGCCATGGTTAGATCATATTTTGCACATCTTTGGATTTATAGTGGTTTAGGTGGTTTTGAGTTTGAAAACGTTAGTGGTTTTTTTGCAGCATTTGGGTTGAGTTCTTGGTTTTAAAGTTCGGATTTTGTTAGTACATTTATGTTTAGAATCATCACAAGTGTGTAGGTTATCAGTTGGTAAGCTTAAATCATCTTGGTGGGTTGTTTTGGATTGAAAAAGTGATGTGTTATGGGTTTTTTTCATGCTAGCGACTTTACTTCCCGGATTAGTTGTCGTAGCGATTGCTTTACAAATTTGTAGCGAGTGACAGTTCTAAACCTAGCGACTTAGATCTAGCGATTTAAAGTACAAGTAGTGGACTCTCCACTACGGGTAGCGACTTGGTGGATAGCGACTTTGTCTGGAAGCGAGTTGACTCTTTAGCGAAGGTATACTTTAGCGAATTGAGTAGCGAATTAACTGCCAAAATTTGCTAGCGACTTGAGGCTTAGCGATGTTATACCTAGAGACTTGCATTTGTCTAGCGACTTGGGACTCTAGCGACTTAGTGGTGTAGCGAATAAGCCTTAGCGATTAGTGCATTATCTTCTAGCGACTTAGTGCATTATCTTCTAGCGACTGTATGCATATCTTCTAGCGACTTAGTGATTTTACGGTTTTCTCTTGATTTAGTAAAATCCGTGAAAGAATCTATTTCCCGGTTTAATCATAGAGTTATAAATCCGTATAAACTGCTTGTAAACATGTCTACCAAAGTTCCTACTATCATCTCCACTTTGCCCGAGGATGTTCAAGCAGCTGGCTCAGATACTCGTCCACTCATGCTTGACAGAACTGACTACGATCTTGGCTCAACGAATCAAGAGTGTACTGCCTGGGAAGGAAAATGGTGTCAACATTCTTCAATCCATTGATGAAGGACCATATCGAGTTGAGACGACTAGAGACATACTTGATACTAAAAGAAGATGGTACTCTGTTTACGGAATGGACAGACCTAAATGATATGATGAGCTGAGGATAAGGAGAAACAGAGATTCGATGCAGATATCAGGGCTTCAAACATTGTTCTTCAAGGTCTTCCTAAAGACATCTACAAGCTGATCAATCATAACACTGATGCAAAGGCAGTATGGGATAATGTTAAGATGCTTCTCTCAGGTTCAGAATTAACTATGAAAGACAGAGAATCCCAACTCTATGACAAATTTGAACACTTCAAGATGAAACCAGATGAGAGTGTTTATGAGTACTATGTGAGATTATAAGTAGTGAATAATGACATGAGGAACGTCAGAATGACTATGCCAAACATTCAGCTGAACTCAAATTTTGTGAACAACATGAATCCCGAATGGCACAAGTTTGTCACCGTGTGAAGCTGTGAAGCTCATAAAGGATTGAAGAATACAAACTATGAGCAACTCTATGCCTTCCTCCTTCAGAATTAGAGACATGCTATGTTTGAAAAATTGATTCTCAATCAGTTCAAAACCAACCAGGGAGAGACAAGCTGGTCTAATGACTCAACTGCCTTCTACTCAAACATCGGAATCACAACCAAAGCATCACAGTCATCCTTGGGTAATGGTAATCACAAACTCATTCCTGATCCTATGTTCAAACAGCTGATGCTGATCCCACGTGGGTAACTTCATTAATCAACTAGCTCTTCTGACTAGTCAAAACATGAATTCTCTCCCACAAACCAACAACAACCTCAGAACAGCAGCATCAACCCACACAATCAAGCTACTGTTAAAGATGGAAGGATCGTGGTGCAACCAGTTCAGGAAAGACAGTATGATCAGGGAAGAGGTGGAGCTGGTAGAGGTTATGTTGGTAACCAGAATCGAGGAAGGAATGGTAACGAAGGTCAAGCTAAGCCAATCAAATGTTATAACTGTGGTGGTGAGGGACACATTGCAAGGAACTGTACATCTCCAAAGCGTCCACAGAATGCTGATTACTTCAGAGGTAAGATGCTGCTGGTACAAGCTCAAGACAATGGTGCTGCTTTGGATGAAGAGGAATTGCTGTTTCTAGCTGAGGGCAATGCCAAGACCTATGATGCAGATGTGGATGAGCAGCCTATTCAGGAGATAGGTCACAATCATCAAATGCCTTTCAAGTCGCTGATTGTGATGCATACGACTCTGATGTGGATGATGGACCTACGGAACACACAATTTTTATGGCTAGCATTTCTCCAATGGTCTCTCCCAAGGTCTCTTCTTCACCACTACGGTCGCATCATCCGAGACAAACTCATCTCAGAGGTATTAAAACTATACGATAATGCTGATGTGCAAAGATGCATGCAAAGTCATTCAACTGAAACTATTGAATAAATGCTTGAAAATATGGGTAATATCGATATTATCCCATATGATATAATATCCATACGTGAAACAAAGTAAAAGTGAAGGTGTACCAAGTGATGCATCTTCTGCAGTCAACAATGACTATGTTTTTGATGAATACACTGCATGTGCCCCTGATGATTCTGTAATTTCTGAACTAAATGCCTATAAAGAACGTGTTGCTATTTATGAACAACGTGCTAAATTTGAGTTGACCACTCGTGAGCAGGAAATGGATGACCAAGTGCGTACAGTCATTAGAAAAAGTAATTTTAGAGAAGAAGTATTGAAACAAGAATTAAATTCCTTGCAAGAAAAACTTTCTAAAACAGCTAAGCAAAAACAAGAACTTCAAGAAAATGTGAAAATGCTTAAGCAAGAATTTAATGCAAAGGAATCAAAACTCTTGAGAGATTTTTCTAATCTGAAAACTTTGAAAAACAAACTTGAAAACAAGTTGTACATACAAGGAAACACCATTCAGACTGCTCACATGGTCACTAAACATAGAGTCCTAAGCGATAAGCATAGTGTTCCCATTATAGATAAACCAAACCCTGAGTACGGAAAGATAGCAAAAGCAGCTCAAAGTATGATCTATGATGGCAATGAGATTCTTAAACCTAGACAGAAACCTAGTTGCGTTGAGTGCACTGAGGAGGATAAGAAATCAGATGAAGTCACTAGGGAAAGGATGAACAAAAAATTAGATGATCCTAAATGCAAAAAAAAAAAAATTAATCATCACTCCCCATGACTACCAAAAGGAAAACTGGATTTCCTTGAACATGTTTAAGCCTCAGACATTGTTGACTCCCCAACAAGTTTTCTGGAAAAAGGATTTAGATAAGCAGAAAGCTGATAATATTGTTGAAACAAACCCTCCCCTATGGAAAATGCCTAGAGCGACTGTGTATCCCCCTAATACACCAATGCATCTTGTTCCTAGAAAAATTGCCACTAAAAGCAAGACCTTAATTAGCCAATATGTTATATTTCAACTATTTGTTGATTTTGAGAAAACTTGCAAGAAAAGGATCACACCCACTGGTATAACGGAAGGAGAAAGGGGTTTTGAGGAAATGAAAGAATGTTATTTAACTGAGGTCATGCCTTTCTTTAAACTTCTGAAAGATCACTTTGAGAGTCTTAAAAGGGGATAGAAACTGATATCAAGGGAATGGAAAGGAATTGATGCAATGGTAGTTGAAGTTAGTGATTATGAGCGTGCACTAAATATAATGAGATTGAGAGGAAGAACTTGCATACATTAAATGAGACTCTTATTACTGAATGTGGTGCTCAAGATATCTTTTTCACTGCTTCAAATTGCTCTATTAATGCTTCCAAATTCCATGAACTATCTGTGGCCCTGAAAGTCTCCCATGATCGTGTCATTGAGCTTGAAAAAACTAATTCTAAACTAAACGAGAAAATTGAACTGGATGATCACGACAATTTGGTTAAACATTTTTCTAAACTGGAAGTTGAGCATTTTAATTTACAACTAAAATATCAACATCTTAAAGAAAATGTAAAACTTCCAAATCAAGACTCGTCAGATGCTCCAGAGTTTGATGCAGTTTTCAAATTAACAAACGTGATGAACAGATTCAAGCTCAGTGCAACACGATCAGAAAGTTGAAAGCCCAAATCTCTCAATTAAAGGGTCAAACGAACAATATGACAGGCTCCCAAATCCCTCCTCCTTTAGATTCTCAGAATTCTCAAACTTTTCATCTTCAAAAGTTAGTTGATGCCTTGCAAAAGGAAAACGAGAGTTTTCTAGAAGAAAATGAAAAAGTTAAACGACATTTTAAAGAGTTATATGATTCAATAAAAGTCACCCGTGACCAAAACAACGAAAAAATAACGTCTCTACAAAAGGAAATTGAGAATCTGAGAAGTCAGGGAAATGGGAAACTGCCACTTGTTTTCAATAAGAATGTTGTCTCAAAGTCACCTTAGACTGCAATACACTGTGACTGTTAAATATATTCCTCCTCATCTTAGGAATAATGAACATGCTTTTCATGAATACTGTGCTCACCTTAAGGATAGTCTAGAATGTCTCCGTGAGATTGTCGAAGAGGATTTCATTAACAAACCTCTTGATAGTGAAATTAGGTTTGCTTGCCTCCAGGCCAAACAATCTCAAGAGTTGCTAGAATGTGTAATTGCCACATGTCCCAAATCCTTAACCTTAGTTGCAAAAGGCAAAGCTGTGATGCCTTGTTCTATGCCTAGTGCCAAGCAGGAAATCCGCTCTATGCCCAGTCTTAAGAAAGGAAACACTAATGTGCCTTCTAGTACTTCAGATCCTTGCACATCAAGTTCAGGAATGCAAAAATTAGATCAACCAACTAATGTTCCCATTCCCTCTACAGGAGTAATCAGTGACTTTAAAGCGAGCAGGTCAAAGTCTCAAGACAATACAAGGAATGATAGGACCTTGCAAGCTAAGAATGTGCATTGGAAGAAAGTAGAAGACCAATCTAGGAACTTTAAGCTTGAGTTGAATAAAACGAATCGTGTTGATTCTAGTATTAGCCTTAGGCGTACTGTAATTAATTCGAATTCTGATACTATCTGCAAACCTTGTAATGCTGTCTGCTTGAATTCTGTTGCTAATCATGAATGTGGTGTGAATGCTTTGTCTAATGCTGTCAAATGCCCAGTTAAAATTGTTAATGCTAATAATCGTGCAAATAAGGCAAAAAGGCAAAAACGAAAGACTGTTAGAAAACAGTGGAAACCCACAGGAAGAATTTTTATAAAGATAGGTTATTAGTGGATACCTTTTGGCCATAAGAATAATCAGTTTTGTTCTCAAACTGCTAAGATTATGCCCACTAGAAAATGGATGCCTACTGGTAGAACTATTCCCTTAAGAAGTAAACATACTTTGAATAGGTCAAATACAGACACCAGCATTGCATCTATTCCAATGATTCCATTGCTTCTACTTCTGATATGGATGTTTCTGTTTCTGATGTGGGTGTTCCAATTACTGTTACTAACCAAGTGGAACCCATTCTTGCATGGGATCCCAATTATCCAGTTATCCATTCTTGTCTGTGTTCAACTGCAGATCGTTCAAATCATTCTGTGTCTGTGGTACCTGGACTTAGGCTGTTCCAAGCATATGACTGGAGACCGGTCGCGGCTCATGAACTTCGTGAGCAAATTCATCGGGACTGTTAGATTCGGTAATGATCATTTCGGTGCAATTAAGGGTTATGGTGATTATGTTGTTGGTGATAGTGTTATCTCTAGAGTAAACTATGTGGAAGGTCTTGGTCATAATCTGTTCTCTGTTGGTCAATTCTGTGATTCTGATCTAGAAGTAGCCTTCAGAAAACATACCTGCTTGTTAGAGATTAATGGAGGAACTGTTAAAAGGAACTCGTGGTTCAAATCTTTACACCATCTCTATAGAAGATATGATGAAGTCTTCTCCAATTTGCTTGCTGTCAAAGGCTTCAAAAACAAAGTCATGGTTATGGCATCGACGTCTCAATCACTTGAACTTCGGCACCATCAATGATCTCTCCAGAAAGGACTTAGTTGTAGGTTTACCTCGACTAAAGTATGAAAAGGATCATCTTTGTTCAGCATGTCAATTGGGAAAAAGCAAGAAGTATGCCCATAAATCCAAACCTACTAACTCTGTCACAGAAGTTCTTCATACAATTCATATGGATTTATGTGGACCAATGAGAGTGCAGAATATCTTTGGAAAGAAATATGTGTTAGTTGTAGTTGATGATTACTCTAGATTCACCTGGGTCAAGTTCTTAAGGACAAAGGATGAAACTCCTGATATCATCATCAAACTCATCAAACAGCTGCAGGTTCGACTTAACAAAACCGTCAGAATTATCGGGACAGACAATGGAACTGAGTTTGTTAACAAACAACTTAGTGAATTCTATGAAAGCATTGGAATCAGTCATCAAAGAAGTGTTCCACGAACTCCTCAACAGAACGGTGTAGTTGAAAGACGAAATCGAACTCTTGTAGAAGCCGCTCGAACAATGCTGATTTACTCAAAAGTTCCAATGTTTCTCTGGGCTGAAGCTATTGCCACTGCATGCTACACACAAAATCGTTCCCTGATTCACACTGTTCATGGAAAGACACCATATGAACTTGTCCACAACAGAAAACCTAATCTCTCTTCCTTTCGTGTGTTTGGAGCATTGTGTTATCCAACTAATGAGGGTCAAGACTTAGGGAAACTTAGGACTAAAGCTGACATTGGAGTATTTGTAGGATATGCACCAAACAAAAAGGGATACCGAATCTATAACAAAAGAACCCGAAACATCATGGAAACCATTCACGTTACGTTTGATGAGCTGACCGGTCAAATGGCTCCTGAACAATCCAGCTCAGGACCCGCACTTCAAGACAGTCCCATTGGTTCATCTCTTGTTCCAAAATCTTCTCAAGAAACTCCATATGTACCTCCATCTGAAGATGATTTAAAGAAATTGTTTGATCCTAGGTTTGATGAACTGTATGATTCAATTACTAATGAGGTGTTGATCCCTACAACAGAAGATGCTCATATTCCTGTGAATGAAGTCAATCCTTCAGTCTCAATATCTTTACGTCAAGAAGCACCTGCTGCTGATCCTTCAGTCTCATCAACAAATCATCATTCTTCAAATGTACATCATGGAAATGTTTCTGGCATCAATGATGAAGTTAATCCCTTTGCTACTCCTGAAGATGCTCCATTTGAAAACATATTTGCTCCTCCTGAATCATCATCAGAACCATCTTCTTCAGAAGACATCGACTCAGCTACCTCAGTTCCTCAACAACTGCCACATGAACACCTTAGAAAATGGACTCACGATCATCCATTAGACAACATCATTGGAAATCCCTCTCGTCCGGTATCAACCCGGAAACAACTTGCACAACGATGCCTTATGGTGTTTCTTCAACTCCGTACTGTCTAAGATCGAACCAAAAGATGTTAAAACCGCCATGAATGAAGACAGCTGGTTCAATGCCATGCAAGATGAAATCCATGAGTTTGATCGACTTGATGTATGGGAGTTAGTACCTGCTCCAGACTGTGCTATGATTTGCCTCTTAAATGGATCTTCAAAGTGAAACTTGATGAGCATGGTGATGTGTTGAAAACAAGGCTCGATTAGTTGCTAAAGGATACCGTCAAGAGGAGGGTATAGACTTTGAAGAATCGTTTGCTCTAGTTGCTCGAATCGAGGCAATCAGAATCTTTCTGGCTAATGCTGCTAGTAAGAACATGGTAGTATATCAGATGGATGTGAAGACGGCATTTCTGAACGGAGATCTTAAAGAAGTCGTCTACGTCAGCCAACCTGAAGGATTTGTGAATCAAGAGCATCCTACTCACGTTTATCGTTGAAGAAGGCTCTTTACGGTTTAAAGCAAGCTCCAAGGGCATGGTATGATGCACTGTCAAAGTTTCTTCTATCAACCGGATTCAGCAAAGGAGCAGTTGATCCTACCTTATTCACCAGGAAGTCAGGCAAACATTTAACTCATGTTCAAATTTATGTTGATGATATTATTTTTGCCTCGACAGACCCAATGGAATGTGATCGTTTTTCAAATGAAATGAGTTCAAAGTTTCAAATGTCAATGATGGGACAAATGTCATTTTTCTTGGGATTACAAATTTCACAAAGTCCCGGAGGCATTTTCATAAATCAATCTAAATATGCAACAGAGATTTAAAGAAATTGGATTGATTCAAGTGACCTTGTTGACACCCCCATGATTGATCGAACCAAACTAGATGAGGACCACTCAGGGATCATGATTGACCAAACGAAATATCGTAGTATGATTGGATCCCTGATGTACCTCACAGCTAGTAGACCAGACATCTTGTTCGCTGTTTGCATGTGTGCTAGATACCAGGCTAAGCCTACTAAAAAGCACCTTGAAGCAGTTAAACGGGTCTTTCGGTATCTCCAAGGAACCATCAATATGGGACTATGGTACCCGAAGGACACCGGTATGTCACTAACGGCCTATGCAGATGCTGATCATGCAGGTTGTCAAGATACACGTCGAAGTACATCTGGAGGTGCTCAGTTTTTGGGTGATAAGCTTGTGAGCTGGTCTTCAAAGAAGCAAATGAGTACTTCTATTTCCTCTACAGAGGCTGAATACATAGCCATGTCATCCTGTTGTGCTCAAATCTTATGGATGAGATCTCAATTATCTGACTATGGCTTTGAATTCAACAAAATCCCTCTGTACTGTGATAATAAAAGTGCTATTGCTCTCTCATGCAACAACGTTCAACACTCAAGAGCAAAGCATATCGACATTCGACATCATTTCATCAGGGATCAAGTGGAAAAAGGTGTGGTGGAACTATTTTGTGAGGTGAGGTCTGAATATCAGATAGCAGACATCTTCACCAAAGCTCTTCCAAGAGAACGTTTTGAGTTTATTCTTCCACGTCTTGGCTTGAAAAGCCTTCAACCAGATACTCTCAAACGTCTTCAGGAGGAAGACGAGGAGTAAAGGTCTATCTTCATCTATCTCTTGTAAATATTTACTCAAAAATCAAATAGAAAATTATAAAAACCTTCAAAATCCATAAAAATCTGAAAAATTCGAAAAATCTTCAAAAAAAAAAAAAAAAAATTTATTGTTAATTTGTCATGTTTTTTTCAGTTCGATAATATCTACGGTCTTTGTGCTGTCATTCAAAGAATGACACGGGACTTTAGATGTTGTTCGAATTTAAAAAAAAAAAAAAAAAAAAAAAAAAAAAAAAAAAAAAAAAACAAAAAAAATTTTTGGGAGAAAAAGAAACTATGGTTTATTGTCATTTTCAGGCAATAACCCGGTTTTTAAAATAAAGAACAGAGCCATGTTTTACCATGTTTTCAAATTCCATGCTCTGATTCTATAACATTTATCTGCTGAAAACTAAATGCTTTGAAAAATAACTCGGTCTCTATTTTTGATAATCATAGGACTTAGTTGTCAAAATCTCATCTCTCAATCAACAACCTATGTCATTGATTGAGGGGGAGGAGATTTCAATTAAATTAAAAAGTTATTTGGCATGAAATTGTTTTCAAAAGATGTACATGCATGTTTTATCAATGGAGTTTAAAGTCTTAAAATCCGATCCTTATCAGTTAAAAAGCTTTCATAATCAAGTCACAATTCTCCTTAAAAGCTTTCAAAATCAATTAAATCTATAGAGATCACAAATCTCAAATCATTTGATAATTGTGATCGGGGGAGAATGGGGAGAGAATGTGTGATTTAAACTGGATTTAAACTAATAATTCGGTAAATGGTTTTATAAGAATGTACATGATGTCTCCCCGATGTGACAAACGATTTCAAAATTTTCAATGCACATGTTGAGGGGGAGCATCTATCTCAAACCTATAATTTGAAACGTGATCATTATCTCATGTGCAGGTTCCCTCTAGTATGTGCAAAACTCCTTTCAAACCTAGAAGCACATATTGAGGGGGAGCAAAATCATGAAAATCTCATCCTTCCCCAAAATGCTTTATCTACTTGATTCGATTTGGGAAGTGATGTTGATATCTTTTAGAAAATGGTAATCAAAGAAGTTAATTCTTTCTCTTGCCTCGTGTGTGCAAACATTTTCAAATACTTGATGCACATGTTGAGGGGGAGTTCTTGTTCTAAAAATATCAAAAACAATTCAGGTACAAAATGCTTTGATAATATATCACAAGTATCTGAATGATTTTCAAATGGTTCCAATGGCAGATGAACAATACCAAAAGACCGACCAACTTTACTTTATGTATGGTGATATAAGGATGATAAGGTTAGGTTTTGTTCCCATGATCCGCCAGAACCGGAGGGATTCTACAGGGACTATCCACTAGTAGTGTAGAGTTCTTAGGTATGATAATAAAAGGAGAAAAATGAGATATTGGAAGAGTGCGGACTGAGACTGAGCTAGTACTGGAATAAACCCAACAGGTTCTAGTAATGAAGTCTCGGTAAGCACTGAAGGGGTTGAAGAATTAAAAGAATTGAAGAATAAGAAAAGGGTGAAAATAAATAGCCCTCCAATATTTCAACCTTAGGGCAGAAACCGGGTTCATTAAATTCATATGATGGTAACATCGATATTGAAGACAAGACGTCATGGACCCAGTGACGCACTGCACTTCAACTTTCCAAACCACTCAAGTTCCTCTTAAAAGGACTTGTTTCATTCTCACGGGAACCGACATTAACCGACATATCTATCAACTTTCTCTTAGAGATTGTTGATATTGAAGAAGGAGACCCTCTCCCTAGTCTCCGGCACAGGATCCAAATATGCACAAATTGAGTCTAGAGCCACGAGATCATCAATAAATCTCATTAGGACACTTTCAATGAAGACTCTCTGTTTCACACAATGTGGAAAGAGAGATTATATCTTGAGTCCTACGCATTATCCTTGTGGTATTGCCAGAACATCTGAGTAATGTGTCTACACACTCACAATGAAGATGGAAAGCCTTCTGGAGCCAACATCAAACAAGCTCCTGGTAGGTGGCATGTGAGATCTATTATATGGATCAACCATGTGACAACTGAACAGAAACAATGGGGCGATTCAATTTCTTGAATCAATCCTGGTTCAGGTTAGGGATTGACGGATACCTTTGAAAAACCGGTCTTTGTGCTTAACAACTCTTTTCTTTAGCACATCGACCGTGTGTACGGATATTTCAAAAATAAAAGTGTTTTATGATTGATAATTGATTTCATTAAAAACCTTCGCTGTATTGCAAAAACAATTTCTATTGAGCAATACACGATTGTTTTTCAAATATCTTTTCATCAATCAGTGGACTCAAATTCGCTGGTTCACTCACTCCGTGTTGTCTTCTTTGAGATGTTCCGGTTTGAGAACAGCTAGAGCAGCTGCGAACCCCTGTCAAGGAAATTCTTCGGAATTATACCTGATCACAGGCAGTACTTGTACTGATCAACGGGGAACCGTGGGCCGTGTACCTCAATTCAACGAAAGTGATCAAAGACACTTTCGTGCGATTTATTGCTAACTGTTGTATGCAGGTACGCCCGACGTTTGCAGCTGATAAGAATGAAGCGGTCAATCCATAGCCGCATGCTCACTTAACACATTCAACTCAAAAGAAATCATGATTAGTGCATCAATAACTCTGATATTTTCACTCCATGCTTCTGCTACGCTGCTGCCAATATCATGAATCAAAAAATGCTTCCGCTACTCTGATGAGAATATATCATGATCCAGAATGTGAGCATGTCGCTCCGAATGTCACAACATCACATAATACCAACACCACAATGGATGTATCAGAGATTTTTAATTAGCTGATGATCTCAAAAGCTGGCTCAACATTATTATCACGTGGATCAGTAAAAGACCTCCACTTGGATTAACCAAACATGCAATGAGTGGAATCAATGACTACGAGCTTCGGAGCAAAGTACTACATCAAGAATGCAAGATCAATTGTTAATGTAATATCTGATTGTATTCAATGTCATTTAGTATATGTTTGAGGTGACCTCCCTTAGGGGGAGATTGTTAGGAATTAGAAATTCCAGGTATTAAAGAGTCGGTCACCTCAAGTATATGTAATCGTTAGAAAGCTCGTAGTCGTAGTTCTTTGTGTAAGTAGTATTTAGTAGTAACACCGTGGAGGACGGACGGGTCTTTACCCACTGTATGCCTGATCCACAGCCCGTTGTGTGGCGATTTATGTAAGACTATAAATACTCTCTACCTCCCAAGGTAGAGAGTTGGAGCTCATAATAATATCTTTCACTTTCTCTCACTAAGTTCCCTAAACCTCTAACTTTCTCTCTCTAGAATTCCATCTATATGCTACTTTGTGTTATGGTTTGATGTGTATGTGAAAAGTTATATCTTACAGATGAGGAGGAAAGAGCTAGACTATTGGGTCAATGGGCAAGGAGGATTGGTAAAGAAAGAAAGCAAGTTATAAGAAAGAAACCTCCTTCAATTGCACAGATGAGGAATGTACTGATGAAGATTATTAAGATTCAGCATTCATAGTTCTGAAAATCTAAGTAAGATGTTCTTTGCAAGAATGCCGGCCGCCTTTATATGATCTTATGAAGATTATCATGATGCTTACTGTCCCCTGAATTCTAAAAAGGAAGAAGACTGGATTAAGAAGGATGATTATGGGATTCAAAAGTAAACGAAACGAGAAACTTGAGATTCATGAGACAATCTTGATTCATCAAAAGACTGAAAATTTGAAGATGGTAATCGAATTATTTCTTATGATGTTTAAGCTTAAAGTTGTAATGCAGGAGTTTGGTAGAACATTCAAAGACTCAAAATGAAGTTTATGTAGTATAATAAATTTTCACCAGAAATGCTTCATATTTTGATAAGTCTGGATTTGGTGACTCTTTGGATATACTTTACAGATAAGTTTGGTGAAAGTACATCCAAATGATTTTCATGAGAGGCTGGTTTATCATAATTTGAAGATTTTATTTGAACCTACTCATGATGAACCTGAATGGAAAGGACTCTACAATGGCAATGTTACAAGCTGGTTTTTATATCAAACTTGTGGAGTTCATGTTTTAACTGTTTCTGGAAAAGTTATTCTGAAGCCTGGTATTATCAAGATGTTGGTACCCTATGATGGTCAAGCTTACGATTTGTTGCTGAAGTATGAAAAAATTCTTAAATCTAGTAAGTGTTTGGCTACATCCCCCCATTTCGATGTTTTGAGCTCAAAGAAACTTTGAGAATTTCTGTTGGAATTTATCAAGTTTAGGAGGATTGTTGGGTTTTTTGGTTCCTTAGATCAAGAATTTATCTAAGTACTTGGACTACGGACAGAGTTGATATAACCACGGACAAGAATGGAACCACTGATGAAGACAAACCGCGCTAGTAGTGTTTGATAACCACGGAGAATATAATGTAACCACTGCTAGTCCTTGTATAGTCGGTTTAGTAGATGT
This sequence comes from Chrysanthemum makinoi, assembly GCA_910596185.1. NCBI lineage: Eukaryota > Viridiplantae > Streptophyta > Magnoliopsida > Asterales > Asteraceae > Chrysanthemum > Chrysanthemum makinoi. Next base: position 226,384,425 of record OU343221.1, on the reverse strand, counting down.
ATTAGATAAATATGGAAAAGATATTTATCTTGTAAGTTACGTATTGTATTATGTAAAGGACTCCTTAGCCTATAAAAGGAGGTCCTAGGGTAGATTAGATATACGTATGTTTTATATCTAAGTCGATACACTTCAGGTTGTAAACCCTAATACTGTTAAGAGTATTCGTATAATAATATATTGAGGTGTTGAATGTTTATTGTTCTTCTTCTTAAGATTAAGTATTAAATTTCGCGTGATACTTAATAAGTTCTTGTTTAAAGTCAGTTTCTATATTAGATAGTTTGCTCCACTAGGATCAACAACATGTCATGACGAAGTGGACAAAATCAGTGATACATGACCAAATCCATGGCCAAAACACTAAATATTGCTCGATGCGTCACCTAGACACGCTTCATGACTAAAGGGTAGGATAAGACATGAGATATATAAATGGTGTAAAATAAAAATCAAGCAGATAGTCTAAATCTATAACCAAGTCATCACCACTTACCTTCCGCCCAAAGTTCAAGCTTTGAAGTTAAGAAACCGGATCATGAAATACTAGGTAGATGTGTCATTAGAGGACGTCATGATGTGCACACTACCTTTTCTTCAACTGTAGGCGCAATTACCAACTCCAATCTTCAAATGTGACCGAGGTGGCCTCCTCAATACTAAATCTATATAAAGCTCATAACATAGTGCTTATAATATTGCACTTTACAATAAACTAAATAACATAACTTTTTATTTTTATTTTTTTCAACATAAACATAACAACTAACATAATATCCCCCCACTTGAGATGAACAATGGGAATTCGAGGGGTCTTCAATGATCTTTAAGAATATGTCGTCGATGAAAGCGTGATTCCCGAACCTTTCCACTTGAACCTTGAACTTAGGCAAATGATGACTTCCCAATCACAAATAAAGACTACAGGGTAGGCTAAGGTGTATAGGTGTATTGAAACAATATATTGGGTCAACAAAATGAAAGGAGTGGCTCAGATGGGTGTATCTAGGGGTATCTTGCACTAAAGGTGAGTGCAACAAAAGGGTTTCACATGGGGGTCGAGAAGTCGAGGTGGGTAATTGATAGACACACTGGTAGGCTTTTTTGGTGATAATCCTATAATATTGCCTTCTTAAACTGAAAAGTCCAAATACATCGAGCTAACTCAACATACCTCGTCTACGGTCTCGAAATGATGCAAAGGCTAAGTTCTAAAGTTTACAAGCTACCGACACACTCATAATTGGTGATTTGGGTAAAATATTGGAAACAGATAAGGCTAATCTCACCATATAATATCAAGGGTTGTATGTGCTCGGCTAAGGTCTAATCTAGTTAGGTTAAGAAAAACATGTCAAAATTTTAAAAATGGCATAATTTTTCAAAATAAACTAGAAAAACGAGGGCAAAATAAAGTTCAAGAGACAATTCTACTCCCGTCCCCCCACTTAAATTGTACAAAGTCCCTTTTGTACTAAGCGTTAAATAAAGGTGAAGAGAAAAGTAGAATTAGAGCGAGAACTTCCCTAAAATTTGCTCCAAAAAGAAAGAAGGCCCACGAAAAAGAGTCGTGCCATCGAATAAGCATCGACGAGCAAACTTCAATCCCTAAAATCACACTACCGACAAGCATAATTCTAAAAAGAAAAATGAAAAATGAAAAATAAACCTAACTCACTTTCGTAGGAATCACGATTGCATTTAGCATATGCAACAAGCCTTTTAAACCACTTGGTGTCCCAAGTGGACGAGTGAAGTCTCGTGAGGGTTTACAAGGAACACATCCACAAGTTCATTTAAAATACTAATACAAGGTTATTGTGTTTAAAATCATAGAAGGAGTTATGCCGTAACTAGGCAAAACCTGGCATACGCTGCAAGAGTGTAGCTACGGCGTAACCACTAAGATGGAATTACGCCGTAATTGGTGATGCATCCGAAATTCTGCTGCAAGGGATGGTTACGGTGTAACCACTGAGATGAGTTACGCCGTAACTATAGTCAGATCAGCATGCTGCAGCAGCAATCACTCTTTGTTTCCTGCAAAAATGGTTAAAAACACAAAACCCTACAGAAATGGAAATAAAACAAAAGAAAGGGATAATTCGGGTTGTCTCCCGAAAGAGCACTTTTCTTTATTTACGAGTCTTTAAGTTAGACTCAGAGCCTTGGGGATTTATGGTGGCCTTTGAACTTGGCCAACCTCCTCCATGTCCTTCAATAAGTTGTGTCTGACCCAAGCGACATTTGTGGCGGTGCAGAGGTATTCTTTAGTCTCGATCTTTTTAATTTTTCAAAATTTTTCATCCGGTCCTAAATGGTATCGAGTGAACTCATATTTTTCGGCTATAATTAGCGGTGGCCTCTTAAACGGGATGCCAAGAAGTTTGCATCTTCTTTTCTCGTGTACCTCATCATCGGGGTCAATGAACCCATCTTCACCTTGTATCTCGAGGTAATTAAAATCATCATCGTCGGAATTGGTATCTTTAAGTTGGTTATAGTCGAGTAAATTTTCCACGAGCATTTGTTTGCATTCCTCTTTTTCCTTCTTCGATGAATCCTCGGTGTCATTATCTGATTCTCCATTTGGAACTTCGTTGTTTGGTTGATCTTTACTCTTACACCCATTCCAGATTTTCTTCTTCGTTAGCGCGTCTATTTTTCCGTACTTGATTCTGACACAATCTTCGAATCCTAGATCATCTGGCCAAGGCAATTCTGTTCTTTCTGAGTCATTATTCAAGGTCCATAGGAACTCGTCTTCCCCAGCTCTCTCAATGCTGCTTCCCCCGTTACATTCATAATCAAAAGGGTTGCAGGAAGCCCACACATTTCCATCAGTGGTTTTAATTTGCTCACACCAATGATTTTGAGTTCCTTCGTCATTGTTATCGCCAGAAGGAACATCGTTGATAGGCTTAATGGTCTTTCCTTGAAGAATATGTTTTTCATATTTAAGCTCTAGATTTCTCAATAAGACCGAATTAATTATTGTGTCACCGAACCTTACTGAGTACCAATCTCTGAATGATAGGTACCCAAAATCAACGTCATGTCTCCCTGATTCATGTAGGCATATCCAAACTTCGTTCTTCACATTGCCCCCTCCGTTACAATACTCACGAAAGGGGTTGCAAGTCGGCCATGCTTGTGTGAACTCATCTTCCTTGATTAGTAAGGGTCTGCAGTAATGCTTGATAGGTGGTCCTTCCACTTCGTTAATCGAGAACTTGGCTAATCTTTCTTCATCGTTAAGTGTAGTCTACATGTATCTGTCATCATTAACCCTCTCCTTATCAACCCCTCCATCGCAGGTCTTCCGAGGGTCACAAGAGGCCTATAAGCTATAACATTCTCCATCGTCAATTGCAATAGCCTTACACCAATGATTCTTCCTTTTAGAGTTGTCAACTTTGGTAGACTTGTCATTGCTTACATCCTGGTTACGCCGTAACTCTAAGGTTTGGTTATGGCGTAGCTCTCTTCTGCCTTCAGTATCATTGTTTCTATTCGACTCATCGGAGGACTTGTCATTTTCAGAAAATACGGCTTTACATACTGTAGATTTGTTCTTTTGTGCCTCATTTCTCTTTTGTACCTCGTCGCCAAGCTTCCCAATCATAGTTTCCAAGTTTTTTAGTGACACGTCATGGTTAGAAAGGATTTTGTTTGTATTATCTTGGAAATTTTTCAGCCATTCTTCTTGCTCCTTTTGCCTCTTGGTCGAATCCATAAGGTACTTGTTAATCATTTCCTCTAAGTTAGTTCTTCTTTCACTATGCTCATAATATGGTGGAGGTCCTCCACGATAGCCATTACGATTATCCCCGTAGAATGATCGATTCTCTCCATATTTAACTTCTTCGATCGTATTTTCTTCGTCAATGTTAGGACAATTCTTAGTTAGATGCCCTCCCCCACAATTTTTGCAGCCAACTTTGATGGCATGAATAGTTTCTTTGATTTTTAGCATATCTCGACCTAGATTTTCAATTTTGGTAGCGATGGCTGCAATTTCGTCAAAACTTCCGCCTTTGTTTCTTTTACTTCCTCCATCATGCCATTTTTGGGAGTGATCGGCCATGTTTTGAATGGCTTCAATTGCTAAAGTAGGAGTCATGTTCAGGATCGGTCCTTGATAGTCCAGCATCTGTCTTGTAGTCACGTTGATTCCTTTGTAGAAGATGTTGACCTTTTGCTGGTTATTCAGATCTTGTGTAGGACATTTGTAAAGGAGATCGTCGTATCTATCCCAGGCTCGATACAACGTTTCATCGTCTTCTTGCTTGAAATTATGGATCTCCAAAAGCTGGTTAGAAATCTTCGACGGAGGACAATACCTCTGAATGAAGTGCTTCTTTAGTAGAGCCCAAGTATTGACTGCCTCGGCGGGCAATCTTTCAATCCATCTTCTGGCAGCCCCAGTAAGATTCATGGGGTATACCCTTAGCATAACAGCGTCATGAGACACACCCGAAATGTTGAAAAGGCTTGCGATGTATAGGACATTTTCAACGTGCTCATATGCATCCTCTTCCCTGTTTCCTAAAAAAGGGTTAGCAGGAAGCTCTCTCATAAATTGGTCTTTAATTTAGAAACGGACATCAGCTCCAATTTCCGGTCTTACTAGACCTGGCCCTTGTTCTGCTCTTGTCAATGCCATATATTCCTCAAGAGTGAGGTCATCAATGTTGACAACTTCCATGGTACCTGAAAACTTGAAAGGTGATCGTGAGAATTTGAGAAAATTTTAAAACAAAACAAAAATGAAAGACTTAATAGCAATCCTAATATAACTTCACGGCAGCGGCGCTAAAAACTTGATGTAGGTTTTACTGACCAGGTTTTAATATTTATAAAGTCTCGTTATACCTATGGTCTACCCTAATGCACTAACGGGCAGTTTACCCGGTCGTGTGTAGTGTAGTATTCGGTAAAACCGAGGTCGTCCCAAGAGCTATGTGTGTTGGATTAATACTAAGTCTAGGTGTCACAGATTTTAAGATGATTTAATTAATTAACTAATAAAACAAGTAAAGGCAAAGGTGTAATCAATAGAGGAGAATGGTGCTAACCTAGTTATTCATCGTAGTTAGTAATGTCTACGTCTAATTACTTCCAATTACTTCAGGTGGGGTCAAAGTCGAGAGGACAACATTTGGTCAATTCGCCCTAACCTATCAACAAAGATGCCACCACTGGAGAAGTCAGGTGTCCCCTCATAAGTCTTGTAGTTCCTGGTCCCCTAAGCTGAGTCATTAAGTACCGCCACATGCTAGACTTATAATAGTGAGTGCCCGGGCGTTAGCAACTTAAACACTCACCCCCTAATTCTTAAGTTCATCCAAACGGTAGGTGATCAGTTGATCAAATCACACAAGTAGAAAGGGTCGTCAGTTGGTCATATCTTACCCTTCCCGTCTCAGTCTACTCACTTAGGGTCAGTTGGTCATATCTCCTAAGCAACTAGCCTCTATCGCCATTCAAAACTACCGAAACAAGGGTAGCTACCAATAAACTATGCATGCATACACTTAGAAATAATTATACGGAAGTAATGTGAATATAAACAAAACAATTAAGGAATCATAACTAGGCCAACACCAAGAGGTGCTTAGCCGCTCATATTAACCATACAAATCAATTCAATAATTAATGTTACGAAATACATGAATCGAAAGTAAAGAAAAGATAAAATGCTTATGCTTATTGTAGGGGAGTGATTTCTCCCTTGGAGATAGCTCCGTATGCTCCTCTAGACCTGCCTTTGGCTTCTTCCCACGTTCTTTGGTTGTGATGTGTGGAATGGGATGCTTTTAAATGCTGGAAATTGTGGGGTATTTATAGGCCAGATCTGGGTTACGGCGTAAGTAATAGAATAGTTAAGCCGTAATCCTCTATTTCTTCATAAAATGCACTAGATCTGCTAGTTACGGCGTAACCTTAGAAGTGGATACGCCGTATCTTCAATAATTCTTGGTTACGCCGTAGTTTATGAACGAGTTACGGCGTAGTTATCAGAGGCGCGAATCCTCATTTGACCTAATATAGTTACGGTGTAATCTTTTGGGAGAGTTACGCCGTAATCTTCTGATAAGTTGGCTTACTGAGTCACGCTTTAGTTACGGTGTAATGTGAGAGATGAGTTATGTCGTAACTTCTTCAATGTGAGCATACTATGATAAATCTTTGATAATTCTCCGATTCCCCGTCTCTTTAGCTCCAATGCTCGTAATTTACCTGAAAGTGGAATATAATGGAAAACAAGCGTAAATCCATATAAATGATATAAATTACAAGCATTATCTGGGGAAATTGACACTTAATATTCAGGATAATTTGATGTTATCAGCAACAAAGGCATATCAACCCCTTCAAAGCTTCTTTTCATATTTCCAAAGATCTTCTTTGTAAATTTTACAGCAATGTATTGTTGCTGATTTGTTGTTTCAACATTAAGAATCATTTGCAAAAACCTAGGGTACATCAAAAACTTTTTCTGATTATTTGCATTTGTAACCATTGCATCAAAAATCATTTTTGAAAAATTGAAAAGTCTACCAGTGGATAGACAGACCAATGCAGAAGCAATGGTGCTTCCAAATTGATCCCATCCACCACTTTTAGAGCTCAAGCAATACACAAGGAAACGCCATTGAGGAGTAAAGTGACTTTTCTAGAAAGTAAAAGATCCATCAGTAAGATATCCAATATTTTGAAGACCATTGAAAAGTTCATCATTTGATAGCATAGAAGTTCCTGAGGCATCAACAAATTGAAGATAGCTTCTGACTGATTCCTCTGTAACTGTATAATCCAAAGTATCAATGGTTGCTTTTAAGGCAATAGTTCCATCATCAAGAGTGATGACAGTTGCTGACTGCCAAAACTGCTTGATGGTAAAAATATAAATATTTGGATTATATGTAAGAGCATATTGAAAATGAGATCCCTTCAATAAATCCACAATTTGCTCGAAACCTATGCTTTCGTTTGGCTTCTTAAGGAAGCCTACTTGGTTTTGCTTGTTGATAAACTTCAATTGAGCCAATACAGTGGTGAATTTCAAGTACTGGTAGTTCGGCGCTAGTTAGGGTGAATGCTGGTGAAACAAACTTTATCGAGAGGAAAAAGATTTGAACTTTTAAAGATTAAAGAAAGTAAATAATGGATGAAAATAGATTTTATTAAATAATATCCATATATATATATATACTTCTTACCACCTAAGAGTAGGTAACGGTACTATTGATACAGTAAAAATAAATTTTTCCTCAACCAGCACTAACGGTAATATTTTTGCACTACCAGACTTAAAATAGTCAAACAGACTTAAGTATGACAACACCAGTTTTAACTCTGAATAGTAGCACTTCCATCAGTATAGCTTCCATACCTCCCCTATCTGTGATAGATATTGCATTTCCCTGAAAAATTAGTCTAAAGCCAAGAAAAATACAATATGCATGACTCACAAACAGAATTAACTCAAAAACACTAGAATTAATCCATAAAGAAACCAAATAAACTTGTCCAAGCACACTAAAGATATTGTAGCAAACACAGAAATCACAAGTTGTCCACAAAATCACCAAATCACACCACACAATTGTTCATAATGCTTCCATAAACATTTAACTATGCATAGGTTAGCCTATGCTTCCTCCAAGGCAACAGACACTCCTTGGACTTCCTTAAGCTCCTCCAAGTGATCCTTGTTACCAGCCATCTGCTCAGAACATCCACTGTTAAAGATTCATGTTGGATCGATGTACTCTAACCAAAATAACTTAAATAGCTTGTTAAGGTTTAATAACCTCGGATAAATCCTAATTTATTAACATTGAAACACTGAGCAAACTCTATTAAGTATGCGGAATTTACTTAACAAATCTAAGAAGAATAACTTTAACTTAGAACGATTTTATTAATAACTCTAACTCTGCTTATTAAGCAGACTCTTTAACAACTCTAATAATATCGAGCTTCTCTAAAACTCTAATAATGTCACGTACATCTAATGCCAATCTAGGGGTCCTTTTATAGGCTCAAGGATAACCCTAGTTGGTTTACAGTTTGTATCCTTGTACGACAAGTAATCTAATAAAGAATATTCTAGAATTACAAAGCTTTCCATAAACGAATATAACAGTTCTTTTAGCCTTGCAGTACTTTGACTTCTTCTTTAGCAGTACTTTAACTTTTCCAGTACTTTGTCTTTCTGTATCCCAACAATCCTCCCCTAACTTGAATTCTACTTGCTTGACTTCAAGTTCCTTTATGAATTTATCTTTAACAGCTTCATCTTGAAAGAAAGATTGTGTATTTGCCTTTGGGTTGTATCTTTGTAGACTCTGCTTATATCATCATTTATCAAAATATTCTTTAGAATCTATTCTTTTCAGCATCAAACAGTAATTTTATTTCTTTTCTGCAACATTCAGCAAGCTCCATCTTTTCAGCAACATAAGATAATTTGTATAATTAATTCAGTTAAGTTCCAGTCTATTCTCATCACTTCCAGGTGTGTTAACTCCTGTGAGAGGTGAATCATTGAAAATTTAATGGATTTAATGTCTCTTTACCAAATCCATTAACTCTGGAGTAGCCAAATGTTTTGATGTGTAAGATCATGGTACACTGATAACCATATGATTTTTAGCAAATCATCAGCTATCAACAGATTTGAGTTGTCTTTACCAAAAGTTGTACCCTTTTGGACTAGTTAGTTCTTTCATCATGGTGAACTAATTACCATATAATGGTTTTTCCACAGCCTTTACCACAAGCCATTTTCTTGTGGGCTAGCCAACTCTTCACATTACTGATATGGTGAGTTGATGACCATACAACTTATTAGCAAGTTGTTAACTAAAAACGGATTTGAAATATCTTTACCAGAGCCGTTTGCTCATGGATTAGCCAATCCTTTTGTAACCATAGTGGATTGATAACCTATTGGTATTACCCATCTTAAAAACCATTTATTTCTTTTAACCTTTGTTTCAAAACATTTATTACTTAACAAAAGTTTTTCAAAATCAGTAACTGGTTTAAAAACTACAAGCAGTACTTTGATTAAAGTACTGTTTGATCAGCAGTACTTTTGAATAAAGTACTGATATATCAAAAATTTAATCAATTAAGATTCATACCAGTTATTCATCATCATCAGCAATTGTAGTCCATCTGATAAACAGCTTGATGACCAGACGTGCTATTTCATTATCTTCTTCTACTTCCATTCCATGCTCCAGCATTCTCCTCATAAGTTCTGGTGTAAGAGGATATCTTCTATTAGCAAACATGTGAATCATTGTCCCATCTTCTGGCTCTAGAACATGCACTCCAGATTCTTCAAATAATCTCCAGCAACTAATCTCCCAATCTTCTTGGTTTTCCAGATCTCAGCAGTACTTGTTTCTTCAGTTTCCTAAACGGTTATGAGATCTCCAAGAAAGATTAAACCATATCCTTCTGATGGATTGTGTTCATAATATTCTTTTACCACATGATACAAATGGAGTAAATCCACTCTATCAATTATATGCAATAAATCCCATAGCATATTGAACACCTTGATACTTTCATCTTCTTTGTGAAACATCAGATAATTCCCATCTTTTGACTTAACAACTTCAAAAGTAGTTATTGGAGACTTGTTCATCTTGAATTCAGCATCATCTTTAGAATACTCAAAATCTATCACTCTTAAGTAATTCCTTAGCTCATCATCCGTATCAGACCTTAACTCAACTTTCTTTGATGACTTCAGATCTTTAACTCCAGTTTTTCTTTTTCTTTTTAAACTTCCTTTTCTTTCTTCTTCTTTGTAAGCATCATCATCTTTATAATCTTTGATACTATCAACTTGTCTTTTATATTCTTCTCTGACAGCATCATATAACTCTTTCATATTAACATAATTCAGCTTGTTCAAACCAACATATCCCATCTTTTTTAGATAAGCCATCATAGCATTCCTTTCCTTTGCAAGATTGGGTCTTCTTGGTAGAGAAGAAATAGGAAGTGGTGATGGTATAACATCTTCAGCATTCAATTCTTCCTGTAATTTCCTAGCTGCTTCTTCATTCAAAGCTTCTTCTTCATTAGCTACCTCAGCATTTAGTTCAGCTTGTACCTTTCTAGCTGCTTCCTCATTCATAGCAACTTGAGCAGCCCTTATCTGTGCCAAAGTAGGTTTCTTTTTCTTCTTTACTTCTACCAATATACCTTTTCCTTTATCCTTTGGATCAATAATAGGTTGAGAAGCTCTTGGTTGTTCTTCTTCTTGCACTCCTGGAATGTTAACACCCCTTGGCGTTGATAAATCATGCAAAATCTCAGCAATGGTTTCGTCATCACTTGCAGTATGTATAGGTTTTGGTGTATCAACTTCCTTTTCTGGTATGACAGTTGAAGGACCAACTTCCTCTTCAAAATCTATCAACCTTGGAGTAATCAATTCTTGCCTGTAAGTTCTTTGAAATGCAGTACTTTGATCAGCAGTACCTTGATCATCAGTACCTTGAACTTGAACATCAATAACTTGCTCCTCAGTACCTTGAACTTGAGTCCTTTCTTCCTCAGTACTTTCTATATTAACATATTCTTCAGTACCTTGAGGTTCAGTCTCCTTAACAACATCTTCTTTCAAATTCTCTTCTTCTAAATTCCTCCCCAATTGGACAGAAGATGATTGTTTTGGAACAGTTTGACGTTTGGTCTTCTTAAACTGCCGTTGCTCCTTCTTTTTAGATTTGACCCATAGACGATGATGTTGAACCAATGACCAGACAAAATTCTTGAGTCTTCTAAATTTGAGCTTCAACTTCTTAATCTGTTTAGCTTGAGCCTCAGTTGTTTTCTTCAACTTGACTAACTCCCTTGTTAGAGCATAATTATCCAATATAGGTAGATCATCTTCTCGAATTGGTGAATGTTCGTCTGGTTGAGAATCAGGAACAGACCTTTGTGGAGATGGGGAAGGTGAAACTGCAACATCTTCTTGAACTTCAGTACTTGGTGAAGCAGTACCTTGTGATGCAGTACCTTCTTGAGATGCAGCACTTTGAGAAGCAGTACCTTGAGTATCAGTACCTTCAGAAGCAGTACCTTCTCTATCTTCATCCTCTGCAAAGACGCTCTGACAGCTTGAACAACTTCCATCATAGAAGTAGTTAAGGGAGTATCTCTTCCAGTGAATAAATCACTCTTCCTAGCCATGAAAGTGAAAATCTTGGCTTGTTGTACCACAACAGGTAAAAGACTTGTAGGCTTTGGTACATCTGAAAGTTGTTTATTGAGGAATACTTGAACAAACCTTGGATACATCAACCATTTTGAACCATGAGTGATGTGTGAAAGCATTCCATCTAGAATTAGCCTTGAAAAATTGAAAACATGATCAGTAGCTAATCCCACTATAGCAGATGCTATGTTAGATCCAAATTGTTCCCATGAAGTACTTTTAGCACTAATACAATGAAGCAACACATGCACTAAAAACTTCCAGTGAGGACAAAATAAGGGTTTCCTGAATGTTTGTTCAGTTAAGGACCCTTTATAACCAATGTGCCCAAAAGTATCCCAAATCAGTTGCTTATCAAAACGAACAGCCCCATCATCATCATCAAACAATAAGTCTTCACGAATAGAGGATTCAGTAACCTTGACAGTTCTCCCAGCAACCATAGCATGAATATATTCTTCATCATTCTCCATATGAACCCTAGCAGTTTCCCAAAATTATTGAATCCAGGGCTCAATAACATCTGGTTCTACTAACAGCGCATAACTAATTAGTGACCCAGTAAGAAAATCGATGATGTCATGAAAGATTACATTGGCTTCAGTCTTATCTAAATTCGCCACCATGTTGTGTTTGGAAACAGTATTACAATTCACCATTGATGATTATATGATCACAATAAGAAATAGAACGAATAATATAGGTGAAAGTGAGAGAAATATGGAAAAGATTTTAAGATAGTAATATGAGAGGGAAATTCGGAGAGTAGGTATTTATAGGTGAGATTTAAAAAATCACAGCCATAAATAACAAAGTTACCGTTAGATGTAATTACCCCTCAATATTACCGTTGGAACAGTACTTTAATAAGACAAACAGCACTTTCCACGTGTGCAAGACTTTCCAAGCAAGTATTTCATAAAATCAAAAAGCGATTTTTCAATTTTCTTCCTTACAACAGCAAACAAACATGAATATCCTCCCCTCAAGCAATGCATAGGACTATACTTACACTAAATAGTCCTCCCCTTAAATGTAGCTCAGTAATTGATCATGCCAATGCTCACCACCAAGTGAGTAAATCTAGAAACATCAAATCCTTTGGTGAGTAAATCAGCTACATTATCATCTGTATGCACCTTGACAACATTAATAAGCCTATGATCATAACAATCTCTGATGAAATGGTGCCTAATCTGAATATGCTTGGTCTTGGAATGATAAACTGGATTCTTCACAATGCAAATAGTACTCTCATTATCAATATTGATAGGAGTATTCTTGAAATTGAACCCATAATCCAAAAGTTGATTCTGCATCCACAACAATTTGTCCACAACAGCTTGCAGCAACCACATATTTTTCTTCAGTTGATGATGTTGCTGCAATTGTTTGCTTTCTACACTGCCATGAAACTAATCTTCTTCCAAGATATTTGTCACACCCCCAAATTACCTGTTTTGCAGCGGAATGGAATTCCTGGGGATTGACTGTCATAGCATCACAATCACAGTTATATTGAACGACCTAAAGTGTCGTTTGGAAAATACATCGTTTGATTTAATAAAACAATCAGAGTTTACAAAGTAGGTCCCAAATGAAAATCAACTTGTGCGGAAAAATAAGTTTGTTACAATTCAAACGATGTTTTAAAGTACGTAAAACCCAGGTGAGACGCGTCGTCACCACGACTCCATGATGTGTCCAAATGCATGCCATGAAGTGAACGCCTTAGATACCTGAGATAAAACATGCTAAAAGTGTCAACACAAAGGTTGAGTGAGTTCATAGAGTTTGGTTTGAAATGAAAAGCCGTTCGAAATCGTTTATGCAGCAAAGGCATTGTAAATCGTTGAAATGTAAAGACTTTCAAAATCGTTTATGTAGCAAAGGCATTGTAAATCCACTCGTTCCAAGTCCCCCCATACAAAACTTGCAACCTGTGTGTTCACAACCCACTGCCGAAATGTGTATAGTTTATGTTCCAAACATATGATGTCAAATGAATTCACAAAAATAGTGCATGACTCAATGTATTGAAATCGTTTATGCAGCAAAGGCATTGTAAATCCACTCCGTTCCAAGTCCCGCCCATACAAAACTTGCAACCTGTGTGTTCACAACCCATTGGAAATGTATATAGTGTATGTTCAAATCGTTCCAAGACCGTTAATCCATGAATATACCAAGACCGTTAGCTCAATGAATATACCAAGACCGTTAGACCAATGAATATACCAAGACCGTTAGCTCAATGAATATACCAAGACCGTTAGACCAATGAATATACCAAGACCGTTAGCTCAATGAATATACCAAGACCGTTAGACCAATGAATATAATATGGAATTTCTAAGTATGGCAAAAAGCTAATATGCATGACTAAACATTCAGTTCGGCTAAACATGTAATTTGCAAATAGTCATGAATGTAATAAACATTATTGAGCATGTATCTCCCCCAAAACATGTACAAAACAATTAAAAGTGGGGCTATGAATACTCACAGTAATCCTTAAATGATTAGAGTAACTATGAAAGTAATTGAAAATAGTCGAGCATGTATCTCCCCCAAAACAGTTATGAAAACAAGTAAAAGCAGGGGCTATGAGAACTCACTTGGTGGAATGATGCGAAGACAAAAGTGAGTACACCGAGATGTAATGTGATACGCAAATCTTGACCTATGATGAATGATATGATATGTCATGAATTGCAATGTAATGTTATGCATGCATTTCGTATGTTATTTATACCATTTACGAGTTTTGAAAATATTACTCGTCGTCGAAAAAATACCCTTTTGACGTCTTGACCCTTCAAAAATGACTTTACATGTTTTACATTAAAATGTCATCCTATAATGGTTTTATAATGGTTTTTAGAGAAATTTCCACTTTTCGTCGCAAAACAATGTCGCCGAATTTTTATGAAATTAACAAAATGGCTTTGGAAAACTAGACGTAAAACAGTGTAACGCCGATCGTTAGAGAACGAACTCGACTGTTTTGGAAAATTTGTATCGATATCTAAAAGTTTCAGTTCAGGAGTTTTCGTCCAAAAGGTCTCGAACATAAAGATAATAAGGGTTAAAGATGGTGGTTTTGGCTAAATGTGTGCAGAAAATTAGTTACGGCAAGTTTATGAAAAAGTGCATATCTTTGTCGCTTCAAACCGCTTTCTACGTTTTATCTGTCCTTAGCTTCGTATCGAAGTAAACTAATATATTTTTGAGAAGTCGAAATAATTTGTGAAGCTTAAGGCTCGTTTTTGACTCGGACAAAATATATATAGTATGCTGAAATTTCTGAAAATAATACTTTTCGTCGTCAAACTTGTAAAATCCATAACTTCTTCGTTACAAGTCCGCTTTTTATCCGCTCAAGCGCCACGGATTCGTTTTAAAATATATTTTCTAAATATCAAGGCCAAAAAGTCGTGCCTACTGTCGGATTTTCCAGAAAAGCAAAACAAGGACAGAACACAAAATATACTTATCGAAAATAGTTTTACTCGGACAAAACCTATCCTAATCCCTTCAAATCAACTCCAAAACTAATCAAATCCTACCATACACCTTCTTAGGGTGTCATGGGTTCCTAATCACCATCAAGACCAACCAATACCAAGGGAATATTTATAGGATGACCATATATATATATATACTCTAAAATCATGAAATAAATGGTATAAATCACATATCATGCATATAAGCTCCAAAATGAAAAGAAACATATGAAAATGATAAGGAAACAAGAAAATGATAAAAACATGCTTACTAGTGATAATGAAGAGGTGAAAGTAACAAGGATTAACTTAAATATCCTTGGTTTTTATTTCAAAACCATATAAAGGATATATGCTAGGTTGTAATAACACTTGATCTTGAAAATTTTGATCCCTTGTGTGCTTGATGCTTGGCCGGTTCTATGGAGCCAAGAGGGGAAGAGAGGAATTTTATTTCTTAACACTTTGAAATGAGATGTATGTGAAATATTTCTTTGAGTGTAAGACTTTAGTAACTTGAAGAAATTATTAGAGACATGATCCATACTACATTTAATAGACACCCTCCCCTTGGCCGGTTTTTGGGGGAGGGTTGTCTCCAATATATTTTTTTTTTTTTAATCTATTACTTGCATGATTTTGTGTATAATTGTATTGAAAGTGTAAGCAATTGTAAGAAATTTGTACAATTAAAGGTAAATGGGAATTTTTGGTGCAAGTAAGTTTTTAATAGCTCAAAATAGAATGTATTGAGGTGATAAAAATTGTAAAAATACTTTCCTTGTGAAAATTGAGAGATAAAATAATTATCGTAAAATTTTAAGAAAACGTCGTAATAATTTAAATTCGACGATTTATGTACGAAATAAATTCAAAACACTAGTAAAACTAAAAATATAGTTTTTATAAACTAATGTAAGTACAAAAATATGTCGGGATCATTTTTGAAAGTAACGGTTTAAATATTCAAAATAATAACTCACGCGATAACGTTTATTTAATATAAAAATTACGCGTAAAATATGAAATGAAATGTCGTGAATGAATTTATGAGATGCACATGATGTCAATGAAATGTAGACTAATCATAGTCCATATGAAATGTACGTGATGTCATGATCATGAATTCGCCGCTAAACCTCCAAGGTTACGCGAATTTGAAACAAGTAAACCAAGTTTACTATAAATGTTGAAATTGTGAGACATGAATCGTGTCGAGAAATGACCTGAAAGTACGGGTTGTCACATTCGCCCATCCAAAAAGGAATTCAGTCCCTGAATTCAGTCGTTGTTAGGTCTAACGGGTTTAGGGTTTGATGAGGCAAGCCTTCCCATTCTCGAGCAAAACCCTCAAAAGACTTTTTGGTAACCGATTTTCACTTAATCTCACAACTCATCAAACAAGAACTGTCATGAGATTAGGCTAAATCGGTTTAGGTAACAACTTGTTTCTAGCTCGATCTTTGCAACTCATCAAACAAGAACTGTCACGCTGGATCAAACCGAAACAAGTGGTTTGATGAAAATCTTTTGAAAATTTGGCTTGATTACGGAATTGCTTACACATATAAGCTCTACATTCCCTTCATTGCATGAATCTTCCTGAATTAGACATAGGTGATCAGGCTATGTATAATTTAGGAGTAACTATGCAATGCTTGGACTAATCGACTCATATGTTGTTTGGTGTTGAGTCAACTGATGTTAAAATTGTGATGAACATCGAGGAGAGAAGACATGGAGAATTGTCGTTAAAATAATAGTTAAAGTAAAAAGAATTAAAATCCTCGTAAATGATAACAAATCTGAAAGAAAATAAAGTACGATAGATGAGAATATGTTACAACGAGTGGTTTAGCAAAAGTAGTACATCTTTAAGTTATAAAGTTTCGGATACGATGATTAGACATAAACTTGGTACGACATAGTACATAAGGAGAAATAAGACTGTTAGTTTCCGAACTTCTTCAGTCCTTCCGCCGTTGATACCTTGACGCGTTCCTTCTAACATATATACATTCCCATGAGCACCTTCGACTTGTTGACCTTGGTTTTGAGGACATTGACTTCGATAGTGTCCTTGCTCCCCACATCCGAAGCACGTAACTATGGTCTTGCCTCTACAATTCCCGGCATTGTGTCCTAGTTTTTGACACTTGTAGCACTTAACAGGACAAAGTCCCGTGTGATGATACTTACATCGATTACATAGTGGGTAGGTTCCAACATAACCTCTGCCTTCTATTGGTGCAGCAACATAAACCATTGCAGTTTCTTGCCCTCTTTTCCTTGTTGATGATGGTTAGTGTTGCGGTTGTGGTTGTTGTTGTTATAATCTCCTTGGTCGCCTTCCCATTTCCTTTTGTTGTTGTTGAGTTGGTTATCGCCGTTGTTGTTGTTGTTGTTGTTGTTTTGGTTGGTGTTAGTGTACTTGCCTCTCTTCACTACCTGGGCCATGAGCTTTTGAGTCAATCAATAGCTTCCTCAATCGCTTATGGTCAAGAAGTCACGTCCACCTTGAATAATTTCGGAAGTCCATCAATGAAAGCCTCCAAGTAGCTTCTCATTATCCGAAACCATAGATGGACATAACACGGCCAATTCTTGGAATCTCCGAATGTAAGTGTCAATATCATACCCAATAGTTTCTAGTTCATAGAACTCCGTCTCCAACTTTTTCACTTCCGTCCGAGGACAAAACTTCTTAGTCACCAAACTCTTGAATTGCTCCCAAGTAAGCTTGAAAGCATTCTCCACTCCAATCGGTTGAGCATATGAATTCCACCAAGACAATGCTCCATCAAGTAAAGTACTCAGTAGCAAATTTAACCTTACTATCCTCCGGACAGTTGCAAAGCAAAAACACGGATTCCAACTTTTCAAACCATCGTACCATGGCCGTGGCTCCTTCAGTCCCCCTAAACTTCGTGGGCTCACCACTTTTGAAATCTTTGTAAGAACATTTCTAACCCAGATCCTCCTGCATTACCAAGAGTAGCAAGCCTTGCGGCTTCAGCAGCAGCGGCCTCAGCAGCAGCCAGCAGCCAATCGCTTCCTTTCGACTCTTAAAGCATTAGCAATGCTATCGCTTCACTAACTGAATAGCCGCTTGGGTCATTTCAACTGTAGCTTTCTTCGGTGCCATATCTTCTTCAAAACAAGAGAAAATGTGAGACGTAGCAAAATCCGATGTTAATAATAAGCGCTCTAAAGAGATGTGATAAGAAATGATAAGTTTGAGGTTATTTTTCGAAATGATCGGCGGGTTCCGCAAGGGTGGGTTATGAGGTGTTGTAAGTGCTTCAAGGTATGATGGTTTAGTGACTTAATGTGTTAGTAACGTGTAACTCGACATGTTAGTGATGAAACAAAGGAGTGAGAGTGACTTCGCCCTATTTAAACGTTTATCTCGGCATTCGTCGTTATCGATGATGAATCAGCTGATATAAAAATTGTGATAGGGAATGACAAGGAATTCTCCACGTTAGAGTATGGGGAAAAGATAATGGGATGGGAATTTAAAGGCATCCATGTGACAATCAATGTGAAATGAAAGTGAATAACTCAAAAAATGTACATAATGACCGCATGTGAAGTGAACATGTACTTGTGATGAAATGATGAGATGCTATGATAACGTAGTTATAGTCTAGGGTCAATGATGCAACCTAGTTCTCTATAATGAAGCTCTGATGCCAATCTGTCACACCCCCAAATTACCTGTTTTGCAGCGGAATGGAATTCCTGGGGATTGACTGTCATAGCATCACAATCACAGTTATATTGAACGACCTAAAGTGTCGTTTGGAAAATACATCGTTTGATTTAATAAAACAATCAGAGTTTACAAAGTAGGTCCCAAATGAAAATCAACTTGTGCGGAAAATAAGTTTGTTACAATTCAAACGATGTTTTAAAGTACGTAAAACCCAAGTGAGACGCGTCGTCACCACGACTCCATGATGTGTCCAAATGCATGCCATGAAGTGAACGCCTTAGATACCTGAGATAAAACATGCTAAAAGTGTCAACACAAAGGTTGAGTGAGTTCATAGAGTTTGGTTTGAAATGAAAAGCCGTTCGAAATCGCTTTATGCAAAGAAAGGCATTGTAAATTGTTGAAATGTAAAGACTTTCAAAATCGATTATGTAGCAAAGGCATTGTAAATCCACTCAGTTCCAAGTCCCGCCCATACAAAACTTGCAACCTCGTGTGTTCACAACCCACGCCAGTAATATGTATAGTTTATGTTCCAAACATATGATGTCAAATGAATTCACAAAATAGTGCATGACTCAATGTATTGAAATCGTTTATGCAGCAAAGGCATTGTAAATCCACTCCGCCCAAGTCCCCCATACAAAACTTGCAACCTGTGTGTTCACAACCCATTGCCGAAATGTATATAGTGTATGTTCAAATCGTTCCAAGACCGTTAATCCATGAATATACCAAGACCGTTAGCTCAATGAATATACCAAGACCGTTAGACCAATGAATATACCAAGACCGTTAGCTCAATGAATATACCAAGACCGTTAGACCAATGAATATACCAAGACCGTTAGCTCAATGAATATACCAAGACCGTTAGACCAATGAATATAATATGGAATTTCTAAGTATGGCAAAACTGCTAATATGCATGACTAAACATTCAGTTCGGCTAAACATGTAATTTGCAAATAGTCATGAATGTAATAAACATTATTGAGCATGTATCTCCCCCAAAACATGTACAAAACAATTAAAAGTGGGGCTATGAATACTCACAGTAATCCTTAAATGATTAGAGTAACTATGAAAGTAATTGAAAATAGTCGAGCATGTATCTCCCCCAAAACAGTTATGAAAACAAGTAAAAGCAGGGGCTATGAGAACTCACTTGGTGGAATGATGCGAAGACAAAAGTGAGTACACCGAGATGTAATGTGATACGCAAATCTTGACCTATGATGAATGATATGATATGTCATGAATTGCAATGTAATGTTATGCATGCATTTCGTATGTTATTTATACCATTTACGAGTTTTGAAAATATTACTCGTCGTCGAAAAAATACCCTTTTGACGTCTTGACCCTTCAAAAATGACTTTACATGTTTTTACATTAAAATGTCATCCTATAATGGTTTTATAATGGTTTTTAGAGAAATTTCCACTTTTCGTCGCAAAACAATGTCGTCGGAATTTTTATGAAATTAACAAAAATGGCTTTGGAAAACTAGACGTAATAGTTGTACGTCGATCGTTTGAGAACGAACTCGACGGTTTTGGAAAGTTTGTATCGATATCTAAAAGTTTCAGTTCAGAGTTTTCGTCCAAAAGGTCTCGGACATAAAGATAATAAGGGTTAAAGATGGTGGTTTTGGCTAATTGAGTGCAGAAAATTAGTTACGGCAAGTTTATGAAAAAGTGCATATCTTTGTCGTTTCAAACCGCTTTCTACGCTTTTATATGTCCTTAGCCTTGTATCGAAGTAAACTAATATATTTTTGAGAAGTCGAAATAATTTGTGAAGCTTAAGGCTCGTTTTTGACTCGGACAAAATATATATAGTATGCTGAAATTTCTGAAAATAATACTTTTCGTCGTCAAACTTGTAAAATCCATAACTTCTTCGTTACAAGTCCGTTTTTATCCGTTCAAGCGGCCACGGATTCGTTTTAAAGTATATTTTCTAAATATCAAGGCCAAAAAGTCGTGCCTACTGTCGGATTTTTCCAGAAAAGCAAAACAAGGACAGAACACAAAATATACTTATCGAAAATAGTTTTACTCGGACAAAACCTATCCTAATCCCTTCAAATCAACTCCAAAACTAATCAAATCCTACCATACACCTTCTTAGGGTGTCATGGGTTCCTAATCACCATCAAGACCAACCAATACCAAGGGAATATTTATAGGATGACCATTTATATATATATACTCTAAAATCATGAAATAAATGGTATAAATCACATATCATGCATATAAGCTCCAAAAATGAAAAGAAACATATGAAAATGATAAGGAAACAAGAAAATGATAAAAACATGCTTACTAGTGATAATGAAGAGGTGAAAGTAACAAGGATTAACTTAAATATCCTTGGTTTTTATTTCAAAACCATATAAAGGATATATGCTAGGTTGTAATAACACTTGATCTTGAAAATTTTGATCCCTTGTGTGCTTGATGCTTGGCCGGTTCTATGGAGCCAAGAGGGGAAGAGAGGAATTTTATTTCTTAACACTTTGAAATGAGATGTATGTGAAATATTTCTTTGAGTGTAAGACTTTAGTAACTTGAAGAAATTATTAGAGACATGATCCATACTACATTTAATAGACACCCTCCCCTTGGCCGGTTTTTGGGGGAGGGTTGTCTCCAATATATTTTTTTTTTTTTAATCTATTACTTGCATGATTTTGTGTATAATTGTATTGAAAGTGTAAGCAATTGTAAGAAATTTGTACAATTAAAGGTAAATGGGAATTTTTGGTGCAAGTAAGTTTTTAATAGCTCAAAATAGAATGTATTGAGGTGATAAAAATTGTAAAAATACTTTCCTTGTGAAAATTGAGAGATAAAATAATTATCGTAAAATTTTAAGAAAACGTCGTAATAATTTAAATTCGACGATTTATGTACGAAATAAATTCAAAACACTAGTAAAACTAAAAATATAGTTTTTATAAACTAATGTAAGTACAAAAATATGTCGGGATCATTTTTGAAAGTAACGGTTTAAATATTCAAAATAATAACTCACGCGATAACGTTTATTTAATATAAAAATTACGCGTAAAATATGAAATGAAATGTCGGGAATGAATTTATGAGATGCACATGATGTCAATGAAATGTAGACTAATCATAGTCCATATGAAATGTACGTGATGTCATGATCATGAATTCGCCGCTAAACCTCCAAGGTTACGCGAATTTGAAACAAGTAAACCAAGTTTACTATAAATGTTGAAATTGTGAGACATGAATCGTGTCGAGAAATGACCTGAAAGTACGGGTTGTCACAATATTGGCATCCACCGGTGGTTGATCTTCTGTCATAGTTGTCACCTGCCTAATCACTATCTGAAAAAGCTTCCAAGTGAAAAGGTGAATCCTTTGGATACCACAACCCCAACTTAGGTTGTTGTTTCAAATAACAAAAAATTCTCTTCACTGCATTCATGTGAGAAACCTTGGGTGAGACTTGATATCTTGCACATAAGCAAACAAAGAAACATAATATCGGCCTTGATGCAGTAAGATACATAAGACACCAATCATGGATCTCAGATAACTTGACTTCAACTGTTGTCCATCTTCATCATGCGTCTGATGAGTTGATAGATTTAATAGGTGTAGTAACAGCTTCATGTCATCAAATTGAACTTAAGTATGTCAGTAACGTACTTGTCTTGACTTATGAAAATTCCTTCCTTTGACTGCTTAACTTGAAGTCCCAAAAAGAAAGTTAACTCACCCATTGAACTCATTTGAAATTCATTCTGCATCAGCTTCTCAAACTCCTTGACCATAGATTGTTTAGTAGCTCCAAAGATGATGTCATCTACATACATTTGAACTAGCATGATATCCTTCTTATCTCTCTTGATAAACAAGGTCTTGTCAATAGCTCATCTCCTATAACCATGTTGCAATAAAAAGGTAGAGAGCCTTTCATACCAAGCTCTAGGTGCTTGATGTAAGCCATACAGAGCTTTGACAACTTTGTAGACTTTGTTTGGATGTTTAGGATCTTCAAAACCAGGAGGTTGTTTGACATATACTTCCTCTGTAATTCTGCCATATAAAAAGGCACTCTTGACATCCATTTTATTAACCTGAAATCCCATATAAGATGCAAAAGCAAGAAAGATTCGAATTGCTTCTATCCTTGCTACAGGAGCAAACACTTCATCATAATCAACTCCTTCTTCTTGTCTCTAGCCTTGTGCAACTAACATTGCTTTGTTTTTGATAACATTCCCTCTTTCATCTCTCTTGACTCTGAACACCCATCTTGTACCAATGACCTTCTTACCATCAGGAAGATCACATAATACCCAAACTTCTTGAAGTCTGAATTGTAGCAGTTCTTCTTGCATAGCTTCAACCCAACTTTCTTTAGTCAATGCTTGAGCAATATTCTTGGGTTCCTCTTGAGAGATAAAGCAAGTAAACAGACATGTTTGATGGTCCTTATGATTCTGTCTGTTTTGTTTATAGACAAAGCTAAGTAAAGCAGTATGTGGTTTAGTAAAACTCTTAGCTTTGTGTCTAGTTATCACTCCAGAAGTAGAAGGACCAAGGATTTGATCAGTGGGATGATTCTTATGAATTCTTAAGTTTGGAGACTGTGGAACTCCATAAGTATCTTCCAAATTAGTAAAATCAGCATCTTCATTGGAATCTGAGAAAATACCTTCATCTTCAAACTCATCATCAGTATCTTCTAATCCATGCATGGTAGGATCATCCAAATCATCCAAAGTGTTGGTAATCTGGTGCAACAAGATGTGAGAGTACTGCAGTTTTGTTCTTTTTCTTTGCTTCTTCATAAGCTCTTCTTTGATCATCAGTATAGGAATGTGCTAAGACAACTTGAAGAAGCATCTGATTAAGTTCTTCTTGAATAGATTGATCCTCAGCAGACAATGAGGATTTTGGCTCATCAGTAGTTTTCTCTGTCTCAGTAGATTTAGGTTCTTCATCATGAACAGAATCTGGTCTAATATGGACTCCATGAACAACATATTGTAAATCTTCTCCATTGTGCACAGGTTGATTTTCTTCTCTAACATGTACATAGTTCATAGAAGGAGTTAAAACTTCAAGATCAAACATCCAATTAGGACCTTTACCCTTCTCATTGTCTTGATCTTCTAAAAACTCAACATGAAGACAATCTTGAACCTTCTTAGTGACTCGGTTGTACACTCTAAAGCCCTTACTGTTGGTACAATAACCCAATAAATAACCTTCTTCTGACTTGCCATCAAACTTACCCAGATTATCAATTGTATTCAAAATAGTAAGAGGGCATCCAAAAGGCTTCATAAATCGAATGTTGGGTTTGTTGCCCATCAGAAACTCATAAGGTGTCTTCATCCTGCGTAGTAACTGATACTTGTTAAGTACATAGCAAGCAGTACTTACGCCTTCAGCCAAATTGAATAGGTAGTTGAATCTGCTAGCATTGTTCTGGCCGCTTTAATCAAAGTCCTATTTTTCTTTTTGCAACACCATTCTGCTGTGGTGTTCTTGCAATATCAACTCCTCTTGATTCCTTTGTTGGCACAAAATTCATCCATAAGCTTGTTCTTGAATTCAGCCCCATTGTCACATCTAATACCTCTAACCTTGAGTCTCAATTGGTTTTCAAGTGCTATTATGAGAGTCTGAATAGCATCAAAAGTATCATCTTTAAATCCCAAGAAAAATACCCAACTCAATCTCCTATGCAATCATCTGTTACAACTAAGCAACTTTTTCTTGTTTAAACTTGCCACAAACAGTCCAAACAAATCCATGTGTAACAGCTCCAAAGGTTCTCTAATAGACCTCTCCTCAAGCTTCTTACATGAAGCTTTGTGTTGTTTACCCTTCTTGCACGCCAAACATGAGTGATCATTCTTGTAGGTCTTTGAAGGTAAACCTCTAACTAAATTTCCTTTTACCAGTTTGTTGATATTCTTGAAATTGACATGGCCCAATCTTCTATGCCACTGATGTGCTTTTTCAGATGTTGCTTTTGCCACCAAACATGTGGCTCTTCCATAAGAATGAAGACTCTTCATATCTAGACTATACACATCATTGGTTCTTGGTACTCTAAGGACTACCAAGTTATCATCAACATGCTTAAATTTAGGAGAAAGGATGAGACATTCTGTGTCAGTGAATAACACAGGATGCTGTTTATCACAGATTTAAGAGACCACAATAAGTTGAACTTGAGCTCCTTCACATATCTATAATTCTCAAAATCAATACGCCCTGCTTTGATGGTTCCTTTTCCAGTAATTCTTCCTCCATTGGGATCATTCCCAAATGCAACTCTTCCTCCACTAATAGATCTAAAATCAGACAGAATCTCCTTGTCTCCTGTCATACTTCCAGAGCAACCACTATCTACAATCAAATGATCTTTAAGCTCCTCTTCTGGGTTGCCCTGTGTTAGGATCCAATATTTATTGTGTTGATGATTCGGGTGGTCTTGGATGATCAAAATACATGTTTGCCATTAGAGAGAGAAAGTTAGAGAGTTGGGTGTTTTCTTGGTAGAGACTTGATGAACAAATTATAGAATGTTAGATTGAAAAGCACCACCCCTTCCATGGATGGAAGGGGTATTTATAGTTACAAGAAATACGACCTCCTGTCGGCCTGTGGATCAGGTATACAGTGGGTAAAGACCCGCCCTTCCTCCACGGTGTTGCTCTAAACTAAACTACGCTACAATACTAACAAATAAACTACTTAATAACGTAACAAACGACACGTCTACGAGCTAACATATGCTAGACTTATAATTGGGGTGACCGACACTTTAACATGGAATTTTCTAATTCCTAACAATCTCCCCCTAAGGGAGGTCACCCCATGAAATACATTTTGCATCCTAGCATTCTATCTTTGTCTTTAGTTCTTGAGCTCGTAGACTTGAATTCTTCAACATCTGCATCTTTGTGCTTTTGTAGCGATTCTTTAAAGTCCGCATTGAATTGTACTTTAAGTGGAGGCCTTTGAAGTAATCCACATCTTTGATGATCTTCGAGCTTTCATTGAGATCATCAGCCACTGTAAATCTCTGGATCACCCTTTATTGTGTTGCCATCATGTGAAGTTGTGACTTTTGGACCGACATGCTCACACTTTTGAATCATGACATCTTTCCATCGAGTAACGGAAGCCTTACTGTTCATGATATTTGCAGCAGCGAAGCGTAAGCATAATATGAAATATCGAGCCGTGTTATGTAGATATGCATCGCATGACTTCTTCAAATTAAATGTGGATGCCGTGAGCATGCGGCTTTGGATTGACTCCTCAATTCGATCACCGCAACCGTCCAAATGTACCGCAAACAACAGTAGCAATAAAACACACGAAAGTGTCTTTGATCACTTTCGTTGAATTGAGGTACACGCCCACGGTTCCCCGCTGATCAAGTACAAGTACCGCCTGCGATCGTATAATTCCGAAGAATCTCCTTGACAGGGTTTCGCAGCTGCTCTAGCCGTTCTCAAACCGAACGTCTCAAAGAAGACAACACGGAGTGAGTGAACCAGCGAATTGAGATTCACTGATTGATGAAAAATTGATTTGAAAACACAATCGTGTATTGCTTAGAAGAAAGAGTTTTGCAATACAACGAAGGTTTTATAAGAAATATCAATTTTCAAACAAAAATACTTTTTGTATTTGAAAAGAGTACACACTCGATGTGCTAGAGAAAAGAAGATTTGCACATCGAACGGTTTTTCCAAAAGTACTTTTTCAATCAGAGATACTTTTTGAGTTTGAAAACATAAGTACACATTCGACATGCTAGGGAAAAGAAGGTTTGCACATCAAACGTTTTTTCCAAAAGTATTCGTCAATTCATTACTGGACCAAGGTTGATTCACAAGTGAATCGCCCCATCGTTTCTATCCAGTTGTCACAAGTTTGATCTTTAGAAAAGATCTCACATGTCACCCACCAAGAGCTTGTTTGATGTTGGCTCTAGAAGGATTTCCATCTTCATCGTGAATATTTACATATCACTCAGATGTTCTGGCAATACCACAAGGATAATGCGTAGGACTCTTAATATATTCTCACTTTTCACATTGTGTGAAACAGTAAGTCTTCATTAATTTTGTGTCCTAATGAGATATTGTGGATGATCTCTTGGCTCTAGACTCAATAGTGCACATTTGGTTCCTATGCCGGAGACTAGGGAGAGGGTCTCCTTCTTCAATATCAACAATCTCTAAGAGAAAGTAGATAGATTATGTAGGTTCCCCGTGAGAATGAAACAAGTCCTTTTAAGAGGAACTTGAGTAGTTTGGGAAGTAGTAGTGCAGTGCATCACTGGGTCCATGATGTCTTGTCTTCAATACCAGTGTTACCTTAGTAAACACCAAGAGCATATGTATTGAACCCGGTTTCTCCCTAAGGTTGAATTATTGGAGGGCTATTTCTTTTCACCCTTTTCACATTCATTTCTTTTTCATTCTTCAACCCCTTCAAGGCTTACCGAGACTTCATAACTAGAACCTTGTTGGGTTTATTCCAAAGACTAGCTCTGTCTCACCCGCACTCTTCCCATTTCTCATTTTTCTCCTTTTTCATCATACCTAAGGACTTTTACACTAACTAGTGAATTGTCCTCGGTAGATCCTCCCGCTCAAGGGATCGTGGGAACGATTACCTAACCTAACCATCCTTATAACACCATGCATAAAGTAAATTGGTCGGTCTTTTGGTATTTTTCTTTCCTTCTCGAAACCAATTGAAAAATCATTTGGAAAAACAATCAAGGTACTTGTGATACGTGATCAAAGCGTTTTGTACCTTAATAGTTTTGATCATTTAGAAAACCTCCCCCTCAACTTGTGCATATGATTTAGAAATTGTTTAGCACATGGAGGCAAGAGGACTTTGAAATATTTTCTTTGATCACAATTTTCGTACGAAAAAGCCATTTGATTTTCATGGTAAAATTCTCCCCCTCAATATGTGCATAGGATATTTAAAATCATTTTACCACATAGAGGCAAGAGTTCTTTTGAAGTACATCCACGATCACAAAAGCCATTAAGAAACCATTTGAAAACTCAATCAAGGTACTTTATAAATCTCTTTAAAAAAACTTTTGTACCTCGATAGTTATGCTCCCCCTCAATATGTGCTTCTAGATTCGAAAGCATTTAGCACATATGAGAGAGCAGCATGCACAATTAAATCAAAACGATCACCTTTCATCAAATTTCATAATTAAATCACAAATTCTCCCCCGATCAAAAATATCAAACCCTTAGAGATTTTGGATCCCAAGTGATTTAATAAGGTTTCGAAAACATGGGAGAATATGTAGCCAGGTTTAAATACTCATCTTGTTTTAGGATAAATCCTCCTCCTCAACGTGTGCATTGTGTATTTGAAATCGTTTGGCACATAGAGGCAGGAGTGCCTTTGAAGGACTAAAACCAATTCCATTTAAAACAGATTTGAGATTTAAATCACGATCTCTACCCTGATCAAAATTTCAAACCTTTTGAGATTTGTGATCCCAAAAGATTTAAATCATTTAGAAGATTTTGGGGAAAGACGTGGCAAGATTTGATTTTGAAAAATGACGGATAAGGACCATTTTAAGACATTAAAGATTGTTAGTGTCAGGTATGATTGTTTTAAGAGATCTTTTAGTAAAATAAAACAATTTCACAATCAAACAAGAACGTAAAAAAATTTCATTATGAAAGACCTTGATTTTTAAAGAAA
This sequence comes from Chrysanthemum makinoi, assembly GCA_910596185.1. Classification (NCBI taxonomy): domain Eukaryota; kingdom Viridiplantae; phylum Streptophyta; class Magnoliopsida; order Asterales; family Asteraceae; genus Chrysanthemum; species Chrysanthemum makinoi. The sequence continues at coordinate 226,356,177 of OU343221.1, read as the reverse complement.
ATCATACCATGACATAACATTAAATCTTTAGATCACCACTTTATTTCGTACAAATTGGAACTTTTGTGAAGAAATATCGTTTGAAAATATTATATTTTAAATCACTCTCCCCTCAATCGATGACAGAAGTCAATAATTGAGTGACTTAGGTTCTGATAAAAAGAAGTCCGGTGATTTTCAAAATTAAGTCCAATTAATTTTCAAAACAATATTTTCCATTTTCAAAACAATTTAATCAAATTATTCAAAATTGTTTAAAAATGGTATCCTGCACAAAGATACGTTAGGTGGATGAGCCGCTTTTGTTGTTGTTGTTGTAGGGCTTGGAAGAAAAACCGTCTGCAGATGTAGTGAGACTTCTTCTTACGTTGCATTTTGAATGCCAACTGAGGTCAAATTAAGCTCCGTTTCTTCAATCACTTAGAAGAAAACCATCTGCTGATGCAGTGAGACCTTTTACGTTGCATTTATGCCAACTCTCCATTGAAGTCCAATTAAGCTCCGTTTCTTCATTTGTAAACCCAAGAAATATTTACCCTTTCCTTTCGGCATCCAATCATCTTCAATTGTGGGATTCGGATCGGGAACATTCTTATAACCAATATACCTGCATACGTTAGTGAACACACATACGGATATATGGTGGTCGACAACACCCAAACAGTAATCGACTAATAAAAGTCAATTCAACATATCAATCAGTTCATATAAGGTATGGGAATTATGTGTTCATCAAACTCTAATCATCTAAACCTAACAATCATATCCTAGAAACCTAGTCCCTCAACATAGGTTAACATCATTTTTAATTAAGCACGAGGATAATTAAGAAAGCCCGTTAGATGATATAGATTTGAAAACATTCTCCCCCTCAATCAATGACTCATTTTCTGAAAAGATTAAAAGCGCTGAAGGCATTTATTGAGTTTTCTAATTTAATAGAACTCTGATTGTTTTTAAAGCAACTCATTTACCACATTTTTGTTAAAACAACAAATATTTTTCTGAAGAATTTTAGACGGAAAAACATTTGTGTAGGAACAGCAGTCCTTCGACATACTTTCCTCATTTTGATTTTAGGAAAAGTGCACGAAATATTTTAAAAATTTGTTTAGCGCAACACTTTCCTTTCTTTAAGAACGGGTTGCTATCGGAAATAATAGCAAGCCATAGTTTTAAGCACGGGTTACAGTCTGAAGTAACTGCAAGCCATATTTTGAGACATGTTTAGAAAAATAATATTTACACCTCCTGCTCGGACTTCATCTATGGTCCCATGCCATTATTGAATGACATTTCTAAGACCGTAGATGTTATCGATACCAGAAGACATGTCTTGGAAAAACATATTTTTGGTATTTTTCAAAATTTTCTGATTTTTATGGGTTTTAAATGGTTTTATAATTTTCTATTTTCTTTTTGCTGGTTTTATATTTTTGTATTTGGTTTTTCTGATAAATATATTTACAAGGATAGAATAGATGATATAGTTAAAGAAGATGATGATACGAGTACCGAGATAAGGATATCGAACAGCCCCGTCGTAGAAGATAGAAGCCATCATCCCTAAAACTTTAACCACCAAAGCTTCCAAGACTCTTGAATCGAAGAGAGAGATTGAGCCACTTGAAAGTGAGACTTTGGCAGCTTCCCCCCAAACCGAAAATCCATGTGATGAGCAGATTCGAAGCTCTATTTCAAGCTTTCCTTAGCCAGTGCAATGAGAAGCACACCATTATCATAAATCCCGCTGCTCCTTTTAAGACCGATATTCGAAATTCTCCATTCGGGGTTATATCATCCAATAGAACATCAGCAACGTTCATCCCACACTCAAATAATCTTCTCAAATTTTTTCCACTCGAGGTCCAAGCAATCCATTCCAAACAGGTGTCAAGAGAACAATTCCCAAGTAGTTGAATTGAAGCAGCTTTTTGTATAATGCTCAAGAACTCTCCCAAACACACATCATGAGGGGAATGAAAACACCTTCCCATGTTCACATTTTTCTTCCCGGATGATCTTGTATGAAGCTCAAGAACCCGAAGTACACCAATACCCAAGAGCTCTCCAGAATACACATCATGAGGGGAATGAAAACACCTCCCCATGTTCACATTTTTCTTCCCCGATGATCGTGTATGAAGCTCAAGTATCCGAAGTATACCAATACCCAAGGAAGGAATAAATGATAACATTGAAGAAGCATGCCAAGTCACTGATTATCTCTCAGGATGACAATCTCTCGGATGTCAACTCCGAATAAGTGATTATATCTCCAATCACTGATTAAGCACTCAAGTGAAACAACTGAGCATCCCCAATGTACACACTCTATCTCCCCTGATCATTGCGATACCATCGAAATCACCACACACTAGTGTACCTCTTTTATCTTTAGAAACTTTCTCTAACATCACTTCCCCCACGTAGTTGAAATACTAACACTAAACGCTTTGATGAGTAAAACCTTGAGTTTCTCTGCGGTCATGACATTTGTTTTCCGGGATATCTTCAATCACTTAGAAGTATTAAGTTCATCAAGTTTTACTCGCCATGAGTCAAACCTTGAGTTTCTCTGCGGTAATAACATTTGTCTTCCCGAGATATCTTCAATTACTTAGAAGTATTAAGTTCATCAAGTTTACTCGCGTTTAGATGCTTATCTCCTTCCCCTTTGCTGGTTTTGACACTACAGAGTCAAAGAAATCATTATAAGCCTGTATACTAGAAATTTGTTGAGAAGAACACTTGAACTCTTGTGGGAATCAACTTGTCAAGACTCTCTTGACTATTTTATCAACCTATGTAGACAATTTGAAGTGACCACTGAGGAAGAAAACCCGATATACCATACTTGAAACTGAAGTCAACTTCCCCACATTTGTATCTTAAGCTTGCACCTAATGATGGAAGAACGGTGTAGAGAATTTATGCTTCAAGCAAATCTCTAAGTACTCACTACCCAAACAAAGTATGAGACATTAACACCTCTTATGATTATCCACACCGTCATATGTGTGTGACATTGAGTAAAACAAAGTAACTCCTAATAGTGATAGTTAACCAGGTCCTCAACCATCCACCTCGACTGCTGGTAACTAGATAAACCAAGTCTTCAACTCAAATTCTAAAGCCCGAGCAAGTTATCAAATAAGAACACGCCTTTGTGAAAGTCAACTTCAATCTCAAATAAGTGATAAATGATTAACTCCGAAGTAATCAACTTGTGTCAAATGTCTAACACGTGAATAAATGTACAACCGGATGTACATTGACTCACTTAATGAACAGGAACAAATGATTCCTCAACATCAATTCCATCTTCCTAAAGATATACATATAAAGACTGATCTGGAAGATTCACCAATAATGTCTTCAAGCGGATGAGGAAGTCATTTTCCTTAATGTTCATGTGGTTGATTTACAGAGTGCACAATAATCCGTGAAGATTTGGTAAAGGAATACCAAAGAGCGGATCATTTTTCATGAACAATAATCCGTGAAGATTTGGTAAAGGAATACCAAAGAGCGGATTATTATTCAATAGTGCAACTGCAATATAACAATAGTCAATAACAACACCTCCCATAAACCGACAATCTATATGATAAATGCCCAGATTAAGAAGAAGTATTTAGATAATCAAATGCAACTCGTCTTTAGTCTTCTAACATGTAGCGTAGAATGTAGAATGATCAGACTCGACCTTCTTCAAGATTGTTCGAACGGGGAATAGATTGTTAACATCTTCAACTCACACCAAAAAGCATCCCACCAAAAGCATCCCAATTAACTTACATCTTGCAAATCCCCTTAACTAAAATCCTCCCAATCAAACAAGAACAAAAAGATGTTCATCAAGGAAATCAAAGAATCAAGCCGCAACTAACACATAAGATGGTAACACCAAACTACCAATCACATCAAACAAGAACAGAGAGATTGTTCGAATCATCATGTTGATGTATACGTGAAGCATTAAACGGAAGCACTTTGTCGATAAACTCATCAATCCGAGTGAAGATGTCAACCAACGGCTTTTAGAAGAGAAAAACTCCATGTGAAGATGACCCGATAAGAAGAAGCTCGGTTCTTACATGAGTTTAGAGCCGTATGACCATTTATATTCTCAAATATCAATCAACAATGCAAAAATTCACACTTTTCTCCCCTCAAGAATTTCATACGGAGTTGCCATTCTTGATTAAGTAAGTGAAAATCATCCGAATGTTCTATTCATACTTCTCTCCCGCAAAATCAGCACATGATGTCGCCATCTTCATTATAATCGAGCAAGTGGAATGAGAAAACAATCGTGGTAGCCCGTTCACTTTATGACCTGAAGCACATGGAAAAATCATGAAGCATTTTGATGAGAATGGTCATTAATTAGAAGATTTCTCTTCTTCAGAAGATAAAGCGCACTGACACGCATACACTCTCTTTCTTTAGAGTACGAGGCAAGAACTGTTGTGTTCATACGCCATAAGAAGATTTCTATTCTTTTGAAGATAAAGCGCACTGAAACGTACACTTTTCTTTTCTTTAGAGTACGAGGCATGAACTGTTGTGTTCATACGTCATAATCTCTCTCTTTTCTGCACTCTTAGCAAAACATGTAATCATCACCATTATCATTCAGTAGGCTCTTTGAAGTGACGGCTGATGGAGAAAACCCAATATGATGAATTTGACCCTAAAGTAAACTAACCTAAACTCGTGACTTAAACTTGCACATATGTAACAAAGAGCGGTGCCGATTTCCATTAGCATCTCTAAGTACTCTCTATGTACTCTATACTCTTCAACCAACCAACCATCAAGTATAAGACGTACATCACCTTTTGAAAATCCACAATTGAATGTGACACTGAGCACTACTACGTAACTCCTTAAAGTGATAGTTATTTTGTAGTGGTAAGAGCCCAATTCCCCCAAATGGTAAAAGAAAAGGTAAAAGACACCCAACAATAACTAGATTTCCAAGTCTTCGTTTTTTATAATAAGCTCGAACAAGGATCATGAAGAATCTTCATCCAACCATCCCCTGATACCTTCAGATACTAAGTACACTCGCTCGTGATATTTCACTTCAACCTCAAATAAATAATAGTGAATTAACTCCGTTGTCACATCTTTAAAAGCTCAAATCTAGCCTTCTTTGACATTTATATGAACTTTGATAATGGTTTCATCCCGGCCATGGTTAAACGCACATAACCCCGTAAAACCATGTAATAGCCAAACTACCATGACGAATATCCAAACACACATCCAATTTATGAAGTACACCCTTTATCCCTTCTTCAAACAAAACCGTAACACCAAAGATCGAAGACCCCGAAATATACTTTCCTTTCTCCAAGATGGTTCCATCATCACGGGATTTTACAATTCTATAGTTTAAACCGAGAAATAGTTTCTTTCGCGGGATTTTACAAAACCAAGAATAAACCGCAAGATAGATCCGGAAATGCACATTACTTTTACCAGGATGTTTCCATTGTCACGGGATTTTACAAGTCTATGATTTAAACCGAGAAATAGGTTCTTTCTCGGGATTTTACAAAATCAAGACAAAACTGTAAACAATGTCAGCTTGAATGTGGTATGCCAGCATTGGTTTCAGTGAATATCTGTTTTAGGGGAACATGCAGCGGTTCATCAAAAGTCCATTATCCAACATCATCAACATCATCAACCATCCAATCAAAACTTTGGAAACACATCAATCACGCAATCTGTCGGTTATTGTAATGACCACATGGAGAAGTAAACCCGATATACCAAACTTGATCATGAAGTAAAACTTCCCAGATTTGTTACTTAAACTTGTACTAATCTTTGTGAATAAGAAACGGTGTACCCAATGTACAAAACCTCTTGACATTCTCAATTAAGTGAGACACCGAAGTGATAGTTACGTTGTGGGTAAAGCGAGAAAGAGTCACAACCGTAATTAAATAGCCAAATCTTTATCACCCTCTATAAGCGCCCAAACAAGTCATCTTCGCGGAAGGGTAGAAAGAAAGAAGACGAAATAAGTAAACGTGCCTGGAAAAACCTCACTTCAAATCCAAATAAGATATACCGTACAAACAACCCCGTAGTCAACCTAGATAAGACACTAATTCAAGCCGTGACAAAAAATCATTCGTGGAAGTGTGTACACCAAAATATCAAACCTCATACCACAACAAATCTCATCTTAAGATCTCATCATCAAATCTCATCAAAATAATTCGTGATTAATTAAGCATTCAACATACTCAAATCCGACATTGGTCAACTTTCAAGTACAATCTTCAAGACCAAGTCCAATGCTCCACTCTCTGGCTCAACATAACACATGGCACAGTTCAATATCAACACCCGATTCGTCGTAGGCCCATGAATAACACGAATGCTACTAATGTCATGTAGTCCATGTGAATTATGTTAATGGCACTTACATAATGATACTCGATACCGAATAGTTACATGCCAATACCTCAAATGAGAAAAATAACACACGGCCCATGTCAGTAATTCACAACTGATCCAAATATCCAAATTTATGAATATATGTGAACTGTCCACAATTACTTGGCCCAAGACTACATGATACATTAAACACTACATGGCCCATGTCTAAATTCGTGAGAAGGCAGATTTAAAACAGATCCAGCCCATCTTAGGAATTAATTCACTTGGCCTAAATAAAACATTTCAACCTTGTGCGGCCCATGTTTGATCCAGAAAAACGGATTACCCTAATCACAGGGGATATAAAGCGTATACACCTTATCACACATTACCTAAAATCATGTAACCCTAATCTTATCACAATAATTCCTCCCCTCTCTTCTCACAAAGCACACCATTCCACTTCAGTAACCACACCCAAAATAATCATTCACTACAACTTCAGTCCGCCCCAAATATCTAATCAATGCAAGACGCTCCTCACAAAAGTGCTATCATCATTCATCATTCGACAAATCATGATATGGATGTTCATTCACGACCTCGCCACAGGGATGGCTAGAGGTTTTAGTGGAGGCCACGAGGACAAGCATCACGGTAGGTTTTGATTTGTCCCGTCTTGTTTTAATTATGAGTCTTAGATCCTTTAAGTTTCTGAAAGACGAATCAAAGAGAAAGAAAAAGCATTGTTGCTTATTTCAATTCTTTTGAATTTCGTAAATAATGAGTAAGATCAATGATGACAAAGTCCTTCGTGAGTTAAGATTTTTGAAAAAAATCTTGATGCATCTTGAATGCCATGAGTAGACTTAAGCTGAGATCTTGATTAATTTGAGTCGAGTCTTGTTTCTTTATAAATGGAAGTAAAGATCAATGATGATAATCTCGTGGGTTGTAAGGATCTGAAAATGGTCTTTGATTTGACTTAAACCCATCATAGAAAAATCTGAGATCTTAGATGTAAGTTGTTTTAATAAGTCAAAGTCTTTGAAATATAACAACTTTCAGTTAGATCGATGATAGATTTCCATTCTTGTGTTATGACCATAAAGGTCTTGCAGAAGCAATCATACCACGAAAACATGGATGAGATCTTAGTGTAGATGATTTATGTTTGGAGTCTTGAGCTAATGAGATGTTTTGAGTAAATGAGATGTTAATAAGTCTGTAGGAATTGGTATTTGGTTTAATTGATATTGTGGTTGTGGTCAAGTGGTAGTTTCTTCTTCATCCTTTCTGTCAAAGTTGCAAGGTCAAAGTCATGGAGTCAAGTCGCTAGCAGAGTAGTGTCAAGTCGATATGTTAAACCCAAGTCGCTACCCATTCTTTTTCAATGTAAGTCGCTAGCTACTTTTTCCAAAGCAAGTCGCTACGACTTGTTAAGTAACAAGTCGCTAGGTTAAAGAATTTTTTTCCCAAGTCGCTAACAATTTATTTAATTTGACTCAATAGTCAAATGACCATAAACCGCTAGTAACTTTATGACCCAACTCGCTACATTAAACGAATGGACAAGTCGCTACAGACCATATACACAGAATCTGGACAACATGTAAATACAAGTCGCCTTTGACTTTTAAAAGTCAACAAACCTTCAAAGGTTCATTGAATCAAGACAAACATAGGCAAGTCTCTATGAAGAACTTGTCCAACTCGCTATCAAGACCAACTCTTTTTTCGAATAGCATTAAACCCAGAAAAGTTGCATATGAATATTTCCCCAGTTTGACCACTATTTGACCACAAGAGTTGCACAGATATTAGTAACAAAAATCATGAAAGACTCTTTAGACACAAAATAGATGTGTACAAAACGTTGGGACCAGACTTTGTTGACCAAGATAAAAGATATTCATAACATGTAACACAGTAATCACTAAAAAAACAGCAACAAAACATTTTAACCAACCAATCAAAATGGAATAAAAACACTTTAAGCATAAGATTCGAACTTTAAAAATCAATAAACACAAACAACCATGGTACCACACAAATCAAAGACAACACAATAACCTTGGCTTTTGATACCAATTGTTAGGATCCAATATTTATTGTGTTGATGATTCGGGTGGTCTTGGATGATCAAAATACATGTTTGCCATTAGAGAGAGAAAGTTAGAGAGTTGGGTGTTTTCTTGGTAGAGACTTGATGAACAAATTATGGAATGTTAGATTGAGAAGCACCACCCCTTCCATGGATGGAAGGGGTATTTATAGTTACAAGAAATACGACCTCCTATCGGCCTGTGGATCAGGTATACAGTGGGTAAAGACCCGTCCTTCCTCCACGGTGTTGCTCTAAACTAAACTACGCTACAATACTAACAAATAAACTACTTAATAACGTAACAAACGACACGTCTACGAGCTAACATATGCTAGACTTATAATTGGGGTGACCGACACTTTAACATGGAATTTTCTAATTCCTAACACCCTGCACAAAGATTTAGAGAGTTAGTTTCTTTTAGGAACCCAAGCCATTACTGACTTGTGTTCCCCTTGTGGAGTTACAAACTCAAATTCTTTGAGTATGTAATTCCCACTATTTTTTAAAAAATGATCCAGAATTATCTTTTGATTTTTAGCATGTGAATTTTCAAAACTTTCTGGATTTTCAACAAAACTCTCTTTTACAAGTTCATTCTCTTTTTCTTGAAAAACATCTGATTCACTTTTTGTTGAAAGTACTATTTGTCCCTCAGCAGTACTTTCTCTCTTAACCCATTCGGTTTTAACACTTGGTTCCTGTGATCTAGATCCCCTATGTGAATTGCAATACCTTCTAGGTTGATAGTAATGAGATCTCCTAGGGTTCCTATTCCAAGAAGTGTTTGGTGAAAACTGAGCAGTACTTTGAGAAAGTACTAGTCTTGGCTTAGCAGTATCTTGGAAAGTATTGAAGGGTACTGGAGGTTTAGAAAAAGGTCTTCTCTGGTGAGGGTACCTATGGTCTGGTGAGAAATTGCTGTGATTGACCCTATTTGAATTATTCCGGACTGGTTTGTGCTCTCTAGGTTTCTGACATGCACCTATGCTTTGAAAATTTTCTAAGGTATTCTGAATGAAATTCACAATCCTTGATTAAATGAGTAGAACTAAAGCACACAAAACACAGTTTTTGACCCATACTCCCAAAGTGACTTCTTCTATGTCTATGACCAAAACTATTTTGCCTTCTAGGTGAATGATTAAACCTGTTTTTACCAAAGTTATCCCAAAAAGGTTTAGCAGACTGTTTTTGAAAAGGTTTTCCTGAAGGTGCTGCTTTTGAAGCAGTACTTTGAGTTGAAGGTACTGCTTGACTTTGAACATTTTTTTCAACAGTTTCTTTTGGGGTTTCAGACCTAGATTGACTAACTAGCTTTTTCCTAAATTCTAGACTGTCTACTCCAAAACGAGAAATATCGGCCTAGGGGTTGATGAATTCCAAAGTGGGATGGGGACTGAATGATAATCATTGTCTTTCTTATACTCAGGAGGTGTTTCACTAATTGAATCCTCATTACTAGATGTGTCTACATAATTAATGAGTTCATCATCACTAGTGGTTATATCCTCTAGGTCATCCCCAGATTGATTCTCTACTATGTTATCAAAGTCCATACCAAAACCTAAGCCAGTTCTAATGTAAGCTCTTCTCTGTTTTTGAACATAAGTAACATGTGACAGACCGCATTCTTTCCGTGCATCAAACTTTGCTAACAGATCATCTCTTTCCTTAGTCAATTTCTCAATTTCAGCAATTTTACAATTTAGTTTCCATTCACTTAGTTTTAACTGGTAATCCTGTTGTTCATACTTTTCAGCCCAAGCCATTTCGTTATTTTCATGTGTTAATATTTTGGCTTCCATTGACTCTAAGGTTATTTGATAACCAGCTACCTCAGACCTAGCTCTAACACAATTATCTCTTTCAATCACATAACTGCCAAGTAATTTTTGATAAAAATCAAGACAATTTGAGCATACCTTAGAGATAGGGGATGAACTTGGTGAAGTAGCCACCATTGCAAGTAGAACAGGATCATCTTCACTCTCCATGCTCCAATCAAATCCTCCAAAACCATCTCCGGATTCCAAAGCAGCATGATCAGATTCCTCATCAAAGGCAGTGCTCCAGTCCAATTCTTCTACTGAATCTTCAACTGCTTCTTCCATTGCTACCATACAATAAGTTACTGGTTCATCATCAAACTCAAGACTCCAGTAACCTCTCGATAAACTTTCTTGAGAAACCAAGGCTTTTGTTTCAGTAATAGGAATTTCTTTAAGCTCCAGCTTTGGTTTCTCAGTTATCCTGCTTGCTTGATACTTAGCAAACCCTCACTCCCTTGCAAGTGTCCACCTTTTGACAATTGAAGCATTCAATTTTGGATTTGTCAAAAGTGATTCCCTGTTTTGGTATGAAGTCAATGTTCTTTCCTGTTTTCTTCATGTACTTCTTGATCCTTGCAGTGATCATTTCAACTTGCCACATGATATCAATTTCTTCTAAAGCATCCTCTTCAATCTGGGAGAGGTCTTCTTCATAAGTTACAGGTAAAGAAGCTTGTTGTGCAAAGAAAGAGCATACAACTTCATCCGAGTGCATGGTAGTAGTTGGTGGGGATTGCCGAGCATAGGTGGGGGTAGTATACGAAAACATCTTGAGCCACAGACTTTGAGTAGGAGAAGCAGTACTTTGGTGGAAGTACTCCCCTCTTTCAGATGATACAAAAGCAATACTGTGAGACTTTGAGCTTGATTGGCCATTCATCTCATGCTCATACACCTTCAGATGATTGTAGAGATCATCAAAATCCATGGTGTCCAATCCAGGTTGTCCTATGATCATTGTAGCTATCACATGCCATGTAGATGGCAAACTCCTTAAGAACTTCAGATTGGCATCTTCAACAGATACTTCTGCTTTGTATAACTCCAACATGTTGAGGAGATTTTGAAATCTATCATATGCAGAATCAAGACTCTCTCTTTCACCAACACTGAAAGTTTCAAACTGTTGCTTCAATAGATTTCTGTGCATCTTCTTAGAAGCTTCATTCCCTCCAAATCTTGTCTTGAGAGCAGCCCAGAGCTGCTTTGCATCTTTAGCATCATGAAACTACAGTAGATGTCCATCGTATAGCGATAAGAGTATGTTAAGAGCCTTCTCTTGATTCCTTATGGTAGCTGCCGGTAAAACCGGGTTTGGGTGGTTTAGGTTGTCCACAATCTCCACAGTTCGAACTACTTCATTATCATTGACAATTACATTCCATAGTGCATGGTCTGTAATGGCAATGTAATCACTCATCTTCATACACTATAGGTCGTATTCTCCCTTCTTGATGATTGGAATTCTGAGTGAGGTGATTGATGGTGGTGGAACAGCTTCAATCGACATCTTTAGGTTTTGTTGTAGTAGGGTTTTAGAGTTTCTTCATAGTCAGAGTTTCCACACAAGCTCTGATACCACTTGTTGGATCGATGTACTCTAACCAAACTAACTTAAATAGCTTGTTAAGGTTTAATAACCTTGGATAAATCCTAAGTTATTAACAATGAAATACTGAGCAAACTCTATTAAGTATGCGGAATTTACTTAACAAAGCTAAGAAGAATAACTTTAACTTAGAACGATTTTATTAATAACTCTAACTCTGCTTATTATGCAGACTCTTTAATAACTCTAATAATATCAAACTTCTCTAAAACTCTAATAATGTCACGTACATCTAATGCCAATCTAAGGGTCCTTTTATAGGCTCAAGGATAACCCTAGTCGGTTTACAATTTGTATCCTTGTACGACAAGTAATCTAATAAAGAATATTCTAGAATTACAAAGCTTTCCATAAACAAATATAACAGTTCTTTTAGCCTTGCAGTACTTTGACTTCTTCTTTAGCAGTACTTTGACTTTTCCAGTACTTTGTCTTTCTGTATCCCAACAATTCATGTATTGCTCAAATAAGGATGTTCCTGCATAGAGAAGAGAAATTAGTTTCTCTTGGGGACCCAGGCCTGTAGAGGCTTGGGTCTGCCTTGTGGACCTTTAGATTTGTCAGCATTAAAAGAAACGGGTCTGCTATTATACTTGAAATTTGGTTTGGTCTGTCTCCTAGTATAACCTGCTAAGGGTTTAACAGCAGCCCCCCAATTTCCCTTTGCAGCATAAGATTGAAACATTTGAGCAGCATTTTGAGATAAGGGTCTTCTCACAGGTGAATGAGAACCACAATGAAGTCTTTGATTGAACTGGTTCACCTGTGGTTTTCTAAACTTGGGACTAGGTGATGGACTGGTTGGTTGAGATCTATATCTAGAATTAACTTTAGCTTGGCCAGATTTAACATGACCAGATAAGTCTAAATATATTACCAGTATTAAAATTTTTCCTACCAGTACCAACTTGAACACCAGCACCCCCTTTGGTCTAACAGAATTAACGTAAGTACGACCAGTATTAACAGGTACTGGTCTAGTAGCAAACTTATTAGCATGGTTAATCCTGTTCACATTATTCCACACTGGTTTATTTACCCCATTCCTAGTCTTTACAACATTTTTCTTTCTTTCCTCAGCTTCTCTAGCCATTTTCTTTTCATGGAAGTCACAATCTCTAATCAGCTGGCTTAAGCTATTGCAGACAAAACATCTTCTAACATCAAAGGAGTAACCTGCACCTAACTCCTTTTCCATTCTGGCATTCCAGTTAACCTTATCAGTGCTATGTATTTCTATTTTTTGCCTAGGAGTTGTCCTTTGAGGAACAAAGCTAGGTGAATATGATTTTAGCTTAGATTGAGACACACTAGGTTTAACTAGTTCAGGTTGTTTTGGCACATGAGGCTCACTTTTTAAAACTGGTTTAGATATCCTTATAGGCTCAGACTTAAGTTCTAAAGAACATTCAGAGATATTTCCAGTGGATCCTTCACTGTCATTAGATTGACAGGAAGAGTATTCATTGGTCTTACCTTCTGAGACACTGGTGTCGAACTTTTCTCACGTAATCCTTCTGTCATTGGATTGACAGTCAGTAAATTCAATGGAATAGTCCTGAGAAGCAACAGTTTCAGGGTTCTTCCATTTACTATAGTCAAATAAGGACTCGTCATATTTTTTCTCAGGTTTAGGAGTATAATCATCATCCCTTGTAATTGTTAGTTTTAGCAAATCTGTGATATTTAGGTTGATAACATCAAATTATCCTGAATATTAAGCGTCAATTTCCCCCGATAATGCTTGTAATTTATATCATTTATATGGATTTACGCTTGTTTTCCATTATATTCCACTTTCAGGGAAATTAAGAGCATTGGAGCTAAAGAGACGCGGAATTAGAGAATTATTAAAGATTTATCATAGTATGCTCACTTTGAAGAAGTTAATGCATGTAACTCATCTCTCACATTACGCTGTAGCTAAAGCATGACTCAAAAAACCAACTTATCAAAAGATTACAGCGTAACTCTCCCAAAGATTACGACGTTACCATATTAGGTCAAATGAGGTTCTGCGTCGCTGATAATTACGCCGTAACTCATGCATCAACTACGGCGTAACCATGATTTATTGAAGATACGGCGTAACCCCTTCTAAGGTTACGAAAATCTAGTGCAATTTACAATGAAGTTATATGTTACGGCGGAACTATTTTATTAGTTACGCCGTAACCAAGATCTGGCCTATAAATACCCCACGATTTTTAGCATTTCAAAGCATCCCATTTAACATACAACAATCAAAGAACGTGGGAAGAAGCCAAAGGCAGGTCTAGAGGAGCATACGGAGCAATCTCCAAGGGAGAAATCACTCCCCTACGATAAGCATTAGCATTTTATCTTTTCTTTACTTTCGATTCATGTATTTCGTAACATTAAACATTGAATTGATTTTTATGGTTAATACGAGCGGCTAAGCACCTCTTGGTGCTGGCCTAGTTATGATTCCTTAATTTTTTGTTTGCGCTTACATTGCTTCCGTATAATTATTTCTAAGTGTATGCATGTATAGTTTATTGGTAGCTACCCTTGTTTCGGTAGTTTTGAATGGCGGTAGAGGCTAGTTGCTTAGGAGATATGACCAACTGACCTTAAGTGAGTAGACTGAGATGGGAAGGGTAAGATATGACCAACTGACGACCCTTTCTACTTGTGCGATTTGACCAACTGATCACCTACCGTTTGGATGAACTTAAGAATTAGGGGGTGAGTGTCTAAGATGCTAGCTACCGAACTCACTATTATAAGTCTAGCATGTAGCGTAACTTAATGACTCGGCTTAGAGGACCGTAGAACAACTGGACTTATAAGAGGACACCTGACTTCTCCAGTGGTGGCATCTTTGCTGATAGGTTAGGGCGAACTGACCAAATGTTGTCCTCTCGACTTTAACCCCACCTGAAGTAATTGGAAGTAATTAGACGTAGACATTACTAGCTAGGATGAATAACTAGTTTAGCACTACTCTCCTCTATTGATCACACCCTTTGCCTTTTATTTCATTAGTAGTTAATTAGTTAATTCGATATCAAAACCATATTAAAATCTGTGACACCTAGACTTAGTATTAATCCACACACATAGCTCTTGCGACGACCTCGGTTTTACCGAATACTATACTACACACGACCGGGTACACTACCCGTTAGTGCATGAGGGTAGACCATAGATATAACGAGACATTATAAATATTAAAACCTGGTCAGTAAAACCTGCATCATAGTTTTACCTTCAAAATCACTTTTTGACTTTACAAAAACATTTTCCATCACCTCTTCCTCATATCCTATAACCTCTTTATCAGACTTTATCCCATACCCTAAACCAATTTTACTTGTAGAACTCATTCATGATTCACTAGCCTCTACAGATATTTTTTTTACTGTTTTGTTATTTTTCAACTATCTTTTGCAGCTCTTCTTTATCTTTAACTGCCTTCATTCCTATTCTCCTATATCTTCTAAGCTTCTCATCCTTTTCAAAAATTTCATTACCTTGAAAGGTAATCTTTTCATTAAGAGATGCATTTTGTTTTAGAAGATTATTTACTTGTTTTTCTAATGTTTTAATAGGATTTTCATAAGCAAGTAATTTAACTTTGATCACCCATTTGACCCATCCGCTCATCATAAAGGACTGCAATTTATTGTATGAATCAAGACATATTGTTTAGCATAGTTACCTCACTGCAGAGCTTATGGCCATGAGAGCATGCTTGACGCCCCGCCCCTCTCGTAGATGATGCTCTAACCGCTTAACCACACCAGACTTCCAAAGTAAGTACCTACCGGGATTCTTGTCTTCCTTCTCATCATGTCTAGGATAGAAGGAATCCCTTTTCTTCTTTTCATTAGCCTCCTTTAGAGTACACTCCCTAGCAAAGTGACCCTTCTCTTGACACATGTAGCACTTTAGCTTTGACTTGTCAAATCCTACTTGTCTCTTTCCATCAAAGCGCACTTACCTACCATTCTTCTTGAAGAATTTTCTCATCCTTAATGCAATCATGGCACACTGCCAGTTGATATTCATTTCCTCCATATCCTCATCTTCAATCTGGTCCAATTCTTCATTTATAATGTTCTCAGATTGATTTGAAAACAAAGAGTAGATGATCTTATCGCAAAACCAGCTGACCCTCATCCTTTTCTTTACACGAAGACTATCTATATAGCTACGTAACCAAAACCACTAAGACTTAACTCTGGTTTTAGTGTTTCTGCCATGAGAGACAAAGGCAACATTGTCACTTGAAGAAGCTTTTGAATTTCCCTTGATGTCTTGTTCATACACTCTAAGATTATTAAACAAGTCATCTATTAACAAGGTGTCAATATCTTCTTTATTCCTCATGATCATTGCTAGATTTGACCATTTATTGGGCAATGATCTGAGGAATTTCATATTAGCATCTTCATTGGATACTTCAGATCCATGTGTTTCCAATTTTGACAGGAGTTGTTGGAACCTGTCATAGCCTTTCTCGTGCCTTCAGAAAGTCGATTGAAAATGCTTCAAAATGTTGTTTATAAACGCTTTTTGCATTTTCTTGGAGTTAGCATTACCTCCAAATTGTTCTAATAGCCTCCCACTTCCTTAGCATCATCTAAATTGTGGAACCTTCTGAGATGTTCCTTTGGTATGGCCATCTTTAGGAGAGTTCTTGCCTTTCTTTCTTTCCTCGAAGTATTTCGAGCTATGATTGGTGGAAGGATCCCGATCGCGTTAATCATTGCCAATAGAAATTCTCTTCTTAGAATTCCCATTCGGATCACTTTCCGCACCTCATAATCTACATATTCCGATAATCGCTCCATCTCCATGGCCCGATATCGTATTCTTCCTTTTCTAATAGGAAGTTTGAGGTTGGAGATAGTTGTTGTTGCGTGAAGTTGTTGTTGTTGTTGTTTCTTTGTTGTTTCGAGATCCACGCTTCGATGCTTCATTTCCGCCGAGCCTTCTTCATCACTATGATGATTTGAAAAGTTATCCTGAAGAGACATTCTGAAGGGTTTTTGAGAGATGAGATGAGTATTCTTGTTGTGTTTTATTTCTTCAATTCAGAGTCCTTCAACAGGCTCTGATACCACTTGTAGGTCCAAAAGTTTCTGGATCTAAGTAGCCTTGAATGACTAATAGTAAACATGAATAAATTCAATTTACTATATGAAGAACTCTTTACAATTGCTTAATGTGTTAATGCGGAATATTAACACACAAGTATGAAGAATACAAGAATTACTAACTTTGTATTTTCTATTAAATTGCTCAAAAGCTAATGCATACAACCCGTACATTTACCTAACACCTTAGGAATCCTTTTATACACCAAGGAAACCCTAATTGTCTAACAAACTTGTAGAAGGGTAAAGATATCTTCTCCTAAGATATCTCTACACGTTCATATCTATTCCTAATATAAC
This sequence comes from Chrysanthemum makinoi, assembly GCA_910596185.1. Taxonomy (NCBI): domain Eukaryota; kingdom Viridiplantae; phylum Streptophyta; class Magnoliopsida; order Asterales; family Asteraceae; genus Chrysanthemum; species Chrysanthemum makinoi. Next base: position 226,338,795 of record OU343221.1, on the reverse strand, counting down.
TCTAACAACTATTATGTTTTGGACATAAACAAACTTAACCAACGACACTTTGTTCTGCTAGACTTAACATCTTTAGTACTGGCAGACTTAACTACTAACTCTAGCAGACTTAACAAGACTTAACCACTACAGAATATAATTCCCAACAAAACCCTTGATCATAATGCTTCTAACCTTCATTTTGTTGTAAGCATACTTCCATGATGATCCACCAAAGCAAGTATTAGAAGACATGCCATTTACATCCACTACATGTACATATATATGAAGATCTACAAGATTGTGATCTTATCATCTTCATTCATTTGAAGGCTTCTCATCAATAGAAGTTTATTTAGATTAGTCATTTATATCCATTAGACACATTGTCTTGAATCATCATTTGTAACATCATCTTGTATCATTAGGTGGTTTATGTGTTTGTGCCATAAAACTCAAGGTTTGTTATGTTGGGCCACAAAACATAACGGGTTTGGTTGTACCCGAAAAAGGACTCGGTATTTAGCTTTGTACTAGATAAAATGTAAGGACGTAGGTTTGGTTCTACCTTGTGAAAGAACCCAGTATCTAGCTTTGTAACGAATAAAGTGTAAGCAACGTTCTGTAAGGTTTTCTCTGCCGAGAATGGAGCTTGTTGATCTAGTGAAGTAACTCTCGAGTTGCGTACTCGGGGAGTAGATTAGGGTGAAGAGGAGCTTCGTGACCAAACCACTATAAATCATCATATCGGTTTACATATCCTTTTTACTTATCTCCTTACTTTTATTCTTGCTTTATATTCTTGATTGTCTTTGTGCTTGATGTTTATGATTGTGTTGTATACTTGTCTTATTCTATGCTTTCTAAGTATTCATGTATTCATAGACTATATTTGACACTTTACATATTATGGTAAGCTAGATAGGCAATTTGATACAAAAGTTTTATGTTTTTAAACGGAAATGTATTTACCCCTACAGTTTCCACTTTTCTTATGAAAAAATGAGTAGTTAGGATTGATTTATTGGATCTCTAGATAATTTTGGGACTACATTGATCTCAACTCCTCTATGTAATCATTATGTAAAATTATTAATCAGGATCCATTATCATAACAAAACATTAGATTACCCGTAACTGGGCCGATCCAGTTACGCCGTAACCCTTTCCTGGTATGCATTTTTTTAAGTCAACTCACAAACGCCGTAACTGGGCCGATCCAGTTACGCCGTGACTATCCTCTGTTGTGAAATTTTTTCTAAAAACAAGTTTCAAAACAATTTTATAACCTTGTATTAGTAGTTAAATGAACTTTGTGGGTGTGTTCCCTGTAAACCCTCACGAGACTTCACTCATCCACTCGGGACATCGAGTGGTTTAAAAGGCTTGTTGCATTCGCTAAATGCAACCATGATTCCTACGAAAGTGAGCTAGGTCTTATTTTATTTTTGTTTTTATTTTACGTGCTATTTTTGCTTTTTATCTAGAATTATGCTTTTTGGTATTAGTTTTTCTTGCAGCAATACAGGTTGATGAATTATGGAAAGATATTTGGCTGCAAGGAAACACTTTTATCCGACTTAGTTGAGTACCATGGTAATTGTGATGATGAGTTGATGGAAGTTGGATGTTGCTCGTGGAGGCACATTTGGAGCATGTTTTTGAACATGCATTATTGATCATACTGAGCAAATCCAGGGGAGTTTTCCGTTTCAATTCTAACCCTTCTTATCTTTCATTTATATGCTTAGTAAGACCCAAGTGGGGGGAAGGGATTAGAAATAAACACCCACCTGATTTTACTTGCCTTTATTTTTCTAGTTTTAGTGAAAAATGTTTCATCATTAAAATTTTGACATGTTTTTCATTACTTAACTGGATTAATCTTAATTGAGCACACCAACCCTATATTTACATTGTGTGAGGATAAACCTTTTCATTTTTCCCTTATACGTAATACCATAAAATGAGTGTGTCATGGGTCGTAGTAGACTTTAGAACTTGGCCTTGCATATCTTTTTGAGATCATTATAATGAGCATTACACTGAGGTAACTTGCTGTAATAGGTGCAGCTAGGATATAAGGCAATTTTAGGATTAATCCCAAATAGCCTATCGATTTATTTGTGTGTATATTGACTTTTCTCATCGATCAGTCAATCCCCCTGTTAAACCCTTTTTGTTGTACTCATTATTAGTGCAAGATACCCCTAGTAAACCCGTCGGAGCCATTATTTTCATTTTGTTCACCCAAAATATGTATGTTTCATTACACCTATCGCCTAGCCTACCTTATAGTTTCCTTATGTCCATGGTCCAGGCACTGTTAGTCAATTTTGGTTCCACTGGTGGAAGTTGCAGGTTTTGAATAAAGGGTTTTGGAATAAAATCGGGTTTAGATGATAGTTGATCTCAAGTGGGGGGATGCTTTATATGTTAGTATCGTTTTTATTTTTTATTCATGTATACCTTGTCTTGCATCAAAAAATAAAAAAATAAATAAATAAAAAATAAAAAAGTGAACAAAGAAAAAAAAAAGAATGCAATCAAGAGTTTATTAGTTTGTTTATAGCTGATTGTAATTTAAATCAGCTTATGTGTCGTATTGTGTTAAGAATTCCCGCCTTGTGCAACTTTTACAGTTTTTAACTTATCCGTTTTTGTTTTAACGGATAAAATTAGAAACACGTATATTTCTATCTCGCCTTTCAAATTTTAATTAATATTTGTACAATGGGGGCATTGTAAATTTTAAGTGAGGGGGATGGGAGATAGAAATGGTTGATTATATAGTTTTTGGTCGAAATATGTGCTAAAATTATCCAAAATTTAAATTTTTTATAGCACATACCTTTTTTTCATTGATGATGAAGGCCGAGTTAATGCATCTTATTTGCCTATTTTATGGAGTTTATGAGGCACTACGATATATTATTATATGCATTAACTCGTGTATTGAAGACCCCTTGACTCTTGACCCTCAGTTTTTGCTACGGGATTGAATGCGAGTAGTGGTTGGGCGATCGTGGACTTAGGAAATTATTTGTTTTGTGTCTTTTTGTTTACACCCATTAAATGTTTTCCCATGTCTTATCCTACCCTTTTTGAATGTGAAGTTTAGTTTAGGTGAGAAAGCGAGCAATCATTGGTGTCTTAGCCATAGATTTGGTCATGTATCATTGGTTTTGTTCCCTTCGCCGTAGCTCGTTAGTAATGACCAAATAACCTCGTAAGCCTTTATGTTGTGTCAACCCATTGCCTTTTAGAATAGCTGCATCTATAAACTCTAGTGGTGGAGATTAGTATTTTTGTTAAGCCTATGATGGAATACTCGCCATGACTGAGCAGTTGAGTGATCACCCAAAAATAAACACGTAGAATAATGAGAGAGAGAGTGTGATTTCAATTCCCTTTTCGTGAGGTGCTCGGTTTGGAATTTTCTAGCTTAGGTGATTTTTAAACTCATATCTTCCAATTAATCTTGGGAGATATCTTTTTAGAAATTAATTAAAAGGTCTACTTGATGGCAAGTAGAGTTCAAGTGGGGCATATTTGATAACATCAAATTAGCCTGATATTTTATATATCAAAGTCTCGTGTTTTTTGCCTCATTTGTATTAATATGGTACTTAATTCGTTCATATTCGTTTATATTTGCATTTCAGGATAAATGAGGGGTTAGAACGGAAAATATATGAGAAAAGGCCAACATGTGCAAATATATGTTCTGAAGTAGATTATGGGTAAGTATTGTCATTTACTTTACCAATAACTCACACTACGAGGGCCTAAGAATTTTGTGTGATGATTACGCCGTAACTAATTAATAATTGTTAGGTTCCTATATTAGTAACATAAGCATCAATAGAAGAAATAGATGAAGAAATGATCGGTTGAACAACACACCCAAACACTATGCGTATGAATATAATGAAAGGTTATTCGTATGCAAGTGAAAGAGAATGAATTGAACAACCAACCCTCAAGTGAGGGTTATTACATAGTATTTATAGGAGAGGGAGCTAGGGCAACACTCCTAGTCCCTTCCTTTCCTTATTGGACTTGGGCATAGGCTTATGGGCCTTCTACATAAGCCTAAGCTAATAACAAACATAAAGGCCATAATTAAGCTAACTATTACATATGAATCACTAACACTTGAATTAGGTTTAGGAGTGATTCCAACAATCTCCCCCTAAGTGTTGGTGATAAATGAATGCAGACGGTGAAGGTGTTGATTTAATAGAAGCTTTGACGTCCTCTGACATTCTTCTTTCTTGTGAGAAGAAGTGTCTTGATTCGAACAATCTCCCCAGTGTAGATAAATTGTTTCCTTTGAAGTATTGTGCTTTGACGTCATCATTTTCTTTGTTCTTTTGTTCTTTGTTCTTTGAAAGTGATATATGTTGTTGTTGTTCACACGTCACATCAGTGTCTCCAATGCATTTCTTCAACATGCTCACACACTCTTTGACGCTGGATTTCGATCGATGAAGTTCTCTTAGTCTTTAAACTTTGTAGATTTTTGACTTTGACGAAGAATCATTCTGACTTTGTGTTGCCTCTTGAGTGAACTTCTATTAGTGATGTTGTTGGTATGAGCATGTGAAGAATCTCGCACGATCAACCGCCCATAGCTTCCATAAAAAGTAAACATAAGAAAGGTTAGTAATAAGCGGATTCCGGCACTTACAAGTTTGAACTTCGAGAGTGTTAACAAAGATAGTGTGAAACACAACTCTAATTTCACAGGCCGTTCTCAACTAGAGTCCCACAAGTGAGATAACGCGATGTACCGGTACACCTATAGTTCGGATGAGTCAACAGGTACATCGAAGCATCACCTCACGACCGTAGACCGTTTGAGACAATACTGCTAATCCACGGAGTTACCGGTGACCACCTGTCGTGGTCAGTTAGATGTTGACCGCGTGAGTTTCATTCAATCACCGAGGATCACAGCCAGAACCTCTCATAAATGTTCTCTGCAGTTGCTAAGATCGTGAAGGACTCGATAACGCACACTATCGATGTTCTTATTGTTAAACATCAAGTGATGAAATGTCAAGTGTACCTAAGAGATCTTTTGATGAATCTCGTGGCTCTAGACTCAATAGTGCGCTTTTGGTTTTCCTGAGCGGAGACTAGGGAGAGGGTCTCCTTCTTCAATACCAACAATCTCAAAGAGAAAGCCGATAGTTTACGTAGGGTTCCCTGTGAGAATGAAACAAGCTCGCTGAGAGAAACTTGAGTGGCTAAGAAGGTTTAGTGCATGCGCCACCGGGTCCATGACGACTTTTAATCTTCAATACCGGTGTCATCTAGTGACAACCAAGAGCATATGAATTGAACCCGGTAGTTCCGCCTCTAAGTTGAATAACTGAGGGCTATTTCTTTTCACCCTTTTCTTTGCATTTCCTTTTAATTCTTCAACTCCTTCTTTCTCAGATTCTCATTTTCTCCTTTTTATAATCATACCTAAGGACTTCTAGATTCTAACTATTGGTAGTGTCCTTGGTAGATCCCTCCCGGCCTCAAGGGATCATAGGACGGTTTTTCCTAACCTTAATCACCTTATAACTCCATTGCCATAAAACCATTTTCATGAAAATCTCTCAAAGTGTTTGTGAATGAAAAACATGTTTGAACATTTCAAGAGTTTTAGATTTTCATAAATACTCCCCCTCCACATGTGCTTAAGAGTTTTACGAAAATCAAGACAAAGGAAGAAAGAGCTGCACTTTTTGAATTGATCGAATCAAGATAGACAATTCCTTGCAAGACACGATTACGCTGCATAGTTAAAGAGATACATTGTCAGCTTTAGGTGACAACTAGCTCTAATAACTACCTTGAAGATGTGGACAACCCCGAAGGTTGTCAAACCCGTCAAAGTTCATGTCTATCAAGAGTTTCTCGAATGGTACATTCTACTGACAAGTCCTTTTGCGGACACGTTTACATCACTAGCGAACTAGCTTGAAATTATTAATTACCCGGACAAGTATTTTCGAAGTTACTAACGCTTAAGATCTCGTCAATTCGTTGGTTAAGACTATAGCACAAAGATTCATTTGCATTAACACAACATATTTCTTATCACATAGTTTTCTCCCCTCAAAATGGCATATAAATGTTATTTTTAAAGAAATGTTTGAGAATAAATATGACCATTTTGAGTTTTGTGGGAAGATTACACAAAGAACATTTTGTGAACAAAGTTTTTAAGTCAAATACTCCCCCTCAACAAGTGATATAAACGGTTGAGGTTTTGAAAAATCATAAGGGAAGTACTTGTTCTTTTGAGTAAAACCTTTGAAAAATGAAAGGTTTGATAAGTTTTACTCAAAAGTAAGAAGCTTTCGCTCCTTTTATAAGGATTGTGGCAATCAAGGCACCACAGGGTCCTTTATTTACAAGTACGGGTTGTACACTGTTATGTGTGCACAAACACTCATCCCAAGCCCTTTGTAATTAAGTGATAAAGATTGATGCTTCAAGATCCTAGGATGGGTCTCGGGTAGGTTTTTTATTTGCCGTTTCTTTTTGTTTGTGTGGTTTGAACGAAACAAAAGAAGGTCATAACATATTTGTTATAACTCCTTTGTTTACTTTCGGATAATTAATGAAGTTCATCTTTAAAAATAATAGATCTATGATGATTTGTATAACTTTCTAAGGATTCAGAAGAATTTGTGAGATAGTTAAACAAACTGAGATTTTTGCTATAGTTTGAAAATTTAGTCTTGTCTCGAGAGATATGATGGAGTTGGAGGAAGGGATAAGGTTAGTCATTGGATTTGGTTGAGTTTGGATTTTGGTTAGTAATGTCATATACACGTCCGTATAACATTTTACTTTTGGTTAAGGTGACTTGTGATGTACAAACTGAAGTCACAAAAAAGGCGTCGAATGGTATATGGTTTTGGTCAGGTCATACGAGTCTTCTTAATCTTCATCTAGTATTTCTGTCAGAGTCTTACGCATAAAAGTTGGAAAGGTCTTATGCGTAAAGAAACTTTTTCATGCTTATGTGTAAAGAAGCTTATGCGTAAACGCGGTCTTACGCGTAAAGCTTATGCGTAAGCATTGGCTTATGAGTAAAAACCTTACGCGGTCCTTATGCATAACTTCACAGTTATGCGTAAATATCTCTGAAGACGGCACCTTATGCGTAAAAATAGGGTTTTGACCCACTTTGACTTTTTTTCGGCGACTTTTTCCGGCGAAGGATTTCGACCAGCGTTGAGAAACCCAGAAAAACATAACCTGACTTACTTGGACTAATATTAATATGACCATTTGACCGTTTCACGAGTTTGGTACCAAAACGAGTTACAATAGTTGAAATAAACTTTTTGTCAACAGTTAAAAACTGTTTTGACCAAAAAAAATACAATCAACTTGTATAAAAATATGTTCACCACCAAAAGTATGTAAAAAACTTAACAACTTTGATAAAAAAAAACAGATTTTTAAACAAGAATTTGACAAGATAATATCACCCAAATTAATCAATGATACAAAACCGACCTTGCTCTGATACCAATGTTAGGACCGTATGTATGGATGATTTGGTGATTCGGGAGGTCTTAGAAGATGGAAGAAAGCCATCTTCAAGTTAGAGAGAGAAAGTAGAGAGAGAAGGAAGAATACTAGGTGTTTTATTTATGAAAGATGAAATTACACTAATGAGACTCACCCCTCCATGGAAGTATGGAGGGGTATATATAGCCTACCACATACATAACTATTACACTATGACATAACTAGTCCATGTGTTTGGCTAAATAAGATAGATTATGTAATCCCGTAAATGTCGTTCTATTTCTATGTTAGGAGCGATTCCAACAATAATGTTACGGCGTAAATATGATGCCAAGAAGATACGTCGTAACCTCCTTGATGAAGGTTTTACTGACCAGGTTTTAATATTTATAAAGTCTCATTATACCTATGGTCTACCCTAATGCACTAACAGGCAAAGATAACGGCCGTATGTGTAGTGTAGTATTCGGTAAAACCGCGGTCGTCCCTAGAGCTATTTGTGTTGGATTAATACTAAGTCTAGGTGTCACAGATTTTAAGATGATTTAATTAATTAGCTAATAACGCAAGTAAAGGCAAAGGTGTAATCAATAGAGAAGAGTGGTGCTAACCTAGTTATTCATCCTAGCTAGTAATATCTACGTCTAATTACTTTCAATTACTTCAGGTGGGGTCAAAGTCGAGAGGGACAAAGATTTGGTCAATTACCTAACCTATCACAAAGATGCCACCACTAGAGAAGTCGTGTCCCTCATGAGTCCAGTTGTTCCTGGTCCCCTAAGCCGAGTCATTAATTACCGCTACATGCTAGACTTATAATAGTGAGTGCCCGGGAGTTAGCAACTTAAACACTCACCCTCTAATTCTTAAGTTCATCCAAACGGTAGGTGATCAGTTGGTCAAATCGCACAAGTAGAAAGGGTCGTCAGTTGGTCATATCTTACCCTTCTCATCTCAGTCTACTCACTTAGGGCCATTTGGTCATATCTCCTAAGCAACTAGCCTCTAACGCCATTCAAAACAACCGAAACAAAGGTAGCTACCAATAAACTATGCATGTATACACTTAGAAATAATTATACGGAAGTAATGTAAACATAAACAAAACAATTAAGGAATCATAACTAGGCCAACACCAAGAGGTGCTTAGCCTCTCATATTAACCATACAAATTAATTCAATAATTAATGTTACGAAATACATGAATCGAAAGTAAATAAAAGTTAAAATGCTAATGCTTATCGTAGGGGAGTGATTTCTCCCTTGGAGATAGCTCCATGCTCCTCTAGACTTGCCTTTGGCTTCTTCCCACGTTATCCGTTGTGATGTGTGGAATCGAATGCTTTGAAATGTGGAAATCGTGGGGTATTTATAGGCGGATCTGGTTACGCTGCAGTAACTAATAGAATAGTTACCGTATCTCTATTTCTTTCGTAAAATGCACTAGACTGCTGTTACCGCGTAACCTTAGAAGTGGTTACGCCGTTCTTCAATAATTCTTGGTTACTACCGTAGTTTATGAACGAGTTACTGCAGAGTTATCACGGGCGCCAATCCTCATTTGACCTAATATAGTTACGCCGTAATCTTTTGGGAGAGTTACCGTAATCTTCCGATAAGTTAGCTGAGTCACGCTTTAGTTACGGAGTAATGTGAGAGATGAGTTACGCCGTAACTTCTTCAAAGTGAGCATACTATTATAAATCTTTGATAATTCTCCAATTCCGCGTCTCTTTAGCTCTAATGCTCGTAATTTACCTGAAAGTGGAATATAATGGAAAACAAGCGTAAATCCATATAAATGATATAAATTACAAGCATTATCGGGAAAATTGACACTTAATATTCAGGATAATTTGATGTTATCAAATATCCCCCCACTTGAACTCTACTTGCCCTCAAGTAGACCTTATTAGATAGATTCCTAAAAAGATATCTCCCATAACCTGGAAAATATAAGTTTACAAATCCCTTATGCTAGAATAAAACAAAGCCGAACACCTCACGAAATGGGAACGAACAATCAAATCTCTCAACTATTCTAAGTGTCAATTTTCGGGGTGATCACTCAATCGCACAGTCATAGCATGTATTCTATCATAAGCTTGGCGGTTACACAAATCTCCAACACTAGAGTTAAGGGCTAAACAATTTTCGAAGGCAATATGGGTAGACACGACAAAGGTTAAGGGTGACTCATCATTACTAACATGTCACGGCGAAGTGGACAAAATCAATGATACATGACCAAATCCATGGCCAAGACACCAAAGATTGCTCGCTGCATCACCTAGACACGCTTCATGACTAAAGGGTAGGATAAGACATGGGATATATAAATGGAGTAAAATAAAAATCAAGCAGATAGTTTAAATCTATAACAAAGTAATCACCACTTACCGTCCGCCCAAAGTTCAAGCTTTGAAGTTAAGAAACCGGATCATGTAATACTTGGTAGATGTGTCATTAGAGGACGTCATGATGTGCACACTACATTTTCTTCAACTATTGGCGCAATTACAAACTCCAATCTTCAAACGAGGTGGCCTCCTCGAAACTAAATCTATAAAGCTCATAACATAGTGCTTATAACATTGCACTTTACAATAAACTAAATAACATAACTCTTTTTTTTCGAATCATTTTTTTTCCAACATAAACATAAGAACTAACATAATATCCCCCCACTTGAGATGAACAATGGGAATTCGGGGGGTCTTCAATGATATTTTAAGAATATGTCGTCGACAAAAGCGATTCTAACCTTTCCACTCGAACCTTGAACTTAGGCAAATGATGACTTCCCAATCACAAATAGAGACTACGTAGGTAGGCTAAGGTGTATAGATGTATCGAAAAAATATATTGGGTTAACAAAATGAAAGGAATGGCTCAAATGGGTGTATCTAGGGGTATCTTGCACTAAAGGTGAGTGCAACAAAAGGGTTTCATATGGGGGTCGAGAAGTCGTGGTGACTAATCGATAGACACTCATAATTTGGTGGATTTGGGGTAAAATATTGTAAATGGATAAGGCTAATCTCACCATATAATATCAAGGGTTGTATGTGCTCGGCTAAGGTCTAATCTAGTTAGGTTAAGAAAAACATGTCAAAATTTTAAAAATGGCATAATTTTTCAAAATAAACTAGAAAAACGAGGGCAAAATAAAGTTCAAGAGACAATTCTACTCCCGTCCCCCCACTTAAATTGTACAAAGTCCCTTTTGTACTAAGCGTTAAATAAAGGTGAAGAGAAAAGTAGAATTAGAACGAGAACTTCCCTAAAATTTGCTCCAAAAAGAAAGAAGGCCCACGAAAAAGAGTCGTGCCATCGAATAAGCATCGACGAGCAAACTTCAATCCCTGAAATCACACTACCGACAAGCATAATTCTAAAAAGAAAATGAAAAATGAAAACAAACCTAACTCACTTTCGTAGGAATCACGCATTGCATTTAGCATATGCAAAGTTTTTAAACCACTTGGTGTCCCAAGTGGACGAGTGAAGTCTCGTGAGGGTTTACTGAGGAACACACCTACGAGTTCATATAAAATACTAATACAAGGTTATTGTGTTTAAAATAAAAGAAGTAGTAGAGGATAGTTACGCCGTAACTCATAGAAGGAGTTACCGTAACTAGCAAAACCCCGCATATGTCAGAAGAGTGTAGCTACGGCGTAACCATCGAGATGGAATACGCCATTGGTGATGCATCCAAATTTCCGTGAAAGGGTTGGTTACTGGTAACCACTTAAATGAGTTACGCCAGTAACTATAGTCGATCAACATGTCGCAAAGAGCAATCACTCATCGCCTCGCAAAATGGTTAAAAACACAAAACCCTACAGAAATGGAAATAAAACAAAAGAAATGGATAATTTGGGTTGTCTCCCGAAAGAGCACTTTTCTTTATTTATGAGTCTTTAAGTTAGACCTCGAGCCTCGGGGCCTTATGGTGGCCTTAGGACTTGGCCAACTTCCTCCATGTATTTCATCAAGTTATGCCTGACCCAAGCGACATTTGTGGCAGTGCGAAGGTATTCTTTGGTCTCGATCTTCCGAATTTTGCAAAATTTTTCCTCCGGCCCCAAGTGGTATCGAGTGAACTCATACTTTTCGACAATAATCGGTGGTGGCCTCTTATATGGAATCCTAAGGAGTTTGCACCTCCTTTGTTCATATGCTTCATCATCAATGCGAAATTCCTCATTTCCTTGCAACTCAAGGTAATCTAAAATCCCCTCAAAGTCATCATCGTCAGATTCGGTACCTTTAAACCATTCCTCATCGAGAAAATTCTCCACCAGTACACGTTTGCATTCTTCCTTCTCATTTCTTATCAACTCTTTGTCATCCTCAACTGTTATTTACCTCGAGTTGTTAGGACTCTCATCGTTTGAATTTTCTTTACTCATGTATTCTTTCCAAATCTTTTCCTTTGTTAACGCATCTACTTGTCCATACTTGATCTTTACCACAAGTTGTCTAACCAAGGAAAACTTGTCATTTCCTTATCGTTGGTCGAGGTCCAAAAGAATTCATCCTCTCCCATTCTCATTAAGCTGCTTCCCCCATTACATTTATCGTAATAAGGGTTGCATGATGCACAGAAGACTTCCCAGGAGATTTTATCTTTTCGCACCAATGACTTCGGGTTTCATTGTTAAAGGATCTTCCATGCAGTAGATGTCACCATTAACCAATTACTTTTTCTGATTATGATCCTCGTATTCAATCTTGAGCTTTTTAAGAAGATTCGAGTTAATTTTAGCATTCCTGAACCGTGACGCTGCATCAATCATCAAATGTCAAACTTCCGAACTTGATATTATGTCTTTCAAGCTCGTGAGGGCACGTCCATTCTTCTTCTTTAAACTATCACCGCCAAGCAGTAATACTCTCATGAAAGGGTCGACGTAGGCCATGCTCGGGTGGATTCATCGTCGCTATGATCATCGAGTACACCAAAGGAGTGATAGGTGGTTCCTCTTCTTCCTCAAAGGAGAGTTTTCCATCTCTCTTCATCAATATATGCACCCACATGAATTTGTTATTTTGACCCTATCCTTATCGCGTCCTCCATCGCGAAATCTTATTTCTGTCACACCTCGGCGCTCAAAGATCATACCACCCCTTAGCTACGGGTATCTTTTTACACGTGATATTTCTTTTAGATGGGGACATAGGGCATAAATTAATGTCGGTGGACTATCCTAATTACTGTGTTCCTGATTGGTCCACTTCGAGAATTAATTGCCGCTGACGTGATCCCGCTACGCCAGAATCGGGATGTTTGGTTATGGCGTAACTCACTTGAATCGTCTTTATCAACATCTTTCATAACCCCACGATCGTTGTTAAAAACATAGTTACGCCGTAACTCTTCAGACAGGTTACGGCTTAACTCTGATCTGACGACGAAATCTTCACCAAAATCCGTATCTTTAGTGTGAGAATTAGCCTGTATCTTCAAGTCATTATCAGCAAAAGTCACTTTACATTCCATATTGGGTTTTGATCCTTCTGGTTTAGTGTTATTCATCCTTACTTTCTCACTAAGCTTTTCCACCATGGATACAAGGTTTTTTAGGGTTGTGTCGTGATTGGAAAGACTTCACGTTGTTTTTCACGAATTCTTTTAGTCACTCATCTTGCCCCTTTTGTCTTTGGGCTGAATTTTTCAGGAATTTGTTTATTGTCTCTTCAAGGTTGGGCTTTCTTTCTCCAAAAGGCCCACGGTTGTAATTTCCACGATACCTGTAACACCCCAACCCGATAAGGGCAGAAGTGTCACATTCTGGTGTCATATCAGAACATGCAAATAAAATCCTCACCAACGGAAACCTTAAAAATGAGGTATCAAATCATATAAACAATTGACTGACCAGGAAAATACAATATCCAAAATGAAGTGAAATATCAAAATAAAAACTCTTCAAAGTAAGTCCAAATAATAAGGTAACTAGGGTTGGTCCACTCATAATCCAACTCTCGCCATCAAAGCCCATCTTCAAACCTAAAACCCCGCCGAGAAAGAAATGCGGTGAGCTTAAAAAGCCCAAAGGAATGTATATAACAAAATGAAAGCTAAATAAAATCGAAATGCGAATTGGAGTAATGAAACCGATAACAAGGCGCAGCGAAATGAAGACAATGAGTCAATGAGGATCCCGCGAACACAATTATACGGATATCCAAAGCACATATAACAAGGAGAACGAAGCAAAGCAAAGCATCATGACAAGCATACAAGCACATACAAACCGTGCATACAAGTAATGAAACATAAGCAAGTTTAGCAAACGCCATATCCACACAACATATACAAAGATACAATCAATTCAGGAAATCATAAGCCATACAAGTCAAGAGAAATCTAAGGCAAGCGGAAGCAATTAATTAGTAAGTGAACATGTCAAACACACATGTCAAAAACACTTATTTGAAAACATAATCGCGATCATAATCAATAGAAGTACCAACAAGAGTCCACACACACATCCACACGTAACAAGTAGGAATACAACATACGATATAATTGAATGAATCAAAGACATAGCAGACAACAATTTAACAAGCCATACGTCACAAGTTGAACCATTTACCCAATCAAACCGTAGCATAGGCATAATGTAAACATGGCAGGTCAACAATAAACAGATAAGAATACAACGGATAGTCATAGTCCACGAGATTAACCGAACAAAGCACACATAATAAACCGACAAAACTATCGATTACACATTGGCATGGTCACCAGACAATTCAGAGGTTCACATAATAGTGAGATCACATATCATCGATGAAAACAAAACTCGATAACCTCATATTAATCGATCATAGCGGGATAATCGGTAGTAACATAAAACATAAATAGCATAAACAAATCCAATAAACGATAATAACCCGGTGCGTGAATGGAACGATAGTCCAAATAACGGAATGAGAGTGTGACAGATCAAAGAAATGGAATATATATATCTTGGTAGTAGAGTGAGTCATATAAGGGTACCGAGTAATGAACAATTTATACGTAATATGGTGCTGGGGAAAACGAAAAGTACAAGATAGGTCTATCAAAAGTGTAAGGGTTGTCGAAATCTACCACGAGCCCGAACATATCATATCATATCATAAGTAACCATTGTATTCGAGGGGTGACCTCGAATACCATACATAATAGGAGGGAGACCTCAAGAATAAAATGGAGTAGCTAGCTCTCGGAATGTGAAGACGCCAGATTGTAATACCGACATCATTCACCATATAAATCATATCATATCATATTAAATCCACTAATATCATTTCATATCTAGGATGCATCCATACGCCCCCCGGAAACATAGTGGCCAAATCATATACATATAGTGAGCTCATAATCATATCATAATGGGGACGGTGTGCAACATCACTGCGTAATCGGAGTCATGCCATTGATGCATCAATGACACGGTCATGTTACCTTCATGACTAGGAACACATATTTGGCTCGGGTATCAAACCGACGGGTCAAAGCATAATCATATCATATCATAAGGGTTCATATCAAAGTTCATATCAAAGTTCATATCAAAGTTCATATCAAAGGTCATATCAGAGTTCCATAACATAGGTTCATAATCAGAGGTTCATAATCAAAGGGTTTATAAACAGAAGGTTCATAATCATCATAACAAAGCGATATCATAGCGCCAACGTAATCGTACCAAAAGATCGTATCGGAATCATATCAAAAGGATCATAGCATAAGGAATCATAGCAAGGGATAACATAAATGAAGCAAAAGTCAAAGGGTCTAAAGTCATGAGAAATCCCTAACAAAAGGGATATAATATATGTACCTTAACGCCAATGAAAGGAAAGCAAATGAATGAATGAACACGAAGACACAACGTCACGTCTCCTCCAACGAATCTACATGAATTACGTTTCAGATGATAATTATTAGCTCATTTAAATCATAACGGATTTATCGCTTATATGAATCGTATTAATATTTTAAGAGTTATTAATCGTATTCTCCTTTTTAGTAATGAACCGAATTAAAATACTTTAGGGTAATAATCATTAATTTGTCAAATTTAGGGTTACAAATAATAAATGGTAAACTTGAAGGTTTGCATGATAGTAAGCGTTCGTCCATCTTTAAGCTTGCTTTCGCGGCACATGACTAATATTTATTGACTTATAAACCATTCATTATGATAAATCGCCGCCTCAACTATCCCGACACGGTTTCAAAATACAAAATGACTCGACAATTTTTCCCGCGATCTCCTTCAAACTTACCCCCCACAACACGTTACATACATATACCATATTCACCTATAACCCTATACTGGTTTTAAAAGTTGACATGCATAACCATTGTTATAAAAAAGGAGATAGCATGAAATACTTGAACTTAAATCCATGCCTCACGTTGACATGCATGCTTTACCCATTTGCCCAATCAACTCACGCACATCATTTTTAAAACTCAATCTCCTTCAGCACCCACACAACGCCTTGTCTGCTAACATTTTTAGTCGTGACCTCCTTTCCCCAAGATATACTATAGGACAAGAATAAAAACTAAACGAGACCCTTAAAAATTTGTAGTCGATTCGATTATCACAAGATAAAACACGCGACGTTCAAGACTCGTTAAACTTGTTATTAAACCATGATGGTGTGCATAATCTAGGGTCCAAAATGAGTTATATTAAGAGTTTACATGCGTAATTCCATTCGATACATATATGTCAAGATCATGATTCTTATCATTTTATGCAACAAGCATAATTCGTTACTTCATGTGACAAGTTTATCATTTTATGTAAAATTCAGATATAGGTGATCGTATGGAAGAGATAACACGCGACAAGGTCAAGAAAAGAAGATGAGGCGAGATATAGGATATGTTACCTTGTGAACAAAGAGATCGCAAGAACCAAGATCACGCACAGCCTCTCCTTGGCTTACAATACCCACTTACGAAAAATGGAGAGCCCATGACTAGCTCCCTTACACACGACCAAGGTCTCCTTTACGAGTCAAACACGATCATAGCACCTCTTGGAACTTTACAAATTTTTCTTGAGTCATGAATTCGAATGGGAGGGAGGGATGGTGTTGTTGCCGTCACTTTTGGGATGGAGAGGAACAAGGGTTTCTTTGTGTTATTTATATTGGTAAATGGTAAATGTAATGAGAGAAATTTGGAAATAATTAAATGGTGATTGATTTGGGCGTGAAAAAGGCCGGCCAAGGGGGAAAGAAATTTGACTAATTTCTTATTTATCATTTATCTTAAATGGTGATGAATTTAGACCTCCTTTCTGGACAAGTAAATTTGTACATGATTTAACATAATTTGGTACCTTAGAAATCATTTAACTATGTAACATTTAATTATAGACATAAGTAAAAATATTTTAATCATAGTCTTGCGTAAATAATTTATGATTCAACGTTAAACGTATTTAACGAGATTGACATGTTTTACGAGTTTTCGTAATCATTTAACTTGAGGGGCAAAATGGTCATTTCACACGTTTACGATTTTTAGGGTTTTACAATACCCGTTACTATTTCGATTATCTCCGTAAAACGGTGGATTTTCTCCATACTTAGCTTCTTCAATTATATTTTCTTCATTAACGTGAGGACAATTCTTGGTGAGATGTCTTCCCCCACAGATGTCACAACCCACTTGGATGGCATGAACGGTTTTTCTGACTTTTAGCATATCTCGACTTGATTTTCAATTTTGCTAGCGATGGCGGCAATTCCGTCAAAACTTCCGCCTTGGTTTCTTTTGCTTCCTCCATCATGCTATTTTTGGGAGTGATCGGCCATTTTTTGAATGGCTTCAATTACAAAGTAGAGTCATGTAATAAAACATACTAAAACGTAAAGCAGCATCAAGACAAAAACTAGAGCGAAAATGTAAAAAAATGGACTAAAACGAAAAACGGACGAAACGAAAAAAACACGCAAGAGTAAAAATGACTCGAAAATGTAAAAAATGGACCGAAAACGTAAAAACGAACTAAAACATAAAAAACGGTGAAAACGTAAAAAGCAATGAAAATGTAAAAAAATGACGAAAACGTAAAAGCAAGCGCATGACGAAACGTAAAAGCGGACGGAAACGAAAAACGGATGAAAACGTAAAACGGACGAAAGCGAAAAAAACAAACGAAAAAAAACGGACGGAAAAATTTAAAACTAATTTAAAAACGCTAAAAAGATCACAAGCGGTGCAAAGACAGTTAACCTAGAGGACTAACGGTGTAAATTTTTCCTATCTCCTTAAGAGATAACGGAGAAATAATTTGCGCCGTTTGTCCTTATTTAAACGGATGGATGTATATAGGTTAACTTTTACAAACGGAGTGATGTATCTGTTGAAAGTTTTGTAAGAAGATATAGTGCGAATCAGAGTAAACCAAAAGGATGTATTTTAGAATATTATAGATCAAGCAACGGTGTCATTTTCGGCCGACTAAAAAAATGTTGCGGGAATAAAAATTTGACGAAGTATGAACAAAAAAAATGCAGTCCACATGGCCCAAACAGTTTTAAGAAAATTAAAACATTTACAAAAATCAACTTGAACTATGCAACACCATGCAAAAATAACCCTATACATTTATCACTTTTTTATAAATAAAATTTATTTGTCAAATATCTAACAAGTACCGATCGTTTTTTTGAATAAAAAACATATTGCAGAAAATGTCTTTCGATGACGAATAAAAATAGCCCAATATTAATATACTTTTGATGTACGCGCAATTTTATACCAAAATGAAAAGTTTATTAAAAACTATCTTAAAATTAATTTAAACACAGGGCCAAAGACAATGTAAAAAAAATGTATTTGTAAACATTTGTAATATTTACAACAACCTAAGTAGAAAGATGTATCTCAGCTTGCATAAACTTTTGCGACGTAGTTAATCGTAATATTAGGATTTCTATAGTGCAACTAAATTTTGCCCGGAAGTTAAGGTTAGGTCATGTAATTGGGCTTGCAATTAGTTTATTACATACGTACGATTTTATAAAAAAATGTCGAAGGCTAATATATATTTTTATTTTTCTTACAAAAAATATTTAAAATGCACCTTTAACTTACCAAATACCTTTAATAACTATCTTAAAATTTGTTTAAACTATAAAGGCCAACGACTTTATAAACTTATAAAAAAATAGTTTAGTATATATTTAAAAAGAAAATATTTAGCGATTTCTTTAGTAAAAGAGATAACAAAACGAGCCCAATATTGTTATACTTTTAACTAATGAGCGACGTGCAAACCATACAATATACCAAGGCTCAAAACATAGAAAGTTTCCGTCATGACTTTTTCACAACAACACAGATAAAAAAAATGGTACGCATGCCCTTACAGCAACTCGCAAACACATTTCCACTCGTTTCCATTAAAAGATGGTATATTTTATAAGTAGGGGGCATTTGCATACATGTTTATAACAATGATAGAATAAAAATGAAATTTGGAAGGTGATAAAGTAGTTAAATTAATAGAGATGAGGGTTACCAACTTTTGTAGCGTGCCTTCATATAAACAAATCCCAGCTCTATGCATCACGCCTACTTGCATATTAATTATAGATTTAATACTCAACGAGTCTTACTCCATAATATCTATTCATCTATGCTACATTATTAGTTTTAGATATCCGTGTACGTACCAAATTTTGGGTTTAATTTTTGTTAAATTAAACTTTGGCTAAAATTTTGTTATATAAATAGTTGCTGAAAGTAAATATAGTAACATTCTTTATTTGATATTTTTAAGCATATTGACTTGGCACACATCACAAAATAAATAGTAACGATATAAATATATAAACTAAATTTTGACAGTTATAACTATATAATTTTTACCATCTATCATAAAATAAAATCATTAATTTACCTTCAACTGCTTACAATTTCTTCTTATTTAAATGATCTTAGTATGTAACCTTGAATCAAACCATCCACTCCAAGAGGCACCTTATTTTGCTTACTTAAAAATCCATGTTTACTAATGGATAAATCCCCACCATTCATCTAGTATAATCTAATGGTAGAGATTAACCTAAGATTTAATATGGAAACTTAAGTCCATGTTTTTTTTATTGTCTTTTTGTCTTTCTTTTTTATTAACATTTTTTTTCTTTTCTTTTTTTTTTTGTCTTTTTTATTAATTTTAGTTTTTTTTTATGCATTAACGTTTTTTTTCTTTTTTTTTCTTCTTTTTTTTTTAATTTGCGTTATTCACTTGTATTTTCGCTTACATGCTTTTCCTCAAGTATCATACGCTTTCGGCCCTGCTTTCATCCTGTTTCATCCGCTTTTCAACGTTTTCGCCCATCTTCATATGTTTTCGCCATTTCTTTTACCTTTCGTTCGCTTTCACAATTTTAGCCCCGTTTTCATATGTTTCATGTATTTCGCCTCGCTTTTAATCTGTCTCCGCTGCACGCTACCGCTTTTTATAATGCTTTCATCCGCTTTCATAGGTTTATATCGTTTTAGTTCGTTTCATATTTTGCCCATTTTTGACGCCGTCCGCTTTTCTTTACGCTTTTGTCCGTTGTCATAATGCTGGCCCGTTTTCTTAGGTTTTCGCTTGTTTTCATATGCTGTCCGTTTTCATACACGCTGGCCCATTTTCATACGCTTCGCCCACTTCTATACGTTTTCACGGTTTTCATAGGTTTATATCACGCTGTCAGTTCGCCACGCCGTCCATTTTTAGACGCCGCTTTGCTTTCATACGCTAACCGTTTTCACGCTTTTTGTCCGTTTTACGCCATTCTTTATACGCTCGTTACGCTACCGCCATATCGCGCTGCCTCTGCTTGTTTTTACACGCTGTTTCTATTTTCATACGCCATGCTTATTATTAAACTTTATTATATTACATGTCTAATATCAATTGTGATATTTTATAAAAAAGTTAATGTCTAATATCACTTGTAATATTTTATAAACAAACAAGCATGTTTTTTTAACCATTAATATCACCTGAGATATTTCATTGCTCTATATATTTTTATATATTATCACCTATGTGTTTTCTAATATTTTTATAATTTTCAGTTACATGATAGTTTTGTACATTTCATCGCATTGACAAGCTTATATTTTTTAATGCAACCAATGTTATCTATCACTTGTGATATTATACTCTTAGTAGAAATAAAATGGTTAAAGTCTCTTTAGGTGAATTATTATTTTGTTCAAAAAAATGCTAATTTAATGCAACACTTGTTTGATTTTGAGAATATTTCAAATCTCTATTTTCATAGTTTGCTTCATTTTTATTCATTTTGATATTTTTAAGTGGCACTTATTTATCTCTTGTGATATAACACTGTAAGGAAGATGAAGAGTATTACATTTTTCATTATGTATGTGTTATCAATTTTGATACTCAACTAAGAATGTAAAATATTACATTCTTAACAAATGTGATAAGAATTTAGTATTTTACCAAGTATATATGAAAGAAATAATAATATACATCACTTATTATATCATCATGTATTTATTCATTTTTTTATTTGTGTTTTTAAAATATTTGGGAAGATTTTATGCTTTATGATAATATGAAATATTAAAAGGTGTTTAAGCGAAAAAAAGAGATGTTATAATAATTTGTTAGACTTTGGTGGCATTTTTTTAGATGATATTGTGCATGTTATTAGAAGTTTTATTAGGATATAAAAATATCTATCATTGAACACTTAAGCTATGGTTGAAGAAAGCACAACAAACTTAGCAAGCTCAAACACCTTCGATATCATTACACATGATATCACGGTGATATCACTGCGTTATCACTCATGATATCACGGTGATATCATGTGATATTACATCGAGGTGATATCACCCGTGATATCATGTGTCATATCACGTGTTTGTTTTCATTGTTTATATAAAGATGTGTGCTTTCTTCAACCATAGCTTTAGTTTCATTGATTCAACCATAGATATTTTGAAATCCCACATAAAACCTATCAAACATGCACACAATGTATCTATTAAATTGAAAAATCCACCACAAGTCTAACAAAAGTATCATAACATCTCTTGTTTTCAAATTGAAAACTTTTCTAATATTTTATAATATCATAAAACACAAAAATCTTCTAAGTATTTTCAAAACACAAATAACCCCAATCACGAATCATCACATACGAGTGTTATATCACAAGAGATAAATAAGTGTCACTACAAATATCAAAATGAAAACGTCCAAAAACGGACAAAAACGTGATAAAAATGAAATGAAAAACGATAAGAATGTATGAAAACGAACAAAAATCATAAAACGGACAAAACGTCTTCAAATCGACAAAAACTTATTAAACGGATGAAAACGTGATGAAAACGACGAAAACGTGATAAAACTAATTTGAGAACGCCCAAAATAGACAAAAACGCCTAAGATTGAAGAAAGAAAACGAAAAAGCGGACAAAACGCCCTAAAACGGACGAAAATACATGAAAAACATAAAATAGAGACAAAAACGCCTAAAAGCATTTAAAAATACACAGGAAACCTAAAAAAAAGCTAAAACGTATGAAAACGTAACGCAAACGTATGAAAACGAATCCAAAACGTAAGAAAACGGGGCTTAAAACGTCTAAAAATGGAAGAAAATATAAAACCGGACGAAAACATATGAAACGGATAAATCAGATATAAACCTATGAAAACGGATTAAAACGTATAAAACGGACGTGGAAACGTGATAAAAATGACGAAAAACATTAAACATAAAAACGGGGCCAAAACGTATGAAAATGGACGAAAACGTATGAAAGCGGTAAAAGCGCTAAAACGTAAGAAAATGGAGGAAAACTTTTGAAAACGGACGAAAACGATAAGAACGGATCTAAAACTTAAAGTGTAAAAAAACGGACTTAAAAACGTATGAAAACGCAATCTAAAACGATGGAAACCACGTAAAAACGATATGAAATGAAACGGAAAACGCGTTAAAACGTAAGAAAATGAAGGAAAACGTTGGAAAACGGATGAAACATACTAAAAACGTATGAAAGTGGGAAAAACACTAATAAAAATAATAACGCTAATTAAAAAAAACGTTCATTTATAAAAAAAAAAACGGGAATTAGCAAAAAATTAAATAAAAATAAAATAAAATAAAGGTGGATAAAAAAGGAAGAGAAAAAGACAAGAAAAAAAACATAGACTTAGGTTTAAGTATTAAATCTTAGGTTAATCCTTAAACTAGATGGAAGGTGGAGATTTGTCCATTGGTAAGCACCAAAATAAGGGTAAGTAAAAGAAAATTCCTCACCACTCCAATGCAAATAGAAACACACACATAAATATTAAGTCTCATTTACATCAAATTTTTAATTTTTTTAATAATTTCTACGTAATTATAGATATTATTATCTTAAAGATATGTTAGATTTAATTTTAAAATATCACATAAGTTTTTTAAAATGGAAAATTTGGTATATGGACATAAATTAAAGATAAAACCTACAAAATTGGATTTGTACCTATTTTATAAATAAACAATATTATGCACATGTATCATCTTGAACCCATCAAAAATATAATACAAGAACAGCACATTGTTCAACAGAAACCGTTGCGGTCTTAAATAAAAAATCAGTCGTTCAACAGAAAACGATTAAGAATGGTTAAACATATAAATTTTTTGTATTTTTGCTATTCTTGTTTTCTTAATGTTGTATTTAACTAATAAAATTATTTCGTTAGCAAAGCAAAGCCATCAGAAGTAAAGAAACTAACTTATTGATAATCCATCAGAAATATAATAAAAAAAAGTCGCCCCATCAAGCATGTTCTAGACTTTTTTAAAAACCATAGTTATTTTCATCGATATCTATTCTATATTTAAATTATGTTACGTGATAAGTTTAAATTTGTATGTTATATATCTTTTCAAAATTTGAATGCCACGTTTTTTATCTAAATAAATTTATGTGATTTTTAAAAAAATTAAATCTAACACATTCTTATAATAATAATATCTATAATTATATAGATATTATTAAAATTTTGGTATATAAACATAAATTAAAGGTAAAAACTATAACCCGTCAGAAATATAATACATGAACAACACATTGTTCATTAGAAACCGTTATGGTCTTAAATCATAAATCAGTCGTTCAACATGTAAGATTAAGAACTGGTTAAACATATCGAACGCGTAAGTTTCATCTTCATCATCCTCATCCGCTAAATACCACAACTTTTCGATCGGTGCATCCATGCTTTGTTTCACCGTTTTCTTATCTTCCAAAGACAAGTATTCTTTGATCACGATTCCCTCCATTCTTAGTTACTGAAAAGAATCAGAAAATTATCACTAGGATAGGTTCAGAAGAAAGAAAATACAGAAAACTAAACACAAACACGGAATACGAAAAATAGAAACTTGTCGCGATCGGGGACGATCGATACTGCATTCAAGAACCTAATACACCGTATTGATGTCTGGCGATGAATACGCTTCGTATAAATTTAGGGTAGATTTAATGTGATTCAAAGGGATGAATAATACCAGACGAGTATTTGAACATAAGGGTAACAGCAGGTCTTAGTAATGCTGAAAACAACTAAACACAAAAATAACCAAAACACATAATATTAAACTAACAATAACTGATCTAAAAACACAAAATATAATCTAAAATACCAATAAATAAGTATTAAACAATTTCACTCCTCGGCAGGGGCGCCAAAAACTTGATGCGTGTCGTGTGGTATAAGTAATTATAATATCAAGTTTTACTATTTACATTTTGCCAATTTTACCTCTTAACTAACACTAAAAGGTAGTGTACCCGATCAATTGTAGGTTTGTTGGTATGTAGAGTGTCGATCACTAAGAGTTAGCGCTAATACTTAATTTACTAGTATTCTAATTATCTAAATTATCTAATTAATCATAAACTAATGCAAATATGGGGGTTTTCAGACTGAGAGACTGGCACGAGTTTTGGTTTAATCTATACTAATAAAGTGATAAATAAGACTTGTGGAAAACTAGAATGGGGGGTTGAATATTTTTACCGATTAAAACTTCGTTTTAAACTATTTAGATCGACTTATGTCAATCTATTAAATGTGTGTGTTGGATGTTGATGGATAAGCATATAAATAAGTAAAGCAAAGATAAAGAGTAAGAAGCACAAAACCACAACGCGAGTATTTATAGTGGTTCGCTACAAGGACACCTTCCTTGCCCTACTTACCCCCCGAGTCACCTACCAGAGTTCGTGAATCACTACACAACACAAACTCCTTGTGGAGGAGAAGCTCTCACAACGTCAGCCTACTCTTTATCCGTACAAGGCTAGACACCGAAGTTCTTCCACGAGGTAGAACCAAACCTATCACAACGTCGCCTACACTTTATCCGTACAAGGCTAGATACCGAGTTCCATTACAAAGGAGGAACTACTACCCCACACTACACAACACCTATCCCAAAGGAGATCCACTCCTTATTATAACATCAACAAGGATATCAATATCCTTTGACCCAAACTAATCTATCTTTGTACATCGATGCACCATATTGAATGTACACCCTAGGGACTTTTCACTAATGCCTTTGACACGACCCTTAGTTACCCTTCACTAATGCCTTCGACACGAACCTTTGGCACCCTTCACTAATGCCTTCAACACAGATAGTCGGCACCTTTCATTAATGCCTTCGACTTGACCCTTTAGACATCTTTCACCTATGACTTCAACACAACACTTCTAATGAGGGGGGAAAGAACTATCAACAAGATAACATCAGTAGTCTTGATGATGACTAGGCTTGGCAACCCATGGACTTGAGCTTGCTCGACCTCAAGAGGTGGTGATCTCGCCTTTAAGAGGATCCTAGAGAATCACACAAACACAAAACTATATAGAAAGATCCTTTGGATCTGAGGTTAGAGAGTTTACAACACTAAGAGAGAATGTGTGTAAAAGGGTGAGTTACAATGAAGAAATGGCTCACTATTTATAGGCAAAAATCCACTACTGTCCCCTGGATCCCATGGATCCCTTGCTTGAGGGATCCGTCCAATGTATTTTTGGGGATCCGCGGTGACGCCCCCTAAATGGGTTAAGGTCATGGATCATGGTCATGGGTTATGGACTTTGGATCATGGGTATCCAAATAGATACAATGTATCTAGAAGATGCAATGCATCTAGTCAATGGGTCATGGGTTAGCTCCATGGGTTATGGATAATACCCAACATGACTTCATGCATGATGTCATGCAATGGGTCATGGGTTATGGATCATGCTCCATGGGTATGGGTCATGGACTTTGGGTTTTACCCAACTACATTCAGTGTATCTAGTTAATGGGTCAAGTACCTAGATTTTTACCCATTACAATATATACTAAGTATGTATATATATATATATACCCATTATATAAAAACTAGTTGTTATTGATAACATCAAATTATCCTGAATATTAAGCGTCAATTTCCCCCGATAATGCTTGTAATTTATATAATTTATATGGATTTATGCTAGTTTTCCATTATATTCCACTTTCAGGGAAATTACGAGCATTGGAGCTAAAGAGACGCTGAATTGAGAATTATTAAAGATTTATCATATATGCTCACTTTAGAAGAA